>OZ005742.1:232762592-233962592 GCA_963930735.1 Dioctria linearis | reverse complement strand
GATCAGAGATGCCGGGGCATTGACCAGAGAAGTTTGGCTGAAAATTTGGAAATGAAATGAGAAGATCAAGGGTTGTCGCAGAGCCAAGCCCATGACGCGTGGGCAGATTGTTGATGATTCCAAGTCCCTTTTCACTCAAGAGGTCTTTAAATGTACGAGATAAAGTAGACGAGGTACCAACGTCCACGTTGAAATCACCGCCAATTAGAATACGCGACGTGCGACTTGTAATTTGCTCTAGAGCATCAGACAAGACTGACATATCGTTGTCCGTGTATGTTGTCGCACATCTGTATATGACTACTAATGTCACCGGCTCTATGTTATCACCACAACCCTCTACCAGTACAGCCCAAGATCTCCCAACTATTGTCGATGAGACGAAAAGAGATCCTGGACTTCATGGTGTCGACCACATAGACTGCGACACCACCGCCTTTTTTAGCAGGTCTGTCGAGCCTATGTAGCTTGTATCCAGGAATATTAAGCATTCTAGACGTGTGGTGCCTCTTGGCCCACGTCTCACACACCAATAGAGCCCCGACATCACCAAGCTCAGCCAGGTGCCTGATATTTGTTATATTTTTAGAAGTTGATCTTGCATTGAAGGAAAGTATGTTGAAACTATTGGGCGGCAGAGCATTGGACAGCTCCGCTTGGGTAGATAAAGTATGGTGCGGGATGTAAGTTGGACTAGACATTGTTGACGTTGGCGGATGTATTAGGTAAGGCAAGGGATTTGGAGAGGCGTTGCGCCAGCTCAAGAGTGAATCGAGCTGCAATTAGGTTGGGTGCACACTCCGCCGACTTATGAATGATGTATATTCTCCGGTTTCTAGTGTATACTCCTTTCACTAGGTTCGAGTTCCTGAGACGTATAGCAGTGTATAGGAGATTTAGTTCCTGTGGCAACAGGTCTTCATTGATGTATATTCTATCATATCATATGGCAATCGACGAGACTGCCAAGATATTAGAGATTTAAGTTGCTGATTTGTATTTTTGTGTATTAAGATCCACAATATTGAGGACCCTACCTAGAAAAAAGTGGACAATTTAAAATTCTGAAAATGTATTTCATTTATTGCAGAGAAGCAGCTGCGTTCATTTTATGATCTGGTTAGGATCAGATCATAAAAAAAAAACGCAGACAAAGCTTTACTCACCATTAGTTTAAACAATAAGCTAAGCAATTTTATAATTTTATTTATTTTGATGGACTATCAGTTGAGATTAATACTTTTTAATATACTTTTAATACAATTTATAGCTATTACGACCCAAAACTATATTCATTTTTTTAACAAAATGAAGCGTGCCATTTCGTACACAACCTGTGAAATCTTATAGGAAAGTCACGGTGTACAACTCAGGACTAGTTTGAGATATCATGTACTTATTAGGGAAGAGTAGGACAAGTAGTAATATGGGATAAATAGCTCTAAAAATTAAAGAATTGGTGATCCATTTAGAATATAATATAATTAGCACTCTACTTCTCATTATCATTTCGTTGGGTCCGTGTCGTTGTTCTCGTCGGTTTTATTGCGAAGGAGTTATATATAAGTATAAGTAGCTATTGAGTGAAATCGTGTTTTCATTGAAAATTTTTATTTTCGTCAACAATTATCGAAATTGCTCGAAATTACATGTTACGGCAAGTTTTAACATACTTAGTGGAACTAAGTGTAACGTGTTACAAAACTTCCCGAAAACCTGATTTTCTGTTGTTTTTATTAGCTATTTTTTTTTTCAACATACCTATTCCATCATCTTGGGCAAGAAACCAGACTGTAGGATAAGTCTGTCTTGCCAACCTTTTGAAAATCTATAAGGATTTAATGATTTGAACACCAGAACGGTAAAATTTTGGGAGGGCAATAAGCTTTTAATTTTTCAATTTTATGCAACACGACAATACACGACCATTGAATGAGACGTCAGTAGTGCTATTACTAGATAATCAGGAATCACTTCAGGCAGTAAAATTTATTACTTTTAATTTAAAATTGTGATGCTATCCATATCCCTTCACATTGTTCGCACCGTCTACAACCGTTAATTAGAAGTGTGTATTAATGGACCGTTTAAAACCTATTTATCGAGACTCCTGGATACATAGTAATTCTGGTATATGTATACCCAAAAACATATCAGTTGATTTACTTAAAAAGTGCAGGAACCCGATAATATTGTAACAGAATTGAATCATATAACCGAGACATTACTGATGATGACTATCATCCGGTAATTGTGAAATAATAGCTATTTATATTCTGTACATGCTTTCATTATTTCTTATTTAAGTCTCGGTAATCACCAGGAAACCGAATTTAAAGAAGTAGATAAAATTCGTCACGCCTTTTATAAATTTCTAACAGTTATGTCACTGTGATACTTCTTTTGTATGGGAAGTTCTTGTACCCTTCACCATAGAACATAATATTATTATGTACGTTTAATAAATATATATATTTGGAAATGAAAAAAATAGTTTTGATTATAAAATTGATTTATTTTTAATTTGATGAGTTCATAATTTAACAAGTTTTCAAGTATATTTTTGTGTTCCTTTTAGATATTGTTCGATTTTAATATAGACTTTTGCATTATTTCATTTTTCTTTTACCATAAAATCTAAACGATTTGAAACTTTAACTACAATGTTTGTTCACCTATATACATAGTTACAAAAATAGATATTTATCTTACTCCAATAAACTTTTTATCAACAAACAATCCAAAATAACATTAATAGTAACCTAAGCCTGTCCATAGTTTTGTGTTAAAATGTAAATGTGACAAAATATAAAGGAAAAAAAAAAGATTTTTACATGATGTACCGTAATTAAATTTTTAATCTATTTCTGAGCAAATGTAACATCGAGTCAAAATCAAATATTTAGTGAAACTTGGGAAAAACACATGAAATTCATGAAATACTGAGAGGAGTTGTTTATGCAGAGAACGCAAGAAAACATCTCTTTTCAAATGGATCAAGCATTTTAGTGAGGGTTGTGAAGACTGCAAGGATGATGTCAGGGCAGGACAACCGTCGACCAACAGTACCGATGAAAACATTGAACAATTTAAATCTCTTGTGTTATCGGTCCGCCGATTTACTATCCGGATGATTGCTGAAGAACTGAATACGGGAAAATCATCTGTAGACGTCATTCTAACAGAACATTTGGGTTGAGAAAATTGTGTGCAAAAATCGTCCCAAAGTTGCGGACACCTGACAAAAAACTGCACCGACTGGAAAAACTCCGCTCAAACTTCCAGTTGCCTTGAAACCTCGTATACTTAGCTGTAATGGCTTGTTAACATTCCTGCAGTTTCAGTATAGTCCAACTTCTATAGATTTTCCTGATCAGCATCATAATAAATAATGTAATATATCTGGCTGACAATAGCCTAAGAAAACCAAAATAAGGTAACATTATGAATCCAAACATTGGAGTTCTGCTCCCATTACCTCACAGAAGTAAGATCTCTAGTAGCCGGTACAAAAGAAAGATCTAATATCTTTGGGTTGGTCTTCTCTACGACGATTTTAGCAAGAGCTAATGCCTTTGGACTTCTCTGATAAATAAAGTAACAAGTAAAAGAAGAGAGCCGAATTTACTGAGTTATCACAGTGGCCCGTATTGCTCAATCCGACGGATTAATGATTCCCGCCGCAAGTAAGATTCCCTTCCTCTTCACGATGCGATTATTCAATTCTACGGCGGAACTGCCACGTTCAGTACAAGGATTCGATTCACTTGTTTTCAATAATCAAGGTGAACTTAATTTTTCCACTTTTGAACGTTTTCGATAATCACAATTCGCAAACTTAGTGCTCCTGGCATTTGTCAAAAATACACTAAAAATCTAATTCCTCTTTGGTGAGACATTTTGAAATGCAATGAGAAGAATTTAAAGAGATATGAAATATCGACATGTAAAATTATGTTACAGCACACTATAAAGATTACAATAAAAGAAAAAAAATCATACAAGGCCTAACGTGCACGAAAATTTATAAGAAGAAACGTAATAAAGAAAACCATAAATATCCAAAGATCTTAAAGGGTGCTCTGCTATGAATAACGACACAAGCAACCAGCCGGCTGGCTTCGAAAGTTTATAACCAGTAAAACAAAAATTGAAGAAAGGAAACATATATAGTCAAAAGTATTCATTTGGAGTCTCTTCTATATTGCAAAATACAAGTTTTTATGTTTTTTACTTAATCTATTTTGAGATTTCGTTTAGAATACAGAATTGCCAGAATTCGAACGGATTCATTTTCAAATTCAATCGTAATCAGTCATGGGAAAATCAGTTTCGCTCGAAAAATATTTATTCCGCCGGAGCTTAGAATAAAATGGTTAATTGTTTGACCATGATTGACCAGGAAACATGGATGTTTTATCAAACACTGTAATTAGTTTTATCTGGTAAATATGTACTTCACACCCCAATCTATAATATAAGTCAAGACGTCATCGGGTTTATAGCAGTTGGCCAACAAATAGGCTGGAATATTTTCGGGATCCGATGAAAATAGTAAGCGCATAGTGAAATACTGTCGTAGCAAGGTTCTGAATATTATAAAATAGCTGACTAAAAATCTTCATAATGATTCCAAATAATTACAAAGCTAACAAGAATTTGATAAGTTTTTCACATTCCTATTATTCATATACATAGATATATACAAAATATTCTTACATTATCCTGTAATCGGTTGGCTAGAACCAAAGAACATCTAACAGAAAGAATACGCATCTCGTATATTGAACAGTTTTATATGACGGGTCGTATTATTACGACCGACTCTCATAAATTTTACGAAAACTCTGTGCCTTTTGACGACCCGCCACTCACCACCCAGTTATGTGATAATATTACGACCCGCTCTCACAAATTGTACGGAAATTCTGCTTTATAACGAACCACCACTTACCGGGGTGGCGTGCGGCGGGCCTTTAAAGCACCAGATGTGGTGAGGAGAGTAAGTAACAATCATGAAACTTTTCGCTACAGTTTGAAGTGAGCTATTGTAAGTCAAGGAAAATCAGAAGTAAAGTTTTATGGGTGTTATGGCCAATATAAGGAAAATTCTACCAACAGCCAAGGGGGCATTCTGGTAAAATAATCAGCGATTGCAAAACAATAACCTCGCATGATATTGTTCTGCGGTCGTCGGTTATTTTGCTGATTAGCCCAATAGCTGAGTGCGGTGAGCGCTTAGTAGAGCAATTGACGATTACGATAATAATTAACCTCACATGGTAATTTTTATGTAATGCAATTGCTTACTATTACGTGACTCAGGTGGTACAACCGGTAGAACAAACGACAAGGTTGTTGTTGTTGAAGATCTGCGCTGAATTTGTTCGTATCATATAATTATAAAGCAAAAAAGCATAGGCAAAATAACATCATTGAATTGTCAGAGTCATGACACTCGGAGCGCCGCAACAGTCAGTCAGTTTCATGTTTTTGCTTGCTATAAGGGCTAACCCGAGTTGCTTTTAACTGGTAGTAGCGCGTGGTTTTTGATTTAAAATGTCAAAGAAAGAATATATTTACCTATATATTTTACAGATTAGAATTGTTAACGGGTATTTCAATTAAAAAGTATTTTTATGTACTTTGTTATTGCTTCCTTTGGACAAAAACAAGAAACTGGTATTAGTCCAATTCGCTTTGGTTTTGACATGTTCCTGTTGTCTGTGGTATCAAGATTGATTGGCGGTAAATTTTAATTCAAAACATATGATGACATGTAGTCATCTCTTAAAAAAAAATCCAATCTTTAAATTTTATGTTTTGTGTTTAAAATTGCTCTAAATATTTCTATATAATATAACCGGTAAAATATTGAAATAATGAATTGTAATATATGGCAAAAGTACAAAGCAAGCAGAATTTAATTCAATTCCTCTTTAAAAGAATACAATCTGCAATTTTTGTGTTATTCATAGTTGAAATATAATAAAATTAAAAATAATTAAAACAATAAAAGGAAGAATGTGTTAATTAAATTCTGATTGTTTGCCACGGGATCGTTCATTATAATTAAAGACGAAATCGAAGCAATGCACGTTCTCGATTTTCACGATTAGACCACACATCAAACTGCTGTGTACTTCTTCCATAATAAAAACGCAAATTTATATACACAAAAAAGATTTTTATTGAAAAATATAAACGTTTTCGTAAAAATTATAAAACAAATGCTTCTTTAAGTAAATCAGGCAAGCACTCGAGAAAAAAAATAACATTTAAACACAACTTCATGTTGATCATTTAAGAGCTTCCATAAATTCTGCTTGCTATGTGCTGCTGCAATGCTGCTTTACATAAATTCACAAATAAATTATATATCCAAAGTTTAGAAACTTGAAAAGTTAACGTTATATTACTATATAAAAACAATGTTTAATCTAATTTTAAGACTCCATTTTTTTCATAATGTATGTAAGGTAATGTAACAAGGACGAAGTAGCAGTAGAAAAACGAAAAAAAAAATGTATTCAGAATGAAACTCAAGCTTAAAATTAAATCACATCTCTCGACAAAAGCTTACAAATATAAGGCTTATACAAAAGATAACAAAAACCACTTTAAATTACGAGATATAAATTATTTGTTGTTGTAGAAAACTTCTCTTTTTCTTCTAATATTACAGATTAATTGTGTCTAAGTCTTGACAAGGCGCACGAGGACTTATATCACCGCCATTCGAACTACTTCCGGGTAGGGGAGAATTCGTTTGGTGATTTTTATTGGATTCTACATTATTGGTATTGGTCGAATGTAATTTTTTACTTCCTAGCCCAAGTGGAAATGCAAATTCTTGAGGTAGCTTTCGCATAATTTTACCAGATGTAATAAGTCGACCAAATCCTTCCTGTAAAAGTAAAATTAAGAAAAATAAATAAATTAATATGAAATTGAATTGAAATTTATTTTTAAAATCAATAATTACCTGGTGTGCAAAAGCATAGCCTGATCGAAGTGATCGACGAGCTCTTCTTGCTGAAGGCGTCCGTAATACATCTGTACTATGACGCGAACGCATTTGTGCAGCTCTTTGTTTAAGTCGAATCTATAATAACAAGTTATTCTTGTTAGATTCTCCAAAAGCGCCATACATTTGTAATTTTGAATAGCATTACCTTGTCAGATAGGCTTGGATAAACGTCAACGAAATAAAATCTCGAGCCTAATACAGGAACCATTAATACTATTACAGTTATTACCGTTGTGAACCAAAAAGTTGCTTCCTTCATGGCTTGTGTTAGAGAACCAACATAAGGTCCTCCAATAACATAATTGTAAAATGAATCTAAGAATAAATACCATAACAAGCTACCCCAGATCATAATATGATTGAATACTGTCCAGTATGATGTATCGAGCGCAATCTGTAAAATGTAAGTTTGTGTTTTTTTACTTTAAAATGAATCATATGCAAAATCTACATAATTTATGATTAGAAAATGCAACGCACTAGCAGATCTCTAGATATAACTATACAATATTTTGAAATACGTACTAAAATCAAGTGATGTATTTTGTACTACGTACTACTATCGACAAAAAATAAGGATAGACCTCTCCCCAAATGTAAGAACCTTTTACATTTTCTATATTCAAAACAAAGCACGTTATCAGAATAGAATAAAAGTGCAATTAGGACAATAAAATATCAGTACGCTCAGAGCAACTTCATGAATAGACCAAAAGAAGATAGAAATAAAAAAAAAACAACGGCAGAGGGTATCACACTAGCCTACTCTGGCAGCAAATCTGGCAGTGAAGGATGTGTTAACTTAATAGTAGCTCGAATACATATAATAATAGCTGCGGGAAATTCTTACAAGAATCGAAAGATCAAATTATATAATGTTGTGCGTTGATATTATATAATTTGGCAATATAATAATAATAATATACATTGCACTGAGACATTTTTATTGTGAAAGTATGTCAGATGAGCGAGGCATGGGCTCAATTAACTCCTACCAGAAAATTAAATAACATTGATATCGTTGGTTGAGCCCTCGTTCCTCAGAAGAATATGCACAAATACTCACATTGGTCACATCAATTGTAGATGAAAACAGACAATTAGGAAGGCAAGGCTAGACACATACACACACACACACACACACACCTGGGAAATTATTCCCAGAAATTTTTCACGCGTTGCAACTGAGGTCGAAAATACGCCTTTAGCTGAAATAGCCTAATTTAATGCTCATAAAAGGCCACATATGCATCTATCTGGGTACTGCCCCTAAAATACCATCTCAAAATTATGAATAAAACTTATGCAGAAATTCGCCGTTCTGATATTGAGGAGGACGAGAGAACTGAAAATGTTCTCTACGAAGGTCTTGGTCACATAAACATAAAAAATCTAGCAAATATTCAAAATTGTTCATACTTGTCATCCCATTCTGGAACGTAAAAGTGATAAAAATTTTCTAGTTTTATAAAAGCGGGATATCGGGTCCATATTTAAAGTGAGATTCTTTTCTTTTCTTTGTTTATTGCTTAAACTCAGTATTACCATCTGTTTCGTATGAACATCAATCTCTCTAGCAAGGCTAAATAACATTAGCGTTAAGAAAAATATAGTTTTTATTTTTAACCTTTTAGAAAGGTTTTCGATGCTGCATTGTCTACTGTTGGGAGTCTCCTCTACATATTCTTGATAGCACCAGCTAGGTAGTATTTTTATTTAATAATTTTTTGCGACTACATGATATCCTATGGGATGACCGAGTGGCTGTTATATTGAAACCTCATTTTTTTTGTTCAGAAAATTTCAATATTACTACAATGACAAATACATTACAAGAACCGACAGCCCCTCCAACACATACAATACAAGAAATATTTGGTTTTACGAAATAAGCTATCTGAGTAAGCTCACATCTCAATTCCCGTAACATTCATTCCTTTCATCTAGCTATAAGAAGTGCAATGTAATAATAGGGGACAAATGGTCCTTGGTGTCTTAAGGCTCATTAAGACTCGGCAAGTTACCTGGGCAACTTGAGACCCCTCTTCACTTCCCTATGCCTCTGTTAGGTCCAAATGCTTACTTGCCACAAGTTGGTAATTTTGTCCCACTTTTTTCTACTTTTTAGAGCAAATCCACACTTTTAACTTCAATTTTATGTGAATTCTAAACATGGCGGATGGTGTAAATTGTCAGATGAATTAGATTGTGTTCCACTTTAGTTCCACTTGAGGCAAATTCCTGCAAAAGTAGTTCCAATTCAGTCAAATTTCCGCAAAAGTACTTGACGAATGTGAAAATGAACTTGCTCATATGTAGCAATACAATTGTGCAAGTAACTTGCCGAGTCTGAATGGGAATTTAGTTGCATCATAACATGATTCAGAAAAAAAAAATATTTTTTCATATAAACTTTCACTATCACCGCAGCAAATAAGTATATATTATATGAACAAAAAACAAAACGTAAAATAAAACTTATACTTACTTGGGCAGTGTTATCCAAAATTAGAATGGTTGCTACTACAGATCCTAATGTCATGTGATCACTAAGTATATAGCCATCTGGTGATACTCCATCCTTATAGGTACCGTAGGGTATTAAAAATAAAACCATTGAACTAAATATCCCATGCAACACACTACGGATAAATTCTGTTGTATTGAAAAGGGCGTTCTTTAGTCCAGGTGTGTAAAG
Organism: Dioctria linearis; assembly: GCA_963930735.1. Classification (NCBI taxonomy): domain Eukaryota; kingdom Metazoa; phylum Arthropoda; class Insecta; order Diptera; family Asilidae; genus Dioctria; species Dioctria linearis. The sequence continues at coordinate 233,952,864 of OZ005742.1, read as the reverse complement.
TTTTGGATACTCTAAACTGTGCTTGTCGGACACATCTTGTTCAAAAATACCTAACGCTAATACAGGTAATGATGTGTAGAATAAGTTATACACAGATATGTACATGGGATCGAATACCGTCTGAAAATTATGTTAAAAAGTTAAATGAGAATGTTTAATGCAAAAATTATTTCATCGAATACATACCTGTGCACTGAAACCGCAAAAGAAGGCGAACCAAAAGTGGCATAATGTAAAGGCGAAATTTTTATAAAAAAAATATCGCAAGAATTTGCACATTCTATAATAAGACCACCGTCCATGCACTAGAAGAAGTCTTTCGAGATACTTAAATTGCGCTATTGAATAGTCACTAGCAAGGACTGCTTGCATTCCTTCTTGACCAGAGATTCCTACACCTATATGTGCAGCTGTAGATGAGAAGTATAGAAAATTATTATATACGCATATTTGAATAACTACATACAATCATACATATAAATATTAAATTTTAAGAAAATAATCGCACCAATATTACAAATCAAATCGAATCATTTCACTAGAGTGAGTGTAAGATAATTGAAAAATAATTTAAATATTTAACATCGACAACAAGACCAAGAACCAATATGCACTTGCATATTTCCCTGCTAAGGCCTAGTTTTCTTGTTGGATTTTTATTTTAATCTCTCGCTTCTTCCTCATTTCTTTAGAGCCTTCTACATTTTATTTCAAATTTCGAATGTTTTCAGATAGTAAAAGCAAACTCGACATTAACTTTTTGAAGGAACTTGGGGAGAGCAAATAAAAATGAACTTCACATCTGTTTTTCAAGAATAGCACATAATAAAGTAGTGTCAGAAATTTGCTCGGCAATAGTTTTGCTTTCTTCAGGATAGGTTGTCTAAAATAAGAAAGAATATTCGGCTCGACTTTTTTCGATTTTGCGAAAAGCAGATCTTACACTGCGGTAGCTACATGAACTGCTGAAAACTATTCATTCTTACTTTTGAACAAGTTATATTTATTTCTTGTTGTGTATTTTTATTGTGAAAACTAGGAGAAGGAGGTATGTCAAGTACAAATTATCTTATTGGATATGCTAACTTCAGAGCATTTTACTTGATAGACTTAATAGCTATCACCGAACCAAAAGTTCTCCAGATGAAGTTACACAAGGCTCAGTCGATTATATTGCAATTATTGCCATCTAAAAAAAATTGGTTAGAACCATTACCACATTGTTTCAATACTAAATAAGCAGTAACAAAAAAGGTATACATACCTTAAAAAAAATCAAAAATAAATATTGTTACGTGCAACAAAAAGAGATAAGTGGTGACATCTACTGGAAATGGAGAGTAAACAACTTCAGGTTCGGAGAATCGATGATGGAATCTTTGGGAAGGTTCTAGAATGAAATCATCGAGAAGATTCTAGTTTGTAGAGTATAAATATAGCAGTTGTCACCACCAGTGGACTAGTCTTGTCTTAGACAGTGTATTGTTTACCAGCGAAAGTAATTAACAGGCGAATGTGCTCTAATTGGATTGCGATAATTGGAGATACAGTACTAGTTAATAAAAGATAATTAAAGTTGAGTTAATTAATTAATTGTTGTGAATTTTATAAGTGTAGAGCGAAAATAAAGAACTTGTGAATTAAATCTGTAACATTGTGTTTTAAATAACGAATCAAAAGCCACGCTCGCAACAATATAAAAATTTATCCCTGATGCTTTTGCTAAATTAGGGTATTGTTAAGTCTTAACAAAAGTGTCGTCGGCTATATCAGCGACGAAACGCTGCTTAGATGGAATCTGCAAAAATTACATAATAGTTGAGAAACGAAACCTTTATGCTAAATGCCCTTTAAGAACGACGACGGTACGTCTCACCTATAATTTAAGAGCAAAAGAAAATTGCGGGTATTAAATTTCGATATATTTTGAAAACTTGGCTGGAGGTGTATTACGGGGAAAGAGTTCGGCAGACTTGACTCGCAGCCAAAATTAACAACTAACAAATTATTGGATACTGCGAGCTCAGAAAAATAACACTAACTTTTTTTTGCATTCACCGTTTTAAAAATGCACGAAAATTTAAGTATTTTTTACAATTTTGGGCTTCCAACATCCGAGTGTCAATGCATTATACAGTTGGCAATCTCATTTGAAAGTCACAGTAAAGTGCTTCGACGCAGAATATTTTTTTGCTGACCATTTTGGTGTGAATAACTCAATTTTGTAAGAATGCTGCATACAGCTTCTGACGTAGCGATATAAACCATGATCCGCAATGCAATGTCCCAAACATTATTAGCAGGAGCTCGGTAGCATGGTCACTGAAGACTGAGATACAAAGGAAACGTTACGAACAAAACTCATGGGAGGATATACATTTCTGTGAGTTCGACTCGAATCCGTAGACTTGTATTGATTGTTAGCCATATTAATGTTATACGTATGCGACAAAAATTGTTTTGATTATAGAGAAATATTTGCATAGTAACCACTGACATTTATAAAATGGACTGCTGACACTACTGAAATTGCTTACATTATTATTATCACTTTTCTATAGTTGTCTCTTTTTGGTTTAACTACTTTATTCCGCTGAACTACAAATAATAAGCTCTATACAAAATCCACCATAGTTCAGTTTCAGTTCAGTGGTTTCCAAATGAATATATAGAATAGAAATAGATGACAATACAATATTTGTAATTCTTTCTCTGTTCCCCATACCTACTTTTAGGGACAGGCAGAAAAAAATTGCTTAAATTTATTTCTCTAAAAGTCAAGTTTAAAAAATATTTGATGTTTTAGGAGATAAGCTTGCAAGAATAGAAATAATTTCGAATCCATCTGTAAGTTGTTGAACTTTTCATTTGAATATTAAACGGAAAATAAAACTTGAAATTAAGATAATTGTCCCACCGCTGCTAACAAAAGTTGACCTATATGAAATAGAAAATCAGGCAGTCCATGTTATATATGTCAGTGATAGTAACTAAAAAAGCTGTTAAAACTTCTGCGCATATCTGAATCATTCACTGCATAGGTATATTTTTTTAAATGCAGTCCTCAAAAGCAGACACATGTACTCTACTGACAACAGTATGAGGTTTGAAGTCGTGCACCAGAAATCATCTTGTCTTGAAATTCCGTGTATGTACATACAAGTTTGTGAATTCAAGTCAAGCGAACGGCACTGTACCAGAGTCCCATCCCTGAGCATAAGTAATATACTGTATTATATGAAAGTCCGCCATCGTAAAGCGCAGTATATTAGCCATAGCCAGAGCAATACCTAAATCGACCGCAGAGTTAGTCGCCCTTCTCAAGACAATTCCTCATGAGGAATACGAAAAAATTAAATTTTAAAATAATATCTAGTCAACTATTACTTGCACATTACAGCACTTTATAAGTAAGAATCCTGTTGACAGCAGAATTCATCGACCACATTGGTGAGAGAATAACCCTAGATTATTACAACACCAGCAAAGTTATTTTTTCGATTTTAAATTCCCTTAATTAAGGACTTTATTTCAACTTACTGAGTGTTTCAATTGTATATAATTATGGCAGAGTCTGTGAGGACGAACACAATTTAATATCAGTATTGATAACTTTCAATCGCTCAGTCGATAGACTTTTAACCTCCGGGTCGTGAGTTAGCCCATGTTGGGCTCGCATTTTTTTTTTTATTTATATCAATAAAATTATAAATTAATGCAAAGTATAATTTTATGGAATCGAGCCTCATGTTGGACGCAAATTTTTTTAAATTATATAATAAATTTATTAAAATTAAAATTTTGATGTATAAAGTCTTTTAAAAAGCTTTTTTTATTGGGCTACTTATTTTGTTTTATGGTTGTTTTATTTTTCATCTGTATATTTCTTCTTGTACAAATTAATCGGTTTCCTCAAAAAATGTTCTGCAATTTAAATTACCTTTTATCATTGAAACATCATTAGCACCATCTCCTATTGCTAGAGTAACGGCATTCTTGGCACGTTTTATCAATTCCACCACTAAGGCTTTCTGAAGGGGTGTAACCCTACAGCAAATAACGGCTCTGCATTGCGAGGCTATATCTAAAAACCTGTGAATATATTGAAATTTTTATGTGTTAATTTTCGTTTCTCAACGTTTTATAAAGAATATTTTAGTTTTAAAGTGAAGACGAGATTTAATAAAAATATGTCTTCGTTAGTGAAAAGCTTCCATAGCATGTCAAGTAGGTCTATTAATATTGCTCATTTTTCCTGTATGATCGAAGTCGTATGAATGTAGTACAAGTGTCGTTAAGGTCTATTTAGAAAGAACAATCCACAAAACACAAAATATTACAAATTAGGAGCGGCTATGAATAGTCTAATTCCCATGCTACGAGTGTTTGTAAAGTATGTTGATCTTGCTTGGTAGAGTCGTATACTCTACACAGCGAAATTGTTATAGATCATTTCTGAATTAATTAAAATCGTTGGCAATATGTTTTATGAACGTTACTCCCCAGTGATAACCTAGACCTAGTTTTCCGTAAAATAGACAGATACATACTTCAAATCTTAGAGCTTAAAAAGAGATGATTATGCCTTGATATGGATGGAGAAGATAATCTTTGGTAATAAAAAGGAGTCTGTTATAACTCCAATAAATAAAAATGACGATAAGGTTAATGGATCATATTTTTAAATTATACATAATGTTTTGAGATTTACGGCTTCAATTATTAAAAATCTACCACACATTTTTCTTCTGAGTATAGGAGCTAATATCATGCACGGAGGAGAAAAAACAATGGAATAATTTAGGAATGACAAAAGAAACATGGTCTGTTGGAAAATTTTAGAAAAGAAGATCAGGTCGAAGGCATTTAGTATTTACTACGTATTTTTTCAAGCAAGATTCCACGAATGTCATATCGCAACAGACTAATGCAAACTGTGACAAATCTTTATATCCGTTTCTAGCATTTCCTCTGACCTAAGATTGAATATGATTCAATTCTGATTGAATCAAGTGAATAAAATCATAGGAGAATTAAAATTATGAGAAACAAGGGGAGCATAAATCCTAAATCGTAAATAGCACTAACAGAAGAAATCATAATTCCTTCCCAATCGTGATTTTTTTATTACATTTTCATGCGCTTATTTTTTTAAACCAGTTTTCAGGAAATTTTAAACATCTATCATGTTGCAGTATGCTAACCATTGAATAAATAACTATTAAGGAAGCGGGGTAGAGTGCGAATACAGTGTACGTGTATAAGCAATTCAATGTCAGTCAGACCGTATGATCGGGGGGTGGAAATGACAAGAGGGCTGCACATTATTTGACAATTCTGCTTGATTTCTGACATTTCATTGTCACAAGTGCATTAAATTATCAAATCAATATTATCTGAAAATAAGGGGGCGCTAAAAATGTTTATTTTACAAAGCAATTTGTATTATAAAAAATGACCCCCTTCAAAAAGTCACGAATTCATTACTTCCATGACAAAACGAATACAAACACAGCACACATTTCACCGAGTGGCTTAGGTTTTCTTCCGATATACATATTAGGAATATGACTATTAGGTGTGTTTGAGCGGAGAGCTCAAGATCAGGATCTTTAGTATATGCTTAAATATAAAATAGTATAGTACATAATAGTTTTTATCGAAAACGATGTCAATAGAGTTGTATGCAAAATAACGAAAGTAGTTTTCCCAGAAAGAAAAAAAACGAAAAGTTTCGGAAGGGAAATCTGGATAAGGTAGAAAGAATCATTCGAATTGTTTTTCTTCGCCGTCAATTTCTTTTATCCCTTATGGGACGTGATGGCGAAATTTTATCTGTTTCTTTAGTAGTAAATACTGTAATTTATCATTACAGCATCCATATACAGCCTTTTTTGTAAATATTTATTGTGATCAGAATGCCTAAAAGAAATGTGGAAGCCGTTGTGGCTCCAAGAAACATAAGCCATCCATTACACCATCGTCCGAACCCTTTGCTTGTTGGCAGGGAAGTGGTGCCCGAAAGCGTAAAAGTCTACGTTGTTGTGTGGATGTGCTGCTAGCGATTATGATGATAATTATGATTACCTTAATGAAATTTTCCAATACATGCAATTTTACCCCACGTGTATAATCAAATTCAGTACGAACTAACTTAACAATTAAGGCACAGGACATTGGGCAACATACACGGAATAATTAGAATACTATTCTTTGAATTGTGGTTTATCTGATTTATCCGCATAATCTGGATCCTATTACTATCCGAATAATCTAAACCCAATATTTTCTCAAAATTGAACTTTTTCATTGGAAAATGGAATTTTCATCGAACAACCAAAAAATAAAATAAACAGCAACATTAACCCCCCCCCCCCCCCCCCCTATTTCCTCAAAAGATCAGTCACTCTCACGTGCTCTAATTCAGTATGAAAAACAAACCCGGAGCTTTTGTTCCATAATACTTCTGTCTGCTATTCGAAAGACTGTTAGCTAATATTAGTACTCTTCTTGCCTAATTTTGTTATTCATAATTTTTGTTAGAACTGTAATAATTGGAGGACTTTCCATTTAAAGCTAATATGGATTACATTCTTTGGTTCACTTAATTTGTTGCCTTGTTTCTTTCCAAGTTCAACTATGAAAAATTGCCGGTTAAATATTTTGTCGCTACTTCCTACAGTATTCTTCATATTTTGATTTAGAGAATCGTAATTTTCTGTACTTCTATTTTTTCAGCAACAGTAAATTAATGTACTAGAATCCTAGCTAAACATGCGTGAAACTTCCGGAAACTTAGAAGGCTACAATTTTGACCATAACGTTTATGTGGTCCGGCTATCCTTTGCGGTATTTCGTGTACGATTGGAGGAGCAAAAAATGAGTAACGATCCCGATCCTGCTCCATCTGCTGACTTTAACCGATGTGTTCTTCACAATAGGAACAAAAACTGCATGTTTCCGGGGAATGCAAAACAGTTACGAATTATTGTATTATTAAAATCAACAAGGAATATTGAGTGTTAAGTGGTATTACTCAAGAAGATTTATGACTTGACAAGGAACTGATATTTTTAGGTTTTTGGTAGAATTTACATTTTATTATTTTAAAGAGGAGATTAGACATTCTCTTCATTTTATAATGTATTCCATTCTTAAAAAGGTATCCGTCTATGGAGTCATATTCAGCTCGTGTATTATGCTTTCCATCCCCTTTATTGATTTTGATTTTTTTTTTAAATTCGACCTCATCTAGACTTTCTTATAGCGTTGGTGTTACATATATTATCTAAATCTATATCAACGCCAAACTATTCACCATTAGTTATTCTTAAATATTTTCCTTATACGATTTTCAGCTATTAAATATGGCGAGTTGCAGCCAGGGAATTTTTCCAGCACTTCAATTAAACAATTGAAATAATTTTGTATTTTGGATCATTTCAATTCAGGCAGACATGTAATTCCGAGTAAATTTTGGAAATTCCACCAGCGTTTTTGATGGAAATATCTTTGCTATTTCTCTAATGGCATCAAATAGCTGTAATTTACAGAGTTTTTAGCTTTTTATCCTGAAATTTTTTTTTATTGATCAACCATGCACAATCTCTAGTTATCAGATTTGTTTCATTAGCCTTTGGAATTTCACAGTTTTGGTTTTGCTGTAAATTGCTTACAGAATCAGTCTGATATGTGCATATTTCTTTTAATGGTGTTGAAAGCAGCTTTATAAAAACAAAAACGTTCATTAACTTTGTTCTAAGATGTAGTTAAATGTTACCTTTCGAATCTAGCTTGGGTCCTTTCCCACATTATCTAGATGGATTTAATTTACGAGAAAGACGCAGACGACTTATAACTAGAACCACCTTATATGTATATATGTATGAACGTGAAAAGATAAAAAATATTTTAAGACGTACAGCCTCATATATAAATGTATTAATATCCCTTTATTATTAAATAAATAATACTTACCGTTCCTCCAATTCACGTGTTAAACAATAAACCAATGAATGCCCATTAATAACAATGGCAAACCCAGCATGCTCTTCAATTTCGTTCACAGGCGTATGATCTTTGGATCCTTTCTCTACACCATCGAATATTTGATTACACTCAGCACTGTGAAAATTTTATGTAATATAATAATTCATTAGCCGTCAGTAGATAGATGATGATTGTTAAAAATATTGTTGATAGTGATAATAATTAGAGCAAAAATTTGTTAGAAATTAATGTGAGAAGCCTTAAGGAAATTTTCTATGTAATACTTATTAAAATAATTATAAATATCAAAGCAGCTAGGTATAAAAAAAACTATGATTTTACATAACAACAAATACTTTTCTGTAATGCAAAGTAAAAAAAAAAAACACGTACAACACGAAAGACTCGGACGTTCACAAAGATTTTGCATATTACATTATTCACCAATATAATGTTTTGTGAAATGAAATGACACATGCGTTTGAAAATTCAATACAATGAGTAAAGCGTAAAAATATTTACCAGTTTTACAACAAACAAAAAAATTATATAAAATGTAATATAAATTGAACGCATACTTATGGGCGAAACAAGCAGCAATAGAGGGAATCTGTTGAACAAATAAAAAATTTTACCTCGAGAGTATTTCGCCTATATACTTGTCTGTTTGTTTGTACGTTCTACAGTATAAAGCCAATACTAATTCTTAGGATAGGCTTTAATCTACGAGAATATTCTCTGCTCGAAAATTAAATTTTTAAATTTCAAGTTAATTCCAATAATATTCCTTAAAAGGCTTAAATTCCATGTTTACACTTTTGGAAGTGGAAAGAGTACAATAATTAAAGTGCGCAAGAAAATTAGAGGAAATGAGCTCGAATAATGTTAATCAAAATTGTGTAAAAATAATTTAGAACTAGATAAGAGTCTTGTTTTGTTTAAAACAGTGTCACGCAAATTTCGTTATTGCCTAGTCTATTTTGAAAGGAGTTATGTGTGTGTATTTTTGTGTTTTCGATTATTTATAGTACATTTATAAACTGCAAAAATTATGTAGGTATAAAAGGATCTATACTATTTGGATAACAATGATCATGTTCGACTATTTAAGAATTGTACTAAACAACTATTTAATTTAAAATACATATATAGATTTTGTTTGACTGGAATCTTATAGAATGTAATGTTAAAAACAAATGGCGCCGGCTAAACAAATCTCAAATAAAATCAATTCATAAATATAGCAATTGTCTAACTTAATTATGGACGACAAATTTTGGAATTGAGGCTTCCGGTTTTTTAAACTCTTTTTGAATTGAAACGTCAATAATCTTGGACGGTGTGACCTTCTGATAAAATGGAAAAAAGCCGAGAATTCACAATTAAACCAATTATAGAAGATACTCGAAAAACTAAGCCACTTAAAAATATACGGCTAGAAACATGTGTATACTTTTATATCAAATGAAGATAGAAAAAATCCTTGCACTGTACACCATACTAGTACACCCTCGACAGAGAAGGCATGAAATCGATCAGCAGCATAATAACTGTAAATGAGATGAATGCATTCCTCATCAAATTTGATGTCCCATATTTCCAACCAAATAATTTGGATGGGTAAGCTTCTAAACCAATGGAGCTCTATAACTGAATTTATTTCGATTATAAAAACATGGACGAGAGTATAAAAACTTATATGAACGATGGAAATGAAATTCTACAAAAAATTTGGTTAGAATATTATGTCGTTTTTCTAGACAGCTAAGAAGTCCGAATAAGAGAAATATATACAATCATTTATCAACTACTAACAGTTTGGTGAAATAAGCAGTGAGAACTACAGATATTATTGTCTTCTTATAAATTTTATCCGACAAAATCAAACCCGTATTAAAATTTTTAAGCTCCAGCAACCCACAACATCATAGCCAATTTCTGTGCCCTAAAATCAAAAGCTTTTTTCCGGCATTTCTCAACAAGTACCGGAAACTTACATCTCTCGAAGAAAAACGGAATAATTTCAATTTTCTTTCAAGGTACCAATGTCTAAAAGAAAAGAAAATTTATATTCATATCCTCAAACTTCTTTTTCTTCTTCTTCTATTGGTTTTCGATCCGGAACTGTAGGCTCGACTTGCTAGCTGGAGTTCTTTCACAATGGCTTAACCCTATAGGGTATAACGCTAAAAAAGTGGCCGTTTCCGGCTAATGTTATGATTGCCATGTCCGGCTGGAAATTGTCTTATAATTAAGCGGTTATTTTATATTTTGCTATGTGTTATAGTTGATGATATCAACTGATGAGTAATGTTTTGTTTTATGAGCTACGGGAAAACGAACACCGATCACGAAAAATATATGCAAGAGATGAATGCTGAATGAGTGGCATCACTAGGGAGAAAAACCTCAAGGAAAACTCCTAATCTGGTCCAAAAGTCGAAGCGAACGGATTAGGTAAAACGTCCAACCGCGCTGAGGGACAACTTGGAGTAGTGATCCTCAAAATAAAAGAAAACCCCCGCATTGTTAACCATTATCGCATTTTTTCGTATTATGAAGACTAGCTTTCGAAGGCTTTTAAACTATCTGCACCGATAAAATGAAAGAAACATTTGAAGATTTGAGTCCGCATGGAGAGTAAGTCAAATCACCCGTTGCTATACTCGTAATTTATCATATATTGTAAACAAGATTTAATTATTACAAACATCTCGATGATATTCTCGTCTCGAACGACTGTATGAATTTAAAACAAAAAAGGATCAACAAACTAAAGTTAAAGACCTATCTAGAATGTGTCAATGGGGATTGTACGCTACCAATTCAAAAAATTGGTAAAACTGTACCTACTGCGAAGCGAAGCCCGAAAGTTGGAAGTCATATTCTTCCAATTTGGAATGCTTTACCTAGTCTAGACATGTCCAACGTACATGTTTCTGATTTGTTTACTGATCAACATATTCCCGAATTCTACCCTTTCTTACAAAAATATTCTTCTAAAACTATAACTGTATTTTGGATCCCAATACTGCACTGTAGAAATATAAAATTTACAACAAAATCAAAATAGTAAATTAGAAGAACTTCAGAAAGATGTTGTCCTGAAATAGCGAATCCGGTGAATGTGAAATATTTTTAAAATTATCACCTGTTTACCTACGATTACACTCACATAACTTGAAAAACTCATAAAACAAAAACGTCCATCTTCTTTCTTATGAATTGATTGACAATGGCCGACATATTTTTTTATAGCATATCGATCGCACATTATACCAAGCATAAAACATTCTCTGCAAAGCTTACTCTTATTTAAGCATCTTAACTAAAATATTATATAGATGATCCTTGCCTGCCTTATTTATAATCGTTTATGCATGTCTTATGGATAATATGGGAGGGATTTTTAGCTGAAAGGTTTTTAAGCTACAACAATAGAATCAAATGTTCCATACCTTAGAAAGAGGGATGTCAAATTCCCGAAATTTGTTAACTTTTATTTTATTTAGTAATTTTAAAGCTATCCAACACTTATTTATTTACTGCATTATAATGTTATAGGTTTTATAGCCCCTTGTAAACGAGTGTACGTGGATGTACCTCTGTAATAATTAGAAAGGAATAAAATGCGCACCAATTGATTATTCTTATTTCAAATGTCATTGCAACTATTCGATAAAGTCTCGCGATTTCGCATGGAAAACCCATGCTAGTGTGATTATTTGAAACAGTATTCACCATCAGGAAGAGCTCTATAATTATTGAACCAAACCAATACTTCGCAATCAACCATCATGATTGATACGATGATTACTGTCCAGATTTTAATAGCACTTCAGAGGAATGGCACTTTAGCCATTGAATTGTGAAGTAAGATTTTTGTATGCGTAGAGCGAAATAGACGAATCATACTGCAGCTTATTTATGTCTTAAGCGATCGAAGATTGGGAAGCACTGATTGAAAAATAAGGACAACAATTTTGTCATAAAAGAGCAAGGATTTTCTGGTTGCACATCAACCTCCAAATCTTATTTGTCAATATCGAAAAAGTGAGGAAGGCTATTTCATAGATTGTTAGAGCACACAATAAGTCGCAAATTTTGTGTTGATCCTTTAACTTAAAATTGGCATGAGATTAATATTTGCTGTTTTAAAGAATGACACAAGTGCTGACATTTAAGAAGAATACCTCACCGTAAACTACATTAGGTAAATGATTAAATTTTTACAACTATTTTTTTCATCAAGGCAGTCAGTCCATAGAACTTTTTAATAGCACCTCGTATTTGTTTGATAAATAATATATTGAATTCAATCAAATTTTCAAAAAAAAATGTGTCATTTAGTTAATGAAATTTCTCTAAGATAAGGAACTATTGAAACTCTTTGGATATACATACATATCTGCTAAGCTGGCATCATCTTAATCTTTTCACTCGACTTAGCGAAATCATATTCGAGTAAGAAACACTTATGTAATTGGGATTATAATGTGTAATAATATATGTATACGTTAATCTATATAAAAATTAAAGTATCTGAAATATATCAACTACATATCTTGAAATAAATTATACGTGTGAACATGGATTTCTTTATAAGTAAATTTTCTAGCTATTAGGGATATAGATATATATGAGAGGGCTGCCTAAATACTTTCTTGCTAATGTCTAGAATTTTGATTATTTAAATAGTTTTACTTTATATAGAAACAAACTGGAAAAACGTTATAATCAAACTTTTGTGAAATAGGGAGTAGGTGTTCAAAAGAATAATAAAAGTCAGTCCTTTTAAAGATCCCTCCTCTACCTGTCTGGTTCGCCCTTATTATGTTTAATCGAGTCCCACCTAAAAGTAACCACAGATATTGCGGGCGGCACTTGAGTTCTTGCATTTATCATCACAGGCGTTCGGTCTGAATTATTGGTACCATTTAAGTTGATATTTGTAGAGTTTTGATCTACGGCTAGAAAATAGATTTTAGTAAGATTTTGTTTTATATTCAGAAATCTATGGGATAAAGAACTTACGAGGTGGATGAAATGTATTTACAATTTTTATAGATTCCTTAAATTTTCTTAGCTGCTTTTCAACTTCTTCCATTGTGCTGCCGTCAACTACAAATACGTCTGCCAGTTCATCTGTGAGTAACTGGCATGAATATCCTATATTTATTGCCGTTTCTGAATTAATAGAAAAGAAATGCGTTTGTTTTTTTAATTTTTATTTCTTCATATACTCGTCTTTTACCTTGTTTATCTCCCGTTAGCACCCATATTTTAATACCTGCTGTTTGTAAATTTGCTATTGCCTGTGGCACACCGTCCTGTAATTTATCTTCAATGGCAGTGACTCCAACTAATTGCATATCGCATTCAATTTCTTCATAAATAGCACCAAGTTTATCTTCTCGACCGTCTAGTGATAGAGCGGCCTCTTGTTGTTTTGCTCGCCATGAATAAAAAAAATCTTCATCTAAGTAGCGTTCAGCTAAGACTAGAGTTCTTAAGCCCTCGCCGGCAAATTTCTGTATTTAATATATATTTATAGTTTATCCATGTTTTTAAATATTAATATATCACAAAGAAAAGAGCTTACATTAAGATGCTCCTGAGTTCGAGCTTTTATGTCGTACTGACTAGAACTTAACCTATCGTAGATTACATTATCAGCTCCTTTGCAATATAGAAGTATCTTCTTGTTTCGTCTGAGGATAACCGACATCCTCTTTCGAACATTGTTAAAATCTAGTATACTTAACAATTCATATTCCTGAAAAAAACATATGAAGAAAATAGTTAAAGAAATTTTATACCTAACCATTACATTGCACTTTGCTTGTTGGCAAATACTCTAACTCTTACTTGCATTAATTATTAAAAAACAAACCAATTTATAATGTTGTCATGTATTTAAAAGCATCAAGTAGACAACTATCAATGGTAATATACTGTTTTCATGCTGATTTCAACTCGAGTTAAGGGTTATGGAAACGAAAGTTGAGTTGAGCATCGTTAAAATAATGGTAACTTCATAAAACTAGTCGAGTTGAGTTGTGATTCGTGAAGGATTTGTTAGAATAGTAATTATAAAGAAATTGCCCTTTCATACAAATGGTGTAGGTATTACGACAACTCGTATTGTATTTAGCTGAATGCTGAATGCAAATAAGAACATTCGTTCGTACTTTTGCTTTATTTGACATCACAGTATTTTATGTATAAAATTGTAAAGATTCGAAATGTTTGCTTTTTAAGTATAATTTGACAACTAGTGGAGCTCTATTATACTACTTCGTCGTCCTAAACCGTCTTGTATTTATGTCAATTTATTTGCTTCCTGTCAATATAACAAAATAAAATTAAAAATAAGCTTTTTTCTAAAAAATGTTCACCAAGTTGATAAGCTAAATAAAAAAAATTGGACTGATACTTTATGGAAGGCCATACCTTGTTTATCTTCATACCGCTACAGTGCAGAGTAAAACCTTTGCTCGTTTTGATCAGTATTGAAAAATTTTACCCACACCTATTTTGCTCTTTTTTTCAGTTCTTGCCATAAATTGCAATTATAAATGAAAAATAGAGCATCAACCCGGAGGTGCTATTTGCTTTGATTTTTGTGAATCAGCAAACCTAATGCTTTTGGAAACTGTCAAGCCGTCAGACTTGATTAGATGTATTTCAACAGCAGCCGTATTAGGAATGCAAGAGATTACAACTGTTCAACCAAACTACATAGCTGTTAAATACTGGTGACCTTTGAAAATGGTTGACTTTTATTTTAACATTTAGAGCACTGAATATACCTAAGATGTAATAAATTGTAATAAATTCTCATATATATAATAATCATGCTAAAAACATGTTTAGCTATCTTTTAAGAACACGAAGTAATTGCATGAGCAATTACTTCGAATTTTCAAAGCAAAAACAAAATAATTCCCACAGAACGACTTGGAAAAAAAAAGTTTTAAATGATTGTCTTACAATATTGTGTGTAACAATGCAGAGCCTTTTCTTCGTATTTTACTTATTGCGATATGACAAATATGACCCGCATTTCTAAGCTTGCAGAACATTATCAAACTAATGTATCACAATGTACATTTTGATACGAAATCAAGTTAAAGGTAGGAGGGAAAATTACAAAAAATAATGTAATTAACAATTTAAAAAAAATGTAATCAATTCATTCTTAATTACGGAGAGAAATGGATTGATGAGGAGGTGTTAGAGAATTATTTTTAGAATAAAGTAGTGAGCAGAGTATTCAAGTATTGTAGTTGCAATTGTATCATTTTTTCGAAATTCAGACGTAACATATATTAATTATTAAGACTGTGAAATCGACTTATGCAGATGCTCTACTTTTTTATTTCTTCTATCTGTTATCAATATCACTAACAGTCATAGAATAATATCAAATTCTCACCCCCAAAAAGTATTTTGAATAAAATAATTTATATTAAAAAACGAATAAAGAGCCTACAAAAAATTCGCTGGATATTGGTTTCGTCAACCCGAACATAAATGTGTTTACAGTATAACGATCATCTCTGAAGACCAGGAATTGTAATATGAAACCATAAGAACACGACGATAGAAATTTTTGAAACTGCGTCTTTAATCGTTCGGCTACAGTCTCAAACCTGGGGGAGCCTTCTTTAATTCAATACAGCCTTCTTAATTGGAGCTGGACCTTATTTACAGTCAAAACTGAAGCAGAACCTAACTAAACTGACATTTAATTAATTATAACTTCTATCAATAACGCTCCGAATATTAATGGTTTAATTCTTCGGTGTACTTTGTGCTCGAACACGCATATGTATATTGAAGAAAGCAAATTATTCTATTAATTGAAAAGAACTATTTGTTTTGTTTGGTTTTTGTAAGTCGTCAATAAAAATCTAGAAGACGTTATATGTTCACATTTCTAAATTTGTTAGCTTGAACGTGTGCAGAAGTTCATTACAGGATGAAAATATGTAATTATATTATAGTGTCAAATATTTTTTTAAACATACATTTTCGAATCAGTGATTTCTTTGTTCTATTTCAGTAGAACACAAAGAACACAGCTAATATTTAGAATAAAAGGAAAAATGAATTTATAGAAATAAATAGTTTTGTGTACTTCGAGTACTTGCAAAAGTAGATATTTTTATAAATTCAAATGTGCTTTTGAATTCTTGTGCCTGTACACCAGAATTAAATAACCTAAATCTTTCATACGTCTTATGTACCATTTTACTAAATCTAAGTTGTACTTATAAATACGTTAAATTCGAACTTACTTCTAATCGACCCATTACTTCAATCGTAATACTGTTTGGTGTCCTTGACTTAAACACAAACCCAAAATTTCTAGCAGCTGATACCAGTGCTGATTCATCTGGACTTTGTGCCTGATATTCTAATCTAACAAATACAATACAATATAATCCTTGTTAGAAGATGTACAAAACTGTTAATATTAAATTAATCACATACCTTCCATTTACATATTCTGGCATTACTGTGTGACATAAAGCAAGTAGGCGAAAAAAATTGTGTGCATGTTCTTCATCTGATTGTACAGCATTCAATAAACTTTGATCGTACCATTTGAATTCGGGCTCGTATTCAGCATTAAATGAGAAATCAACCGGTTCTATTGCCTGTAAAGTAAAATTATGTTAATATAAAAAATCAGCAGTTACATTTAAAGAAAGCGACTTGAATTTTAGAAGCACCCACTATAATATTAGCATGTGCCGAGAGTGTGAGCAAACAAATATCGAAAAAGCACAGCATTCGAAAGCAGATAAGTTTTGCAGTTATTTTTCTCAGGATATTAGTTAGCTTGGTTGGTTATTTTCAGAAAAAAAGGATTTAGAAACAATTAAAGGGGAGGAAGGTGGTCTGGTCTGGTCTGGTCAATAATATCAAAGCAACAAAAAATCATTACTGTTAGAAAAGAAAAGAAAAACGGAAAGTAAAGATCATGCTAAAAAAAAAAAACAGTCAAAACAACATCCATATTGGTTAAAAACCGTCTCGATTCCATATATTCCACAATTTTAATACTTCATGCATACGTGCACTTTTTGTTGATTTCCGTTTACTAAAGTGTATGTGTTGGTGGTGGGGAAGCTACTAAAAGTGTCTTTTTTGTTCAACTTCTTTTGAAGGGGGTTTACATGTTGAGTTTTGCAGTGCTGATGACTAAGCAAATATTCGTCATAAGTTACACGCTTTTTAGAACTGTCCGAGCATGAAGACACAACAACCGTAGTTTTTGGTGTATTTTGACATGATGACTCGTCAGAATTTAGCAAAAGTGATGTATTTCGGTTGTTTGCTTTCTTCTACAATTAAAAAATATACAGAAAGAGAAAAAAAACACAAATAACACAAAGAAACAATTTACAGAATTTTTCATTTTATAATAAAAGAGAAAAATAATTGTTGAATAATAATGAATGAATACGCACAAAGAATCATATCTACAAAATATCTATATAGATCTCTAATTTGAGCGACAATTTCGTGTTTAAAAGAAAAATTACACGTGCGACTTTTATCGATTATACATAAGTGTATCCAATTGATTTCTAGACTGGAAACGTGTAATAGGTGTAAGCAGACAAAGTGACGTAGATTTTTTACTATTTTTTTAAGGGGAGATATACACCAAGGAGCCGGAAAAAAATATCGTTTTTGTGAATTTTTTCAAGGAAAACTATTTGAAATTTCGGATTGGTATATACATTCAAAAATATGTTTAATTTTCTTTATTTAAAAATATCCAAAATGTACAAGGATATTGTATGATCCTTGGAGCGTCGTAGAAAAATCTGCGTATACGGTACCCACTGGCGTTTCTTCAAAAATCATATGAAAAAAGAACCAAAAAGATTATTAAATTAGCCGCTTTTGAAAATATCGATTTATGATCAAATGGTGGACGTTTGAACATAAATAGTGATTTTTGGGCCAAAAATTAGTTATTATTTTGCCTATAAAACCAAAACTAACTAACCGAAAAAAAAATCCTATGACAAGTACTAGATAATGGTGTATAGAATAACCACAAGAAACATCAAGGCAATCGCTTCATTGGTTTTCGAGATATTGTGGGTACCAATTTGAAAAACGCGTTTGAAAATTTGGGGGGAATTAATAAATCATGAAAATTCACTGTAACGCCCAGTTGTATGAACGGTAAGCTACTGACAAAACGTGTCTCTTTCTGGCAATGAATAACAGTCATATGGTATTTCCGTTATTATACCTGGACCCAAGCATACTCAAAAACAAAATAGGTCTAGACACGCTTTGTTCGAAGGTCGCTTGCCGCTACCTGCCTGTCGGCTCGGCGCCGCAAAGCACGTTTCACTTTCTCGGCTGTAACTGGCTTATTTATCGAAATATTAACTTGCCGTTTTCACTAGATATTCTGGAGACTTCAAACTTCAAGAAAATGCAAAACTAAAAAAAAATAGATTTTTTCGACCATCTAGGTGTATATTATATCTCCCCTAATTTATAAACACAAAGCTAAGTACCACACTAAGACTACACACACTACATTGAGACCGAACTGTAAATCTTTACTAACAAAAAACTAAAATAATAAATAATTGCAAAAGGCATATTGGCACACTTCTTATGGAGTCCAAAGGACTGGAAATTACCCCATTTAAATATTTTAATCCGATACGGATGGAGAGCTCTTTAGAGCTCTTTATACATCAATCAAGATTATCAAACTCGTAGTAAGGTTTATTCATCAATATGATGGATACCCAGATATTTTAATACCACCTCAGAGTAGATGTAAGAATATACTTTGAAAAATAGCTACCTATCATTTTGATTGATAAGCTGAATTTTAGGCGACAAATAAAGAGAAGTGATACATGTGAAATTTATTTGTGTTTGGCAGGTTTTTGACTCTTGTAAGCTAAGTTTAGATATAGATAGGTATGTGTGTGTAATTCGATTGCAATTTAGGGGAGATCAATGCTGTTGTTCCTAAATCTACCTTTTTTGTCACGCAAAAATTCGCGTCAATTTACTCCGGCAAAATCATTGATGATGCGACGTGAGTTTCACGTAACTTTTCTTCTCTTCGTACTATATAAAATACCACCAATTTTCGACATAAGAAATTATTGCCAGTTTCAAGTAGATTCTACATAAATTTTACTGGGTTTCAAATGTGTTTTTGATTTGTGAAGAGGCTTATTCTCGTTTATATGTTTTTGAGAAATTTAGTGAAGTACACAAAAAGATTTTTTTTCCAAACCAATTGTTGAAATTGTTTTTCAGCAACTTAACTATATTACAAATTGAAGTGAAAAAAGAAAATGTTTCACAGTTTTTCTGCGTAAAAATTATTTTTTGGACAGCATAATTATAATAATATTGAAACAATAGACGTGCGGTAGCTTATTTAAATTCAAATCCTATCCGTTGTTTACCAAAAGTCAAATCCCTGATTACAGAAAGAAGGTACCTTTATTTCTGATACCGCAGACCTTGAACGATTGAAAATGGTAAGGCATACATTTCACTGCGAAACAACAAATCTAACAATTCTTATCGACAAATTTGAATACTACAAGATCTTGATTTAAATATGCTCAAAAAAATGTGTGGGGCATTCTTCATAGTAGCAGTGCTTCTAGTATAAAGACAAGCAAAAAAGAAGTATAAATCTAAATTACCTATGTTATAGAATATTCGGCATTACGATTTGAGCCGTTAATTTTTGTATGGAGAAGTACTTTAGAATTCAGTTTTGGTGATGCTGTCTGTGCCGAGTTTTACTTAAGGCGAAACCCCCGGAATATAACAGCCATGAAGTCGGCGATGACACCGACACATTAAAAGGCCTTAACGTCGGCTACAGCAATTCAGTAAGAGCTCACTCTCACTTGTTTTGTACACTACTCATGGAGGACGAACTAAGATTTCATCTTAAACATGTGCTTAAGCCTGAAACTATCGCTTCCACAGAAAAATGAAGTTAAAATAAATTGCAGCCAAATATGTTTTCTTTCTAATGGTTGTAAAAAAAATTGCATCTAGAATAAATTTATGGAAATTAAAACGTTTTAAAAAAATACAAGCTACTTTTATATGAAAGACTGCTGCAGTAAGACAAGACAAGAAGTTTATAATAATCGCCTGATAACCAGCCCGCTACCTTCTTTTTCGGACTTTGTTCATAGCTCCAATACTTCTGCTCCTTAACCTTTGGAAAGTGCTTATTAGTTAGAAGCAACTACTAAATAAATTATCAAGTCTACGATTTCTCGAAAAATGTGCCCAGTGTAGCATCAAATGTTTCCTGTCCATTAAGCATGGGTAATAGGAACTAATTTGATTTCTTTCATCTCACCTGTCGAGTATCTTAGGGATCAATTCTGGGTTAACATAAATTACCTGTCGCAGATATTTATATGTGTGCAAATGACTAGATATCTCAGCATTAGGCAACTGAGCTCACTCACAATAGAGCTCACCCAGATAAATAGTTATTTGCAAGAATTATGTATGTAATTGGCCATTAGATAATTATGTTAAACTCAAACCCAAAAAAATGGGTTTTTTCTGTTAGCCATTTTCGACCCATTATCCTTACCTTTTAATGTAATGCATAATTTCCGAAGTGACCAAGGTCCGTAGCTTTGATGTTACCCCTAAATTGCGATATGAAATGATCACATAGATTCAAAAGTATTCAAAATATATGGCACCCTATGCCCCATTTGGATATCGACCTATAATTGTTGTAGAATGGAATGAGTTGATTTTTTTGTGTCGGTGAGCATAAAATTTAGTAAAATAGAATATACTAGAATATATGCCACTATAAAATATTTAGTTCATGTTGAGAGAAGTCAAGTAATGGTAATATATACAAATCAATGATAAAAGCTTTAAGTGTAACGATAGTATATTAAGTGATTGTGTTTATTGTTTTTGTAGTGTTGACATAAATAAGTGAAGAAAAGTAAAGTAGGATAAAGTGTTTAGTGAAGCGTAATTGAAAGTGTTTAAAATGAACGAACCTGAACCATGATGAATAAATATTCGCTATGATATTAAATAATTAAGAAAATGAGTTGCAGCAGGGCTCCTATCTTTTAAAATTCAGTTTTGATAAAGAAAAACCGAAACAAATGTACAAAATGAAAGTTTCGATAACTACACTTTTTTTTTATTTCGTAAGTTCATTCAACAAAACGTTGTCTAATTGCATATGCCTTATTCGATTTTTAATAAATTCAATAATTCTATAAAATCTAATAAATAATTAGTACTATTTCGAGATGTTTTAATTTGAAAAAATAAAATCTTATTCTACAATATATTATCATTATACTATCTACATGCTACTAAAATTCATGGGTCAAACTTGGTTGTCGGAGAATTTTGTTATTTGGGTAAATTTCGATAAAAAAAAATTAAAACTAAAATCAAATATAACTCAAAATGGACTGTTATTTTTCATTAATATAAATGGTGATGTGCCTGTGAGTAACAAAACAAGAAAAAACCCAAAAAATATACATTTATATCCATGATACTTACATCAGTGACCTCGACAACTTCACCTGTCCGCAAATCAATAATATCACCGTAGGCACGACCATTTATGCTACATTTATTGAATGTCATTATGTTTTGTGTTAAAGTTCCAGTCTTATCAGAAAAAATATACTGGATTTGTCCTAGTTCTTCGTTTAATGTTGTAGTTCGCGCCTTTGCGTGAGTCTTGGTTTTTTCATAGTACATTTTTTCGTCCCAATTAATCAAAAATGATTGGGCGAATCGTATGACCTATTTTTATTGCATAAATTAATGGAACATTCAACTGTGTGGAATTACTTAATGCGTTTTTTGTTATACTTACCTCTACTGAAACGTAGAGGGATATTGGCACAACTGTATTTAAAACGATTGCGTAGGAAAAGAACACTAATAAACCAATAACAGTGGCACCTTCTATCGTGCCATTGGGAATAATACTTTCCCATGGTAAATATACCTGCGAAAAATTAATTCGGCAATAAAAATATGTATTTACATATCTAGAACGTGTCATGATATATCATGATTTGCTCTTACTTGAAAATACTGGCCAACAAGACCTTCCCAAATAGCACAGGCAACAGTACAAAATGCACATATTGAGAGGAGAAAAAATACAATCTGCAAAATGGAAGGAAATGAATTAATGGACTTTTACAATATATAGACTTTTGTACTTACTCCAATAATTATAAAATTTAATAGTCTATCAATACTCGTACTTTTAAACTGAGTTTTTCCCGAATTCTGCATTAACTTGGTATCTTTCCCTGCGAATATAACAACTCCATAGCACCATTGTGTATTTCTAAGAACACATCCCCGAAGTAAAACTCTATCATTATCCAAAGAGAATCGCTGATTGTTCCATATAAGCGTCCCTTTAAAAAATTATGTTGATTGTAACCGCTAATAGTAATAAGTTTTATAGATAAACGTACCATCGAATTTATTAAGAAGATTGTTCGGTCTCTCACAAATTATTTCTCCATTAAACCTCCATAATAAGTCATCACTTTGTCCCATTTCTGCCGTCTCTGGCAAACATTGTTTGCTTTTCAAATTTGTCTCTCCATCTAATTCTGCGGTCTCTATAAAACATAACCCATTCGGTTCACTACTTGAGAGTAGAAGTATATCAGCTGCTACGAATTGATTGTTGTCCATACGAATCACATCACCCACCTTAAAGAAAAAAAAAGTCGAAGTAAATGCACAAATTTTTGCCGTTTATAATTGCAAATTTTTCAAGGTAAGACTAAAAATTTCGAGGTAAGACTAAAAATAGCA
Source organism: Dioctria linearis (assembly GCA_963930735.1). Classification (NCBI taxonomy): domain Eukaryota; kingdom Metazoa; phylum Arthropoda; class Insecta; order Diptera; family Asilidae; genus Dioctria; species Dioctria linearis. The sequence goes on along the minus strand of OZ005742.1, from coordinate 233,929,992 downwards.
AGGTAAGATTTTTTTGATCGTTAAATAACTGGATTACCATTTTCCTTGTACTGTGATTTCTGTTTTAAGATTTCTTGAAAAATAATTTATGCATTATGGTCTTCAATGTGTAAGGCAGCTTTCCAGCCCATATCTAAACTAAAAAAATTTACGTGACGAATGTAAACTAAGAGTTAGCTTAACAAATCCGTCCCAATATGTATTGTAGCTATTTCAAAAGAGCCTTCTTTCTGTATAGATTATCGATCTATTAAATTATTCAATTTTAAAAGGGCCAGTTTATACAATGGAATGAGAGAACTCTAAGTTTGACACAATATTGCAGTTATGGGACTAAGCAATGCAGATGATGCAGTAGAACATATTTTCCAAGTGAAATCAGCCTTTTGTCTGATGATGTTTGTCTAATTCCCACGAAATCGGGCAGATCTAATCTTAGTATTTATGAACTTCAAGAGAACATTACTAGTAAACACAACCGCTGAAGGACATGACAATTTAGTGCTTTGTTTCAACTGGAATATCATTAGACCAAAGATCGCGACCTGCTCGTATGTTTGTACCTTAAGCAGAGTTGCCCGCGAGAAAGTTGCGTTTTCCATGGAGGAACACTAGATTAGCTATTTTGCATGATTGAATTGCGTTTGCGTCTGGTAGCACTTAAATACCTTAATCATCCCATGGAGAAAAAGGAAGACTGTATGGAGTGGATAAATTCTGACTTGAGCAACTAAAAATGGTTTCTTATTAAACACGCAAAAGTCGTAATGCATTGTTTTCTATCGTGGTTTCATCGTTCATTGCATCAGATCTCCTGCCATCTTTTGAAACAATTTGGTATTATCTTATACTGATGGCGGTTTCCTCAATTCAAGCATGAAATGTTGTGACTCTGACTAATTAATCTACATGTTTGAAAATTGATGCTGGATATGGGCGGCTGTGGCTTTCTTTTGCAATTTTGTCTGTGTTAGCTCTCGTTCGTTGTTTGTAAGATTTTCGCTTCTCATGTAGATAGCCATATGGATTACTTTTTCTGTACCATGGCATAAAACGATTGTACTAAATTCGTGTTTGGGCTTAGAAGATGCGATCATATTCCCCTAATACCAACCGTCTAAGCTGTTTCCTCAATACATACTTATTGCGCAAGCTTCGTGCTTCTTTTCTTTTAATAATAATTGAGACGGAAAAGAATTTTTGAGACGGGACACTCCATTCCCGGGCGCTCTGCTCTTACCTATGAGCTAACGAGACAAATGCAGTTTCCACTTGAATTTCCCGGCTTCAAAAACCGGATGAGGCGGTTGTTTTTTTCTTTTATATTTATAATTTAATTTAGAATCGTTAAAAGTTTTAAAAAATTCTTCTATTCCATCTTTATGACCGATTCTAAAAATTGTTAGTTCGAGTCCTGTATGGGACAAGATAAAAACAAAAAAAATATACAGGGTGATTCTGATCAAGATACCTTCCGGTATACCACGCGATTCCTTGAGGTAAGCTGATCAAAAAATTGTTGTAAGGTATCTTGATCAGAATCACCCTGTAAATATAGATTTTTAGCTTATAGTACAGTCATTTGGTGCTCAAAAAGGGGGTTACCTGGAAAGTTTTCCAGGAGTTCTGAAAATTGGTATTTTCTGAGTTTTCACTTTGCCACCTCGTATCTTTTTTGGCAATATTTCATTTGCAACTCGTTTTACGATGAAAATAGGTATATAATAAATTAAACCAGAAAAAAATTCTTATAATTCATGTCTTTATTTTTTTTTGTAATATGGCGTACGTGCGCTGCAAAGTCTACTCCAAGAAGCGTATTGACAGTAGGCCCCGCTTTTCAACGCGTAGTAAAATATTTTTCGTTAATATACGAAATACGCGTATGTAGTAAACTTTGCGGCGTTAGTACGCTGAAACCATTCATTTTACAAAAACAGGTTAATACATAAATTTTAGGAAATTTTTCTCTAGTTTAACTTATTATATAAATGTTTTCATCGTAAAATGAAATGGGAAGGAGATATTAGACAAAAACTATTATTGGGCGCCATTTTTTCAATATGGGGTCGCGAGCGGCCACGTTCAAACTATACAACTACCCTACCCTAATTATATTGGCTATTAGGTAGATATGTTTGTACATAGGAATTTATTGCAAATAAGAAATTAATGCTATTTTTGAAGAGGTTAAGAGGTTATCTTCCAGGTAAGTATGTAAGCGTTGAAAATGCTTTTTAACATACGTAGGTTGAGCTAAACCTGCATAAAATTTACTAAGTTAGGTCACGCATTTCTGGGTAGTTATCTCTTGATACCATTTTCCAACATTTTTCATAGTCGTTTGATGACGATTGAGGTTATGAAGTCACCGATTCCATAAACCGCTGCTTCAGAGATGGGCTCGAAATCCTGAAAACTTTTCTGAAAAGATTAAGACAGTGATTTTATTTTTGACCTTTATTTTACGGTGTCAATGGGTGTTGTTGCTATGAGAGGACATATCCACGAGAGTAGGGAAATAATCGATATTGTTTCTGTCTAAATTCGTAGAAAACAGTACTAATTTCGATCTGAATTCGTTTACCAGATCAACCATTGTTGGAAAAGAGCAGTCCTTACTATGCAGCTTTAGATTAAGCATATTGAATATCAACTAAAAATGCAAGATTGCATAATCAAGACTCTTTTTAAGTAGATCTCTCGCAGCAGGCATTGTCTACTTCTCTTCTAAAAATTCAATAACCTAAACTATTAAAAGATAAAACTGCTTCAAAATTTTAGCCTTTGATAACCAGCAGACAGCGTAATATAAGTCTCCTTGTTCATTTATTTCATCTTCAAATAAAACTCTGAACAGTCTACGAAGAAGAGCGCTCGCGTGCATAAAATTAATGCAGCATTACTGCTGGTTCAATAACACAATTAAACCTCATATCTTTAGCACACAAGGTTTCCTGGTGAATGATGCTATGGTATGAATACAACTGCCGACCCAAGTAGCTTTGTAGCAAAGCAACACAGCCATTGGTCTTCCCCATCATTGAAGGTGTTCCATCAGTATTAGGTCCTTCAAGAGATGACTGGTAATGTGCTACTCCAATTTATAGTTAACTGAACTCAAAAATAGGTAAAAGAAATTACACGCACGAAACGAAACAGAAAAAATGATTTTCAATTTTTGCGTCTGTTTGTCAACGCGAAAGTGTATGTATGTACATGTTGGCACTTTGGTGAAGAACGCAGGCGAAGAGATAGAAAACAATTACGTATAGCTCTTGCGTTTAAATTTAAAAGTGGCGACTGTTCGCTAGGCAATCGCGTTCGCAGCTTAAGTGCGGGCCTGGGGTTGGGCGGCCTTGTACTAAAGGATATACATATTTGTATATGTATTAGGTAAACAACTATGTATCTGTTTGACATTTACCTGTGGTACCTGTCTGAAAACACATAGTTTAAAAAGGAAAAGCTTCAGGTAGTTCAGTTATTGCAGTTTTACTAGAAAAATTTTATCCAAGGATATTCTCAGGTTAATTCTGTATCTCTAGAGTTGTTCTGTGATACAATGAAAAACCCAATAAGTTTTCAATTTCTTGCAACAAGAAGTCAGAATATGTTTTTTTATTAAAAAATGAATATTTTGATTTCTGAACTGTTTCTCAAATCAAATAAATTAATTAGGCATCAAAATAAAAAATCAATCATGATAACATACATAGCCAAGAATTCAAGGTTTCCATTATGTACAATTTACACAACGTGGAAGACTTCATGAGAATTATTTAAACTGAATTATACAAAATTCTCTATTGATTAGCAATCAACTTACCTGTACACCTGACCATTTTTCATCGACCAATTTTCCATTACGAAAAGTTTTTGATCGTCTATTATTCACTTGAGAATCCGACATATGTCGTTGCTGTAAAAAAATTAAAGTTTAGTTTAAAAAAGTGACATTGAAGTTTAACATAAATTATGCACCACATTTGTACGTGTATTATATTTGTGTGATAAAGTGGATTTACGATTTGAGTCCATTACACTTAATAAATACTTCATAAATTACGAGAATTATCAAACAATTATTTTACATTTTAGGCTTTTTAATAAGAATTAAAATAATTTATTTAAAATAGTTCGTTGGGGAAAGGATGTATAAAAAAGTCTTTAGCATAACCATGGAAAAATTACATTCGGATCATAAAATCATTTTTTCCGTTACATCAAGCCAACCGCATCTTCTTTACCATTTGAGTGATGGCGAATACTTCTCCAGGCTTGCGTAAATCATCTTTAAACAGATAGCTCCGGAAAATAGATCTGTATATCGTCTGCATAAAAAAAGTCTTGTAGTCTAGTAAAGAGGGTAATTAGCATTAAGTAAAGAATGACTTCCTGTGGTATCCAAGCAAGTAGAGGTTTCGCCGATGAGAATACTGAATTTATTTCGACAATCCGCGACCAGTAGGTTAGATTAGGGTAGCGACTAACTCCAACCCAACAATCAACCAGCCTCACATAAGCCAAACATCCCGCTAAATAACTAGACCTTGTGATGATCCGTTGAAATACCACATCTGTGGAAGCTTACATGAAGTAATCATGCGGCAGTGATAATTGAGCCATCCTAGAATGCAGGAAGCTAAAACTTGCCGAAATTATTTATGACTCTATGTTTCTTATGTTTTATAAACAATTCCAAGACACAGAATCAATAGTATTGACTTACGGTACATACAGCAAATTTCTCTTCAACAAAGCAATAGTTTTTTTTAGGTTAAGTCTGATTTAGCTAAGTATATCTCTGAATGCAAGTCGTTTATATTCTCTCATCTATGGTTGGTCAGGTGAATAGACGTTAACTGCATTTCTACTGAAATTATAGGTTTTCTCATTCATGCGTCTAAATGCGTTACTAATTGATTTGACAAGCTAATTTGATAAAAAGATAATAGATAAACCTAGATCAAATTATCTCATACTACGAAAATTGGTCCCTATGGTATCAATAATACAAGTGTGTTCATGGTATCAATAACACAGATGTGTGTCTATTGTAATACAATAGATTTAGCTTAGATTTGTAGGTAGATTGTAATTGTATGTTGTATGGGGGTGGTTGACGTCTCAGTTACTGTAGCCACCAAGAATCAATTCTGATTTCATTTAATATGTAGCTCACCAATATTTGAAGTTGAAGTAGCAAATATTTCTGGTGATGTAAGGAAGTATCTACCTAGAAGATTGTATCATATTGTATGTGTCAATTATGCGCAATTCGCATATTCTTCTACTTAAAAAAAAAAGTCTTCATTGAGTGAAATCAGAAACCGAGGTAAACATTATTGAATTTGAATTCTGTGTTCAACAGAATAACCTAAGGAGGATCTCCTCTTAGTATGACAATCTATAAGAATATCTTTAATTGCTTAAAGTTTTTAATATTACCCCTACAGACAATATGTATTGTTTCCTAACTATTTCATTCAAATAAAAATTAATCAATACTAATGAAAGTTTTTCATTGACATTGAAAAAATCAATTTCAATGAAAATTTTGTTGTCAGTGACATTGAAAAAATTAGTTTCAATGAAACAAAAATTTCATTTGCACTGAAAGCTCGATTTTAATAGGGTTCGATGAATTAGTTCTCCTACAGATCGTTTGCTAAGAGAGCATTTGCCCAAAATACGTTTTACAAAAAGTAACTCGAAATTATGCCTTAATCTAATTTGCAAATAGTTTACAATCCTAATTTAGCCTTACACCTTACCTAATTCGTGAAAAATTTAAGCAAATTAATAAATCAATTAATAAAGATCTTAATTAGAAGATCATTTTATTTGAGAAACATATTTTGGGAAAGTATAGATACAGTTTGAGAAATTGTCTTCAGGTTAATGTTATTTTGTAGAAATAGGCTTAAGCTTTGTCTACACTAAAGAGACATTTATAAAACATTGTTTCCAATTTAGAATGGAAAACAATGAAAGCTTTTTTTAGTGTAGTGTTTTTTTTGTAAATTTCTTAGGTTTCATAAATGTTTCTTTATGGCGGAAAAAGTGTAAGCAAATATTGTCGAACTTCTGCTACATTGTCAAATGCATTACTCGCTTGTGTACAGAAAAGAGTGACAACGTTTAAGCAATGTTTTCTGTAATAAAATTTGATTTAGTATACTTATTTCAACAATTCTAACTAATTCCCTTATACACAAAGTAACGCTTATAAATACACAGTAATCGCTTCCATATACAGAATATGCAAGATATGATAGAGGACCGTCTGCAACGAAAAATGAATAAGTTACTCATTGGTAAAAGTGATTTTTTAATACTTAGATCACCTCTGTCAACGAACTTACATATGGATCTGATTGACGCCTGAATCAATAGCATTAATTCCAAACTTCCAACTGCACCCTCTTCAAATTGTAATAATTGCAGATGCAGAGACTTCCGCGGTGACGTAAGAACAAGATTAATTTTCAACACAATTATGGCTTATCAGTTAACGTTATCATAGGAGATTTGGAGTTTACGCATACATTTTTCGCAGTTGTTTGACAATACAGACCGAAATGTATAAAGTGTATTTACAACAATCAAATAAAATTTTCAAGGGTGATTATAAAATTTGTTCTCGCTGTGCAAACATAGTTGTACCGATTAATGCCATTTACATAGATAAGCGTACTTATGAAATACGATTTTTTCAATAATTCAGAAGGGTTAAAGGAGTAGTAGAAGTGGAAGTGCGAGAAAGAAAGGACGCTGTTGCACTAACTACCTCTGCTTAATCACCATCATATGGTTAATCTGAAATTGATGACTACTTCGAGAATTATCTTGGCAAATAGGTTGGACCGAAATTTAGAGCTCTGTTGGACAACACCATTAAAAATTAGCTGAAAGATGCTACCCATTTAAAACGAAAATCTAAGCACAGTTGTATTCAGACCTTGCTTGTTAAAAACGAATGAAAGGTCGCACGGCGTTTGTACTGTGAAGATACCGACCACAACAAGACGTTTTGGTTACATTTATCATTAGCTATTTTACCCGCTACCCAATAGAGTACTTAATGGAGGATATACGTACCGTTAAATGTTTTAACTCATCCCAGCAAACATTGTGGCGATAGAAACGGAAATAAAAATTCTGTTGCCTTTTTATTGCCATGGCGATATTTTGGCGATAGATCGAGAATTATAGTCAATTAGATTCCCGGAAACATTACGATTTTCCTACGAATAGCTTTCTTATTGCTACATTATTGCATTTTATTGCGTAGATTACTGGTATCAGATGTGATGAGAGCTAGGTGCATATAAACTATTTTTAAAGTGCTCTCCGTTTGGAAAATGCCTCACTGTTATTATTATTATTAAAGAATGGAAACACTTCAACCAGGTTAGTTACTTTTCATCTACTTCGGTTTCATAGCAAATATTAATAATTTTAAGGCATTTAAAGAATTTATCTTGCAGTGAAAAATTTTGGAAGGGCCTCTTTGTACAGTAATATTTTAAGTATGATGGATAACATCCCACTCGTATTCTGCATTACTAGAATCTCTTCCAAATGCGTAGGAAGTTGTAAAATCAAGATCTTTTAACTGCTGGTAACATAACTGCTAAGAGAATTGAAGTACCACAGATAATAGGATGACAATAGATTTAATCAAATAACCTAGCGTCATCGTCAACCACTGTTAAATTCTGGAAAAGCTCCAATGAAAACTTACTTCTCACCTAAGTATTTCTGAATACTTATCTATACATATATTTTTAGAAAGAGCCCGTATCAAAACATCCGCTGCACATTTCTCTGGTCCAAACTTGTAAAAAGAGTAACATTGAGAGATCTTTTAATAGAACAATGCGATCAATATCCATTGGGACGAAATACCAGCGCTTTGCAAGAAACACAATTTAAGCGCTTCCCTAGAAATCATTGGAAGCTCTTTAGAAGAATATTACTGATTTATCCAGAAAAATAAGCAAAGGTGGAACTAGCAGACGTGCAACAAGGGCTGATTTCATCTAATTTTCCACAAATCTATCACTGGCCCGTAATGCTCAATCCGACGGAGTAATGATTCCCGCCGCAAGTAAGATTCACTTCCCTTCACGATGCGATTTTTCAATCCGCCGGCGGAACTGGCCAGATACAAGTATCAGGATTCGAATCACTTGTTTTCAATAATCAAGGGAAACTGGCAAATTCGCAAACTCTGCTCTCTCGGCGGATTCAACAATAGGGGCCACTATTGTGCGAAGTAACGAATTTCTCATTTTCAATGTAGAATTCAGAGTGGTTAGAAGTAATCTGAAGTTTTGATTAATAAAAGAAGGAATAAAAGGGAGAATATTGCCTTATTTAATACCACAAATAATCACGAGCAAGAACAAGCACCTTACTACTGTTCTCAGGAAGCAGCCTTGAGGGCCTCTTATGAGATTAAGGTAGAAGCACTGCGATGATTCTTCAAAATGCTCATTTAAGCTTTTGAAAAGATATCTTCAAGAAACTTCTTCGTCAATTCGTTTAGCATACCTCCTAGAGCGCTTCTTAAGAACAGTAGTGAAGCGCTGGTCTTTGCGGCATGCCCATATAAGTGAAGTGCTTCAGGAGGTTTCTTAAAGAGCTCTTATCCCCAATGATAAATGTCTAATGTTGATTTCGATGGGACCAAATTAGTGCTGCACTTTTTCTGACGGTACTCCCGTATTTTTCGCAGTGGAACCCTGAAGCCCACCGAACATATTTCTGTCATATTCCTTGCATTTGTGTGCAAACGTATTATATACACGGAACTGTCAAACGTAATAAATGTTTTTATGTTGATACATAGAATATAGAAGCAAATTCCTTCTTAAACTCTATACAAATAAAATCTTTTAATTCATTCAACTCAAAAATTTTACAAATAATCGCGACAATATACTTTGACAGAGCAGATGGCAATTGATTTTTAATATGTATTTGTAACACCGAGAAAAAATCCAGTGCAGCTCAGTGCAAACTTAGTGTTGGAATTCTGCTATAAAAGTTGTCCCATCGAACATTTTCAGTGCTGCATTGCTAGAATAGTGCAACACTGATGTTTGCACTGAAATCCCATCCAAATCGATATAAGGCCGCTAACACATCGAAAAACGAAAACGAACGAATAAACGGTTCCACACCGAAAATTCGTTTATGCTTACATATCAAAAACGAATGAATAAAAGTTGGGTTGGGTTTGTATCAAATGTAAATAAACCGAAATGAGGTTATATAGGAACGAAAAGAATATTCGTTCGTGTGTGGAACGTTGTATGGAACGAAAATTTACTTGACAGTTCGGAACGAAAATTTGTTTCTCGTACGAATAAACATAAAATTGTGTTTTAATTGAAATAAAGCTTTAAATATGGATATGTGTTTATCGAAACTATAATTAGAATAAATATCCAATATTTTATTGAATGTATTCCGGCAAATTTCTGTTAGATTAAGACAAAATTTGAGTTTTTCGGTTTAGTGTTTTCGTTTTCGTTTTTTGATGTGCAAACGGCCTAAGAATCGGCTTAGTAGAATCATAGAGAAAACAGTTATTGCTTCTCTATGGTAGAATGTACATGCTGAATATACACAGACAAATGGTGATGGAAAAGAAAAGAAAGCAAGGAGAAGAAATGCTGGGAAGATTTACGGAAGATCATTAATAACTGGCTTTAGTACATATAAGCAATCTTCCAAATCTGATGTACCCACCCATAATAAATATTGAATTCACAATTAAAATAAATCAATGAAATATTAAAATTTTCCCTAAGTGACGATTTGAAAACCTTGTCGCGTGGAGAATTCGTCCTTGATCTTCTACTTCGTCAGTATGTGCTGTTTAAAAAGTAAAATTTAAATTCAATTCGTTAGCCTTTATCAATTCGTGTTAGCCTTTATCAAGTCTTGTTATTACTGCTTTAAATAAATAATCGTATTCAATTCTACTTTTAGACGAAGAACATAAATACATCTACCATAGAGTACCTACATACAAATACAATATAAACGCCATCGTCATTAACAGCTATAAATGGAATATATTATTACAAATTAAGGAAATCCTTTCCCCAACAATAAACATTTAGAAAAGCGTGTCATCAAAGCAAGGTCTTAATTGCCTATGAATCTATGTAGCACGTAAATTACAGGGTGATTTCAGAATTAATGATGAATTGATTTCCAATACTCACGATATCATCGTAGGCATCCTTTACAGCTGTCAATGCCAACACTCCAATTAATGGTATTGCTGTTGTGATTGGAGTCAGTGAGGAAATTGCTGGAATCAGTTGAAGAACTAAGAGACACAAAAAATAAAAGTTGGCAAGACGTTGAAATTGTTCCAAAAGATTAAACGGTAAGAATGTTAGAAAAGAATATTTGGACGTTTTGATGTAGTTATTCTGAAATGAAAAAGAAAAACATTGGAATTAATAGGGAAATATACATATTTTTTTAATTATGCTTGGAAGAAAATTCATGGAAATAGATATAATTGTAATATTCTCCCGAATTTTTATAACTAATTGAAATAAAAACAAGTAAAAAAGGAGTAAAATAGTTATAACCAATTTCATAGGATTTCACATTCTAAAGAATTTTTTAGTATGTACATTTAAACCGTCTAGGACTGATCATTTTCACAGTATACATAAAAACCCTACATTTTTATACGACAACACACAAAATATTTGCTATTACTATGATAAAACCATGTGCCAAATTTCAGCTCTCTATGCGGACGCATTATGTGGGTCCACATTAACCCTCCCAAAAGGGGAGTTATAGGGTGATTAAGACAAAAAACTAGCACCCTGTATTTTCAAAACTACAGGACGTATGGTATGCGCTTTTAACTCATTTTATGCAGAACTTCATGGCCTGTTCAATGACTGTTCAACCAGCCCCATCAAGAATTATGGTTGTCTAAACTAAAAATTTCGGATTTTCTTACCTTTTTTTTTAACTTGACCTCTATTGTTTTTGCAAAAATGTCGTTAACATAACTTTTTTTATGAAAACTGTAAGCTGTAGACTCTCCTCTTTAATTTGACCTATTACACCCTATGTGTTAACTGTAGCCGTTAAACAGTTAATAACTCATAACCTATTCAGGTCACACGGATATTAGACGATATTCTTTAAAGGAACAAATTTATCGTTGAGAATAGCTTTGAGAATAGATTAAGAGCTAATAACTCTTAAAGGGCTACACTTAGCACATAGGGTGTAATAGGTCAAATTAAAGAGAAGAGTCCACAGTTTATAGTTTTTATAATGAAAGTTATGTTAACCACCTTTTTGCAAAAATAATAAGAGGTCAAATTAAAAAAAAAAAGGTAAGAAAATCTGAAATTTTTAGTTTAGACAACCATAATTCTTGATGGGAGAGGTATTTGGGGTTGGTTGAGCAGTCGTTGGAAAGGCCATGAAGTTCTGCATACAATGCGCTTTTAACTGTGACCGTACGTCCTGTAGTTTTGAAGGTATAGGGTGTTATGAGAAAATCTAGCTTTTTTTCTCAATCACCCTGTAACTCCCAAACGGTTGATGTGTGTAGGTGTTATACCATTTTAGAATCCTTATTAAATGCATCAACTTTTAAAGTTACTTGCCAATTTGAAGTAGTACATTTTTTATTCAGTACATTCAATTAAAGTTGGGTGAAGTATTCTATTCTTGGTTCGGCAAAATGTGACATTTTCTTCCAAGCTGGAACAGTTGGCTTATAATTTAAAGCAACAAGTTACATAAGCACTATTCGGGATTACATAAGGAAAATAAAATTGAAAAAAAGTAAAGATTTCTAGCAACAGGAGTTAAAAAACCATTACAGGGTGTACATTTTCTCTAAAACAAAAGAAATGTCTATAATTTAAAAAATAGACTTTTTTTTTATATTTTTCTGGTAACTATTATGATTTGGTCTATCACCCGATTCCGGCTTGACGTCGACTCACGGGACACCCTGAATATATAATTTTTAAAAAGTTTAGTTTTTGTTTATTACAAGATCGAAGCAAATTAATGTAATTGCATTGAGTTTAGGCATTAAATTAATTATGATAATAGAAAACTTAAATTTAATGCTCCGAAGAGTTCTCAGTTGGCTGCTAATTCATTTACTTAGGTTCAGGTAAATGGGTATGTGAAATTTTTATTAATAAGGCAACGTAGTTTATTTTTGAAGGATAAAAATATTCTAGTTTTCGGGCTTCTCACTTTAAGTGAAAAGAATCTGATGAACAGAGAAAGAAAAGACAAGTCAATTGATAATTGAAAATTATCCGATTTATGATGAGAAATTAGACATGTACCTACATGTTTTCCTAATACTTTTTTTTTTAATAATTTGTGAAGGTTCGCGTCAGAAAAACTTGAGCGACAATACAATTGTAAAAAGCTTAACAGTAGAGTAATGTGATAGAGCTAAATATTATCGGTGTTATCCAATTATTAATTTTTTTATCTATGAATTGAACATATTTTGTGGTGGTGCTAATTTTTTACCAAGGTCTTTAGTTTTACTATAATGATATCAGAAATTATCATTAAACCCGCTTTGAGAAACTTTTCACATACATTTATCGAAAAAGGGAAGTAATGTAATGGCACGGTATCGCAAAAATTATCATTACCACAACATGGCTGAATGTGAATGAGAGTGATTTCGTTCCCCATACATAATTTCAATAATTTTTAAAGATATTGATTTAAAGCTTACCGCATTATTTTAGGAACCGTTTCAATTCAAATCAAGGTAGGCTTTTTTTTTTGTAAGAAAAAAAAGACAATAGAATAAATGCAAAGAAAAAGAAAACAGTAATTAAAACAAGTTAAAAACATAACTCAAATAATAATAATAAAAATAACTTTATAGAAACAATAAAAGAATAAAGGAACCGAAGATCGAAATTGTTGTCAGCGTTCAGGGAGCTTAGGTCACTGGGAAGCAGCCCAGATAAACAAATGGCACCTTAGTAACCCCTTGAATATGCCGAAGCAATCGGCGTTTTGAATATTAGCTGGTAAGTTATTCCATAAACGAAAGATCTGAACATACTAAGAATCCTCAAAGATGGCGCTGCGTAACCGTGGCATGACCAAATTTCGATTCCTGGCTGATTGACAGAACTGAATATTATCAAGTGTGCTCTTAGGTTGAGATACGTGGACAGTGAGCAACCAAGAAGCTGCAATTTATAGGGTCAAACCTACGTAGAGCAAAGATAAATCTCATGCAGTCGTTGAAGGCAACTTCAAGTTTACGTCAAGCTTAGGAAATACCAAGTAACCAAACGTGAAGAGATAGAGAGAAAGAAAGAGAGAGAGATAGAGAGAAAGAAAGAGAGAGGGATAGAGAGAAAGATATAAGACAGAGAGAAAGAGAGAGAGAAAGAGAGAAAGACAGAGAGAGAGATATAAAGAGAGTTTAAGAGAGAGCAAAAGAGATAAAGAAAGAAATAAAGAGTAGATGAAAGAGCGAAAGAGATAGAGTAGAATAGAAAACATAAATATAGTAGAAGAGAGATAGAAAGAGATAAAGGGAGTAGAAGAGAGAGAGAAAGAAATAAAGAGAGTAGAAGAAAGAGAGCAATAGATAAAGAGAATAGAAGAGAGAGAAATAAGAGAAATAAGCTCAAATATTGATAAAATTGACCCATTAAAACACTTCTGCACGACTGAAGCTTCTTCGATTCAATGTTTTTTCTCTGTCAGTTCAGAAACAACAGAAATAGAATAAATTGTTCGCAATAGATAAGGTAGGGAAGCTAATGGTAGCTTTATTTTATATGCCGAACGTCATATATTTTTTATATACATGCATATGCATGTATGTCAGGAAATACCCATTGGGGTGAAAAACCAGCACTTTTGAAAGGAGTACAATTCAAGCACTACCTTAGCCATCATTTAGCAGCTCTTTAGAAGAATATTACTGATCTATCCAGAAAAATAAGCAAAGCAGCTAGTAAGTTGCCCAAGAGCTTCTATAGCAGAGGTGGTAAAGCGTCGACCGCGGTCGACCGGTCGATCGCGTACTATGTTTTCTAAATTTAAGGTTTGTTTTTTAATACCAGTTCCTTGTTTCAAATCTACAAAAGCTAGACGATGAATGGAGAAAGCTACGCGTTTTTGATTCTAGTCCCTTTAAAAATCTAACGGATGAGAAATTTTTAAAAAATTATCGTTTTAAGAGAGACTCGGTCGATGATTCTACAATTTTCCTTAAACTTTCTAAATTCTTTTTTCAAATGTTTCAAAATTCTTTTTTGAAATGTTATGCCTTCCTCATTCCTCTACTAATGTAGAACGGGTATTCGCACCAATTAACATTAATAAAATAAGAGATGAACGTAGAAGAGCCACACAGATTTCTTCATTCTTTTTGATATTTTTTCTTAATTTATTTTTCATTACATTCCCATTCAATGATGAAATAAACACAGAAGAAATATCAATAAAATTAAAAAAAATCTTGGATATGGACCAAATACTAGTTGAGAATGAAATCCTTAACTTAAAATGCGATACATTTTTGAAAGACCTTCGCCTCAAAGAGTTATTGGAATTTACTTCAAATCATAAATCAGTATTTTCTCTTATTAAAAATAACTTGATATTGAATATGTATTAGCATTATCTATGTTTATTTTGAATTTAAACTTATTTTTGACTTTAAATTACTACTTTTCTTATGATCACTTAACACATACGATGTTGGTAGACCGCGCCGCCTATAACTTAAAAAACAGGTCGCCCTTAGCGATCAAAAGTTTGGCCACTGCCGAAAAATCCTGATCCGAAAAGTCATTTTTTTTTGTTTTTCTTAATTTTAAGAGACCATCAACATATATGTACATATATGTGTAGACCATTTTAAAGTGGACATTTCTACGGTTAAAATGAGCCTGGAAAGAATATTTAAATCGAAAGAATAAGTTTTCCATGAAAAAAAAATGCAAATATCTCGGAAGCTACTTGTTCCCCAGATTTAAAAAAAATTATGTCTACTTAATGTAAAATAAAATATATTAAAAAAACTTTTAAAATAAACAACTTTCGTAAATAAAATTCACTAAAAATTAAAAAATAATTTTTTTCTTTCTCAGGAAAAGTCTAATAAACTTAAAAATATGGGCATCAGTTGCAGTTAGATAATTGTGATTATTTTTTAGATTTTTAAGATTTAATCTGAGTTGTAGCATTTCTTATTTTGCAATGAAACTTTTCTTGTGTATATCACTGAAAAAGTAAAATATAATGTTTTACTTTTTAGTTATTTTATTTACAAAAGTTATTTATTTAAAAAAAATTTTAAATATATTTTTTTTTTCGTCACGAACGGCACTTCAGGCGCGCTGAAGCGCTGTTTAGTCAGCGTTGTTTAGTCAGGGGTTAGTGAGTTGATAAATTCACCAAATTTCGTGTAAAATCAACTATTTTTACGAGAGAAAAAACTAAAATACCGAGAAATCGTTTTTCCGCCATTTTCTCGAAAAATTTGAGGTTATGTCAAAAATGCCTAACATGAAAGTTTTAGATACTTTTATTATCTAAAATTCTTTGGACATTATTTTCCGCTAGGTCACGTTTTGCCTAAAATAAATAAATAAAAAAAAAAAAACTTTTTCAACCCTTAAACACATCAATTTTTGTTTTTTTTTATAACCTTCACTAAATTTTCTGGCTGGTCCTGTTATTATTTTTTTCTTTTTTAGCCTTCACAATCCGTGTTGGCACCAGCCTATAAATGAATGGCGGTATAAAATTTCTTATGGTCACCCATTTGTACAAGTTTGGTTATTAAAGTGGTTTTCTGCATGTAATATTTCTAGAACGGTTCGTCGGACAGTAAAAATTATTATAATCAATTTTATAGGATTTTATATTCTGAAGTAGGTACAATAATAACATCTAGCACTGATCGTTTTTACAATATACCTATGTACGTAAGAAACCTGAATTTTTGTATGGCGATTTAGTCCATTTTTGAAACTAGTATTATATTTACTATTTTGGGTGTCCAATCCGTTTTGCTCTGCTATCTTTATTTCTATGCTTTACAAACGGAATGACAAATTTAATATACCTTATGATTTCATCTTCTAGATTCTAAGGTATAATAACAAAACCTACTTCATCACCTTCCTCCTAGACTTACAATTAATTTACAATAATTTTATCATTTAGTTAAAAAGAAAAAACTTGCAAGTAACTTACATTTTTAGTGAGATTTCATCAAATAATTAAAAATATAACGAAAATACTTACAGCATATTTGAACTGCGAATTGAATTCTCTATCATTTGCTCGTATTCTTCGTTCATTTTCTGAAAAATAAAAAATAAATAACAATAAAATTGATACAAAATTACAATTATTCAGCAAAAGAAGTAAATAAGGTTAAGACTAATAATTAAGTGCATAATTATATCTCCCATTTGTTTAAAACCAAAAAGGTACTTTTTAACTATTCATAATCGACCAGTCGACAATGTCAAGATAATTGACAATCAACTTCGAGATAAATATCTTCAAATTGGTATTGATTTGATACCTACATACTCGTATGTATGTCAGAAAAACTTCAATAAGTTAAAGCCAAAGTGCATGGCCTATGTAAATGTCGACAAAATCTTTTTTGTTAAAATTTTTTAAATGAACCGAAGATTTTGCTAACATAAGCATATACAGGGTGTCCCATTCGTGCAGGATCAATGTCGGAATTAGAAACTAGATGACAAATTTTATCGAGAAAACCGAAGAATTGGGTGTTTACCTTTTTTTGTTGGTTTGTGAGTTACAGCATCTTGAATTTTTGATTCATTGAGTCTTATACCGTGCCATTTAAGACTACTTTTAGGTAAGTCGACTTAGTGGTCTAAGCATGTCGTACACTGAGGAGCATAACTATAGACGCACCTATATTTTAACGGATACACTACTCTCGAGGAAGAGAATAATGAATTATATTATATGATTTTTAAGAGAACTGAGAAACATTAACTTTCAACAGAAAATAACACAATTTATTTTTCCTTAAGTACCGTTATATTTAATTTTTTGTTTTTCTAGTGGTGCATAAACTATAGACGCAGTTTAAAAATTAACACAAAAATGAAGAGAAATTCACTTTCAAGAAAAAAAAAATTAATGTAATTTAAATTTAATAATGAGTAGGACCTCCTTTATTTTGAATGAGCTCAAAAAGTCGATCTGGCATGCTGTCAATAAGACTTTTTAAAATACTTTCCTCGATGGACTCCCACGCTTCAATAACAGCACTTTTTAATTCAGTAACACTTTGGTACTGCTTGTTTTCGCTATAAACTCGGCGTGCCATAATGCCCCAAATATTTTCTATGGGGTTTTGATCTGGAGAGCAGGCTGGCCATTCCAAAACATCTATATTTTGTTCGTGTAGCCACCTTCGGGTCTCACGACTACTGTGCACCGAAGCGTTATCGTGTTGGAATTTCCAAATTTTGCCGCTATTTCTTCGTACAAATGGAAGAATATTCATCCCCAACAGTGTGGTATACTCGGCAGAGTTCATCCGCGTGCTTGGGAAAGCCAACTCGAGCACACCGTCAAGACAAAAACCTCCCCAAACCATTAGTGTACCACCACCGAAATTTCTTTTTGAATAATAGCGGGGCTCTTTCCGCAGATCCCTCCAATACGAGTTGAAACCATCGGGACCGTCCAAATTGAATTTTTTTTCATCTGAATTTGGACGGTCCCGATGGTTTCATCTCGTATTGGAGGGTCTGCGGAAAGAGCCCCGCTAATATTCAAAAAGAAATTTCTACTGGTGCTGGGCAATACTGAAGTACTTGTTTCTATTTACTTGTACTTTCAGACTGTTTTGTTATTTTTTCCGAAAATATCAGAGAATCCAGCATGAGTTTCTTCCACTTAATCTCTTCAGAATAAAACGAATGTAAACAGAAGCACGTGCTGTTTAAATATCATAGGAATTACACCAACAAACATTGGTTTTGCTATAAAAAAAATCAGGGACCGAATCAGTTATGACTTTTTACGAAAAAAGCATACTTTACTTGTTATTCCTGACCGATAATAGTTTGAAGCTAAAAAAACTCAGCTGGAAGGGCTTATTGTTTTTTCTGGCAAAAATAAAAACCCAGCTTTGGCTAGAAAAAATTAAAAGCCGGGCTCGATTATTTTTACCGAAAAAAAAGTATCAAGCCGTTGCGCTTGCTTTTCTAACTTCCAAACTATTACCAGGAATAACAAGTAAATTAAGCTTTTTTCGTAAAAATTCATAACTGGTTCGGTGCCTGAAAATAAGAAGCCAGCTTTTGGCTTTTTATTTTTCCGGCTTCAGAACCTGTTATTCCCAGCTCGAAAAAAAAGTCAAGCTCGCTTTTTATTTTTGGTTTTCAAAGCTGCTTTACAGGAATCGAAACTGATTTCACGAGGAATCTTTTTTTGTTTAAAATTTTCAAAATACCAGTTATTTTCGGTTCCTGAAAAGAACATTGGATATTTCTCACAACATTTCATAGAAAACCGGTTTTCACAAAATCGCGGGAACATTTTATGAGATTAAAACATGAAAATTCCGCCCTTCTCATTTATTTACGCAAATGAATCATTTGCCATTCTGTTTCGATGCATGCAATTCGCGCTTTCACATTTTTTATCTTTATTCATAAAAGTTTTAAAGTTTGATTTTTTTTCTTTTCTTGCCATGTGCATTTTAAATGTAAAACAATCGGAAAACTCTTCTGTGTTCTAACTTGTAATTAAGTTAACTTTGGTCCAGGCATGTAGTAGAATCAAAATAGAGAGCGGAGAAACAAGATATATGATTAAAAATATTGCGGTTGCTACCACCTAAAATGCTCTTAGTCGCTGTCACTACAGCTCCGCCAGAGTACCCAGGGAGCTTCTCAGCTGTTTCAAATGTAAGCAACTGAACAACATTTCTCCAATTTCCCCTATTCAAGTTTGGGGTCTTTGGATAGGGGAAAATGGACAAATGTATTTATGAAAAGCCAGGCTCATATACACGATTTTCCTGTTCTCTCTACATTGTAAGGCTAACACTACGGAAATTGCTCACATTATTTGACATTATTATGGGATCACTTTTCTATGGTTGTCTCTTTTGGTTTAACTACTTTATTCCGCTGAACTGCAAATAATAAGCTCTATACAAAATCCACCATAGTACTGTTTCAGTTGTGTTTTCCAAATGAGTATATAGATTAGAAATAGATGGCAATACAATATGTGTAATCCTTTCTCTGTCCCCCATACCTACTTGTACGGACGGGCAAACAAAAATTGTTTGAATTTATTTCTTTAAAAACCAAGTTTATATTTAATGTTGTATGAGATAAGCTTCCAAGAATAGAAATAATTTCGAATGAATCTGTAATTTGCTGAACTTTTAATTTGAATATTAAAGCGAAAGTAAAGCTTGAAATTAAGATAAAAGTTGACTCAATTGAAATAGAAAATCAGGCAGTCCATGTTATATATGTCAGTGGAGCGGACTAAACGGTCGCTAGATTAGTACCACGAAAGTCGACTTACGTAACACTAATCCTAAATAGCTCCGGTCTAAACGTACTCATTGATTTATACCTATTGGCAATAATTTTGCAAATATTGTGAGGCTTAAAAAAAACATCTATAAAGCTAAAGCTACTAATAGAAACACGAAAACCCAAAACGATAACAAAGTATTAAAAAAAAAGTCAGGGTTTTTTGCAGTTTTCAGTCCAGTTCTCGGAAAATAAGTCGTTAAGGTCATATGATTACTATTCCTCTTTGCAAACTCCTAACTCATTGTCTTGAGAAGTAAAAATTTCCCAAAGATACTTCTTGCCGATAGCGCACCTTATCTTTTTCTTCGAAAATTGGGTCTCAAGAATGCATAAAATTAAGAATCACTTGCAGTTATCATTGTACCTGAAGTTCTATTTTGCGCTTATTGGTATTTTATAATCCTTGCAGATATGACGATGTTTCCGAAAATGTATGCTAATTGTGTATTTGATTGCTCTATAAAACCATATCTTTAGCAAAGGATATTAATTTATGCCCATACATAACACCATTTTTATCTCCAAGAAACCGAACTAACTTTTTCATAAATTCGTTGTTTCCCGTTCTGCGTGTCCACTCATTGTTCACTAGTGCTCTCATTCATCCTAGTTCCACAAGCGGATGGATATAAGCGACACTTTATTGTACAGGCGCTAAAAGACTCTACAATTTACTTCCATTCATGATTAGGAAAATGCTTAATAAAGATATGAAGTACATAGACTTTTCTAATGCATTAAACACTTGAATTCACTTACTTAAAAATCAAAATTGATAATTTTAAAATAATGTTACCGCATGTGGCTCTTTTCATAACGTTCGGTACTGTCTTTATTTCTAAAACGATTTTTTTTTTATTGTTATGAAATCATAAATACAATAATTAAATATTCATAAGTGGACAGAACGAAAAATTATATTGATCGTGGAAATGAAATTTCTCCATGAAATCATAATGGTATAATTGTGTATTCAATGAAAATCCATCATTAGTCTGGAATCATTAAACAAAGATGGGAAATCGATTAAAGCCATTTAAGTGTTGTGAATAGTGAGCACAACTATCCATATTTCTTCGAATGAATCACAACATTTTCATGAATAAGTCTTTCATCCATTTTCCTATTACACACTCTGTTGGCTTTATGTCTAGCTGTCAGAGCGTAATGATACATTGCCTGGCGTTATCAATCGGCTTTCGTTTGTATACATTTTTGTTAAAAAAAGGTTTTATTTGAAAAGTAACATTTTCGATAGGGTAAACATACATAATATACATGAATGTACATTTCCTGATTTAGAAATGAAATCAGCGCATGTTGACTTTTTTTTCATATTTTGTTACAATAATAATGTGGGCCCTTATTATCATTGTTAAGAATCAAGTTAATACCATACAGGAAGAATGTCAAAAATCTAACGCCCATGCCCATGCGAGACAGTAGGATATTGGAGAAGACAAGTATTTTTTTAAAACGAGAAAAAAAGCTTTAATTGGTCTAAAATCAATTCTTTCGATAATTTTGTATCGTTACCCCTCTGTGCAAGTTTGATTGATAGTGGTTTATAAGAATGGCTCTCGTTGGATAGTAAAAATGATTATAACCAATTTCATAGGATTTTATATTTTTGTGTACTTTTTCAGTACATTATAAACGTCGATCGTTTTCACAGTATACGTAAAAACCCTAAATTTTAGTATAGCAACACTAAACGAACTGTTCAATTTATTCTCATTTTTGGAATTGTATTTACTATTTATCGAAAATACTGTATACAATATTTTAGGTCTACGTCAACGCGTTTTCTATCAGCGCCCAAATATATAGTGATAAACCAAACGTTTATATGACATCACTAAAAAGGGGTTAGACATGGAGATGACTTTTACATATCTATTTATTATTTTCATGAAAATGTCGTGTACAACATTTCAGCTCTTTACTTCGACGCGTTCTCAGGCAGTGCCCAAATATATATATAGTGAAAAACGAGATATTTGCAGGACTTACGTGATTTATTCCATTTTCGAACTTAACTACAATTTCTTTAAAAAGGCCGTGTACAAAGTAAACGCGTTCTCGAGTTATCGTGAGGACATACGAACATGCAAAAACCTAAATAACTTTTAATATCATGCGTGGGTGTCCAATTCATAGTGCTCTACCATCATTATTTCTTTTGAGTTACAAACGGAATGACACACTTAGTAGGTATACCCTATGAGATTTCATCTCGGGTATAAAAATTAAGAAAACAAACCACACATCAACCGTTTGGGAGTTACAGGGTGGTTAAGAAAAAAAGCTAGATTTTCACATATACAATTTTTTGTTTGCTTAGATGTCTAGCATCCGCTTTTTCACATTTAATAGGAACATTGTACAATTCGATGTCCACAATGTCACTATGACCTATTACACCTATGCGCTAACTGTTAACTGTATCCGTTAAAGAGTTATTAGCTCTTAACCTATTCTCAAAGATAACTTAATCTCTCAGTGACTAAAAAAACGTTAAAAAAAAGATGGTCTAATAAGAATAGGGGTTAAGAGCTAATAGGTGTAATTTTTTGTTTTTTCTAGATGAGTACACCCCTACTCGATGGACTACCTAGGTGGAAATACTGCCACCTTTCACATTTTGGCTTTAGTTTAGATAGTTATAAAACGATTTATGAAAAATCTTTATGCTTGATTTGCTCATGTATCTATTTATCGATCCTTTTGCAATATAGTCAATGTTCGAAATTGTAAAGAGCTTGCACTATTGACGTTTAGAGAAAGGTCTCCTCAGGCCTACTTAAGACATGTGAAATTTGGTAGAAAAGTATAGATAACACTTCCGAGCGCCTCGATATTTCTATAAATTTATCAAAATCCATTATACCCGGAACATATTTGCAAAGATCTACTTACATATACAGGGTGTCCCGTAAGTCGACGTCAAGCCGGAATCGGGTGATAGACCAAATCATAACAGTTACCAGAAAAATATAAAAAAAATTCTAAGTCATGTATTTTTCAAATTATAGACATTTCTTTTGTTTTCGAGAAAATGTACACCTTGTGATGGTTTTTTAGCTCCTGTTGCTACAAATCTTTACTTTTTTTCAATTTTATTTTTCTTATGTAATCCCGAATAGTGCTATGTAACCTGCTGTTTTAAATTCTAAGCCTACTGTTCCAGCTTAGAAGAAAATGTCACATTTTGCCGAACCAAGAATAGAAAATTAATATTGGCTAATTAATTTCAGCTCTAAAGAAAAACGCGTTCTTGAGTTATCGTAAGGACAGACGGACATGCAAAATTCAAAATTACTTTTAAAATTATGTGTGGGTGTCCAATCCATTTTGCTCTATCATCATTATTTCTAGGTGCTACAAATGAAATGACAAACATAGTATACCCTATACATTTAATCTAGGGTATAAAAAAATTGCTCCATATATCGAAGAATGACCAGAAATTATCAAAGTAAAACGCTTAAAATTACGACTAAAACTCAAGAGATGGGCATACTTTTCACCCATATTTCATAACTGGATGAGAAATATTTAGCAGCTAATCATGCTTTAGGAAATTTTTTGCTGTAACACCTGATCCCCTATTTAACTTACGACGAATATGGATTCTATTGAAAGTCGAGTTAAGTGGAGGTCAAAGTTCGAGTTAAAATCAATCTTTCTGGAATTTCTTCACAGCGGTGAGGAGTAGCAAGATGAAAATTGCGACTAATAGTAGTAACTTTATTAGTCGTCTTCGGTCTTTGGAAGATATTTGAAGACATTTTTCTGATTTGGTTTTTATGATTGTAGTAAATTGTTTTCATAATGATACATTCTATAATGCATTGGTATAATTAAGGACGCTGATGTTATTGTACAAATTGCACATATTTTCTTTTAGAACATTGAAGGCAAAGGATACTGGATTGGCAAAATCCGATGGTTTTTGCTAAGTATATTTATACCCGAGTTAAGCCTCTTATATTTTAATCAATCGCAATATCTTGAAGAAGATTAACAACTGTGACGGAATGTTACTTAATAAACTCCACTAGCTTAAAATAATATTTATCATTAAAAAAAAAACAAACTAATATATTTAACAGCGTGAGAAGAATGATCGAAATTCAATCATTCTTTAAAAGAATATTCTTATGAGAATTTTAGCTTTCATTCTCTCGCGAATGAATGAATCGAAATATGTCGGTATCATTCTTTCGCGAGAGAATCAAGTTATTCATTCTCAAGTCTTTTGCATTCGCAAATGATAAAGAGTGAAAAAGAATAGAATAGTCTTTTTCATTCTTTTATGTCAAGGGCCAATTTATATAATGGTGATTTTATGCTTTCACTAGTGTATTTTCTACATTTTTTAAATGTAAATGTCCTGGAAATTTTACTTTTGATGGTAAAAATAATACAATAATTAAATTTAGAGTTTCCATTAAATGGTGTCTTTATCTTCGAAAGTTATTAAATCTAACAGGTTATTATTTAGTACCACTTCGACGGCTGCTTACAGATATACACCACTTGTTCCACTTGATGTTTCTGTGTTATTTATGTACATGTTTTCTTTCAAAATTATGATTGTGCACCGATATACCATATACTGTCTTTTGATATTTCCTAACAAATTTCCCTTTAAAAGTCTTTCACATAATAAACACTTTGAAGAATCACTGTTGTTATCATAATTTATTTTTGTCTATATTGAATTTGCTACATACATATACATAAGCATTTTGTAAAAAACACAAATTCAGAAAACCTTTCAACTTTTAATACGATCTTGATCCTAATAATACATCTGTACGTCCCACTGGAATTCACGAACAATTTTTTTATTATTAATTTTTCATTATTTTCATACAGTCCTTTAAAGCTGACCACTTATCGACAATAAGTATCTTCCTTGGAGGCGGTTACTTTCATATTTGTTTTAAAAATTCTTTGTTGAACTTTAGGATAGTTTTCTGAAACCTAGCTAACCTTTTCAGTTTGAGCCGAGTAAACCGAAAAACCAAGGAACCCATTTGCCCGGATATCAATTAATTCCCCATCAGGGACTACATTGGGAATCGAATCCACCACTAAAGCCGATTATATTACAATTAGATCGACAATTATGCGGCTGTACAAGCGACCGACATCCCTTTATCTGGTTATTTCAATTATTGAATGTCTGACATATGAAAAATTCCGCATTGATTCATTTCCGAAGAATGAGATTTTTGACAATATTGGAAAGAAATTGCAAAATGGGAAAGTGCTAACATATGTAGATGTTTGAATAATTGCAATTTATATCGATGCTGCAACAGTTCGTAATTTTTGTAAAAACAAAAAACACCGAGGCGTTCCGTGCCAATTTGTAAAGCAAACTCAAACTTGGCAGTGTTCCCTGCTTACCATCCTCAACTCAATCCTACAACAAAATTGTTGGTTGTGTTTGAATATGGTATCCATTCCAAATGCAACGTGAGAATCAGTGGAGTATATTTTTACCGACTCAGAATTTTTGGAATTGCCTGTCGTGTGCAGTAGGCAATAAGTATACCTATAAACATGTTAAGCATGTAACGAGCTATGTATAGCGAAACATTTGCAGAGTTAAGCATGATTTACATTATGATGGCATGCATTTTTTACAGAAATTGTGAGGGAGATAGTACCAACCATAAAAAGACCTCAAGCATAGTAAGTTTTTATGGTTAGTGAAACTAAAACATTGTTATTGGCAACCCTAATTGGCCAATTTCTACTACTCGTGCTGCCATATTGTTACTATAATTTTATAAAAAAAATATTTATCTGTCAAAGATGGAAGAAAATAAAAGTAAGTCTTTAATTTGTAATTAAATTTTCTGAAACGAGAGTTTTTACATATTTGTTTATAGAAAAGATTGAAGTTATTTCGGACATAGTTAGTCGTCCATTTTATAACAACAATTATTATTACAAACGATTGAAAAAATTTCAATTTACAATTTGACAACTTGATAATGTAACAGTTTGCGATTTGTACCATAAAAACTGAAGCGGACTGTACGTGAGCGGTATTGCAGTGTTGCTTCGGCACCATTTAAATTTCAATAAACTATCTCCCTCACAGTTTCTGTAAAAAATGCATGCCATCATAATGTAAATCCTGTTTAATTTGTGAAGTTTTCCTGTGAAATTTTCCGTCGCTTTATATAATTCATATTTATTCATATTTACTTTTTGAACCAATAGTATAAGTAGGGTAATGTAGATTCCCCCAGATCATCTTTAACCTCCTAACTTACCCTTACCATCCGATCGTAATAATCTGCGTTGAACTGGCTTGTCCGGAAAATGAAGAATATCGGTATTTTATTAAAATTTCGCTTGTGCGTGTGAAAAACGGAAACCTATTAGTTGCATGTGTGTCAAAACGGCAGCTTGTCAGTACAAGTGCAACGGAAAGCTATCCTGCTCTCGCCACTACGTGAAAAACGGTCAACTAATGGTAGTACGTGAATAATGGCGTCCACTAGTTATTACGTGTGCAACCTAAAGCCATACTGCTCTCGCCACTACGTGAACAACGGAATCAACTAGTCAGTAGGTGTGCAACGGAAATTTATCCCGTCGTACTTCTCAGCTAGATTTAGTTATTATAAGCCTTAAGCTATGGTCAAAGTTAACTTAATGACAAGTTAGGACACAGAAGAGTTTTCTGGTTGATTCATTTTCGTAATTAAATGAGAAGGGACGGAGTTTTCAGGTTTTACTCTCATAAAATGTTCCCGAGCTTTTATAAAACCGGTTTTCTGCGAAATGGTGTGAGAATTATCCAATGTTTTTTTTATAGCAAACAAAACCAATGTTTTTTGGGGTAATCCCTATGATATTTGAACAGCACGTGTTCTGTTTATATTCGTTTTACTCTGAAGAGATTAAGTGGGAGAAACTCATGCTGGATATTTTCGGGAAAAATGACAAAACTAAGTCTGAAAGTACAAGTAAATAGAAGCAAGTACTTATATTCAAGTACTAAGTAGGAAATTTCAAGTCTTAAGTAATTAAAATGTACTAAGTACTATTTAAGTATACGTTTTTACAACCTCATAAGTGCCAGCAATCACCTTAAAAGCAACGCATAATTTTGACATTTTGTAAAATCCGGCCATACTACATTTTGTGAAATTTTATGAACCGGTTGAATACATTCTCCACGGCCCACTACACCACACATGTAAGCTGTAAAAAATATTAGGACTATTCCTTAAAATGTAAAAAAAAATTTAGAAAAAAACCTACATTTTAGGGAATATTCCCTAATCTTATCGAAAAATATCTAAACTTTGTGCAAATTTTTTACTGTGTAGCTAAAATCTGTGTATGTACATGCAAGATGGCAAATTCGCATCAAGCGATTGGCAGTGCATAGTCAACTCTTCTCAGCATTACTAAAATCTAAATATGCTCACAACTGGACATAAACCGAAAAGTAATAGAAATATATTACAAATAAGCTGAAGATTGCGCAACGATTATATACAAAAAGAATTGACTACCGCAATTACACCGGCGATGTCAAATAGTTACCTCACAGCAAAATAGCCTGAAATCACTTTCCATTATTATTGTCGACTGGTTGAACGACAACAAAAAATATAATCTGGAGCAACTAACTTAACTTTTTTCTAGTGATTTTATTCTTCAGTGAACGTTGCGTGATAGAACTAAATCATATTGAAAAGCTAAATAATAGATAAATCAAATATAATTGAAAATGGCTTTGAAAAAATAAGGTACAATTACATTACAAATTATGGTGGAATTAGAGCAATATGCTTAAAAGAAAAATTAGATTTCGTTGTTGTTATAAACTAGCTGGGTTTGGGTAAGAGATTATTTCTGTATTAATGTTGTACATATTATGAAGATTCCCCAAAAATGACCGATTTTCGACCACATTGGACCGAACTATTTTCCCCAAAGAACTTCGATTTAGATCAATGATTTTGAAATGAAATATTTGCATTTAAGATGCACATTTCAACTTAACAATAAACTGTCCGGATTTGGGACAATTTTAAACTAATCAGCGCAGTCAGTTTAATTAGTAATTAGGGGAGAAGAAATTTATGATGGAAATGTTGATGTACATACTTTGTATGCTTTGCTTGCAATTTTGTGAATTGTATACGGACATAGAAGTAGAATAAACTTTTCCATATTTACACAGTTTGAGAAAATAAAGCATTTCTGTATTTCGCTGTAAGGCTGCACAAATGCATTCATGGAATTGTGCATAACATATACTCATATGTTGAAGTGGTGTCTATATCTATAAGAGTCTAGAGAACTCATACATCTGTCAATTAATTAAGCAAGAGATACTGGGTCTATATCTCTTTGTAGACTTGGATTTTGTCTATTTTTTCGAAGCCATAAGCTAAGGTAAATTTTTTATGTAGAAAAACTTAGTAATCAGTGCATAAGAACTGAGGGAAAAACTTGTCCTCATTGTGTGACATTCACAAAAACAAATGAACTTTCGTCTTCGTATGCTACCAAATTTATTCAAGGCAGGTGGTAATGGAGAGCACTTGCTTATGGTATCATGTTCTTGGTGAAAAGTTACTATAAAGGTAAAGTCGACAAAGTACAAGCTAGTTAACAAAAGCTCGGTAAGTATTGTAGAACAAACAAGTGTTATCATAAATAGACCTAGACTCGGTTTGTTATAGTACCTAAACACAAAGATATAGAATGCGAAATCTAAGCGCAGAGAAGAAAGAAAAGAAGTTGAATCCAGTTCCCACTCTACCACCTGATAAAAATGTTTTGACATGGTTTAAGACAAAAAGCTTTTCCAAAATACCTCAACTCTGATAATCTTTTCTAAATTGTACCGGAAATGAATGTGCAGATGGCTATCTACTTCTACTGATTACAGAAGTTGGTTAAAGACAGCGAGATAAGGGTCCCATTATTTTTACTCGATTTTTTCTGAACACATTTAATAACGGACAGTCATCCAATTTCAACATGTCAACGAGAAATATTGGTTCTACAATAATGGTCCTGAAACCAAACCCCACAGTGAATGATATATTATGGAGTATGAGAGAGCAGCGACACTATCTATGAAAGCAATCTACTAGAACTCCGCGAAAAAAACTTGTCCGTAGTTACACAATAATAAAAAAAAAAAAAACAATTTTTACATTTTTACAATTTTACATGCGATGCACATACGATTTTTTTATTTATTCCCTCTATCTGCACTACTGGCTGAAGCAAATCTCCAAATTTAAAATTTGGCGAGCATTTGATTGCTTGCCTTCGCGATGTGGCAGCAATCATAATTTTTATATCCTAGATGATGAAATTGGTACAATATACATATTAAGTTTGTCATTCCGTTTATAACGCATAGAAATAATGATGCTAGAGCAAAATGCTCATCAGTTCATCTATCCATTCTCATTCGAGAAGGTGTTCATTTAAAGAGCTGAAATTTTTCCCTTGCCCTTTTTATTAAAAAATGCAGATTAAAGTTCGAAATAGGGACAGATAGGGTCTCTTCGTAATATGGCCTTACAGAAATTTAGTTTTTCACCATATACATATGTACATATTTTGACACTGCCTGAAAAAACGTTGACTTAGGAGAGCTGAAAATTTGTAAAAAGTAAAAAATAATGTTTTTCTTTATCAGTGATATACACAAGAAAAGTTTCGTCGTAAACTAAGAAATGCTACAACTCAGATTAAATCTTAAAAGTTTGGGCATTCATAACTATAATCACAATTGTCTAACAGCAACTCATGCCCAAACTTTTAAGATTTAATATCATTTGTGGTATTTCTTATTTTGCAATTAAACTTTTCTTGCGTATATCACTGAGATAGAAAAAAATTACTTTTTAGTGCATTTTATTTACAAAAATTATTTATTTTATAATTTTTTTTCATATATTTTAGTTTCTACTTTTTAGTCATAATTTCTATAGATTCTCTCCACTCTCCACTATCCGACTCTACCGCATTCACTCATTCTAAACCAAAATACCTCATTTAAATTCATCCACGTTTACTACCCGAAAACTATTTCGTCACGAACCGCACTCTCAAGCGCTCAGACAGAAAGTTTTTTAGTCAGGGGTTTATGGACTAAATCGGGCAACCTCTTCTTGGTGTTGCCAAACAAAAATTCAGGCTTTTTACGCGTCAGTCCTAGACGATTGTATTGTACTTAAAAATTCTTCAAATAATAAAATCCTATGAAATTGCTTATAATAATTTTTACTGTCCGACGAACCGTTCTAAAAATAGATGTAGAGAAACCGCTTTACTATAAAATTTGAGCGGAGGGGTGATCATATGGAATTACATATAGGACCCTTCATTTAGAGTATCGCAAGGAACTGGTCTTAGATCAATTTAATTTTAGCTTTTTTCCTTATTGTTAATTGAAAATGTAATTTAATTGGTAATTTTTATGCATATGCATATTTAAGAATTCAGAAATAATTTGGTTAACACGTTCGCAGACGGTCTAAATTCACATGGGGTGTTAATATGATCACTCTCCAGTAGGCTTATTTAAATGTTTGTAGGGTTAAGTCAGACAAATTGACAATAGAACGACGGCAGTGGTTGTCGGATTTATGTATGTATGGTGACCGTAGATTATATTAGCTGTGTTCTTTTGTTTCCGCAGAACAGAGCAGAATAAAAGATGCACAAAAGAACGCTTCATACATTTTCATAGAAAGATTCGAATGTAGCGAACAGTACAAATAGTTCGCTTCAACTGACAGAACAATTTGTTCTCTCTAGTAGGGAGTTGTAGAACAAGGTACACAAAAGAACACAGCTAATGTCAATTTTACCGATAAGTTTTTCCATCGTTTTGATCATTCAAATTATACAAAAAAAAATGGACTGCATATGCAGTGGAAAACACTTCATATGCAGTAGCCATCCGCAAACGTGTTAAGAGCGAGTCGGGCCCCGACAATTTGGGTTGCGTACCAGAACTTTACTAACGAACAGTCGATCAACCGAATTCCAGTAGGAATATTTAAATCTAATCCAAATTTGTCTATGGTAACTGACAAAAGAGTAATTTTATAAGAATTGTCTTATAAGTTAACACAAGAAAAACAATTATTTTTTTCAGCAACTATGAGATTGACGAAAAACGGCAATTTTGCTGTTATCTATGACTAAACGTCTA
The DNA here is from genome assembly GCA_963930735.1 of Dioctria linearis. Classification (NCBI taxonomy): domain Eukaryota; kingdom Metazoa; phylum Arthropoda; class Insecta; order Diptera; family Asilidae; genus Dioctria; species Dioctria linearis. The sequence continues at coordinate 233,899,119 of OZ005742.1, read as the reverse complement.
CTAAACCTGATAATATCAACAAAACTTTAAACGATAACCCCCCGACGATACAAAAAAAAAATTGGTCCCTTAAAAATTTAAAAAAAAAATCTTAGACTGTCGAAATATCTCATAAGCCACGAAGTTGTTGGAAAAAAAAATTCGTGACAGTCAGACAAAAAGACGAACGCACGAGCTTTTATTGTACGGAACCCTAAAAACGCTTTGACTAGTTTTGGGATATCCGCTTTCCCGACTAGACGATTTTGTTGCTAAAATCGGTGACAAATTTACAAAGAACTAGGAAGAAAAGGGGTTTGTATAATTGACGCAATTTTTGAGAAAAAATATTTAAATTAAATTGTAAAATTGATTTTTCGCATTTCTTTCTAGAGAACAGTAACAAAAATGGTTTTAACTTAATAAGTTTTTACATTCCAAAAACCCTCCTCCTACATTAAAAAGGTTTGGGACTGGCGTTATTCTCAATATAAGTATGATATCTGCAAATCCGAAAATATTTGTATGGCAACCCTCAAGGGACCTGACCTATCTCAAGCTTAGATCTGCAATTATTATGAGAACGAGGGGACGTGTAAAAATGTCAGCTTTTCAAGCCGTGTCTAAAGATATGTATACTGAAAATAAAAAAAAACTTTTGTATGGCAACACTGCAAAAGGTTGCCAGATTTTATCAATCTAGAAGTTTGAAGTATTCTCTGGTTAACCTTATGACAGATATACGAATAGAAGTACTCGTATGTTACAAACGGAACTTTGTATACGATATGATTTCATCTACAGTATAAGAATTAAAGAATTTTAATTGTTTTACGAAATACATATTAGAATATTTTTAATAATTTTAATAATTACCAGAAAAATAGTAAGAACTCCTGCGTTTATTTTGAGCTTTAGATGTTGATCGTCCTTTATCCGGTGGCACATTATCATCATTATTTGCAGAACTACGACCAGTTCGACAATTTGTTCTTTTCCAAACTCCTAATTTACCTAAGACGGAAAGCAAGGATGCTCTTAATCCAGAAGTTGGAACAGAATCGGATTGACTATGATTTTTACTGCAAGCTTCTCGAAGGCTATCTGTACTATCGACTAATATCACGGCTTCAGTCAAACGGGACGAATCCTTATCGTTTGACAATTTATTGTAAGATATATTAAGCTCAACTGTACCATCAACTGTTGACTTATCCGGATAAAAATGCACATTTGGTTCGGAACGTTGAATTTCACTAGCATGAGCTAAACTATATAAACTACTGCAACTTTCGGGCTTCGATTTTGATCGATTACTTTTATTGTGCCAATAACGTTTTCGTTTCTCAGGTGCCGATTTATTTACATATTCGTCATCAGACGATTCACTTCGAACTCCGAGTACTTCTAGTTCGAGAGAATCTGATGGCTTGCTTCCGCTTGGCATCTCACAGAATCCACTTTATATTTTTTCTCTTTTTCCACATTTCACTGAATTTTTATTATTTCGAATATTATACCTATGTAAACTATATACTCAAGTATAACGAAATTGAAAGCTTTCTACGGGCGCGCACTTTAAAATTGTGTTCAGCATTTTAAGACGATTTGGTATGATTTATTATAAATTATTATTAGATGGTGGTAGATACTATTAAAATTTAGATAGAATAATAAATGGTGTCACATAGTTTAGAATACTTTGTTTTAAACAATATTCGAAATAAAAAACTAATTATGTTGAACCACTAATTTACGTTATACCCACACTGACATTTAAAATACAGAATGCTTAGCCTGCTAACTCATTTGCACCAATTTTGATGATATGGTTGTGAAAGTTTACTACTTGGATTTTGATTTTCAATGTTATATTGATTATGCACACACATCAAAAGAACAGAGTGATGATTAAAAGGACATCTATAATAAAGACCTAGAAGAAGGAATATCAATAGCAATAGTGAATAGCACGTATGACCAAGAACTGTCATTTAAAGCTTGCAACGCGTGATCTAAAAAAACTGGATATTAATAACCCTTACTTTTAGTATTCAGGCAGCCACTTGGAAAACTTCATATTAAAATATACTATATATAATATACTATATAATATACTATATAATATATAAATTGACCATGTTATGAGTGACCAACGAAATTATTCTAATATCATGTTTGTCTCCTCTCATAGGAAAAACGATACCAATTCGGATTATTTTTTAGTTAGATTACACTTCCACTAGCACCTTAGTATAAAGGACAGCAAGGCGAACTGTTTTCTAAAATAACGAAATTCAAATACTATCTGTAGTTGACTGTTTACCAGCGAAATATTGTGTAAATATCCATTAAATGATTTGGATGTAAAAACATAAAGGAAATAATATCAAGATAGGCATTTTTGAAGCTTTGCGGAAGATTATTGAGTACAGGCGATTAATAAACGGCAACATATGGTTGAACGGAGAGTATCGTATAGTAGTGGAACCAGCCTATATTACACACCTTACTACAAGATTCAAACGAAACACCCAGCACGAGCTGATAAAAATTGAAGAAACTAATATTTATTGCTCCAGTTTTGTCAATCATTCGCAAATATAAGATAGGTATTCCACCAGAGAGTGTTAACGATTTTTTATTGTAAATAATTTCTCTATTTAATACTTAATGTTGTTTACCTAAATATGTATCTACCCTGGTAATTTTTAGGAGAAGATGATTCATTTAACTATTACAAAGGTTCCCCATGTACCTATTTTGACTCAAAATTAAAGGTAATAAAGCGGTTTAGTAAAGTAAAACTAGTGCAAAAGCCCACAATGTATGTATTTTCACATTGGCGATGTGGCAATAACTTGTCGTATCGACTCTCTCGAGCACCACCACAATGTTGGATGACGTTCAATCCTTGATCACTACACGCATGATTAATGTTCTTCTGAACTATCAGTCTGAACTAGAGCTAAAAGGTATCTGGATAGTTTGATATCCGGATTATCCCGAATTATTAGGATTCCATTCCTTAACAGAAAAAAAAAATATAAATTTCCTCCAAATTGCATTGTTTCATTCATTCGAAAAATGGAAATGTCCTGAAATTTCCGTTTTCCCAATGTAACAATGCAATCTGGAGGAAATCTCCAACGTTATTTATTTTGTCTGGATCCGGATAGTTCGGGTAATGGGAGGCCGGATCCGGATTATCCCGACATTGCATTTCACGAATCTGATAGTACGCAGATCCGGGCATCTGGATAATAATATATGAGGATCAAATTTTCACATCTAATCTGAACCCTTGTAGTTAAACTCCTGCACACAATACTTGCACTGCAAGCCGCGCGCATCCCTTAATACTTTCGAATACTTTCGGCCGTACAGTAAAATTCCTTGATGCTTTTTTATACCGAACTCTGTTCTTTCCTCGCGCTTACGATCTACAAAGGTTCAAGAGCGACCTACACCCGCAACTCCACCACTCTCATATCCGAAAATCCTTTCCTTATCTCCTTTCTGCGACGCTGTGCTTTGCATACAGGGTGTCCCCTGAGCGTGGCTTATTAAAAATAATAATAAAAAATGATACAATCTTTCCCACCTAAAAGCCTACACCCTGTCTAATATTTACTATTTACGGTTATAGCTACTTAATGTTATTTAGGGACAACTGTAGATATCGAATGGATTCCAATGAAATTTTTGGGGCTCCCATCGTTGGCTACTTTACAGAATGAAAAATTACAGAAAAGATAAAAAAAAGGAATGCAGGAAATCACGATCAATTTTGGAATGATGTGGTGTAGGCTGCAAAAACGACTGTAGGTCTAGTCAATGATGATGATGATGAAGAAAAATTATCATGAGAAAATCCAAACAAATATTTCATTGCTAACCTCATGTGTTTACGAGTATATCATGAAATTATTTTTAAACCCCATCAAGCAGAAAAAAAATATTAAGCATAATGTTTTCAATTAAACGACAAAAAAAACAAAAACGTCCGACATTAACGCGTGAGTTGTAAAATCTTAAAACTTCTCAAGTTGCCCCAAAACGGATGAATCTTGTAGATATTAATCTCTCAATTCGTATGCGGAACATTTCATCACGTTTATATTTATAGAAGTATTTGCGGCGCGAATGAATGGCTTATTCCATATCATACTTTCCATGGTGCCTGACTGCCTGCCTAAGTGCAAATGTACCCAAATTTATTAAACTCCCACCATCCAAGATCTAACCAGCCAGCCAGCAAAATATATTGTTTGGGAAGAATTAAGGCTGTCGGACCGTTTTAATTTTGCCAAAATTATGTTCAAAATAAAATCCTTTGCTGAAGTGGGAACAAGCAAGTGATAAAATAGGACATGGGGAGTGCGAGGTGTGACACACAACAAAAATATTGAAGGGAATAGAGAAATTTCTTTGATGAGAGTTTGTGATGTCGGTCGTCGTCGTGATGTCAAACGGACCGATGACTTCATGCTATTCCCGTTTTAATGAAAAATCAATAATAGAAGCTGAGGAGAGGTATCATCTAGCACGGAGCACATTTAAATGCCGCGTTAATTTAATCAGAAATTGGTTGGAAATTATTGACAAAATTAAAACTGTGAATATGCATCCGCGCATTATATACATACATTGCATTCAGAGAGTCAATTAAAAAAAAAACACAAATGGTAAAACTTTATATTAATTAAGAAGCGGCTAACACTTTTCCTGTGAACGAAGACAACGACCTGATAGTAAATCGCTTTTAAAACTCACAATTACATAAGAATGGAACTGTTAATGAATCATGGAAAATAAAACCAGCGATAAACAATCTACGGCTGAATAAAATTTGTGCATTTTCACTAATTTACAATGGGTTAAGTGGTTGTCCAGAAACAAATCGATAAAACTCAGATGATGAAGAAAACACTTTAGTTTCTCAAAATATGTGGCACCAATATTTTTCGTTGATTTTATTCGATTTCGTATCACAAATAGATATCAGCACACAGTGAACGGTATTCTCTACAGATTTTCACTTTTTTACATTATTTGTGTACGAAAATTAACCGCACGAAAACTCGATTTTCTCATTGGATTGAGACTCCGTTCACTTTACCATTTGACAGCAGTCACTGCAAACATGAATCTTTTTTTGGGATGGTTTAGGTATGTTTGCACAGCGGTTTCCCTTTGAGTTTTCCATTTTCACAGTTGAAGAGCATACTGCAAGTTTATCCGCTGTGAATAGAAATCAGAACTTTTCCATAGTCATTGTGTAAAGTTAAAGCTCTAAAAAAGAAAAGCTTTTACATGTGCGGGAAAATTTATCGACGGCATTCAACGAACTTTTCGGTTTTAAAAAAATATTCATGGACAGAATATCTAACTCTAACGTTCAAAAAAAAATTTCATTCAAAAATTATTTTAGTTCTTTTCTTAGGTTCTTGATAAAAAGCTATATCTTTTATGAGACATACACAGAACCAAGCTCATTCAGAAATAAGTAACAAAAGCTAGAATTGGTCTAAAAGACCAAAATTCTTATGATACCCTGAATGCCTGCATCTAATTTCGTATGGTCATATTTTTAAACGGCTCGTCAGATAGTTAAAATAGTTATAACCAAATTCATAGGATTTCATATTCTGAAGAACTTTTCAGTACAATAAAATCACAGTATACGTATAAAAAACCTAAATTTTTATATGACAACACCAAGAAGTGGTTGCCCGATTTAGTCCATTTTTAAAATTATATTGACTGTTTCTATGAAAACACTAGGTTTCTTTGGTTCAATACAAAGTGAGCTTTCAAAAAGTGATCCGGGTTTATATGGAGATTTTCTTTTCTACAGGTAGGTACATTAAAAATCCGAACGAATTCAAACAGTAACAAAATAAAAGATACAGAAGTTTGAAAATTAATTTTATTTAATATGTAAACCTTTATTGTAGTATAGACTTTGAGGCATATGCGCGGCCAACGTTTTAACGCTCTTTGTATCATTTCTAAATGAATCAATTCGATCTCCCGTTGTAACAGTCTTTTCAATTGGTTTATATTTTCAACTTTTTTCTTATTATTTTGGTTTTTTAAATATCCCCAATAATCACATGGTGATAGATTCGGTGATGAAGGAGTCCATATATTGGGTGGAATAAATCGTACTCCTTTTGTTGTCAGGAAATCCAATGTCTTCTTTGACGTATGTAATGGAGCCGAATCCTGATAAAATATCCAGTCATTTTCAGGATATAAACTCTTCATATTTGTTTAATAATGGTTTTAAACATTTCTCAATATAGTAAATGGAATTAATTTTGGCACCTGATTCAACAAAAATCAGTTTTGTGGCTCCAAATATTTTGGTGATTGTTCTCGACTTACGTACTGAATTTTCGCTAACCACCGGCATTCGTTAGATGAAACCAAGCTTCGTCGACCGTCACATACTTTTTCCACTTATTACATACACTTTTGCAAGTTTTCGATTTTTTTAGTAATTTTAATTTCAAAATATTTTTTTGGGTGTATTGAATAACTCTCTTAGACACATTAAAATGCTTTGCGAGATTTTTTTGTGTTGGAGGATTATCTTTTGAAGTCATTTTTCGTAACCTGCCAATTTGCGATTTTGTTAGGCTCGATTTTTTTTCACTACCAATTTTGCGTTCTTGGGATCGTAGAGCTGGTAGCTCAGTACTCAGATATTGTTGCCTTTGAAACACTAGCACTTTTATTTTTACACATCTTTTGTATCACAGAAAAACTGAATTGTCTTTTGAGTAATTCAAAAATGTACACTAGTTGCTCTTTAGTCAACGTTATTGTTATATGTCAGCTTCCCGCCAACTGGTAGCATCGGAATAATATGACTTCAAAATTAATAATGGCAACTTAGATTATTGTTTTGGATAAGTGCTTCAGTAGTAAATGTAATGTAAAGTCGTGCTGTTTTTTATGTACCTACCTGTAGTTGTAAGTTGTCTCAGCTTACATGATCTTACATTTCACGCAATAATTAACTTAAAAAAACAGTCTTGTCTTTGAAATGCAAAATTAGTTAGGATTACAATTACAAGGTAGTCATATATTTCTTGACCATCATAAATGCAGCCAAATTCACCAAAAAATTATAAATTTTTGGCGACATGAATTATATTATACTTAACTACGATAAGCTATACCTAATGCAAAGAATAAAGACTAATTTTATTACCAGCCACAAATTTTACATTATTTCTATGCGTTACAAATGGAATGACACACTTAGTATACACAGACAATAGACTGGAGATATGTATAGATATAAAACTAAAAGATTTGTTTGGATTTTTATTAAATTTAATTTAATTTTAATGAGATTTATTAAATGATAAATTAAACATTTCGTATAATAAAAAAAAAAGAATTAACGGGAACCTTCCATTACACCTATAGTTAAAAAAGAAAACAGCACTAAGCTGAAAAAAAAGTTTTAAGTCCTCCGAGTATTCTAAGAGAATAAACACCAAAAATACCGAACATCACATATCGAAAAAAGACAGATTTGAGCGCCTATTTGAAGTGATTCTCACAGGTTACGGAATGTGACATAATGGTGGCCAATAGTCTGGTACACATACGTTTCAGAAGTGAGTGACGTCCCTGATATATATAGGCATTTTTGAATCTAGATATCGCTTCTCAAGTAATAAATGTGTGACTGATGGAATTTCTTAAAATATAACAAGAGATCAAAGGAAATGAGATTACTGATTACTTAGCAAGCTAAGAAAGACGCACAATCACCTGACCCTTTCTATGTACATACAAAAGATACCTCACGCGAAATTCAGATTTGAATAAATGAAAATGATAAGTCCTTATCTTAGGTATATATTCCAGGATAAACACCAAAGAAAATTTGTATGATATAGTAAGCAAAAACAACGGAAGAAAAGAGTAAAAGATCATAACTGGCTTCCTAACTGAGCTCGCCCTAAAAAAATCAACTTCCAGAAATGGTCATTACTGATGACGAAGAAAAGACTTTCCGTTCGTTATGAAGGGCAGAAGAAACTCCGAAACATCCACTTTAAGAATATGGAGCAATTGCCCGACAAATTATAAGACACGAAATTGTCATCTGCTCATCTTTCAATTTCAGGCTAGTATTGTGAGAGTTAAAAATAAATAAATTATTAATTAATAACACCACACTTATTTAACAATAAAAATGTTTTAATCAATTAATTAACTTAATCTACTGATGTCAATGGCAAGATTAATGTGACCGTGATAATCGTGACCGGCTGCTGAATCGTTATCACTGTTACGAATATCGATCATTCACAATAAATTACTTTGATCACTTGTTTGATGTTCTGAGGCGTGGTAAAGACATAATGATTACCGCTACAGTTGTCATGCTATTCTTTGCACGAAGTTAGCAGCAAATGGATCTAACCAAGAAATGATTCATATTGCACTTGGTTTTGGGACATTTTTGTATATTTCTTCTAGGTATTCATAAAAAGTGCTTACATCCCATTGGGACGACAAACCACCGCTTCTAAAGAAGCGCAATTTAAGCGCTTCCTATGTATCATTTCGAAGCTCTTTAGAAGAATATTCACTGATCTATCCAGAAAAATAAGGAAAGACTAAATAAACTTGGAAGCTCTATAGAAGATATTTGCTGAGAAGAAGTGCAGCAAGGGCTGATTTCATATAATTTTCCACAAATCTAAATTTTTCCACTATTGTGCGAAGTAAAACTTTTTTTAATGTTAAAGTTCAGAGTGTATCTAAGGTTATCCCAGCTCCTTGCCTCATAGCCATGCCTGCAGTGGTAACCGCCTAGCTACTGTTCTCAGGAAGTCAAACCTGCTTTCTCGAAAGCATCTTATGAGATTAAGCAAGAAGCATTCCGATGATTATTCAAAATGCTCCAGAAAGCTTTTAAAAAGAATCCTTCAAAAAGCTACTTTGCCCATCATTTAGTATAAAGGGGCCCATACACGGTCACTCATGTTGGCCAACTTGAGTAGGACAACGATTTTGTCCCGCAGATTTGACCGTGTGTGGACCTGTCGGCGGTGTGACACGCAGTATGTCAAGCGGTTGGACGAAAATCAAATTAGTTTGATTTTTAGGGGCTGGGATACGTGTTTGACAACATATTGAACCGTGTAGGGCGATGTTTGTCATGCATTCGTCATTCTCGTGTGAACTCTATTGAAGAAAAGATAACAATTAACAGTTCTAGCAGCTCCTGATATGTGTTCCTATCCTAATGTTGGACAGCATGTTTTACTGTGTGTGAGAAAAAGCTTTTTTGCGTGACACACCAAGTTGGACAACATGTTCGCCCGTGTATGGGCCACTTAACTCCTAGGGCGCTTCTTAAGAACATCAGTGAAGCGCTTGCCTCTGCGGACATACCTATGCAAAAAGGCAATAAGCTTTCAGGAAAGCGCTTCAGGAAGTTTCTTAGAGGGCTCTTTTTCCCAATTTGGTGTGTCTCTCTAGTTTTATGTGTGTGTGTGTAAAGAAAAATAGTACCAAATTTGTTCCAAAATAACTCGCTATGCATTTAGAACATAGTATAGTCAATCACGAACCAATTTTTAAACCATCATATCTTTTGTACCGCAAGATCTGTTTTGTAATGCCTCAGTATGTCCTTTAACTCCACCGTAGATTTATACAGACTTAGAACGTCCCAAGTTCCAAGAATGAAAATCAAGCCGTTTTCAACGCTCTGATTGAGAGGTTCGCTGTAGAACTTGTATTTCTAGAGTAGACTTTGTAGTAAATTTTTCGGGAGAACGATTCCTAGCATTTTCCTTAAGGAAACTGTCGATCATTTGTATTTGCTTAGACAATTATCTATCATTCAGTCGCTTTGTCGAATTTTAGAAAACATAAAAATATTATATTTTTTCGATCTGTTGCAATATTTTTGTCTTTCAGACCTTCCGTTGTCGAGCTGCAATTTCAGCGTTGGTAGGTACTTTTTTCAGCTGAAATGCTATTCGGAATGCTTCGAGACGATTTTAAACCAATAATTCTCGAAAAATACTAAATAAAAATAATTTAATTAATTAATTAATGGGTTCTTTTCGTTGTTTTGCAATGACCTCTGTGAAAAGAAAACTTTCAATCGAAAGTGATGCTCTTGAAAGAGTTGAAGGTTTTGTGTAATTACGATGACGACAATATCAATGTCCAATGCTGTTGTTGCAACGCAGCTAACTACATCGAGGGAGTATCCTTTAAATTGCTGTTGGTGTAAGAAAAAATCAGCCAAAAGAGGTACAACAAAAATTACAAATTATAAAGAATTCGAAAAATAACTGTCAAACTAGAAAATTCAAGTGATGTATAGAACAAATAGGTTTGTAGGTAGTTTTTTACATTTTTATTTTATTTCTCATTTGTTGTTAGTGAATTTTGTTGCTTCCTTTTAGGGCAAAAGCGATGTTCGAATTATATAAGTTTTTTTTTTCAAAAATGAGGTGACATTACTCATATCTTAAACATGTCGAATAAATACAGCCAACTCATTCAAAACTTACGTCGCTGAAATAAAAAAATGTATTCACAATTTATACCTCACAGGATACCACATGCTGCCAGGTCAAGAGCCTCTCAGAATAAAGATAATGAACACTCTAATAATTGTAGTATTGTAGAAATAGGTTCAAAAAGATGTCTTAATGTATACAACAATAGCAATCTAAATGCGATGAACTAATTTATAAAGGGTGACTCTTATGAACATTCCGAAGCACAGTGCCAAGCACTACGGCCGCAAGGAAAAAAGAGTCATTAACCTGCCAATGTCTAAGAACATCAAAGAATACAACAAAAATATGGGCAGCGGCATTAACAATCTGATTCCTCATAAGAACTGGTACTGGCCATTGATAACAAATGATTTAGATACAATTATAACGAACGCTTAAAGCTTTATTAGCATTTTTCAACGAAACAAAACTTAATTGGAGTTTCGCACCGCAGCGGATTTATTCAATGTCCTAGAAACAAGATGGGTTGTATGCGAAAGCCAAAAGTGACAAAAGTTTCCGTATAAGTTATGGCTCGAAGCAATCAATCATAATCACGATGCCAGAAATGCATCGTGCAATATAAGAAAAGTTTATTTGCACCCGAAGTGTTTCGAGGTTTATCTCAGAGAATTTAGACCCACAAAATATATTTTCTACTGCTTTTCAATATAAAATTTGAGGCGAAACTTTTTTTGTATTCCTTATTATAATTTTGGTGGGGAACATGACAAAATCAAGAAGTATATAATCCAAAAGGGACAAAATCCCAAAAAATTGAAAAATCCAGAAATGAGAAAATTCAGAAGTAACAAAATCTAGAAGAGACAATATCCAGAAAAGACAAAATCCAGAAGTGACAAAATCCGGAAGAGACAAAATCCAGAAGTGACAAAATACATAAATGTCGAAATCTGGAAATTGTAAAAATTGTTATATAATTATATTCTACAAATATGTAATTTACTTAAAATTCACATGAGTGAGACAAATTTGGTAAATATATGTGCTGGCTAGATTCAGATTTGAGAATGGGTATTCAGGCGATGGCCTTTCGTTCACTGAGACCTGAAAGATCCATTGTGAGTCCCCGTTCAATTTACCCCCTTTCTAAGTGTCAACTGTTAACGAAGTTTAGAACTATTCTGGGATTTAGGTTCCACACGTAGTTTGCTGCAGGAAAAGCTGGAGTAATCTCCACCTGGCCAATGCTTCGCAGATGCAAAGCAGGAGCTCCGAGGTTTCGTGAGCATCCTGACAGAAGCGGCAGGATGAGTCTCAGCCAAGCCCATTTTGTATAGGTGATAGATACCTCAATTGGCAATGGCATTAGAAGAGCTCTGTAATCATTTTGAACTCTGTTCTCTTAAAAAGTAGTAGTTCTTTTGTTTTTCCGCCAGAGGTGTCGATAAACTTTTTTGATGTCAAAGTCCCTGTAGCCTTTCCCAATAAATACATTTTTGATTATTCTTCCAGCTATTTAGCAGGATGTGCTTGTTGGACCAACACATACATTGGAATTTGGTGATGGTAGATTTACATCTGGTGAAAACCTGTGCCACTCAGGCTGAAGCCCTGGTGCTACCCAACTATGACCAGGATATATGCATATGAAGAAATGTGTTTCTCAAAAACCATTTTTCAACTTAACAATCGTTAATATCGGACACATTTAAGGGAGTCCTTGAACCACACATTTTTTCATATCCATATAAACTGGGCACAGTTGGAATGCACCAGAACGTCATCCTGGATGACAGATCCCTCAGATTTAAATCTACCATATCTAAATCTATCATGAAGAATTTAAACCAGGTGGAAATCCAAACGAAAATCCAGAAAAGATATTCGCGCGCGTTTTTTTCTTGATTTCCTCTGAATTTTGTCACTCTGGATTTTGTACCCAATCTTAAGAGAATATGCGTTAACTAAATTTTTAACCCGACTAGATTTATCCTATTCTATAAACGATATATAATATACTTATTGTTGTCCTATTAATGGTTTTCTGTCCGGTTTTCAAACTTTTACTTTTATTAAAAGGTTGTTGGTATTATAAGTTTGCCCTGCTGTTGAACTTTGCCACCAGCAATAATTTTGCATGATCTTACAAAATCAATGAAACCTCTTCTGGATCATATCCAGAATATTTGCTCATTCATATATCTACATAAAATCTATGCTATAGAAACATTAAGGTAACAGACTTTAAATGAATATGATACACAAAAAGTGTCAATTGTGTCTTCAATTGTCACATACAAACAAACGTTTTAAAAAGTAAATATCACTATAGTACCCCCCAACACTCCATAGTAAAACTTAATCCAGAGCAAATGTTCCTTTTATTTAAAAAAAAAAATCTAGTCTACCTGTTGAGGTCAAAGCATTGCATTAAATAAATTTCCACGTATGATTTAAAGGGTTTTGTATTTTATATGGTTTTATGGTTTATTTTAATATTGAACCGTATTAAATTATTATGAGTAGGTATGTACATTACAATGATATTAACGTTGAGTGAAAGAAAAATCAAAGTGTGCTATTTCGGATTAATCTTCCTTGATTTATCAATCATCGACATACAATATTATCGCTGAAGAGAAAGATCAATAGAAATCCCCATTAGCTTTATACCCGTAACAAAATAGCTCCAAAATAGACACAATAACCACGAGGCCAATTAATAATGTCTTTAGCACTTGAGATCTTAAGTGGCGAATATTACACACATCTGCCATAAGTATTACACATATAACAAAGAATAGGGATACTAGAGCTAGAGGGTAAAATGTTAATAATAAGTCTACTCACGATTTTGCACTTGAGGTTGTGTTTTTGCTCCCATATTGATGATAACAGCACACGATGGTGATGTTCTTAAATGCAACAATGGCTTTAGTGAAAGTAAGGGCACTTTAATTAAGACACTTTCGTTTGTACATAATATTATATAAACACTTAAAAAAGTCTTTGAATTCACTTTTGTTTTAAAAACACATAAAAAACGATATAAATAGCATAAAATATTATAAATACATAAATTTAACTTTAGATATATGTATATATTAAATATTACTTAGGCCAGATTTTGGCTATATTTGTTGTTGTAGTTGTTGCTTTTTTATTAATCCCCGATCGAATCAATTGACTAATTTTTAACACTTTTAGTAACGATTTCGTTAATTCACAGGAATCAAAAATGCGATTATTGGAATGTTAACGACGATATAATATTTTATGGTTGAATAACTCCAGGTGGTCGTGGCTTTAGCGGTGGAGCTCTCCGTTTTAGGTCAATTGATGGAGCCCAACGATCTTCCCATAAACCATCCATGAGAAATTGTGCGCCTGTTGGCTCCTAAAATATAGAAGAGAAGAAAAAAAAATGTTTAATGAAGGACATATAAATAATTCATAAAAAGCATTTTTGTTATGAACTCGAAAACTTTTACAATATTATTCTATGAAGTTTTAGGTACCACAATAATTGACGTATTTCCAAAGTTTTATTCATGGTTAACAAGAAACTATTGTATAAAAAAGTAGACACAGACACAGAGCAATAATAAAAAAAAAAACAAAGGAAACAAATTTTCCTCAAATATGCGTTTATATTTTCTGGTTTAAGGGCGGTATGCTAGGGTTTTTTCCACTGTCTGATTATAAAAGAGACGCTAGTAAATAATATACCACTACCATTTTACATATACCTACAATCAACTTATCTTATGAGAGACAAACATAATAGCAGGCTTTAATTTGTAAAATCCAATTGGTCATTGATAAATAAAATACCTTTAATTTTTCCTGTTCAGAATGTTGTTGATGTAAAATGGTAGTGGCATCTACTTTGGTAGCCTCTCTTTTATAATCAGGCAGTTATGTTAACCCCTGAAGATATTGAAACGCGTGAGGTTATTCTAAAATTAATGGAATGAATAAGATTTAAGAAAATAAATGTTGCACAACTATGGAAGTAAAGAGGAAATCCCTAGATAATAGTGGGCTTTTAAATGGATCTGCTACACATGAGGTTATTGGATCCAAAGAGTCTTTAATCGTAGTTAAAGAATTAAAAACTGCACCAAAGGCTGCTACTAGGAAATATTCCACATTGTATTTGTTATGTGTGTCAATATTATTAAAGTTAAAAAAAGGCGGGGCCTTATAAACACTCCACTGTCTTTAGGGAGGGCCTTATAACCACGCCACTGTCTTTATAACGAATTCACAAAAACAAAAAAAAAAAGTAGCTCTTTCCTAAGAAATAAAAAAAAATTAATAATCTTTGACTGTGGATATATTATATACATATTCGTACGTCACGTTATTTTCGATAAAAACAGACAGGTGGACGGACGCACGAGTGATCTTATTCTGGTTTCTCCTTTTTCCAATTTTGTTTGCAAATTTTTTTCCCACTAACATTCTTTTGTATAGCATTATTAATTAGTTGGTTTGAAAAGAGGGTGGGTAACAAAAAAACGTGTCCCCCTATACAGGACAACACAAGGCCCATTGTTCACCCTTTAGACCAATGAGCAATTGCTATACCAACCGGACGCTCTTACAAAGCTAAGTATTATCCCCTGACCTGCTTGCCGGCTTCGTTCAGTTTGCCAGGAGGTGTGAGTCAAGGAATCTGTATCGCTTTCCTGAGAGGGCCGGACAGTGACAAAGAAAACGAGTCACCTTTTCCGATTCCTCTCCGCAACCCCTGCATAAAGGATCATCAACAAGTCTCATCCTGTAAAAGTGACCCCTGAGCAGAGCGTGCCCAGTGAAAATATACACTAAAGCTCTCAATCCCAAGAGCTTATTCGTTTGGTTTGGGTTAGGTTTACCCCACAGTTCCTTAGCCTAGAAAACCGTGGCATGGCTTTAAGATGTATGGCAACTTCTATATGTCTCCTCGCAGAAAACGTCAGTGTAGATAATAATAGGGTTTGTCAATGTGATTCCGATTCTGCCTTGGACGAAATTCTAGATTCAAAATTGATTTTCAACATAGTCTCGAGGAGGTGGTCGCTGTCCCATTCGATGCTAGATGCGATAAACTGCACGAATTCAAAGATAGATTCGTGTGGAACTCTTTTTCCAGTGTGAATCCAACTCTGATACTGTCCTAGCACTGCAATTGACGCCCCCTCCTTGGTATGTATTTTCACAGGGTGTCTGTTGAAGATAACCTCAAGAGCCCGAGTGCTAGTTGACTTGAACGCTTAAACACACTTGCGACGACCGACGACTACTGCAGTAATAGGAACAATTTTCTCCAGGAACGTTTTATGGAGCGTGTATTACAAAGGAATCTGCAGTTTTCGTTGTCGCCGACCATTTTATTGAATTAATTCAATTATGACGACCAGAGATGCCGACGAGCGACGACTATTGCAGTCATAGGAACAACTTTCTCTAGGAACATTTTATGAAGCGTATATTGCATAGGAATTCGTCGGTAGCTCTATCGTCGCAATTGCGTTTAAGCCTTAAGAGCGTCACTTGCACTGAGGAGGCACAATCTTTGAATCTTCTTCAATATCTTACAATGATTGGGGAAATCCATTGTTTTCCACAACACCACAGAATCGTAGGTTAACATGGGTCGAATGACGCTAGTGTATATCCATAGGATCATCCGCGGTGTGAGTCCCCACTTTTTTTTCTATGGTTCAGCGGCACATTGCGAAAACTCTAAGAGCTTTGTTCGCTCTGTCTTCAAGGTGTGGTTTCCATGTTTAGCTTTTTATCTAGTATAATGCCTAGGCATTTTACTTTGTCCTTTAGCTTCAAATATGTGGAACCAATAGAAGGCAGGTTTAATCTGGGAATATTTCTTTTTCTTGAGGCATAAGTCAGTTTTCCGCGGATTGATGCACAGTCTGAAGTCTAGAGGTCGGACTCATAACTCCCGCTGACTAAGATCTTTGGTCCGTCAAAAGTTATTAATATTTTTGTGGAGTCACTAGTATACTCAATTGAAAAAAAATGTCGGCCATTAATTTTTTTTTTCCAATTGATTATTCTAGTGACCCCACATATGTTGAATGTTCAGAGCCTCTTTTTTATTATTTACATATTCTCATGCATACCCATAAAGCATTTGGAAACTACCGTCGACAAATTCAAGAGTAGGTATTTTCCCTTCATAGAAGGTTCTTCTATGGTGGTCTTCTTATTTTGAATTGACAATACTTATGAATGTACTTTTATATAAAGTTAGTATGTACTTCCTGTCGAACTTAAAAAAATTACCTCATCCGCTCTTCTAAAAGGATTCCATGGTCGTAGTGCGTTTAGGTAATTTTAAGGCTATTGCCTTGCGACTAGTACAATGAGGATCTTGAATGAATCACTCAGACGTAATACAATTTTATATTTCCCCGACGTTGATAAGTCTGTTTTACGAATCGTATTCGAAAAAGGAATAATTTAATATATTTATTAATTTTACACTTATTTTTATTTTACTTTTATTACTTCATCTGGTGAACAAATTTATCTAGACTCTAATATAAAAGGTAGGACCTGGTTTCAAAATCCAAACGATGCTTTTGTTTTTTTCTCTTGTATTTAATAATTTAATTTAGAATCATAAAAATAAAAATTCCTAAAAATTCTTTTTTGCATCTATGACCGACTCTAAAAAATGTCTAGTTCAAATCTCGTATGAGACAAGATATAAATGAATAAATATTATGATAACTTAAAAGTATAAACTCGTAATGTACGTTTACAGAAACTTTAAATAATGATTTATGCGTTTTTGTCAATTTATTTAAAATCAATAGACGTCAACAGATTTAAAATTTACAAACTAACCGTTTATGTATATCTATCTATTCAAGGTACAATTATGCTTTTAAAGATTTATATACATATATACATGCAAAAGTTTAAAATCAATACAACATTTGACGACAAATGACAAGAGCTAACCACAAGCAATCAGGGAATATATGTATATCTATCACATCATGCCATATGTACTATTTCTTGGTCGATATAATTAATAATAACGTCCTTCGAAATACTTAATGATGGCACCTGATTGTCAATTCTTTTGAGAATATTTGATTACAGCAATTAGGTCACTGCTAGAAGTGAAGGCAAAGGTAGATGTACTACGGAAAGTTTATAAGAAAACATATTTTCCTTTGTAAATAAATTAGGATTCAAGTAAATCGTTCCGAAGAAAAATTTATAGTTGACTTAACAGAATTGCACCATTTGGTAATAAATACTTTTCATTAAATAAGTAAATAAGACCCAAAACGTCTGTACTAACAGGAAATATTCAATTGCTTACATACGTACATTGAAAACTTCTTGAAACCTTTGTGTTAAGTGGAGTTTTAAGGAATTATGAGAAATACATAAGGATTTCCATTTTTAAATATTTAATCGTAAATTACTGAGGGTTTCGGAAAAACTTTTTCCTTCAACTTTTATTTTGTCGTTAAAAGTCTTTTTTCTTTCAATATTTTAATGGAATTGTAATGTAAGAAAAACTTCTGATAAGTCTTGGCTAATTAGGTCCAATCTTAATATTAGATGATCATCAATTTCGGTCTAAGTCTTTGAGGGGGTCTTGGTCGATACTCACTAAAGATCTGAAAGCTTTATTCATGAGAAATTAAATTGAAAATTTGTGCAGTGTTAAACTTATCGCTAGATGTGACAATTCTTATAATAATTGCTGAACTAGTTCATTAGTGTAAGTAATTTTAAGTAAGTTGGAGTTTGGATGGTGAATATTATTCGATCCGATATCTCCCAAAAGAAGTATCCCAGTGCTGTAAGTGTTTCTGACTCTAATCAAGATAGTGCTATCACTTTGCGCCGACTATAGCGAATTTCTGTCATAAAAGAGTAACTGCTACGAAGAATATTTCAGACAATGGCATATAAGAAATATATATTCCCTAACGGACGTTTGGATGAAGTTCCTGCAGAAAGATGAACCAACACAATATCACGGTTATTGGACTCAGTTGTCAGTATGATACGGAAGACCATTTACGAATCCTACATATAGGTACACTGGTAATCCATTAACAAAACAGAATGAAAAATATCACAAAATAAGTGTTACACTTCTACAGAAGAAGATGATGATGATGAAATGAAAGACGAATTCTCTAGACGACCCCCACAATACCGGTCTTGAGTAAGTAACTCTGTAAAACTCGTCAACTACTGATTGGTGGAACCTTTTTTTTAGCATACAAAATACAGAGAGAGACTTAAGTATAATTGGACGAAGTAGAAATCATATAGACCATGCAACCATCAGTCGTTGACGGAGAAACATTATGGAAGACGTTCGGAGTTTCAGAGGAACAAAGATCGATAAAGGAGGCCAGAAGAATACAATAAGCTTCACTAGTGATCCACAACTATCTTAAAAATATTCAACTATAAAGCGATGAGGAACAGCTGTGAAATGAAATTTTCTTCAATATTCTAAACAGAGCCTATCAGCCAAACAGCGATAAAGTGCAACATATACGAATTAATAACACAGCACCATTTGTAATAAAGATAATAAATGCTATTAAGTCACTGGTCAATAGTAAAGTTACAGAAATAGATAAAATTTCGTCACAGTTGCTGAAAGCACATGGATAGCGATAATAATTGAAATAGCGTGGAACACCAGAGGATTCGATGGAAGGTAATGCAGTTAGTAAAAATTTCAAGACCTAACAAACTAGACAGGAATCTGTTTATTGTACTGTGAACATTGCGAGAATTAAAACAGCAGTCAACCAATAGGGTTCAGAAAAAGACACATCAACATGTTGTGGATCATCGTGAAGTAAATGTACAGGATTTCGATCACTAAAAAGATTATAGAATTGATAAAGGGTATAGTAAGTGTATAGTTCTCTACAACAGAACGGTACTTATACTACTAACGATATTCTTGTGAATGTATACAACAACTCGTGTAGCATACGATGGGGAACGATGAATTAATTGAACGATTTGATTTAGAGATGACATCTATTTTTTTTTGTCAACACTCATCAGGATCTCAACACCACATGGCCCGAGATTTAATCCAAGAAAACGAAAGAAATGCGGATTAACACAAATAAGTAATGAGAGAGTAGAGATAGTGAACAGCTTCTGTTGTTGAGGTCGCATCAACTATACATAAGATATCCTGGTATGAACTGGTTATAGCACGAAACAAGGCGCGATGGAGAACTACTGTTGCTGCCCTATGTCCTTAAAAATATTAGAGGAAATCGATAATGATGCAGTGGTATATAAGTAAGAGATGAAAAATAGTGAGCCAAAATGAGGTTTTACATATGGGATTAGAAATGGTATCACGAAACAACGCACTTTTAATGAGAATAATGAGTGAATGAAAGCAAAAGTCTTACTGCAATTAGTGGTGGAAAAATACTTTTTTAGCCCGAAATACAGAGACGGTTCTCTGATCGCCCACCACGGACTTTGTAAAAATTCTGTTAACTAGTTTACCACATGCTATTGCAGATACATAATAATTGGAGAAGCTCATTAAATTATTATTCTTATTTAACAAACCCGCTTCTGAAAAAAAGACACAGAAAAGTGTAAAGCATAACAAGCGTAGGCTTCGAAAATTTTCGCGATACTGCACAAGTTAGCTGTCACTTTCTGTTTTTGTTTGCTACTTGGGTTAACCCCGGGTAACACTAGATGCTCCTGCCCTTGACTAGGAGCACCGCGGTTCTTGTTTTGAAATGTCAAAGAAAGAAGAGGTTAGAAAAAAGTTTGTGATTAGTACTTTTGACGTTTATTGCTTCCTTTGCGCAAAAACACGAACCTGGCTCTTCGGAGTTAACAGCGTTTTGACATGGTTCTGACATGTCCCCGGATGACCCAGGCAGGAGTAACGTTCCGGCAGCAAAAACAAAAACCATCTCAATCCTCTAACCCTGCTTCGGACCTCTCAAAACATCTAAAAGAAACTAGACACAGTTGCTGTAACAACGCTAGATAAATTCTGATCCGACTTTGGATAAATATGAAATACTAGAAATTATAAAAGCGAGAGACGATTGTTGTTTATTGGTTAATGTATATATACTATACTATGTAGCCTTTCTGTTTAACCCGTTTCGCTCCGCATACAGTTCCCGTTGGGAGATTTTGACCAAACTTCTTGTGTTTTATATTTTTAGTGAAATATATGTAAACGCAATCGTGGTACAAAACGGTATTAAAAAAACCATTTCATCAATTTCTCAAAAATACCTTTTTATTAATTGAAAAAGAGGAAGTAAAGAAATAAAAAACTTGTATAAAAAAAAAATCTTTTTGTGAAGTTTTTGAGCACATTTAATCCCATTCCTTGAACACGTTTCACATTTAAAAAATGTATTAGTTCTTACTTTCTTTTACCATCGTCCATTTTCGATTTTTTCAAATTGATATAATTTTTCGATCTTCGACTTTTATCTAGAATTTAAATGTCTAACGACGTTTTCAGTAACTCCAAAAGCCTCATTTTTGCCGCTATATGGGAAAAATTTATATTAATATCCTGTGGATATATCCAAAGTGAAAAGGGTTCAAATTTATGAACATTTTGGTGCTATGTCGACCATGTTTCACATAGATTCATCTATCGATAGGAGGTGCGAAAATTTTCCAAACTAAACTTAAAACAATTCTTGGAAATTAGACTCTGGTAAACCTTCAGTTTATAAAATTTATCATAACGGTCTATAGGGTCATTATTGCGGAGATTTACATTTAAATTTATGTTGTAATTCATATTCCTGGTCATCACGTTTCTAATTACTTTAAAATCAAAGGCAGGAGTATTAGACCAGTACAAATTTCCCTTGGGGAGCGGTATGGTGGCCAGAAATCATTAAAATTCCAAGAAATCTTTTCTAGGCAAATTGTTAGCTTTTCTGAGCAGCATATATATTTGTTTGGTCTAATACTAGACTACATATATACACCCTCAGTGCAAAACACTTCGAAAAGATCAAGTGGTGTGATGAAATAAGGAACGGTTGAGCTTCTCTCTTTCCTCAAACTCGGTATTGACTGTAATAGACTTAAATTCATTACCCCCAGCTTGCTTCTCGTTGCATGTTACGTGACGTCTAGCTTTTCAAATGGGAAAAGGGTATTTCGTCATCTGTATCCCAGTCGGAATGCTCTGCATTTATTTCGAGACTCTCAGCTACATCTGAGGGAACTTATACCGATTTCCATTGATCACGTTTTCTAGCAGAAGTGTTACACTTTCCTTGTAGTGTTACACTAAAATTGTTCCATTGACCTGCACTGCTAAAAATGGTGTACGTCAAAACGCCTGTGGTGCTACACTCGAAAAATCTTCAACTACTACTCTACCAAATTCATCCGCAATCACGCCAAAATCTCTTAAATACAATTTTCATAATTTTTACATTATTAGTGATGTTATTGTTCCCAGAAAATTTCAATCTGACAAATTACACGGATATGAGCTACTATTACATTCTCATCGCGTCAAAAGTTGTTCCATTGAACTCGTTTTTCATTGATTGACGTGCAGTTTTCTTCAAATATCAATGGAAATCGACATTATACTCATCAACAACTCCCTCACCATCATTTTCTTCCGAGTGTTTTCTTTCACAAAATATTAAGATGTCAATTAAATTTTGTATAAATTAAAAAATTAAATTAATTTTAACATTTTATTTAAAATTCAATTTCAAGGTAATCTCGTACATTTTTCTTATTATTATTGTTATTAAGTAATTAATCATCAAGATTTCCATTCAAAAACATAATATAATTTATACAATCGCCTGAAAGAAGACTTCTTCGTTCAGTAGACAGTTGACCAAATTTTGAAAATACACTTGTTGATGGCACCGAAGTTGCTGGAATGCAAAGATACTTTAAACTGAGCTCATACAATTCAGGTAAAACACTTTTATTAGCTTCCCAAAATAGAAAGGGATCTTTGGAACGATGTACTAATGGTAAATCTAAATACTGCTTCACCAACGAAAATATGTCTTCATTATTAGTTGGATCTGTAATCATAGCAGAAACTTCCGAATCGAATTGCTCCCATAAAGAAGATGACGTAGTTGTTGTATTGTTTGATGTTGTTGCTGTTTGATCATTATCATAATCATCTTTTAATTCCTGTTTAACATCCGAATTTCTTTTCTCATATAAATTTCCTACTTCTTCCATAATCCATACTTGTGCCATCTCTGCATTTTTTTCTATGTCAAAGCCAAATTTTTTAAATCTTGGATCTAGAAATGTGGCTTTCGCAAAAATTGGATTAGATTCCAAGATTCCTAAGTCATTTTCAACAATCTTTATTAAATCATCTTTGAATGCTATTCCAGATTCTGTTTTTGGATTTTGTTTCTTCAAGGAATATTCCATTCCACGTACAAGGGGAATTACAAAAGATAGTACAGGATATTTTTCACGTGACAATTCTTTGGAGACTTCTTCAAATGTTTCTAGTAAAGGAATACAATCTTCAATGATACACCAATCAAGGTTATCTATATGAAATGGTGAATTCTCCATAATAACGATTAATGGTTGTTTAATTTCCACCAGTCTTTGGAGCATACAAAGACGAGAATACCATCTATTTGGTTTTTCTAGCTTAGCAGATAACTCTGGTAATCCCATTGTCTGTTGTGTTCGCCTTAAATTTTCTGAAGCTGAAGTATCAGTCTTAATGTATTTAACTAAAGACCGACAGTTCTGAAGTAGTGATGAAATTGACATATTTGCATTGATAGCATCATCAAGACATGAACTTAAGATGCGACCCACACAAAGATTATGATTTTTATTTAAATATGTTTCTACTGCAGTTTTTATTTTTACATTATTTTCCGAACCAATTGCAATAACTTTATTATTTATGTTCCACTTGAAAAATATTTCCGAAAGTGAAAATGATATATCTTGATCTGTATAACATTCAGAAAGCTCTACAGTTTCTAAAACAGATGATTTTCTTGTGGAAGAATCTATGTAGTGTGCTGTAATTGTTAAGAATACTTCATTGTCAATAAATGTCTTCCACAGATCAATAGTAACAGCCAGATAAGAAATATTATTTAAAACAGATTGAATTTTAGGAAAAATTTCATTATACAGAGCTGGCAATAATTCATTGGAAAATGTTTCTTCACTTGGCATATTATAAGATGGTTTCAGTGCCTTTATGAGTGCAATAAAACTTTCCTGACCCACTAAGCTGAGTGGTTGAAAATCTATTACTAGCATCCTTACTAACGCCCGATTAATTGCTGAAATTTGCTCTGCTGTTAAATTATCTCCTCCCTCAGATTTTACTAGACGATTTTTTTTCAATATAGGAGATGATGGAATTAATGGGGCCATAACATTGAGAGTTGTTGATGTCGCAGGCTGTTGAACACTCCCCGGTACATTAAGTGCTGGATCACCATTTGAAAAATGTTTCCTTTTTAAGTGTTCCTTCATATTTGAAGTATTTCCATAAAATCGAAAACTTCTGTGACATATTTGGCAAGTGACTAAACTGTCTGAAACTTTTTTAAAATTTATCCAAACTACGGACCGCTTTAGTCTTTGCGCCATTTTATTTTGAAAAAGTTTTTATGTCACAACGACAGCACAATTATTTTATTCCACGACACTGGTAACACTTGAAAAGTGAGAAAATAAAATGGCAGAGCTCTAGGTAAGTTAAGTAGTAATGAAAACACCGAACACGAACGACACCGACACAGCTTAAATGTTAAGCTTTCCAAGAAAGAAATTATTATCACAATGTCACTTGACTTGAATATGCTGCATTGGTTTCACAATCAGATGACGGATTATATCTATGAATTTCGTTTACCGTTTCCTTTAATGAGAATTAGTGATTAACTGATGATTACTAAGCGCACTCGATTAATTAATCGACCACAAAGGTATTAAAAATAATTATTATTTCCAAGCAGTTGTGTCGTCACTGAATAATCTACACCAACTCGACTAAAACGATACGCTGTGCTCTGCTGTGCCGTTGCTGTAGCGTGGCGTCACTCAAAACTGAAAACAAGTCGACTTCGTCTCGAATAATAAAATCTTGCCCGTCGCGTCGCCGTCATCCAACCAGTCGGCACTCGGCACCGAGCTGACACCAAAATCAATAGTTTAATAAAAAAGCTTCGATTCTCTCGAATACATGCCTACATCGCATAGCCATATTCCACACACCTGCAAGCGACTGAGAGAAATGAAATCATTCGTTCAAATCTTGAATCTCGATTCCATTTTTACTGATTGGAAATGAAATTAATTCGTAGCAAAAATCTTTTTCCCTTTCAATATCAGTAAGGAAAAGAAAAATGTTGCTATCCCTACACTCTCCCTACGAGAACTAGACCCTTCCATGATTGTCCTTTTTTTTTACCCTTGAATGAGATGAGATGATTCTTCTTCAATTGAATTCACCAGGTGCGACGCGAGTGTGATGGGCCGACATATTCGATGTAAGAAAATCGAGTAAACAGTGGTCCGGCGGAATGAATGCACAATAAAGAATTTTTCGATTATTATGCTCATGTTGACTTGACTACTTGATTATTTATCTTTGATTATTAAAATATGTGTAACAATAATATATAACATAATTTCGTATGGTCACTGATTGCAATGCAAGTTTGATCGTTGAAGTGGTTTTTCGCATATATTTCTGGGACGGTTTGTCGGACAGTAAAGATGATTATAACTAATTTCACAGGATTTCATATTCTGAAGACTTTTCAGTACAATAAAAACGCCTAAGACTGATCGTGTTCACAATAGTATACGTAAAAATCCTAATTTTTTAAATGGCAACACCAATACGGGGTTGAAACTATATTTACTATTTTTATAAAAACACTATGTGTGTACAAAATTTCAGCTCTCTACGTTGACGCATTTTCAGGAAGTGTCCAAATATATAGTGAAAAATGAAATTTTTGTATGGCAGCCCTACGAAGGAGTTACCCGATTTGTCTCATTTTCGAACTTTATTGTACTTTTTTTTAAAGTCCGTGTACAAAATTTCAACTTGCTAAGTGAACTAGTTCTAGAGTTATCGTGCGCACAGACAGACTGACGGACATGCACAAATCAAAATAACTTTTAATATTATGCGTGGGTGTCCAATCTAACATAATTATTTCGAGGTGTTACAAACGGAATGACAAACTTAGTATATCCTATGATTTCATATCTAGGGTATAAAAATATGCACAAATGAGGTTCGTTCATACCTTTCTTTTTAAACGTGTTTGTTTTTTATAGTCATCTCTTCGGATACTCGTATTCGCGTGCTAATGAACGGGTTTATGGTTTTATTTAAGAAAAGTATAATCGATTCACGCTGCAAGAAATTAATTCATTAGGCAGCAGTGTTGCCACTTGAATATTTTTTATTGCATTTTGTTCTCAATTAATTGCATTTTTTTTTTTTTTTTTAGAAATAAATTACGGAAATTTAAAAATCAGATGGTAGACTGAGTTCTATAAATGGGCAGTTTTAAAACATGTTTCTGATTAAAAATAAAACTGATTTCCCCGATATCGGTTTGATTATTTTGGTTGCAAAGCCTTCTAAGAAGACAATTATTACATAGCAAATTGACAAAATGTTTATAAATCGATCACTAATTTCAATAGAAATTTTTTTACGAAGGTTACAATCAAGGTTACGATAAATAGCAGCTGTGTGAAATATTCTTGTCACAACCTATTATTATTATAACAGAAAATATAGAAATTTGAATTTCGAAAAAAATGGATAATTTTGTATTATAGGTACACGAGACGATTCAGGCTCTACCTGAGTTGATTACTATAATTAAAAACTGGATTTATGCGAAAACATCAACGCGGAGACGGTACCCACTTTGCAGTAATGTTGTGAGTACCCTTGATTTCACTATTTTGTTTCATTGCTGTACTAGCTTTACCAATAAATCATTTGCAGGAAATGGGAGGTACAGTAGGCAACTACCTACAAGCACAGACAACATACAACTAGATAAGAAAGTCACCATATAAACGCGTTATATTCAACCAAAGAAAGCTAGCAGTAATAAATGTTGCGAAGAATTTATGTGGCATAATACAGCAGAGGGAGAAAGAATGTATAGAGCTTCTATTAGGGGGCCATTAGCTTGTTTTAAAACATAGCTTTCGAACCGCTTCTTTTTGAGGTTTTTCATATCTAGATGTAATTTATCTCAGCTACAGGTCTTGTGTAATGTTTTCGCGATACGAAACATTGGCTACTCGCAACACATTTTATGCGATTCTGACGACATCTCTAATTTTATATTCGAAACAAGTTATATTTGAGACGATAGAAGATGTTCCTTTTGTAAACTTAGTAGACCAATAGCTGAGACAAGTTACAGCTATTTAGATAAAAAAATCTCCATATAAGCTCGGATAACATTTTCAAAGCTCTTTAACTTTTTATTCAACAAAAGAAAGCTATCACTGGAAGAATTTATGTGGCATAATACAGCAAGAGAGAGAGAGAGAGAGAGAGAGAGAGAGAGAGAGAGAGAGAGAGAGAGAGAGAGAGAGAGCGAGAGAATGTATAGAGCTTTCTATTAGAGGGCCTTAGCTCGTTTTAATTCGACCGCTTTTGATGAGTTTTTCACATGTAGATGTAAGTTGTCTCAGCGAATAGCCTGCAACATTATTTCAACAATTAACTTTTGTCTGTCTTCGGGGAAATTTTTATCAGGATGCTTTTGAAATTGGCCCAGTATTTGAGAAAAGTCAATGCGAACGGACTGCGCTATAGATAACTGGAAGGAGTCGATAGTGACTCAAGTACAAAAGGTGAAAGCATCCAGTGGGCCCCATACCACAAAACTACATACAAGTGTGTACAAGTCTAATACTTGAATTACTCTTGTTCTATTAGTATTTATAGATTCTGTAAAATTCTTCATCTTCTTGTAGGAAATTTTAAATTTCCTTAGACGTGTAGATTCAATGCACAAGTCTAAAATATTTTCTGTAGAAATCGGTATGTATTTTAAGCTTGTTGCATGTAACAAAGCTTAAATTCTTCCATATACGATTGTACAATGACAATATAGTTTATTAGAACCGAAAGAAGAATATTTCAAGTTTTAATTCAACAGATCTAATCGTGGAAGTAGCGTAGTCTTTGCATGACCCGAGCATGTAAAATCTCAGGAATCCAAGGAAAAGAAGCATAGAAGTATACGTTGAAACTAACAGAAAACCATGCATTTCAGAGTAAACTTTCGTTAATAAGGTCTCAATATAACGGATTTGGTATGAGATAAAAATTAATAAGTAAAGAACGAACCCAAAATATGTACCTTGTATGTATTGATGGCAGTACTGAGCAAATGGCTAAAGCAGCTGGCTAACTAACATCACTGACAGATTTAGTGAACGCGATATAATAGGCTCCCGATGACAAAAGTTCGCTGGATTGAGTTGAGTTGTCAAGAACGAAAAAATAATAGAGAAAATAGTTCAGATCCTGTTCATCGAATTACGATCACTAAGAATTTCCCAAAGCATTGTCTTTTTTCTCAAAACCAGCTAATATAAGAAATATAATATAAAGAAAACTAATATTTTTAGATTACTTTGTTATTTATTAATATGAATATAATTATTTTTTTCCTTGTACATATCAATATTTTGTATGGCCACCCTTTAAACTAATAACTGCCCTTATCCTGTCTGGCATACACTATACACTGTCCTATCAATTCTTTAATTTCGCAGCTATTTTGCCATACTTTGATAATAATTCCTTTCAGAATTTCTGTCGTAGGATTAGGAAAGTAACAAACATGGGATTTTAAGAGATTCCAGACATTATCTTTAGGATTAAGGTCGGAAAAATTTTCTGGTCAAGGAAGAATCGGGATATTATGGGTTTTTAACAGGTTTTGAATGGATCAGCGCGATGACGGGGCGCACCATTATGCATAAAGTTATAGGATATATCAGAGGAATTCAGGGAATTAAAATGGGGTAGTAAAGTTGTGTGGATCATTTGCTTGTAGTGGACCTTATTCATTGTACCTTTGACAAACAGCGGTCCAGGTCCCTTGTCGGAGATACACGACCATATCACTGCGGCGGGTGGGTGCTTGACGTCCCCACGACGCAATCTTCATTATACCGCTCTGTTGACCTCCTTCGAACGAATTGATGGCTCTCCGTTACAGCTTCCAGCCTGCACTCGTCGGTCGCTTAACATCACCTAAATGGAACGGAAAAATTACTATACTTTAGTATTGTACCTCAAAGCAAAAATAAATACATGAATATGCTTAAGAAATGTTAATTGCCTTTTTCCAGCATCCACTGAATAATTACGATGAGTTCGTGCCCATTGCAGCCTGCTTCGTCGCATTTTCTTTGTGAGCTTAGGCTTCTTTACTAGCCGCCTCAATTTAAGGTTAAACCTCGTATAAGCGTCTCTTTAAAGTCATTTTCAATATGTGAATCTCTTCTTGCTGTAGGGTCTTGACGCAAGCTTCTTTTAGACGCGAAACACCTTTACCGCCTATTCTACGGTCTGTTCGTGGTGTAGTTTTTCTTCTACCACGATAATTTTGACGCTTGTTGCTTGCTTGCTGTTAATTTTCTCTTGATGTTTTCGATATTATCATTACTTTTTGGTGAGATACTACTGTGGGCAAAAAATAGTAAGACTTTTTAATTTAAATTTCGCGCGGAAATCCATTCGTCGAAATATTTTTTTTTCTACGTTGGTATGACTGTCAGTGACATCTGTGCCAAATATCACATCAAAATAATCATTAGTGTTTAGTATACGCTTGTCTTTCTGAAGTACAAGAAGTGCATTCGGCGATGAGTGAAATTATTCAACAAAGAAGTTCCATTAAATTTTGTGTGCGGAATCAAATTTCTGGTTCCGAAACGTTCAGAATATTGCAAAAGGCCTTCGGGAGCAAGTGTTTTTGATTGGTACAAATTGTTCAAAGAGGGTCGAGAGCGCGTTGATGACGAACCACGTCCAGGACGGCCATCAACATCAGCTGATGATCAACACGTCAATAAAATCAAGGAATTGGTGCTCGAGAATCGACGATTAACAGTCAGAGACCTTACTGGTATCGTTGGAATATCGGAAGGATCAGTGAAAACCATTTTAAAAGATCATTTGGGCCTAAGAAAAGTGAAAGCACGATTGGTTCCAAAATCACTCAATGCGCCGTCGCATACTGCATTGATTCTTCGTGAGTTTTTCGCCAAAAATTCAACCAATATCGTTCCGCAACCACCGTATTCGCCTGATTTAGCTCCGTGTGACTTCTGGCTGTTCAGCAAACTCAAACGACCGCCCCGGGGAAACCGTTTTGAGACAATTGAAGACATTAAACGTGAATCGCTACGCGCATTGAAGACTATTCCGGAAATTGACTTTAACAACTGTTTCGAAGATTGGAAAAAACGTTGGCATAAGTGTATTGGGCCGGGGGGATTACTTTGAGGGGGACGAAATAGATTTGGCAGAATAAATAAAGAATTTTAAAATTATGAACAAAGTCTTACTATTTTTTGCCCACAGTAGTACATTCACTCTTCTAGCGATTTCACGCAAGAAAAATATACCTGCTTTTAGCAAAGAAATTATAGCGGATTTTTTTTAGTATTAATGTGCTTACATTTTCCCATTTTGATTTCTTTTAATAAATTTTTGCAAAACTCACAGCACTTTTCTAATTTCCACAATTTCACAAAATAAAATCTCACGTTTTCCAAATAATAACTGAACACAATATTCACATAACTTAAAAATTAATGCTTATGAAATAACTGCCAAATCACGACTAATTTTGGATATTTCGAATTAGTTTATAAAGTGCATTGAACATCACTAAGGATCGCTATATGAAGCGGCAAGTAAAAACATTTTCCAGGAAAAAGATAAGGGAGCCGGGTTTTCTGTATACCTTGTATTTTGTTTGTTACTCTAACACTGAAAACATAAAAGGATTTTACTTGGGAAAATAGACATTTTTATAGCACTGAAGTATCGAAAAAATTAGATAAATTGTGAGTGGTCCTAATTCGATGAACAGGGACTGTACACAAACAACTGGAAGAATATTTCAATTCATGTAACTAGTTTGCTTATCAATCGGGTTTCAGGAGAAAACACTCATGTGAATCAGCGTTGAATCAAATTATAGCATGCTAGAAAGAAGAAATTGCTATGTTCGTTTGCTACATATTTTCAGGACGAAGCAATACAAATTTGCAAATAGAATTTCAGCAGATATTTTTAAATTCCAGTTAAAGATATGTATATAATATAAAATCAGCATCAGGAAATGTTTTTTTCAAGGATCTTTGAGGAATGATAATTGGTATATTATTTTTTCCTACTTTAAATGCTTTTGTCGAAAGATGTTTCAGTTATGAATATTTTAAAACCTAAAATTCGAAACAGATTACAATGGGTACACTTTATGTTTTGTGCTGTAAAAATTTCATTGTACGTGATGCTATGAATAAGAAAATCAATTCTCCAATTTATATAATGAAAGTGAAGATTTAGAAATATTTGAAAGCCTAATTTTGTTGGAAACTATATAAACAATATTAGCTGTGTTCCATTGTGCTGTGTAAAATACTCGCAAACACTTTTTGAATGGAACGCAAGTTTGTCTTTTCAAGAGTAAATCATAACCTCCAATTTCAGACATTTCTGTTATGTTTCTGTTATATCAAGTTTCTTATGAAAATAGTTAGCGTTATTAACTATATTATTAACATTAATTTCATTAAAAGCAACTGAAAATAAAATTATGAAAGACTGGACCTATATCCGAGCTACTTTCCTCGAGCAGTACCAAAACTACCTAGAAAGTGTAAGGATAAAAATTCGTCGTCTCTGTTCGATATTTATTATATTAAAAGTTATTACCGTATTTATTTTCATATCGATAATATATAAATTTGAATAATTCTCCTATTATTAGTTTCTTTATAAACATTTTCTCTCAAATCTCATCTATCTGACATTTCAATAACCACTTAGCATCCAAATCCACCTAGCGGAAAATTCTTGCGAAACTACTCACACTGTAAAAAATATTAGGACTATTCCCTAAATT
Organism: Dioctria linearis; assembly: GCA_963930735.1. Taxonomy (NCBI): domain Eukaryota; kingdom Metazoa; phylum Arthropoda; class Insecta; order Diptera; family Asilidae; genus Dioctria; species Dioctria linearis. The sequence goes on along the minus strand of OZ005742.1, from coordinate 233,867,408 downwards.
TAAGACAAAAATAAATGTAATTTTCTCTGATAGAAAGGGAAAATCAGTTTAATTTCCCCAAATCAATTCAATGAATTTAGGTATCTGGCGCCAGAAAACTTCTAAAGTACGTAAAATTCCCGAAATGTTAAGCTCTCTTGGATATAAGCAAGAGAGCATTCAACGAATTATGCTACATTTTTTATGGAAATATATTTTCGTTTATATAATTCACACATTGTTCTTGAAAACAAGTCATATATTGTTTTTCAATATTTTGTTTAAGCGTGCCCAGTGCACCAATATAACTTCCATACTACTTAGTTTTTTAAAAAGAAGTGGTCTCATATCACCTTTCAGCTATGGTGGAAAGTGGTGCGATGCTATCACCTATTCCCTACATTTTAGGGAAAAAAACAACAATTTAAAATTCCTTATATTGTTAGGGAATGTTCCCTAAAATGTAGGGAAAAAATTTATAAAAAATAGGAAAATTTCCTGCATTTTAAGGATAAAAACCTAGTTTTCCAAGGTGGAGCTTTCCCTAATCTTATCGAAAAATGCCTAACCTGTGTGGCACAAATTGTTGTCACTCACTTTAGGGAATTATTTTTTTCTGTGCAGCTCGTCTACTCGCGGATAAGAGCATGAGTAGTTGCGAGTAGGTAGGAGTACTTGTGAGTACTTTACACAGTCCAATGGAACACAGCTAATGTAATCTTGTAATGAATATGTTCTCTTACTTAAAATACATACATACATATGTATAATTCTATCAGTTTGTAAATAAGTCTTCTTATTGTTCCACTATTTTTGATTTATTTATTTTTTAACGTTTTCGGTAGCCACGCTACCATCTTCAGATATCTTTATTTTCAAACTGATAGAATTATAATTAGTTTCACAGTGCTCAAATAATTTAAACAACAGTGTGTTTGTTTAAAAATTTTATTTATACATATGTATGTATTTGAGTTTCAAAAAAAGTTAATTATTTAAATTTGTCGACCAATTGAGCTTTACGAAAGGTGCGATGTTTGGCTATATTTTTAGATAATTTAGCTTACTTTTTCAAAAATTGCTGCCAACCCCCGGTTTCACAATTGCATTTATTGCGTCGTTTGAAGAGTCAAAGGGAGAGTAGCTCCGGCTCACCGTACTCCTTATTGACTCAATAAAGTGCGATATACAGTTCAGGAGAATTCATGAGATCAAGTTCTCCAGATCTTAATGGCAAAGTCGGTGAGATTGAATTGGAATTGTTTTATCAACTTTGACAAGTAATTTATTTTTTTTATTTAGTGCATGCATTTTCTACAGAAAGAAGTGTACGTGGAGTTTATGTAAACAGCCTTAGAACTTTTCCCACTTAAAGCGACACATTCTCAAATCTCTTATAGCGAGGGGAAACATAGTTAGTGGTGTGAGTTACACGCGTTTCATATTTTCATTTCTTTCCAGTATAGGAACTCTGTTTAGTGATGCGTTTTACACTTTGGATTGCGTTGAAAATTTTGAGATTAAGCACTTTTGTACTATAAAAAGTATAGTTAAAAGACGTTTAATGGAATTCCTTGCGTAATAAAACATGAAATGGAAATCATATTTCTCTGAAAGTGACGCTACAGCAGCTGTACGGCTTAATGCTTGACACTGGTGAAATGATAGTAAATTAGAGAGGGAGTGGTTATCGCTCTCCTCTCTAACAGTACTACTATAAGATTATTACAGTCTTTCATTTTAATAACTTGCAATTTAAAATAAAACTGCCAGTAATTGGGTCTTGAAATGACACTAATTTAGACATTTATCTTATATTGTATCTTATATTACAAGCCACCATTTCCTATAATTGCACTCACGGCAAACAAGTATCATTTCTACCGCGTGTTGTGCACACATCTAGATCTTTTTTTTTTTTTATTTGTCATCAATCGATAATAGAGCTACTGTAAAAAGTTCACAGTCACAATACTCTTAGGTTACATGTACATATGTATGTATGTTCCTGCATTGGAATTTTCAATAAATGTTCATTAAAACTTCCAAAACAAATGAAAAAATATTGCCGAGTAATAATATTAATTAATTAAAAATTCATATCTAAGATTCGGGTTATTGTATTGTAGCTTAAACAAAAGTAATAATTCCAAGATCGCTTCCATGGTTAATGCTGATTTTGAATAATAGCCTTTTTTCCCCAGCTCATATATCCCATAAAGTTTAACATATTGACCTAAAGCTTGCGGCAGTATTCTAGAAACTTCAATTCAAATGAAAGCGGCTTTTTAAAATGAAAAAAACTTGGTTATTGTCTCTCCAATGAGCGAGCTGCCACCTCTCATAATTATAATTGTAAATGACAACAAAAGCGATTTAAAAAAAAAATTATTAATAATTTTAATATTATGATTACTTCTATAACATAAAAATTCAAACTCTTGTAACTTTTATTCGAAGGAAAAATTTCAAAATAAATAACTGAAAAAAACGGCACTGGGAGTTAAATGAAGATGGAGACTCAAATGCAAGAATGGAAGAAAACCAATTTTAATTTAGTTTAAAGCGGACACATTGTATTAGCATTTTGCAAATACATAGATTGGGAGAAAATTCTAAAAATGTTTAGCGGCACCGGAACCCGAGTCTTACCGTAGCCTTATTTTGAACAAACGTGATGTTCATGAAAATAAATATTAAAATTGAAATTGAATCAATACAGTTCGTTTCTACCATAGTTGGCCACAAATAATGCGTTAAAATTCTGAAGAAGAAATTTCAAGCAAATTTCTAAGAGAAAAAAAAACTCTTATCTACGATCAAACGAATAATTTATACCTTAGGCTGGCTGTATATGAAATTTTCCTGGCAGGTACCTATTTAAATAAGCGTAAAACGGAAACGGTGTCATTAGTCACATTAGTCCAGTGCATTAGTCTCAAAAGGCTTAGGAAATACGAACCTATATATATAATATTTGAGTCACTATATAAAAAAAAAACTTTCAACAAGTAACATTTTCCTGTCTAATATTTTTAAATATGAAAAAAAAAAAAACTTCACCAATTCAGTTTAAATTTGAAGAATGACAATTATGATTTTTGAACAAGAGAAAAAAGTTTTTTTTTGCAAATTTTTTTGTCCAAAAAACCAAAAATGTGGATTTTTTCCGCAATATATATAATATACCTAGTCGTATGTACATAGATGTATATTTTCAGTTTCTTTAATAGTAGGTACAATAATTACTGATTCTTTTTTACACTCAACTTTACCACATTCTCTACAAGAACTTCTATCAGCAATGTATTTATACCCTAGAATCCTAGATGATATCTAAAGGGTATACTAACTTTGTCATTCCATTTGTAATACCTCGAAGTAATGATGGTAGAGCAAAATGGATTGGACACCCATACACAATATTGAAAGATATTTTGATTTTTGCATGTCCGTTTGTCCGTGCGCACAATAACTCGAGAACGCGTTCACCTAGAAATCGTTTAAAGAATGTAAAAGAGTGCCACTGACGAACAGGAAATTTGAAGGGCTTGAAACCGATTACCGAACACTTGAATCCTTTATTACTACCCATAGTTTCAGTCCTGATTTTCCTACCTTAGGGTCGAGACTGCCCCTACTGTGAAATTAGCCGATTTTACTAGGAAATTCAAAAGTTTTTTTAAGTATGAAAGTCTTAAGGGGAGCAAATCCTTCATATTTTGAAAGTATGATATATTGAAAGAATACTGGATAGAGGAAAAATTAAAATATTAATAGCCGGAGTAGCCGGAGCGCTTGGGGTAGAACAACCTTTCTTTCACAATACCTTTATACATATAATTCTATTGTCCCATTAGCATTGTCCCACCGCAGCAGAAGGAAGATAATCAGCTTTTCGAGGAAGCTGAAGGCTTATTGTATGCGTCTGAAATCGCTGATTGATCGATTAGTCACTAAATTAAGTTTTTTCGTATTAATACTTTAAACGAGATTATCTCGAAAGTGCATCTTCAAAAACTGCTGCTGCTGTAGATCAAAAAGTTTTTGATCGATCTGGATGAAACTTGCAGAGGTTTCTGTCTATAATATTATCGGAAGGATGTACCTAAAGTTTTATAGATATCGCGTAAATAAATTAATTATTTGGGGTAAAAATGATCGAAATGATCTTAACAGCGGACGTAACTTTTATTTTATACGATTTTTTTTTATTTTATAGATTTAAGCCTAGTATCGAGTTCGAGCAAAATGTGACATTTCCATATAAATTCCATATAAAATTGCAAACAAAAATTTTACTGATGATTTTACTAGTGCAGTACGAAGTTCACTGGTAAAAAGTTAATGTTTCTCTATTTTAAGATAGATGGCGCATTGTATGTCTCCACTTATTTTACTGAACATTTTAATGCGCGGAGCATTAAAATGCTGGTAAAATTATAATATTTTCTGTTTCTATGACAATTTTCAGATAGTTTTTTAAATTTATTGAAGGATTTAATTTTAATTGAAAATTTTTAGATTGTTTTATTTATTTATTGGAGGATTTAATTTCTATTAGCAATTTTCAGATTAATTAAGTCCATCCTTAATTCTAAATTCTAAAAACGTTTATCTAAACTTTATAAACAATTTGAAGTTTTTCAGTTATAAGATTTTTAACATCTGTCACTTTCTTTTCTCCAAATTAATCAACGTCAAAATTTTACCAGCGATTTTAATGTGAAAAATTTGGAGACCGCGTTAAATTTTACTTTGCCCGAACTCGATACTAGGCTTTATCCAGTAATCGATAAATAATTTGCTTGTTTCTTTATGATCAATAGAAAAAAACATACAGAGGTAGCAGTTTTCGGCAAAAGACGTTTATTTTATCACCTTTGGAAAAATTCATAAAAAATGCCACATTTTCGGGCGTGTGAAGGGTACACATTTTATTTTATTAATGAAGACAGTTAAAACACAATATTTTATAATACATTGAGTAGATATATCGCTGGCAGCTGTCGCATTGCGAGTTAATTTTTCTATCTTTGATCGTGGACAGGAAGCGCACCTTTCTCACTCTTTCCATGAAAAACTCTTCAACATGTCTTCCCTTTTCAATTATTCCGGCAATTCTGTCTTAAGCCAAGTAGGTAAAGTGCGGCGTTCAAAACGTTCCTCTAAATATAGTCTTAGAAGACTTAACGTTAAGTTTTTTTAAAAAAGTACGTCTTTTTACACCAGATTTTTTGTTGCTTGAGTTCGAAAGACGTAAATGTATAACTGAGTTTATTCCTACAGCATTTAAGAGGCCATAAAATACACACATTGGCCACCGTCTGTGGTAGTTTTTCTTGACACACTATATTTGTGACACAATTAGTCAAAAGTGTCCACACCACCTTTGGCATAGATACTACTAGTTACAACAAATTTGTAAAAATTGCGAAAAACATTGTAAACTTTTTCGTCACCTTACGTATTGGGTTTTGTTAATTTTCCCTGAAAGAAAATCTAGAATTTTCCATTTGCGCTATCCTTTACCCCCTTATCGTTTACGACTCCAAACCCTTTATATTTCTTAGAAAAGGCACCGATTTTTTTTATATTGGGGCCGAATGCATTTCAGTTATCCTTAGTACGCTTTTAAAAGAATGAGCGATGAGAATTTTCAATATTTTTTAGAAAAAAAACATAAATGAATAATTTTTGCTGTCGTTTTCGACCGCGGGTAGTAATAAAGGGTTAGGCACTCTGAAAAATCTAGCGATGGTTTTATTCATTTATTTTTTCTTCGACGTATTTTTCTGAGACCTTTCTTTCGACTTTATTTAATAATACATATAAAAACCAATTGACAGATGAAGTTAGTAGTTCTTGCATAAGCAAACTAATGCAAAGAATTAATCGTTTTTGCTTTTTCAATAATATATAATACTGGGTGACGCAAAAGTAATGACCCTATTTGGTTCAGCTACAACTTCTTTTCTAAATTAGAAAACTAGAATTAGTTTTTTATATACTTATGTATATTTGTGCCAAGAAATTTCGTCGCATTAGAATTTGAAGATGATGTCTCTTAAATGGTGATCTCCAGAGTTGATGCACACACCGGTGCCGGACGGCGGGGATATCGTCGACGAAATTCACGTTTTGTTTTTAACACTGATGAATTATTCCGTAAAAACATTGACACGATTATTCCACGTTCTCGGGGAGTATAACGATCCATATTTATTTTTAGTAATTTTACATTTGTTTACTACACAATTTTCAATATCAAAATGACAGGAGATGTCATATAAAACAAATATAAGTAATTTCTATAATGCCAGTACTTTTGCGCCACCCTATATAAAAATATTAAAAGTATTATATAAATATATAAAAAATATAGCAATACAAATTTTTTTAAGGGCTTCACAATATTATGTATATTTCTAAATGTGACACTGCCCCCGAGTTAAACTGAGTTTTTTCCGAATTTTCTTCGTCTTCACTGGATTAAAGAAACATTGACAATTGGTCTACTACTAACTTTGTATGTATTGTAGGTATATTACCTGCGATCAGATGCTACATTTTTTGGCTGTAAAATTTTATAATACATACATATTTCAAAAGTCCCGCATACAAAAATTAATTACTTCATTAAAAAAAAACAATAAAAAATTACAGAATTTTACAAATGGCGTCATCTAAACTCAAATAAGGAAACATTTCATATACAAGAGTAACATAAAAAAATGCACGTCCGTAAACATGCGAATCCGTTTTTTTTTTTAATTCTGACTTCTATAAAAACATATCCGGCTATATTTGCAATATTTTAAAAAATATATATAAAATATTTGACATTTTTAAAAATCATAACAAAGAATGACATAATTTTAGGTTTTAGCATAATTATTAAAAAATAAATTCCACCCACACTAAAGCAAACGAATTAAATGTTTTGAATCGGTTCTGATAAAACTATCACTGCCACCTATGCCACCTAGTAAACAGCCACAAACAATTACAATTTGTGAAACAAATTCTAATCCATAAGCTTGTTTATTTTAAATTTGGAGTGGAAAACAATTCGCATTTATTTAAATAAATACAAAACAGATGGTCACGATAACTGCGCGGCAAGCTGAGTATGGTATTCATATTTCTCGAAATATGAAATATTCAATGTGAATGAATCGTGTAGGTTAGAAAAATCACAAAAGGTTTGGGAGGGGCTAATAAAAGTACCATAGTATAGTGAAATAAAAACGTTTTTTCCTTGCTTGATTAAAAAACCTTCCAATTCAGAGAGAAGTAAGAGAAGTGTCCCTCCTAGTTTTAATATCTCCAAAAACTTCCTTTTATGCTAGTCAGACATTACTGTAAATATAAATGCATGAATTAACCGAAACCTTACATCATGTAATGCATTTCATATAGACCTATAGAGTATTGATAATAATGAATGATCATTCATCAACAACAATTAGAATATTTTTCAATAACTAATTTGCTCCTACTGATTTTGTACTTCCGAAAACGTTCATCTAAAATGTTTGTTTGGTTATTTGCAAATAATATAATTTTCATGACTCCAACACCCTGAAGAGTTCTTAAATGTACGTAAGAAGCACGTAAGCATTTTTAAGTTGTGGGAGGTATTAAATGCAAGCTCGACTAGAAAATCGCTCTGAAGCAAAAGGCACGTAGAAAGAAAACTTTCCGGTTGTTAATATATCGCAAAGCGTGCAGAAAAGCATCAGTCATCACAACATTCATCGTCATCACCATTAAATAATAAAACTTTTGATAATAAATCAGTGATGCATGCAAAAATATTGTTGTTGCTATTGGAAAATTTTGTGCAATTTGGAATTGTTTAGTAAATGAATGAATGAATACTTAACAAAATGCTTCTACCGGCTTTTGTGGCATTCACACTAAATTGTTTGGACAATTTTATACCAATTTAGATAATTTTCATATGAGGTTAAGGTAAGGTTAGGTATTTATAGTGAATAAGAAGCAAAATTATTATTTATGACACAATTGTCATACAGGCAGAGGTGATTTACTGATTAAAATATGACCGTAATTTCAAAATTCGTAGACTCAAATCCCAAAACTGCTCGAGGCATTCTACTGACAATGAAACAACACCACCTAAACAGTTATTCTTCTTTAAATCTCACGTGGGACATGGTATTATATGGAGAAAATACCTCCGTTTTTTTTTAAAGTGCCGTAATTGAATTTAAAACTTTATTATGTGGGTTCTGTACCACTGACAGAAATATCATTAGCATATTGCAGCATCTTATTGACTTTTTAGTGACTAATTTAATGTCAAATAAACATACGTCTGCATAATGTTGTTATATATTACACCACCGATGGACACCTTTAAAAAAGCTATTGATTATTATTATTATTATTATTCATCTTATATTATTAATGGTACTAAGATTTTATGCTAAATTGCAATTATAAATATGTATGTACTCCAAAAAGCAGACGATTTAATTTCTCTATCTTCATGTGCCACGTGGGATTTTATCTCTAAAAATAAATTTACAAACGTAACTGAAAAACAAAACATTATCTTGTTGATAGAGAGAAGTGGTAAATTTACATAATTAATTATGTAATGTATATGTACATTTGGTTTACTCACGTTTATTCTCATTATAATCTTTTGGCATCTCTTCTGTAAATCATTTGTAATTTACAGCAAACTACGTAGTATGGTTCAGCTTGGAAGAATTATTGTCAAAATAAATTTATTGAGAATTTTCATTCTAAATTAAACAAAAAGAGAAAGAAATGTCATCCATTTTGGAAATTAGGAACTTAGGCATTATACCTCCAGACAGACTGTTTCATAATGACTTAATTTAAAATTCAATCAATTTAAGGAAATGAAGATGTGACAGACGGTGGACGAAAATTAGTTCATTTGAAATGTCATTAACAATTCCACACTGTAAGTAAAGATCATGGCGAAACTCAATAATTTAATTGCAAAGCATTTGGACAGAAGAAGAGACCAAAAAGTAAAGAAAAGGTGCAAAGAGATTTCAGTCATGATCAGGTTATGCCTGTCACTGCAAATTTTATTGGAAAATATTTCCACTCTTTAATAAATCCAATTCATTTTAATAACTCTAGGTGGAACTGCAATTTCAATAATATGGAGTATAATTTGCTCCATTTGAAATTAAATCGAAATGTTTGATGCATTCCGTTTCTCATTCAGGATGTATCTGTTTCAATCCAAGTCGTTCTTTTTCGGATCAAACGATTGTGATAAAACAATTTATACGAATTTATACTTGCTTTTTTCAAATGGAAGAAATGTCAAACACATGAAATGGTTCTGTTCCGTTAATTTTTATATGCACAGCAAAAGGATCTGGATGCATCTCATTTGTGACACACTGTAACACATGTGACGTCATTTAATTAAAAATTAAGTAATTATGGAGACAATCTGTCTACAAAATTAAATTAATCATAAGAAGTTACACATCTGTATATACATTAAATTAGATTTGTGGGGAGGTGTGCAGACGTCGGCCTCGCATTCACTGCGACCTGAAAGATCTATTGTGAGTCATGTTCGAATTGAAGTAATACCCGTCCATCTTATTTAGGTTATACCTCATGGGGCAATGGCCTGAGAAGAGCTCTGTAATCATTTTGAGCTCTGTTCTCCTAAGGAGTAGAAGTTCTCTTGTTTCTCCACCAGAGGGTTTGATAAACTTTTTTGCATGACGAAGTCATTGTATATAAAGAGATTTTGTTTGTTCTCTCAGCTATTTAGGATAGCTCTGAAATAACACTTTGAAGTGCCGCAAAATGGCTCTGATCTGACAAAGGGAGTCTCCGCTTTTCTTTTGCCTAGGCCGTCAGGAATTTCATTGCTTTTATGTCAGGAGCACTTTGTTTCTACTTGATAAATTGAGACTCTCCGAGAGGATATTAATTGTTGAGCCATTTATGGATCTTTTAATGTAAATCAATAACCTATCTAAAGTATTTCTTGAATTATAGCAAAATATCTCACCGCAACTTTAACAAAAATTGTTAATGGTGATAAACCTTATGAGGCTTGATTAAAAACACATAACCAAATAAACTCACATGCATCCTAATTAATCAATATAATTCATTGTTATTACATTTTTTTATCAGTAAATCTAAACTTTACTTACAAGTAGGGTCTTTCTGTGGTGGCATTAAGCTTTTTCGTAACCTGTAGGGACGTTAGGTTCCCATTACAAATATAATTGAATACTCTTACACACACAAATATATATACACTAATTTTAATATAAGCACATAATTGAGATACCTCACTACTATAAGTAGAAAAACAGTTATAAAACAGAAACACAAATCCCGACTGATTTACCTGAGCAATTTTTAAAATCAAGCACTAACAGGAAAATTAAACTCACTATAGACATTCCGAAATGAAAAACTTCATTGTTTTCTTATACAATAGAGAGCTTGGGTAGAACAATAAAATGCATTATATTGTATAGAATTGCATGTGATACCATCGTAAATTGCTACTTGCGATTAAACAATTACAGCTAATGAATAAAATTAGCGCCATAACAGGAGGGTGCGTATGGATAACACTAATCACTTCAGTAAAGAAAATTAAATAAAGTCTTTTATTAATTTGCATAAACTTAAAAGAAAAATAAGTACAGTATACAGTAGCTCGCAATAACGTGAGCACGAAAATAATTTGGGTGTTAACATAAATGAAAAAGTTCATGTTAAAATTGTTCGACGCCAACAAAAAAATAAATTGGCAGTGAAGTAAATAAATGAAATGTTAGAAACAAAAAACTGTATGGCATTCCTAACGGTTTTCTAGGTACAGGGTGACTCATAACTGAAGGGTTTTCACGTATCTGACATAACGCTTACCTTTTGTAGCCTTTCGATTTGAAACTAATTTCCTGTAATAGGTGACATAATGCACTTTTTTCACGTGTGCATATCCAGTTCCGATAACTTTGACATTTACGGCGCAGTAAACTTAAATATGAAAAATTGTTTATATATAATTCAAATTTGCGCGCAATATAGCATTATAGCCATGAAAATTTCAATGCACTTTAAAACAGCCCCTATATCTCCTTTATAGCGGTCACCATTTATTGCAAATACTCGTACAAAATTCAAAAACTTCTGAAAAATGTTTGAATGAAACCATTTTGCACAAGAAAAATGGAGATAAACGTACAAAAACAACTTTATTACATTACTTTTTTAACATAAATATTATGAATTTAAAAAATGTTTAATATGTCCTGCATTTTTACTAATGCACGCCGGATCCCTAAGTTTGTTTTGCAGCATTTCCCATTCTCGAAAATATTTCCTCCCTTGTATTCATTGGTGGCCTTGAGTAAATCTCACTGTTCACTGATTTTCTTGATTTTTTTGTTTGCGCTAACCTTTCCGGCACATGCATAAAAAAATCAAACGATCTCAAAAGCTATGGTCCTTTGATGGCTCTTGGATGGTTTTCTGTTATTTTGGTAAGTGGCAATATCAATTCTGCTTACAACCTTTACTTGATTTCTCTAAGGCGTTTGATAGTATCGACCATAGAAAACTTTTGGGTATGCTCTTAGATAATTTCAATTTCTCTTCATCTGCTCTCCGGTTGATTTTTAACTTCCTCTCTCATAGGTGTCAGAGGATTGTACTTGATAATGACATATCGTCTGATTTACTTCCACTAGTTTGCGGCGTACACCAGAAATCTGCCCTTGGTCCTCTCCTGATTAGTCTCTTTATAAATGATCTTTCGAAAGTTTTACAAGATATGCATATGTATTACATATTATATACGCAGATAATGTGCAGATTTATCTGATTCGACCAGTTGGGCTTATGGAAGATTGTGCACAGCGTATTAACAGAGATTTGGATAGGATTTTGCAGTGGTCCCTATCGAACAAATTAAAGCTAAATGCTGGAAGTCACAGTGCGTGGCATTGGGCTTCAAAGATCAACTGTCTCTTCCCTCTGCTTGGTTAGGTTGGAATATCTTGCCATTTGTCGATAAGGTACGTAATCTTGAAATTCTCCTTAATGTTCATATGAAATTTTGTGACCACATTAATGCTTGTCTGACTAAAATTTACTTTGGCTTACGTCGCCTGTGGTTATTTGCCAACATTCGAAGTGTTAATATCCGTCTAAAGCTGATAAAAACTCTCCTCCTACAGTATTTCTCTAGTGGACGAATAGTCTTCAGTCGTGTGGACTCTGTCTGCCGCAGGAAACTAGATGTGGCACTTAATGACTGTATAAAAACCATTTATGGACAACCCAAATATGACAACATTACACCTTTTAGAAATAAATTAGTAGGCTGCTCTCTTCTCGAAGCCCATGTCAAACGAATTAATTTAATTTTTTTGTTTAAAATTATTCAAAATGATGCACCTAGTTATGTAGCAGAACATATTAATTTTCTACAGTCTCAGAGAGGTCACAACGTTTTGATTCAACGCTATCGCACATCTATCTTGGAAGGTTCCTACTTCGTCCAGGCGTTTCGATTGTGGAACGCTCTGCCATGTAGTGTTCAGCACGCTGGCACTCTTAGTGCGTTTAACAGGCATCTTAAATGTTATGTTGTTTAATTCCTATTTCTTTTTTTTTGCTTCGATTGAGTCCACATGAAGTTATGCTTAAGTAGATTTTAATTTCATATTTTTTTGTAATTAGTGCTAAGTAATCTTCTGGATGTTGACTTAGTGTATACTCTTTCTGCTTTTTCATATTATATTTGTATTAATTTTTACTCTCTTTAAAGTTTCTAGAATGTAATTTTTCTTAACTATTTCTATTGGTACTAGTATAAGATATGCATTTCTGGTTGTACCTCTATATGAATTTATGCATAATAATAATAATAATAACCTGTCAAATGGCATATAGGAGCTTTGTAGAGTATTCGACTCACTTTGAATTTTTTTTTGTATCCCGACGATACTTAACTTTGTAATAACCTTAGCACTATGTAATGGTCTATTACTGACTAATTAGGTCAACTTTTGTGGAAATCTTGTTTACTGAAAAAGAACATCTTCTGTTCATGATGTCAACACTTTTCAGAAAGACACCTTTAACTTAATAATTTTACTAGGTCTTAAGGTGGTTCACTTAATTTACACAAAACAAGCAATGATCAAAGATCAAAGCTATAAGCATATTACTATTATTATTTATATACATAATATCTATACATATATTATACGAAGTTTATGAATAAAAAACGGGCAATAATATTTAACTAGACATTTTTGACAGACATTTGCCATTCGTACTTTTTTTCATGTGTTGTTACCTTCAATCAATGTAGATACGTAAATTTGCTACGGTTTGCATTTTCTAAACATACGAAATATCTTGCGCTCTATCCTCTCATCCCCATACATACATATGTACATATTTATTTATTCAACATGATGCAAGATAAAAATTCAAAATTGCCACATTTTCAGTGTTGAATAATTTTGAGAAGAAGAAGTGGTCTTTATTATAGAAAATTTATTTATTTAGTGAAAAAAAAAAAAATAAACAGATCAAGCATTTCTACATTTATCGAAAAAAAAACTGTGAACTTTTGAATAAAATTTGGTGGAAGTTTAACAGCTTAACTATACTAAATAGAAAATTTTAATACGCATTTGAAATTGAATCTTAAATAAAAGTTCTGAACATCATAATTTAGCCGGAATAACAAAATAACAACAAGGTCAGGGTAGGGTATATATTCCATCATAAATCAAATTTAGATTTTGGGTATTAAGAGGTGCAAATAATTGCACTGATAGCTCAGATCGAATAGTACAACAAGAAGTGATTGTCTAAACTATAAAATGAATGTCGTTCAAAACGAGGTTAGTTACTCTAGGTATACATTACCTTGGAATGGTATATTCCCAGAACGTGACGAATTCATAGACATCTGCCGTTTCTTTTCCGTATGAACTAAAATATTATTTAAAAGAAGAAAAAAAACACTGATAAACACTTGAACTAGGTAGTACATACAATACACAAAACTATTCATATATATATATCTATTGTACACGCAATAAACTATGATGATAATAATCAGAAAGCGAATTTATTATGGCATTGATAAAGCACCACCAACCAAAAAATAAATAAAACAACTTAAGGTAGGCTTTCGCCTTCGATATCACTTTTCCTATTTTACGCGACCAGGTGAATATGCCAACTAAAACCGAGTCTTGTTGATTATACAAAAACCCGCTGCTGACTGAATAGTGAGTTAGTGACTGATGTCATTACAGATTCCATCAAAAAGAAACCACACACCACTTACTCACGCCAGTCAGAGATATAAAAGTAAAAATCCATGAGAATATGTCCGAGCGCCACAACCAGTGCAGTAGGCACTAGCATATGGCAGTAGGCCATACTAGAGTCTAGCGAGAGCCATATACTCTACAGCCGCGAGGGCTTTCTTAACATGTGTGGTACTACTTATAAGAAGCGGCTGCTCGGGCTCGCCTTCCACAATTTAAAAGTTCCTCCATACTGCTGCTTCTGCTGCTGTTGTGCTTTAATGCGTTCAACTTTTGTTGTTATGCTGCGCTATAAGGTAAGTTTTATGACGAAACGATAAATGTTATGTAAAGAGCTATCTGAGGATTTGTATTAGTTATTATAACAAAACTAGTTGGGCTAAGCTGGGTAAAGCGGTGAGACGCTTTTAATACCAATGAAAGCGAAATGTTTCTCTCCATTACTAACCTGTGTCAAGAGCGCGGTAGTGTCCACATCCAGTTAGTATATAGTTCCCAAGAAAAAGCTCGCTACCATCGCCAAGAATGAAACTACATACTATAGTGATTTTCTTTTTGATTAATTGTTATAAATTAAGCTGGTGTGCGCAAGTCAATGGATTGTTTCACAACTTCTTATTGCAAGTAAAACAGGTTAAGGCGACATTTGAGAAATCTACGCGGGTATCAAAAATGATTTTTGTTTTTCTAATCAAATCAAAGAAAACACAGGTTCGAATTTCATCATTAGAATTTCCATTTGGGTAAATTATATGAGAAATACAATTTACTAACCGAAATAGTATCAATAAAACATCATTTGTGCAAAGAAAACTGTTTTTTACATGAAAAAGGTTTGAATGAATGAAATTATTAGTGAAAATATGAAAATAAGAGTCAAAATGGTAAAAGCTACATATCCTATAACTAATGATAATATGTAATTACATTTGTAAATACATACTATAATAGAATTTAGAGTGCTACTGCGTACATTTATTAAGGGCTGGGGAATAAGGTAATTAGAGTAATCAGTGAGCGAAGAAATTTGAGTCGATTAAGTATTTGTTTATGCAAGAATGAATGAAGAAAGTTCTACGTAGATTAGAAATTTAAAATTTTAACACATCGTTATTTTATTATTATTTTGTTTTTCGATTCCTACTAACATGTATACAGTTGACGAATAACACGATAACTTTCATTGCGCATTTTCGCTTTTAGCAGACTTAGAGCCAGTAATTTCAACTGGCGGGAAAAAAATCATTTTTACGCATTTTTTTTTTCTTGTCTATTTATTAATTTCAAAAATTTATTGGTTTTTACACAATATCCGACCTGTATGAGGATTGATTCTGAAAAAAACCGACCACCTATATGAATGCTGAAAGTAAAAAGAAAAACATTTTTGCTTAATCATCTGCATTATATACAATCGACTTGATATAATTACTATACGTGCTATAAAATTAGTGTATTCTTTGCTTTGCGTTCTTCCTTAAAGTACAGAGACAGTATTGAACGTATCAGACTCTCTTTTATACTGCCGGACAAAAGAAAGCTGATGCATCATGCTTTCTAAATAATGGAAGAAGACGCTTCTGAAGACACTCCATAACGTACACATCCGTGTTGGTTGTGCCTGTTATCGTGAAAGGTCATGATTTCTGACGACACGTACATATTGTTTGCCAAATTAAGTATTTGCCGAGATATTTGGTGCACCGACGATTCTTAAACTTGGGATCTGCGTCACCTTTTTTTTTGCCACATAAGATTCCTGCTCTGCAAGCTGGTTGAAGCCCGCTTTCACCAAGTTTCATCAACCATAATGCAGCAGGCGGATTTCGTTAGGAAATCAGACTCTTTGACTTTGTAACTTGGTTCTTCTCCACCCTCATCAGTCATATTTCTGAATAAAATGTTGGGTTTTCGTTTAAAGTTATCTACCACTTCTTTGGTCATCTTTTGATTTACCGAACATGATTTCCTTCCTAACCCGGACTTCCTCTGGACACTACTAGTTTCAGCAAATTTAATGAGAATATTTTGAATGGTCGTCTTCGGGATTTTCAACTTTTCATCTAAGCCTCTTGGAGACATATTCGGATTTTTCATGTGTGGAAAGAATTAATTTGCGACGTTCTTTTTGTTGACTGATTTCCGTTTTCACCACACAAGAGCTTTACACTTAATGGCTTGCAAATACAGGGTGTCCCGTCGAGATGGTAAAAAATAACGGTCGATAGTACAGCCTATTTGCATTCGACAATGTTATAAAACATTTTTTCGATTTCGCACTATTTTGAAATTATGGGAGATTTTCCATTTTTTCAAAATTTTGAACCTTAAGTCACCTTTTTGACTATAACTCAGTTCAGACTGTTCACAGGACGATTATTTTTCTTATGTTTTATTCGATTTCTGAGGCTGTTGGCAGTTTATTTTACATCATACATCCTAAACGGTATTTACCAAACCGATGTTGATCTTACCCGGGAGTAGCTGAATTAACAGCTTATAAAAATGGCATTATCTGAAACGTATGATAAGGAAAAGACGAGGACGGAGTAGTAATTCAAGACCTGTTTACACTATGTGCAATAAAATATTTGATTCCAATATGAACTAACAAAATTTTCATAACGTGATGAAATGTTGGAAAAGGTATAAATAGCCTATTTCAGGAAGATCACTATTATTTATATCAGAAGATTCAAAGGCGAAAGACTTACTTACTACTTAAAGATGATGAGTTTAAGATATTCAAATAGGCAGTTAGCGAAAATGCACTTCGTGTATGGATTTTGTAACGGTTATGCTTCTCAAGCTATTGCAGAATACCGTAGTAGGTATCCGTCATGAAGAATACCTTCGATAACATTTTTGTCCAATTTACTCGCGCGCATATGCGAAGCAGAAAGTTTTCAAGGTCGAGTCAAAAGACTATTCATTTGTACACCCAAAGTACTTAACATCGTGGAAAATGAACCGGGTGTGAGCGTCAGGCAAATATCTAGAAGAACTTGAGTCCCCCATACAAAGGTAATACCTACATTAATAATTTTATAAATATGTGGTTAGTGCTTACTTTTGTAACTTGTCTTATTCATTAGGTTCATCGAGAACATCGACTAGAACACTTGCATCCGTATCATTACAAGCGTGCGCAAGCTCGACGTCTGAGGAACTTTGAGGATCGAATGGTATTTTCGCGGTGGGTATTACAGTACAGGGCTTCAATATCCAAAATTTTATGGACAGACGAGGCCACATTTACCTGAGATGGAGCGGTAAATTTTTAAATGTACATCACTGGACATCTAATCCACATGCAACAAGAAGGACCCATTTTCAGAGCAGATTTAGCGTAAAAATCTGGGCCGGCATAATAGGAAATCTATTGATTGACCCCCTTTGAGCTACAAGCAAGGTTATCCTCGAAAAATTATTTATTATTTCTTCAGGAAAATCTACCCATGAAGTACCCATCTTAGTGAGAAGAAGAATGTTGTTTCAACATGACGACGCTACCGCTCATTCAAGCAGACAAGTAAAAGAGTACTTGAATGAAACTTTTCCCGATCGGTGGATAGGTCGCGATGGTCCTATTCCTTGGCCAGCAGATCACCGGATCTGACGCCCTGCTACTGGAAGAAATTTACCACACCGCAGAAATTGTTAAAAGAGAACTGAGGATAACAAAAATTAAAAAATCTTTAATATGGAAAGCAAAAATGTGTATCAATTAAAATGGAGAAATTTTTGAACAGCTTTTGAAATAATTTCACTTTTGATACCTTTTTCAAATCTTCATCATATTTCACCTAGAGGTGTCAGTAGACGTACTCGCAAGGTAAGATAAACATTGGTTTGGTAAATGCCGTTTATGTTTATGATGGAAAATAAATTGCCAACAGTCTCAGAGATAAATTTTGTTTATTGCAATTTAATAATCGTGAGAGGTTTTGCCTCAGGTACATTGTTTCTTCCATTCTTAAAGGATTCCTTGCAATTCGAATTAATTTTGATGAAGCTATAAGAGATACCAGTTGCAGGCAATTTTTACCGTAACTTTGGCACTTTGGACCAATCTTGTTGGACTTTTATGAAAGGTAATAAATTAAGGAATTTTTTCTATGAGAACCGGATCGTCTGTTGGCATGGCTACTTTTCGAGGTTTATGACTTTGAAAACCGATGAGTTTTCTGATGAAAAAAATATTTCGGCAACAAATCGCCAATTTTTCCATTATGTGTGAACGTTTTCAAAGCTGAGTTACACCAAATAAGAGCCTGTTATGATACGAATAAAACAAAAGAAAAATGGTCGTTCTGTGGACAGTCTGAACTGAGATACAGTCGAAATGTGACTTAAGGTTCCAAATTTCGAAAAAATCGAAAACCGCCTATAACTTTGAAAATAGTTCGAACTCGAGAAAATGTTACATAACATTTTCGATCGCAAATAGGTTGTAATTTCGACCCTTAAGTTTTATAGATGCAATCTTATCAACGTTCCCTAATTTTGTTTACCTCATGATGACTAATGGGAGGGGATAGGTGGTCGATTTTTTTTAAGCAGTCCTTATATGGCGTATATTTTTTCTGTAAATATGTATTTAATTCTTTCAATTTCATAATGGGGATATGCCGTACTAAAAATGTTTGTCTTTACTTTTATAGTAAGTAATTATAGGATTAGATTGTTCCACAACAGTCTGTTAACATGAAGACTAAAGCAATGCGTTTTCAGTTTATATGGAATACGCCCCAAGCCCGCTGCTTAGAAATTTCTTGGTTGTACGATAAAACGCAATTCTCAAAAAATTATCTCAAGAATGAGCCAATTAATTGGGGAATGTAGTATTTTGCTCTATTTCTCTATTATCTGTCGGATATGAATGGATTTTTAATCAAATTCGAATAAAATTGCTGTTTAAAATTTTTTTTTGTAAAGACAAATTATCCAAATTAAAAATTATGTAGATTATTATTTACAATCGCTTAATTTACAGTACCTACATAGAGAAGTCAACTCTAAGAAAAATTTGCCGACAAAATTGTATGCATTCTTCTTGAATCCTGAAGGTCCTACAGCGAGCATTCACATTGAAGAATCATATGCCTCTTTTAATCCTATTACCTGCACCAGTGAAACTATAAATTCTCTATTTACGGTATGATTAGTGCTATCACACAGAATTATTCTTCATTGGCAATTTGGTAACTGTTTAAAATCTTGTTAGATAATGCGGACTACCTCCTATAGAATAGAATAGAATGGAATAATTTATTTAGCGATTATTATGTACAATTCTTTCTTCGATATGTTCTTAACTATTTAAGTTTAACTCTAACTACAAATGCTATACTTACGAGCTAGTATAAAATTTGGCCCTGAGTTCCTACGATGATTGAACTGTAGTTCCTTATCTATTGCCTATGAAATATCTATTATTTATTTTTTTTACATTAACGATCTTATTATTTAACCCTACGCTAAGGGTACCTATGTAATTCAAAGTATTAATCCCAAAGAATGAAATTACAGCTGATTAACTCTAACTTATACCTTTGACAGAGCACCTCCTATAGAATGATGGATTGTATATTTGTAGGAAGCTCTCCCCGCCCCTTCCCTTAGATTTTGTATTTTGTTGGTCGTCTATATTCTGTACCTAATAGAGTCTCTTAGATAAGATTTCGGCATTTTTAATATGTAAATATCCAAACTGATAGACTCCTAAGTATTTGCTTAACTGTTGAATCTCGATCATCTTTGTGCCTTTTCAATGCATTTTGCAAATTCATTGAATTTATTTTCTGTGAATTTCAGTCTACTATAGACGAGAAATTGTCTATTTGAACATCTTTGCGTCAAAGTCTGGTTGGCCTTGCCTTGGTGTGCTTTGAAGAAAGGTAGAAGCAAGATGCCAACGGAAGCGAATTCATAGAAGGAAGTAATCCGAAATTCAGTCAATAGATTTTAATTTATCCAAAATGCTATCTATGCTGAACCCTTGCAGCTACTAATAACCTGTCCTTAGAGCCTGAGGCGGCAACAGCCCTTCTGATATGCAATACGCACAACACCCTCTCGTTAACATCAAAAAGGCTCATTATTAGATATTTAACTTGAAGCTCATAAGGAAATCGGCCTCTAATTCATTCAGTTAGATTATAGTTTCTTTTTAATAAAATCATATTTCAAAATCTCACGTATTGAAAAGCATGCTCCTGATTTTTTTTTTTTTTTTTTTAAATTCTGGATTCAAACAATAAGATTTTAATATTAGCGATGTTTTTTTGTGTCTCGTGAGGGCACTGGTGCAATCATACATTTGAGAGTGCAAGCTACACTGTAGCATGTGTAGTGCAATGTTGCACTGCATGGCTGAATATAATTCTATTTGTTAAAAAGGGTCTCTAATATCACAAAAAAAAATAAGTCGGTCTCTTTAAATGACCTCGCTTGTTTTTTCCTTTTCTGAAGCTTACTCAAATATTTTCTTTTTAATTAACGTCTTAGATATCATTACCTGTATTTACATGCATGCTTAAGAATGTTGCATCTTCCATATAGTAAGAAGACAGCAAA
This sequence comes from Dioctria linearis, assembly GCA_963930735.1. Classification (NCBI taxonomy): domain Eukaryota; kingdom Metazoa; phylum Arthropoda; class Insecta; order Diptera; family Asilidae; genus Dioctria; species Dioctria linearis. Next base: position 233,846,493 of record OZ005742.1, on the reverse strand, counting down.
ATAAGTCAGAATTCTACAGAAGTCACACTAAACACAAGCAATAGTCGATGGTAAGGAGACTAAGATAGAAGCGGCACCACCTGTCAAAGATCACACCAAATTAATTGCAGTAATGGTAAACTCAGACAGGTAGTTAAAAAAGTTCTTTAAAATATAGTGGACAGGTTGTCCGGAGAAGAAATTGTGGCTGTACTTCACCACAACGCATCGACTCAACATGCAGCAAAGACATGTGATTTTATTAACGATATCAGATCATCACTTCTTCTGGTACCACCATATGACTTCTAGCTATTTTCGAAAATCAAGCACCTTTGTATCAGCTTTCGATGTACATATATAAATATGTTTAGAATACTCCCTTTTCTTTTTAAGTTTATATTATAGGTAAAATCTAATATTCAATCAAAAAATACCGACTTCAAAACCTTCAATTGCGTTTGTTTTTTAATGTCTAAATGTGACTTAAATCGGTCTTCGACTGTAGTCTTCATATGTAAAAATAGCACACGCAGTGGATATGCCAGTTGGTATCGCCTCATTTCGTATTCCATTTCAATTGATGTTGTAATTTCAAACGTTAATAATGAACTGAATTCGCAAATTCGGATCATGATTGGACATCACGAGCCGAACAGTAGAAACCATCAAAAACAATCAATGTGAACGTGATGTGCGGAAGGTCGTACGAACGGCTTGCTTGAGCACGTTGAGCAGTACCATTTTTGAATCACAAGCAGCTGGACACATTAAGCTCAACCGAACTTTGTGGGTATGACTTTATGCAATGAAACAATTCAAATACTATTATGATCTGCCTCCTTCCCAGAGGGAAATATGACAAGCGCTTGCAAAAGGAAGTGCTTCCCCACCATAGCCAGTAAAAATATTTTTCGAAGCGTTCTTTTAATATACCCAAAGAAATCTTTCCGGAAGACAACCCCTTCACAGATTTTAGGCTTATTCATAAGAAGATCACTCGTACGTACATATCTCAAAGAAGAAGATGTAAGAAGAATTTTCATTCTTGAGTAGTCAGTAGAAGTGTATGGCTGCGTTTTGATTAATAAATTGCTGACAATATTGTTTTTATTACACCCTAGATGATGAAATCACAGGGTATACTAAGTTTGTCATTCCGTTTGTAACACAGAAATAATGATGGTAAAGCAAAATAATATTGGACACCCACGCATACTATTAAAAGTTATTTTGATTTTTGCATGTCCGTCTCTCCTCACGATACCTCGAGAACGCCTGTACTTAGAGAGCTGAAATTTCGCACACTGCACTTAAAAAAAAAAGTAAATTTAAGTTCGAAAGTGGAACCAATCGAGCAATCCTTTGTAGGATTGCCATACAAGAATTTCATTTTTCACTAGATATTTGGGTACTGGTAAACAAAATTTCAAAACTGAAATACATCGGACAACCCCTTCTTGGTGTTGCCATATAAAAATTTAGGTTTTTTACGTATACTGACAAAATGATCAGTCCTAGACTCTTTTATTGTACTGAAAATTTCTTCAGAATATGAAATTCTAAGAAATTGGTTATAACCATTTTTACTATCTGACGAACCATTTTAGGAATATATGCAAAAAACCATTTCAAACATCAAATTTGCACAGACGGGTGACAGACCATACGAAATTATAATACATACGGGTAGTCTAGGATATCATAAATTGGTATTAGACCAATCCTACCTTTTTTTACTTGTTATATTTTTGTTTAGCAATATGTTCGTATATATTTACAGCTAAACAGAGCGCATTCAGAGCACACAAAAAACTGAAATCTTCAATAAAGCTGTTGATTCCCTCTGCATTCCCTATAAGCGCTTCCTTGAAATCTCCAAGTTACTATAAGAAGAAACTAAGAAGAAACGAAATCTTAGTCAAAGCGAATTGGTTAAAACAAGAACTCCTAGCGGTTATAGCCCCGCAGTTAACAAATTTCTAATGCAACAAACTAAAACTCAGAACTAGTAATCAAATCCAAACTTCAAATTTTCGGATTATCTGGATTTGTAATGCTCAAACCTATTATAATACGTACCTATAATCCAGATTTATCCGATTCGGTGAATTGGACAGGAAAGTCCAGGTTTCTAGGATTTTCGGATAATTCGGTTTTCACCTATATTTGGATATCAAAATCCATACTAATAATCTTTTATATGGCTTTACAGGGTATACTATATTTATCATTTCGGTTGTAACTCATAGCACTAAAAATGATTAGACAGAGTGCATTATAGTAAATGCACATATAAAATCATAAGACTTTGATTTTTGTGAGTCGCGAAAGTAAGTTATAGAAAGTAGTGTAGAATCAAATAAATAATGTGTCATTTAACAAGCCATAGTACGGTTTTATTTGGATTATGATAATAGAATGTATAAAAACAATATGATGAGATAAATTCTGGAACAAATGACGGAAAAGTCTCCACTTTAGGTAAAGGCCATCTTCATTTTAATCCCAAAATTCATCCCGAAAAATTGTGCAAGATTTTCCAAATTTGTATATCTTAGATGCAATCTCATAGGTTGGTATACGGTATCAGTAGGTATACTAAGTTTGTCATACCGCTTGTAACGTATAGAAACAATACTTGTACAGCAAAATGGATTTGACACCCACTTTTTTTTTAAGGTCGCTTGCCGTCGAAAAACGAAAACAAACGAATAAACAGTTCCACACCGAAAATTCGTCTAAGCTTACATATCAAAAACGAACGAATAAAAGTTGGCTTATGTTTTAGTCAAGTTTGACATTTCTCGTGTTTAATAACTTTTCAGTGTTTTTTAGTAAGCCAATTATTTACGAGAATGCGATCTACTCTACTTAAAAAGAAAATTTATATTTACCTTGCTCTTCACCAGAGGTGCAGAATTAAGGGAACAGAAAATCGCCGATATTGGGTGCACTCACTGAACAAATTAAGAAGAACGCATGGAGAATATTTGACAATTGTAAAAGCATTGGAAAAGTGACCTTTGAAACACTTAAAGTTTTCCAGAATGCCCAGGGTCAAATATAGTTATATTTTTGGACACATTAGCCCCAATCGAAAAAAATTATCGACGTGACAAGGAAAAGTGCAAAGGAAAAGTTACTCCTTACTTGAATCACTTGGAGCAGAACTCTCGGCTTTGAAGTACACTCTTAAAGTGTCTCGTAAATTTGTTCACTTTCTCGGGTAATCCGCAACTACATTTAAAATGGATAAATTTTTGTTTAATTCAAAATATTCGAAACACGCTTACCTGACTTTCCTAGAACAAGTGCGATCTGTTCCCAACTTCTTGCTTTCTTGGACCTATCCTTATAATCTACATACGTTTTATCGTATAAACATCTAGGGCTCTCTATTTCTAATATCAATTTAATTTCGAATTCTCCATCCATTTTATATAATACCGCACAAATCACTTTTATATAGTTCTATCAAATGTAAACAAACGAAAATGAGGTTAATAAGACCGAAAAGAATATTCGTTCGTATGTGGAGCGCAAATATACTTGACAGTTCGAACGAAAATTTGTTTCTCGTGTATTTTAATTGAAATAAAGCTTTAAATATGGATATCTTTTTATTGAAACTGTAATTAGATAAAATATCCATTATTTTATTACATTTCTGTTAGTTTAGGGCAAAATTTGTGTTTTTTCGGTGCAGTGTAAAAAAAATTTTTTTTTTTGTATCATGGTGGGGTATTGTCTGAAAGGACTACTTCGAAGGATTAAAATTTTTGGTAAATTTTTTATAAAGATGTAGCCCAAAATTGCGAAAAATACCCCGCCCCCTGATAATCCAGGTTTCTGAAATTTTAATATTATCAGGGTTAGTAGGTATTGAGTCATAGATAACAGGAAAACTGCCGCTGAAAAAAAATTCTTGCTTGTATATAAGACAACTCTTATAAGATTACTTTTGTGTCCGCCTGTTTGAATATTATTGAAATTTGGCAATACAGTAATGTTTAAAACATATGAAATATAGAACTAGCTAAAGGGGAAATACAATAATCGATAAAGCACTTACTAAAGTTCCAGAACAATGTGGTACAATTCATTCATTTTCAGTTACCATAAACAAATTTGGATTAAATTTAATTGTAAGCATTCGGTCATTTTTTGAACAAGATATGCAAATCCGACAATGAACTGTGCCAACTTTGTGAAAGGCGATGAAACCTCGATGCATGTTATATGTATGTGGGTATCCAGCGCTTGCAAGTTTAAGGTTGCAAATCACTGGAGAAACACCTACGGGCAATAATAATAAGAGCTCGTAAAACGACTCGATTTTGCCTAACTACTTTAGGGGAAGGCACAATAGTTCAACTCTTGTCGCGGTGTCCGTATGGTCCTAGAGGTTTAGTCGGTCCTTCTCTTAACCTAACCTAACCTATCCTAAATTCGACCGATCGACTGTTCATTGATAAAGTTTTGGTACGGAACCCTCATTGCGCGAGCCCGACTCGCTCTTGACCGAATTATTTTACATAGTTTTGATATAGGAAAACTTGTTTCGCTCTTATAGCATCGTACTTATGAATTATGGGAGTAGGCTTAAATTTTAAATGGTCAAAATTGGGTTAGTTCGAATGGTAACGTTTGGATTTTAATGTATTATTATTATGCTGAGATTTTGTTATATAACTACTTCTATAGAGATTGTGGTTTTCAGTCCTGAGATGTGGAGATTAAGTGTAAATTACAATTTTTTGCGTTACATATACGAGTAATTACCTCGTTTATGTATTTCCAGAGCATGGTCAATGTTCTGATGAAATATCTAGTCTAATCCCTTGTAGAATGATTGATGCACGCAATAGTCGCGCTGCAAACCGCGCACATTCTTTAACCCTTCAAATTACTTTCGGCCGTACAGTAAAATTCCATGATGCTTTTTTTATCCCGAACATTGCGAATGTGGAACAGCTTACCATCTTTTGTTTTTACCCCGGCATACAATCTGCGAAGGTTTAAGGGCGACATACATCGGCACCTCCGCACTCTCCTCATATCCCCTAATCCTTTCCCTATCTCCTTCCTGCCACGCTGTGCTTTGCATCATAGGGTTCCCCTGAGCTTGGCTTAATAATATATAAAAAAAAAGGAAGGAAAGGCTTTCAATATATCTGAAAACATGTGATATAAGTATGTATCCCAAATATCACATATTATATTTTGAAAAATATTACTTTTTCGATTTTTTATAGACACCTCGATTTTAAGCTCAATAATAAGAAAAAAGAAATATTGTCCTATTTTTCAACTACAAAATTAAAGGTTGAAGCTCTTCAGATTTATTTGAAAAGTTAAAAATGCTCATAAATTAAAAAAGTTGTCTTTCATTTGTTTTTATGTTATTTTACGGAACTGATTTTCTGCTAAAATAATTTTTGACTCCTTCATCAAACCAGTTAAGAAGGGATAGTTCTCAACTAATTTCAAAGCATTATCAATACTGCAAAACTATTGTGTTATCTGTCATTGGAAATTTTACGTCCTAGAAGTAAAAGTATAGCGAAAAGAAGTAAAGCTTGACCACTTAATTTCATTAATTTATCGGTGATATCATGGCCATTCGTTATTCTCACACTCCCAGTTTATAATTGAAATCAATGAAATCCCAAGACCTGTCCAAGTCTACAAAGTCTACACTTCTACAGAATGAACCATTCTTGGGTTATTATGCGGGTTATGCTTAGGAGCACGCAATTTTCTCGTGTTGTGTTGAGAAGTCGTTTGTGCGATTAAGGAGTTATTTTAACCTAATTAGGGATGAAATCAGTCTCTTATTTCTAAATTTAACAATGTTATCTAATTTAGAGCCTGGAAACATATCCCATTTATCCCATTCTGCTTAGTTATATATACATATGTACATATGTATGTAAGCAATTGTATATAAAATTTTTTAGATAGAAATAGTGTGTTTGCCATTTAGACTGACCTCGTACCACTAACGAAACAGTAAAAAAGCTAAAATGAAGGTGTGGCAATCTGCTCCAAGAGGGTAAAGTCTCGTGTTCCTTGTTTATCTGATGGGAATTTTTCGTTAAAATTGCACAGACGATGTTTTCTCTTGCCATGGACTTGCCCTAGTTTATTCGCCCAGATAGGGGAAGTACTTAAATTCGCTTGGGAAGGCAATACAATAAATAATACTATTGACACTGCAAAAGTTCCAAGTTCAATAGTCAATGTGCATAGCACGCTATTTTAGTTGTCGTACATGTATTAGAATTGTCATATTGCGCACAATAAGCAGTCATAAATAATTATAGTTAATTACTAACATTCCTCCAAGTAATAGAGTACAATTGAATCAGACCTGTGGGATTATTATATAATTATATAACAAATAAGTTCAGGCTTGAAAAAAGTTAAATTAAATTTTAAAGTTGTGGACATTTCCCAACAGTAGCCGACTTTCAAGGACATTTTTAGGAGGAGCTACAACTGTTAGTTTATAAAAAAAGAGGCTTTCACCATGAATTTACGCATGAATTTAAAATTAGAACACACGAGCAGTAGTTTTACGTGCACTTATATTAGATGAATTATATATAAAAAGACTTTATTGTTATTCATTAGGGAAATTAATTTTGTCGTTTTATATTGTAATTTAATAGCACACACAGGTATTTTGTGAATTGGGACAGTAAATTAAACAGTCTTGTTAGGCCTATACATTACATACATTATGTATGTAGGTATGTGTACATATATTTCTATTCACATTTTCGTTCCCAAAGAAATTTGCTTTATTGACTTTTTCAAACCATTACTGTAGTGGCGGTTAAATACGTGGCTAATGCATTTCGTGTGGTGATTAATTATTCTTCCACATTGTAAGTAAAAAGAACACGACATAGTTTTCTGAATAACATACATTAAGTATACACCAGGTATGACAATAATGGTAAGCTGCCAAATTAAACAGCTGTTAAACTAACAAGTGCGATAAAGCAATTTTATTTTTTGTCGATATACCTAGTTGATTGCGGAAATTAATTATTAAGATATATAATTAAAAATACAAGTGTACAATGCACTTTGATTTCTTTGATAAAAACTTTTGATCCAATTTTTCTATTTGATAATTTTGTTATTTTAGATGTCAGTTCCAGTTCAGAGACGCGTATGGCAGTAACGTAGAGTAGATAGGAATTTTTCAAAAAATGAAGAGCTTATTCATAAACAATTTGTCGAAATTGTAGGGGTGACTTGAAAATTGACATAAAGAAGAATTAGAAGAATTTAACTGATTTTGGTTTGAACGTCATTGAGCGACCTCTCATTGAAGTGGCTCCATCAAACCTTTTGTGCTGTCCTACTAGAAGCCTATTCACCAAAACGTGCCCTCTTAAGGGCATCAGATTTTGGTTAGGAAAGTTTTTTAGCTCATCAACAGATAGAAGAGCAGATCCTAGAATATCCAGCCTGCTCCGGGCGAAGGCCGGACAAGCACACAAAAAGTGTTCGGTTGTCTCAGACTCTCCTTCTAGACATGACAGACACTCAGGGCTGTCAATAACTCCCATCCTTGTTAGATGAACGTGAAGCGAGCTGTAGCCGATGATGATGCCAACCACAGTTCCACATTGTTTCCCTCCGAGCCCTATGAGAACATCAGAGATATTCCTATTGAGCCCATCAAGAAACAGTTTTGTGCACCTACAAGCAAACAGAGCCAGCCCTAGCTAAAGGGTCAGCCCTTTCATTCCCCATGATCACCATGTGACCATAAAACGCACAGAAATACCGTCCACGATTTTATAATGATACAAAGAGAAATGTAACAAAGAAACTAATCAACTTTGTCAAGTTTGGGTTCTTTATCTTCAAATATTAAACATGGTGTTTCCTGGTGAGAGGTGCAAAGAGGAGGTGAACTCACCTCCACAAACAATAAACTATAAGGCCGGAAGGGAAGGAGGGGGCTATCTTAACCATTTCGGAGTTACAGAGTAAAATAAGGCAGCTTTTCACGAAACACTCTTATCAGAACGGGGTGTACATCACTTATTTGAACCTCGTGGCCTTTCCACAGACTTCAACTTCGTTTTTCTTTTAACATTCCATTGGTTTACAAGAACTCCTCTTTAATTTGACCTATTATTATAAGCTCTTAACATATTGAGGTCATAACGAAATATCTACAGATATTTTCTAAAAGGAGAGTCTATACTTTCCAGTTTTTGTTACGTTAATCAGTTAAAAAAATAAAAAAAATAAAAAACCAAATATTTACTTTAATGCGCGCAACTAAGTAGAGAAGAGAGGTTGTACAACAAGAAAGTTACGGGGAGTTTTGTGAAAAACTAGTATACTTTCTTAATCAACCTGTAACACCGAAACGGTTGAGATTGCCTCCCCCCCCCCCCCCCCCCATGTCATACAACTTTTTGTTTCTAGCACTTCAACCTATCTGCTGTTCTATTTATGACCACCAATTTAAAATCACCCTGTATAACTATGAATATTTAATCGATATTGTTTATACCTACCCTAAATTTGTTTTATAATCGCGAAAGTGAAAACCTGAAAAATTTTACCTACCTACCTACTAATGTAAGTATATAAGACATAACCCAGAATAAAATACAGAAAAATATTATTATTAGGAACTACATAATTGACATTTCAAATGTCTATGGTGAACGCAAAAGTATAAACATGTTTAGAACTTTCCATATAATGGAAATGTAAACATTGCAACATCAATATCTTCATGAAAGCTCCAACTCATTGTCACCGATTCGTCATGCAAAAATATGCTTGACTAATTGAATTCGCTTTTATTTGCTATTTTATCACTTACTCGTGCATAGATATGTACATACATACATATATTATATCATGCTTTAGAATTTTCTTTCTACATTCTACGAAAATGGAATGCAACAGCTGATGAAATCATAACCGTATTAAGACGGGTCATGATAAAGGTCAGAATTTATTGAACGTGAAATTATCTTAAATTAAAAAGCTTTTTGTCGTCGCCAAAGTGTAATATCATTAATTTCTGCGGGATGAACAAGTGAAACGTTTAACTTTTATCATCAATTCACAAAATTTTTGAGAATTGTGCATTATTTTTATTTTTTTAATCATCTTTTTTTCGTATTGTTATAAAAGCCCACAAATGCAAATTAATTATTTATCCGGTGGTGGGATTCTAACGCATGATCACGGGAATCAGTCAACGCAACAGAGCAAACTAGTACCAATAGCGCAACTTTATAATTACATACATAATATAAGTGTCTCTACATTGAACTTACAAAGAAGTTGTCGGTTGATTAGAACATTTTAGTCGTCGTCGTAAGGGACTATTTAATCAATATTTGCAAATCTACGATTCAGATTTAACTTAAGTGCTAGTTTGAGACATAGCTTGGGACCAACTATATACAGACATAAAGAAAAAGAAAACAACAGGTCTAGCTTCAGGTCATGATTCGAAAATCTATTGTGGTACATACATATGTACTTGCAGTGACTAAAAACTAGACTGTTATATTATGATCTATTCAGTGTGAAACAACCTTAGTCATTCTGCTGACGTTTAGTATTAAGTCAACAATTTATTATGAAATAGATTGCAAATTTTTCAAGTCCAATGGGTGCCAGCTTGAGGAAATTTCGAACATTGCCAACTGTTCGAATGTCAAATATTTTTTGAGACAGTTGAGAAGTAAACAGTTACCACAAATATTATTTTTACATATAACTGGTACATCTCGAAAACTATCCAAAAAAGCATGAATTGAGGACTTTGCAGCAGTGGGAGGCAGATCCATTTTTAGCAATTTTTGGCAAAAGTATCTTGGGCGTAATAAGTAAAAAAACTGAAAAATGGATCTGCCCCCTTCTTGCTGCAAGCTCCTCAATTTATCATCGTACTTTTGAAAAATCGGATGCATTTTTGTCTTTCTGTAATATTACTGACGAATAAAAGCTCTCACCATAAACAAATTAAAGGTGCAAATGTCAAAAACGTCAGTTGTGACTTTTTCAGCCGGTTTTGCAAGAAAGCTGGCAGCTGGCTATAAAGTTGGCTGCAAAGCAATTGTGTTTTAAGCCTGAATCAGATTGCACGATAGCGACAGCGGCAGCAACGTCAAAAATAGTTTTTCTGTCGGCTGTCAGATTGTACTAGAGCAGCACAAGGCAGCAAGCAGAAGATTCTAACATTTCTATATGCGTATGACAGACAGCATATCCACGCTGCCTATTAAGACAGTGGCAGCAAATATAAAATTTGGAATGACTTCGGCAGCACGGACGTTTGTGCTGCTTTCTCTCAATCAACTGACCGCTCTCAACCAATGAAAACAATTTGCTGCCGATATCCCTGCTGCCGTGTTAATCTAAAGTGCCAAACACAATTCCGCCGTTCCGATTCAATTCGATCCGTTACGCCCATGAGCACAATTGTTCCGTTCAAACTTACCATCTGTTTTAAATTTCTCATTGAAATTTTTCCAGATTTTGTCTTTTCTTTTTACATCCATGTAAAATTTGTTGCCTTTGTCATAAAGCTCGTCATATTTTTTAATTTCTTCAATAAAAACTTCTTCATCCATCTTGAGTTATACACAAACATTGTACAGGTAATTTTTCTAGGTTATGTCATCCGTAAAAGTTGAAATTTGCTCAACTTCTCCGTTTCGATCCATTTCGGCGAATGTGTCCAATTACACGTACGTCTCATATAAGCAAATTTGACATTTGTACGTATCGGATCGAAACGGTGCAATTGTGTTTCCCACTTAATTCAGGCTTAACACAGTCTCTATCTCTACACATTTCATATCGATAGCCATCACCATCTCCATAAATTATGGCTTATTACGGAACCAAAGAACATCTAACAGGAAGAATACGCATCTCATATATTCAAAAGTTTTGTATGGCGGGTCGTTCCATTACGAAAATCTCTGCTTGCTAACGATCCGCCACTCATCGGTGGTGATAATACGACCCTCTTTCACAAATTTTATGCGAACTCTGCTTTGAATGACGGCCTGGCGTCAGTCACCAGTGGCTCTTAGTTGCAATTGGTAAATGTAAGAACACGGCATTTTGCAACAATGGAGGATATTCATCGTTTAAACTGCACTAGAATTTCTCTACCGGCATTAATTTAAATTTTTCTTGCAACGATGAGCCAGATGTCATTTCCATAAAATTTTCCTATTATTTTGCTGACATTGGTGTCAAGGTCGTGCATTGACTATAAATGGGTTTTTAATCCACAATTCATTTTGATATATAACCTGCTGTCCATTTGGAAAATACTGATTAAATGGTCCACTCAAACCTTGAATGATTTCTGCGATAATTATCTCTCGTATTTCAATCCTTTACTCTTCTGAAAAGCCTTTCACTGTTGCAATAAAGCTCGTTGGATCGCACACAAATTGTCCAAAGTTCTATATTTTTCTTAAAAACAAGAATTTTCCGTGACCAGTAAATAAATTTACTTACTTATCCCAAAGGGTTAAATTAAGGTCATTGATCATTTAAAGTATCCTCGGCCACAAAAATCTGTGAAAAAGTTCATATGAAAAATTTTCGAGTACATAAATTAATAGAAAAACCGGTTCGCCACTTCAACTAGGCAGCAGCAGCATAGTGAAACAAAACTGTGCATGGCTGCTGGCGTCGGCGTGTGTACAGGTACAGCTGTGGGGTGGCGGAGAACAGAGAGAACAGAAATATTCTCTCAGTCTCAAATCTTTGCTTCTTCCCGTCTATTACCTCCCGACAGTGATGCCAGATTGGGCGCTTTTCCGCAAATTGGGCTATGTTTTTACAAAATTTGCGCTTCGATTTTCATGAAAAGCGCCCAACGCCCAATTGGGCGCGACACTGCTTTTTCTGCGGTTTTTGGGCTCTATTTAAGGATATAAAATAGAGTGGAAAATGGGTTTATTCACATTAAATGATTCGTGGATATCTCATTCTAACTAAATAGAAGAGGGGGTTATTTTTTCGAGACCTATATAATATACAAGTTTACAGGCAATTTTCCGTCTAATGCGTGCAATGTTTAAAAGACAAGTACCGGGGTGCTGGTCAGTTACTGGCTTTGTAGCCGAAAATCAAAATTTCGTAAAGAAATTTTGAGAGCATACTGCATGTTTCGATTAGCAGTGCAGGACGATCTCATCAGGACAGCAATGAAGCTCTCTGAACTGCCTGCTGTCTACACTACAGTGAACTAATGGGTTTTATTCACATTAAATTATTCTTGGACATGTCATTCTAACTAAAAAGAAAAAAGTTTGGAATTTAATTAAGGTAATATTTTATACGTAGTTGTTCAGAAAATGTTCAGTTCACAGCAAAAATAAAAGCATATATACATTAGGTAAGGGTGGCGCAAATATGTATGGATTTGCAAAAGTGTTAAAATGTTCATTTAGAATTTGTTAGATAATACAATTTCAAACTTCTAGGCAAAATTTCAGTGAGATTCAGTAATGTTTACAGCCGCTCAAATCGAGAATGGTGATTTTTTGGCTGTTGGTGTGGTGTTGGGTGGACTGTCACTAAAGCCGTTTCAATATTTCTTTCATAACTTTTTAAATTGACATTTTTTTTTCATTTTAAGGAAGCTTAATTATCAACTTATTGCAGTGAAAGCAGTTTTAAAAAATTGAATATTTCTATTTTTTATAAATTTTTTAAAACGAAAATTCGGACCTGGAGCGTCAATTTTTGTGAAGAAAAGCATCGCGCATGTATACTTTTTCTAGTATAATGCAATCTATAATCGATTAAATCGTTAAAAACTAATCAAATAGCAACCTCTTTATCAGAAATTCAGCCTTATTAAATATAAACATTTCGGCGCCTTTTGGGCTATCTTTTTTCTTTATTTGGGCGCTTAGTCCATGGCATAATCTGGCATCACTGCCTCCCGACCGCATCAGAAAAGAACCATACAACTTGTGCATTTTTAGTGCCCAGATGAAGCTTCTTGTTAAGTTATATGTTCTTTGATGGAACGAATTTTCATTCGAAGAAATGACACCGAAGAGAGTAAAACTGTGCTCATGTGCAAGAAAGCACGCTTTAAGCGTACACACAAACCAAATTTTTCTCTTCCCGCCATCTTTTTTGCGAATAAATGACAAATTTATGGCCATCGAGATAGTTGGCCGTTTTCCATAGAGTATGCAATGCGTCTTGCCATAAGAAATGGCTACGGCTCAAGCATCTACAAATGAAAATTGCCACGACATATGTAGACGCTGTGTAAGACGCATAGTAAAACAGTATAAGTGAAGAACTTGCAGTTACAGTATTTGCTCACTTCACAAAAGTGTGCGTTCTCCTTACAACCCGGAATTGAGTAGCTTAAATTCTAAATTTAAGCCTATATAATTGAAGTGATACTTTAGACAAAGCTACTGATTAACTTTCCAATCACAGCAATCCTCACTCCGAGATAGTTGTTCCATATACAGATCCGTGTGCTCCCTGGATACCACAACAGGAAACACATTGCGAAACAATTGTGTTGTTAAAGCATTGAAGAAGCATTAGGTAAGGGTGGCGCAAATATGTATGGATTTGCAAAAGTGTTAAAATGTTCATTTAGAATTTGTTAGATAATACAATTTCAAACTTCTAGGCAAAATTTCAGTGAGATTCAGTAATGTTTACAGCCGCTCAAATCGAGAATGGTGATTTTTTGGCTGTTGGTGTGGTGTTGGGTGGACTGTCACTAAAGCCGTTTCAATATTTCTTTCATAACTTTTTAAATTGACATTTTTTTTTCATTGAAGAATATATGTCTGAGTGCTTTTTCCAACAGAAACCGTCTACCAGCTCAACGGTAAGGTCAGTACCACGAAGCCGACGAAATAACTCTCATGCAAAACGAACCACATCACGCAGAGGCAGAGCACATTTATATAGGCGAACTCGACATCCCCCATTATATAACTGATATTATTTAACACTACCCTTTGAAAAATGTTAAATTAGGGAATAAACTTAGAATGGAATGTGTTAATTTTGGATTTAATTTTACCAAAGTGCTTGTAGCCACTCTAGATAGAACTCTAACCTGAAATCGCAAAAATTAGATCCAATGAAAAATGAACAGATATTAAAAGGTAATTAGACTGAACAAAATTATTAACACGCCTCAATGCGAGTGAATTAAACCATTAAGGTGGGTTCTTAGCAAAACAGTCTACAGATTGGTCGAAATTGAGAACATCTGGATTTTACAATCAAATCTAACCAATTTAATCTGCCTTCATTGACCGCCAAAGGCAACATATGACCTTTCTTAAAGAAGCTGTTACAATTTAAATGAATTAATTGCTTAAATGCAAACTACTTAGTGACATAAATGAACAAACTAAAATGCCTTATGTACATATGGTAAGCGAACAGCACATTTGTTTCGCTCAGCGAAGTTTCATCCAGAAAAATGTCATATAGAATGCTTTACAGAAGACAGCTATATATCCGATATTCGACAAAACAGAATAAAAGATAAAACTTTCAACAATTGACTTTTAATTAAAAACACCAGTCTCTTGATTATCCTGGTCTTTGGTTGGGAATCCAAATTTACAAGGGCTACCATTTTGTCGTAGATGCTACGGCCAGGAGTACAGTAGGAGTGCTCTGGATTTGAACTCAACTGTGTTCATTTTTACTTGACCCTTTCGTGGTACATTCACTTTCTTTCAAATCGCTTTAATTGGACCTAAAGTTTTTGAAGCTATCTGAATATTAACATTTTACCATCCAAGCCTTATATGCTTTTAGTAAAAGATTTCAAGGTACTTGGTAGGCACGGGTTAGGTCTGACTCAGACAAGTAGAATCATGTGTTATCCTTCCTTTATCAGAGTGCGCGAACAGAAAATTAATTTAATCACAAATCAATTAAGCACCGTATTAATTTTAGTGATTTACCTACCAAATTTGTCTTAAATTAACCATACCTTTCGTTAATCTGCAATCGAAGCTTTTTACAGTTTTATAGGAATTAAACATTGACTGAAAGCTTGACAAAAATATTACATCATTTAAGTAGTGTTTTTTTTGGTTTTTTTTTTACAACTTTGGTTGCACATAACAAAGAAAAATTTTCGTGTTGTTATGACCAAAACCTTGGTAAGCGTTTAGTTGAAATAACCTTGGCTTGGAGTACTTACAAGTATTAACGAATTGAGGCATCAAGAATTAATTACAATGGCAGTCATTTTAATTAATATCAGTAACTTTACAATAAATCTTTACTGCATTGACCACACGTACGAATAACTACCATTTAATAAAATTAATTTCTTAACTCTTTTAGCTCAAGCTGCAAAGTTAGCTTATAAATTGAATTCAACGGAATATTTTGCTATTTTCAAGGAAAATGACATTCTCATTAAAAAAAACTTACTGCTGGAGTATAAAAATGTTTGCAATATAATGGAGATTACCTTCTTTACTGTAGGTAAATATCTTTCTGCATACATAGTAAACATTCGCATTAGAATACTGCAAAGCAGATAAATGTACGCAAATATCATATTGAAAGCTCTGTTAAAACGGTTTTATGATATTTGTTATTCGCTCGATAGCAGTGAATGAATTATTTATAAGTCGAAGTTTTTTTTTAAAAGATCTTTGTCTGACTATCAACGAATGAGCGTTGCGAAAGTTTTGCCAATTTTTTTTCGTTTTAAGTGAATTAATTTTTGCGAGAAAATGCTTAAACTGGATTGATTTTTGAGGTGGTAGATACAATTAATCATAGTTCAGCAAAAAATTGTAATTCCCTTAACCGTCCAGATTGCCATGTTTGGTGAGGCAACAACAAAACAATAATAATACTATAATTATTAAGTTCTAAGACGAGTGTTACTAGTCTACGATACTTAATAATATTGAATAATACACTGTCAGGTAGTCCTTTGACAGGCAAAAATTGTCAGTAAACAGTTGAAGTTCATCTTCATCTGCATTCAAATACCTTAAAGGCAGGTATTGCAAAGCTTTCTTTGATAAAATAAAAAAGATCAGAGTGATATTTACCGACAGAATAGGGCCCATTACTTTAGAGGATACAGGTTGTAATTTCTTATTAGGTTGCTGTTGTAATTTTAATTTAAGTTTAGACTGGGTTGAATTACATTAATAAGCAGGAGCCAACCCCACGAAAAACATTTTGCATTTCGTACCGATATACAAATTTGACACTTATATGTAAAAACTTTGTCAACCTATGCCAAATTTGCACGGAAATAACAAGTTCTAAACTCAAAAAATCACAAAATCATGTCCGTGAAACCATGGGTGTGTTGCTAAACTAAGAATCTTTAAGATCTTCAAGACAAAAGTGTTGTAAAAGTCAGAATTTCTTAAACGTCACGTGTTGCTAAATTCAGCCTAATAGGGCGTTTTCATTACATCGAAATCACGTAATTTTGCTGTTTCAGCATGATTTCGACGAAATCACGTAAATTCCAAAAAACTTAATCGAAATCATCTCATTTTGGCGTAATTTCAATGAAATCACGTCGGAAATTACGAAAACTTGGCCGAACGCGCCCATTTTCGGTTTCCACTTTTTCTCAAATTGTATCATTTGACATTTGTTGCATACATTTGTCAATAAATTTTTAAGGAAGAAATTTAAAATTAAATTGAAATATTATATTAACGTTGCTGACAATTATGAGACAATATATCCTTTTAATTACAAAAGTCTCGTTTATGTAATTAATTATTTTACATGACAATTTGGTGTTTCAACTTTAACTTCATATAATTCAGAACTTTTAATAGTCTGATTCATTTTTAAATTTTTTTTAAATACTCAAAAACACGATGATTATATTAATTGTCAAATCGATAACGATGTAAGCTGTCAAGTGTTGTAAAACTCAGTCTCAATCACATTCAGATGGTTCAGTTGATAGCTGCCTGACATGCAGAAAAATTCTTAGTTTAACAACACGCCCCATATATAACGAACACAGACAGAACAGCTTGTGCGCAGATCATATCCATCAGGCCATATATACAACAATTAGCCGAAATTAAGAGTACGGAAATGTTACTATGATGTCAAAGTAAAAAAAATTAACAGAATCATAATACCACCAGGCATCGAACCATACATATCTATGTAATCAGGACAAGCAAATAGGTCTGTTCGTAGGAAGCATCAGCAGAGATGGGCGATCTTGAGTACTTGCAGGTGCACACAACTTTTTCTTGATGGTCCCAATAGTAATATCTCTGATTTTCTCTCGGGGCTGGGAAGGAAACTATGTAGAACTGTGGTTGGAATTATCACCGGCCACAGCTCGCTTCATGCTCATCCAACAAGGATGGGAGTTCTTGACAGCACTGAGTGTCTGTCCTGCCTGGAAGGAGAGCCTGAGACAACCGAACACTTTTTGTGTGCTTGTCCGGCCTTCGCCCGGAGCAGACTGGATACTTTCTGCAGAGGAGTTGAAAAACTTCCTCACCAAGACCTGATGCGCTTCATTAAGAGGACAGGAAGTATTGGTGATAGGGTTTCTAGCAGAACAGCACAACGGGCCGCTCTGGTCTCCGTGCCTGGGATCTCTCGTCAGCTGTAAGTGCCGCCATAGCTGGCGACAACTACACACGCGGACTCACTGATACCGCAGTACTCCCCAGCAACAGCCAAAGGGGCACAACTCCCTGCAGGGAGCACAACAATTATATTCACATGCTTGTCAGGCATGCTTATCAAATCACAAGTCAGACACCGGTCCAGGAAACATGGCTCCGACAGGACTGCTCAGTACCCATCACTGTGGAATGAACGCATCTGCCATCATAAACACCAACGGTGATCGTTTCAGCTCTAATAATACAGAATCTATCGTCAAAAACTATCTTCAGAAGGCAGCAGACGGATTACACATATTGCTCGCTGAAAGGACAAGCGCACGAACAACAGCCCTACGGATCCCCGGCTGTCTAAAGCGCAAGCCACCGATAGCAACTCAAACAGGTTTGCCATACTAGCCGATGACCAGGAAACGGAAGCAGAAGGTGATTTCCATACATTAGCCATAGATCTAATATGAATTATATAGACAGTAGTCAACCTAACATTACTGGGAGTAGCCCAATTCTATCAAATAAGCTTACTAAAAAGATAAATTTCTACCCATTTTTGTTTTCGGTGTTAATACAAAATTACTCACCCAAATTATAAAAGTTAATGCTCATACAATTATTAACGCCACTGATTTCAAGCTCAAATTCATTAACCTAGAGCACTTGCTGCACCTTCAGAGACTCCGCGGCTATAAAAGATCAAATTCCAGACATTAAAATCACAAACATAGCTCCATTTTCGACTCCTCTCTCCAAAAAGTCGGAAATCCACCTGAACATTTTCACCGTCCCAACTGAATCAGATGAGGATATAAAAAAACTAATCGAAATTAGGTATATTCTTCTACCCAGAGTACGTTGGGGAAAAAGAAGGGCACAGAAGAATATCATAATATGCTTCAGGTGTCAGAGATTTGGCCACACCGGCGACTTCTGCGCCTATGACCCCAGATGTGTCCTTTGTGGAGACAAACATGACTCCTCTACCTGAATCTCGAAACAGAAGGCGAATAGACCATCACCCAAGTGCGCAAACTGTAAATCAACGGAGCACCCTGCTAGCTACGCGGGCTGCCCGGAATTTTAAAAATACAAAACCAAAAACGCCGAGCTAAAAGCCAAGATCAAAGAGAAAACTAATAACAGATTTTACACGGTCAAAAACCAGATAGCGTCCATTGTAAATCCATCCAAAACTTTTGCGGATATCATTAAAGGGAACATTAGCCATAGACACACTAGGAGCAACGATTCCAATAACGGCAATGAGCTTGATCAATTCCTAAAGGAAGCCAACAATTTATTCAGGATCCCGTTTATCGAACTAATCAAAAAGATTCGCGAGTTTTGGCCGATTTATAAAGCCATGAATACACAAGAAGAGAAAGCATTTGCTTACGGGTTTCAATTAAGGGTTACAATATCATCAGGAATGATAACGGCAGAGAAACAGCGAACGTTATCTCGGATTGAATTAGTTATGAAGGAGTATGGTTCAACAGTCAGGCCATATCCATTTGTTGCATCCAGGTCCCACTTCCAGACAGAGCGGGTCGGACCAAAAAGCTTCTCGTTGGAAGTGTTTATATCGCATCAGACAGCGGACCGCCCTCCATCAATGACTTAAACAACTTACTTCGGTTTTCGGAGGTGAGTTCAATACCAGGCACAACAATTGGGGCAACACTACCAATAACAGCAATGGCAATTGCATCTTGAACTGGCTACACAGCGGCCCCTTCCTAACACTCGACATTATAGCGCCCCGTGAGCCTACCTACCCCAGATCGTCTTCTATTCTAGATTTCTTTCTAGTTTCGACCGCTCTTATTAACCAAAACATGGAAGACAACAACATAACCTGTCAGACTGTCCCCTGTCCCTCAGATCATTTTGGAGTAAACATTAATGTGGGCATGAATGATCTCACACCGTGTCTCATCGCTCCCAGAACATTCACTAGCTACAAAACACGGACTGGACCGCTTTCAAAATCGACCTCCACCTCAACCTAATCAACACATTTGTATCCAATGAGGATATTGACTCATGCGTCACCGACATCATAGCAAAAATCAAAAACTGTGCTGAGAGAAAATCAGTTAACTGCTCAGCTACAAACATCCGCTACAGAAATATCTCAACACCACACTACGCCTTATAAGAATGAGAAAAGGCTGGCTAGCGCGACTTAAGAGGATATTCCACAGAAATTACAACAGAACCAATAGGGAGTACACAGAGCTTAAATCCAGAATTCATTGTTTAAACACAATCATTAGGGACAGAATTAGACTAGACCTAAATGAAGAATTCACGAATAAGCTTAGAAGCATTTGCCCTTCTCCCCAAGCGTTCAAGGAGAGTGATCGCATAACCGGCCGTAAGCTCTTCAGAACAAATATCGCCACTAGCATCTTAATACACGAAGATCAAAAAATAAGTTCCGTAGCCGATAAACTAACAATCTTTCGGAACCACTTCGTAGAGTTGTACGCCGAGAAAAACCCCACGGAATAGATCTCACTCAGTCAGAATAAGCGAGAGCATAGGAGAACAGCGCCGGACCGCCACAAACAGCACCCTTATTCACTTCTCACTCTCAAACCCAGCTACTTCACCGACGGGTACACTCAGCTTCACCACGAAAGACAAAGTAACACTCTTTTGAACAAATCTAAATAACAAAAAATCCGCAATACCGGATGGGATTCCTAACTATATACTACGTAGATGTCCTCACTCCCTGGATGATAAATTAGTGGCCTTATTTAATCATTGCATAAATAATGGCTAAGTCAATCCTACTAGCCAAAAAGAAACAAGCCAAAAGCATCAACGATTTCAGAAAGCTACTCTTTGGTTATCCCATGGGGCCTAGGGGCACAATGGACCCACTAGAGGTCTAAGTGATGCAGGCTAGTTATCTTGCCGCACCCCTCTTACCTAACCTAACCTAACCTAGACAAGCTACTCGAGAGAATATTAGCGGATAAGTTAGATTCCTTCTGTGAAGAGACAGACATTATTCCCAGTAACCAATTTGGTTTCAAAAATGGGCACTCTATAGAGCAGGCAATTCTAACGCATGCGAACAGAATCATGCACAATTTACGTAACAAAGTTTGCACTGTGGCCCTGAACATCGACCTTGAAAAAGGATTCGATAAAGGTTGGCACAACGGGCTAATCTTCAAGCTGCTCGAAATTGGCTGCCTTTTGAGTATCACCAGAATTTTGTTTAGCTCCCTAAATCACAGGTCGACGTCTATTCAAATTGGCAATATCTTGTCCGAGCCCATCCGAGTGAAGGCAGGAGTTCTTCAGGACTCTATCCTGGGTCCGAAGCTGTTCAACATATTGCTATCCGTTGAAAAACCTCAATTCTGACATCCCAGCAGCGCAGCTTTACGCGGATGATACAATCATCCTAGCCGAAAGTGAAAGACCCCCTCAGCAGAATTCAGCAATTCATTCCTAATCTTTTAGATTTCTATAATAAGTGGGACCTTAGTATCAATGCAGATAAATTCGGTCTAATATGCTTTAGAAACGCTAGTGGTAAGGGTCATTATCTCGCAGTACAAGAAAGCAAAATACTTTTGTTAAATATTAACAATAATCCAATCCTCTTAAAGATCAACATCAAATACCTAGGCATCTCTTTACATCACCGCTTTTAATTCAATCCGCACGCAAGGTACGCACTTAAACAAGACGAAAGCAGCCACTGGGATCCTCAGACCCTTGCTGAACTCCCACTACTTATCCCAAAACACAAAATTACTTATATATAAAATCTTGATTCGCCCGATAATAAACTATGGTTTTACTGTCTGGCCCACGATATCACCCACAGTCAGCAACCAACTAGAAGTGTTCGAGAGAATGATAATCAGACATTGCACCAACAAATTCAGAAAGCCTAATAGCCATAAATGGTACCCCAATAGGCTGCTGTATGAGAAAGCTAAAATACCTCCTGTAATGATATATCTCAGTAGTATCGCCGTCAAATCATTGTCAATTTAAGACACCATCAAAATGCACTTGCTAGGCAGGTTTTCACTGACAACCTTAACGATACAATTGAAAACAACTACTACCTATCCGCAATGAATATATATGTTACCATTCTTGATGGAACCAGTCCACATCTTACGCACGTCTTTATTTATTTTAGAAACTAATTTTAACAAATTCTATTACAAGTGCACGTTAAGGTTTGGCCATCGCAGAGCAGTACATAAGACATATAACCACGTCCGTATAGAGAATAAATGAGGGATAATTAAGTACTTTCCTTCACAAATTATCTCTGGACCACTTCGTGTGACCGTACTACAAATTGCACAATCCGAGTTCATTTTGTTACTATTATTACAGATTTTGAAGAATCTATCATTTTCAAAATATATTTCTATTATCTACTACACCTTCCCCTTGTTTTCTAAGTCAATGAGTACTTTTTCTAAAATAAACCCAAAAATTAAATTTTTCCAGAGGTCGTGTTTATCACGTACATATGTATTTATAAGGTAGGTATGTATGTGTTTAGCCGAGATAACAGTAACGGACTACAAGGAGACATGCCAGTAATACATGGACCAAATTAAGTCAGTGAATTGAGCAACTGTCGCTATATGTTCACATTAACGGGGTGTGAGTCGAGGTCCCAGCTATTATCATATTTAAGAATAGACTGCCTAGATTTTTATCAAAAAAGTTGCATGCCATCTACGAATTCCGTGAATCAAAATTCTCTGTAGCAAGCATCGAGATCACTTGTTTAGCAAAGGAAGGAGTACCTATCATTGTAACATTTTTTATGAACAGATTTGGTATTGGACAATTTCCTTTGAGGCAATAAATTCAATTTACTCTTTCAAATAGAGCACAGTGGTACCCTTTTGTAATTATAAAAACTTGGTAATTATAAAAACTTGGAAAAAAACTAGCTACTATCTACCGCATTATCTCGTATGCCTGCCATTGTCAGGTTAATCTCATATTCAAGTTGACTCTTCTGGGATGGAAGTGGCTTTTTTCAAATATCCATTTCCAAAAAGAACTTTCTACTAAAAAACTAGCATTTTTCCAGATTGATGCTGTGGGGTTCAATTTTATCCACTGGATAAAGCAGTCACGTTAAAGCTCACTTAGATACCTCTACTTCTGTTTAATTTGAAAATTGAATTGTAGCTTAAAAACTGATTGCACCACACAGCCTAGATGTAAGAAATTTCTTACCATTTTGTTCTCAATAAATTTTTCTTATTGCTTGCTAGTTGACCGAAAAGAACACTTTTGAAGAAGTTAAAGCGAGTTGAAGTTGATCTTACTTTTTAAAGATACGTAAAACAAAACAAGTCCGAATAGGTATACAATACAGATGAAAACATAATGAACAACTGAAACAGTGTTCCAGTTTAATTGGTGCAATAATAAATAAAAGTAAAAACAAGTTTTATTAATAATGATAACAATAAGTCTGCCTTTTCGTTAAAATGATAAAAATGTTTGTGGTTTTATTACACAAAAAAAAATATTTGTTAAATATAATTGCTGAGTAATAATTTTTGATAAAACATTGTTTTTTACAAATCAAATAGCACGCAATACTTAGCAGAAGAACTAAACTATCAATTATTTATTTTTAACTTTGAGTCGAAATATTTGCGCCACAAAATAAAGAATAGTTTATTATAACAAATCCTAGAAATGTAACGTTTTTACAATATAGCCAATATACATTTAAATAATGTCATTTAATTGATATTTACTTTAAAATTTTAGGATAATCTTTCGAAATTTTATTGTTTCGCAAACAACAGGTTTTTTCTTATTGCAGAATGACTTGAGATATGCAGACTTTCTCTGTCGTCATACCACTGCCGATAGAAAATTAAGATGATTTTGCAAGCGCTTTTGCGGAAATAGATAACACCGCATCATTATGAAAAGTAATGGCAAACACTTTTTATAGCATCAATTGTAAAAACAAAAGCTTCAATATTAATATTTAATTCAGAAATGGCTTTTGCAACCAAAATAAATAATGAAAGAAATGAAAGCAACAGTCATCTGTCATTGTATTCAACTGAAATATGCATATGCGCTTACCAACTTTTGTATTTGACACATAACATCATTATAATTAATGAATAAAATATCAATAATCAACATACCTTCCAGTCATAAATTCTCAGCTTTAAATTTTCCTTTCACAAACATTTAAAACAATATTAAACTCAATAAACACACGGAAACCACCAAGCAGATCACCGCGCGGCCATTGTTGAATTGTTTACTTTACTTTACTTTTTTGATTTGACATTTCGTTTTGTGCGTGTACGTTCAGATTTTGTAAAAAAATTGCTTCTTTTCTAAATTCAGCTGACTTTTAAAAGCCTTTTCACGGTATATTGAGGTGATAATATAACAATTTAATAATCATTACGTGTTGTGTATTTGTGATACAGTAATTTTTTATATCAGAAACTGACTTAATTGAACACGAGCACAATTAAATTCGGTAATCATCGAAGGACATTATTGTTATGGCACGTCTAAGCCAAGGGAAGGAAAATTCCTTCCTTCCCTAAAAAGTTCTCGTCTGGGTTGGGCCATAGAAATAAAATATGTAAATTAAAGCGCGAATTACAATTACGACTTCGACTTCGGCTTCGACTTTGCTCAAATGGTAAATACATGTCGCAAGATACAATTGCAACTTCGACTGCGACTCCGACTGAAATTAAACTTTGTTTAAAGTGCAAAGTTGATGTTCGCTTCGGCCAACTTCAGTTCAATCGCAGAAGTCGGGACTTAAAATCAAGGCGCAGTCGATAGATCAGTCGTATTTGTAATTCACGCTTAAGTCGAAGTCGACGCTGAGGTGAAATTTGTAACTAAATTAAAGCTTCAACTCCTTGAACAAACCAGAAGTCCCGACTTCTGCGATTGAACTGAAGTTGGCCGCAGCGAACACCAACTTTGCACTTTGAGCAAAGTTTTGTTTCAGTCGCAGTCCCAGACGAAGTCGAAGTTGTATCTTGCCATGCATTTACCATTTGGGCAAGGTCGTAGCCGACTGATCAGTCGTAATTGTAATTCAGGCCTTATGTGATTTTCATACAGCTACTTACAAAAATGATATGAATTAATTTTTAACTATTCCGAAATTAATTTTAAAGTGACATTCACCATCCTTGACCCTAGTCAGACCGGGGACTCCCCCTTTTCCAACTTCTAAGTTACCTGAACATCTCACACACCATTTAGAAAACCCATAATTATAACATAGTTACATTGCCGAATGCGTGTAAGTTTATGTAAGCATTTATGTTTCATTTAGCCGATAAAATAAATATGTTTTTACATTTCAGAATGGAGATGCATGAGAAATCCTAAGTTAGCTACTAAATGTTAATGTTAAGAGTAGGGGTAACTAGGCCTCCAGGACCTTGCGGACACCGCGACCTAGTTGATCTATTGTGCCTTCCCGTAAACTGGTTAGGCAAAATCGAGTATTTTAACGAACTCGATTATTGCTTTTGGAGTTAGATTGCAGATATTATCTAGAGAAATAAGTGTTCTTTCAGTGATTTGCAGCCTTAGACCTGCAAATGATGGGCACACATATAACGTGCATCGAGGTTTTATCTTCCTCTTCGCACAGTCGACACAGTTCACTGTCGGATTTGCCTATCTTCTTCAGGAAGTGACGGAAGGGGTCATGACCAGTGACTGCGTTTGCGAATAATCTGAGCGACTGTCTGTAAAGTCCAATAAGTGAGCACCTCTGGAGATGAGAGGGGTTGAAGAATTTCTTCGCCTGGCTCATACCGGACGCGCTACGCCAAGATAGATCCACTTGCATGTTTTCCCACTTAAGCAGTCACTCTAAAGTGACTTTTTTGTAGGCCAAATGTCGGGTAGGGACCAGTATGCAGACATTCAGCTCCAGTTTTAGTCACTACGCCCGCTTTTTCATTACCATCCACTCCTTCGTGTCCAGGGACCCAGACCAAGGTTATTTGGTTGTCCCTAGATAGTAGTTGGAGTTTCTAGTAGCAACTTCACACTAATTTCGGCTCAAAAACTTGAGAGGAAAGAGCTAGGAGCGTAGCTTGGCTGTCTGAACAAATGTAGATGTTGGAGTTCTTGCAGCCCTTATTTAGGCTTTCCTGAGCTCCAACCTCTATAGAATAGACTTTCGCCTGAAAATTGGAAGCTGAGGCATCAAGCGGAATTGACAGTTCTACTTCTGCGCCTGTTTTTCCGTCCTTCCGGGATCCGTCAGTATACCAGACTTGGGCCCGTTACGGAAGTGGAGTCCTCTGTCTAGTATCTGACTTCTGGTTACCTTGTAACTTCTTTCAAAAGAAAGTCTCTTGGCCATAGTATCTGTTGGAGCTTCTAGGTCGTTAATGTTTACCTGCTCGAAGCTACTGAGATGACCCATCCTGGAGTAAGTGCGCTCATCTGGCCTTTCCTTTCGAAGCATACTAGACGCTGCTTCCCTCTGAATAAAGAGGTAGAGAGCTGTAAGCCAAGAATGGCTTCAACTGCACGTTGAGGACATGATGTAAAGGCGCCAGTGGCGCCTAAACATCCCATCCTTTGCACCTTATCAAGGGTTCTCCTGGTGGTTGCCTGCAATGCTTTAGGCCACCACACATTTGCCCCATAAGAACGTATGGGTCTGACTATGCCCTGGAAGATCCATAAGGTCATTTTGAAGTTCAGACCCCACTTTTTCCCGAAAAGCCTATGACAAGAGCTGAATGCCCACATGGCTTTGTTAGTTATCATTTCCAGGTAAGCTTGATGTCTAGGATTATTCCTAGATATTTTGCTTCTTTGGAATATTCTATTGCAATTCCATTTAACTTAGCAGATGGGATCTGAAGACTCCTTTTCCTAGTAGGAACAGCACTGTTTTACCTGGGTTTATTGATAGTCCCATGTTCTGGCACCATCTGGTAACGATGTTAAAAGCAGTTTGCATAAGCTCGCGTAGAGCTGATTCAAACTTTCCTTTAACACAGATGACAATGTCATCAGCGTATCCTTGGGCCTTAAAGCCGGCCTCTTGGAGTAAATTTAATAGCTCATCCACAACTAGGAGCCATAGAAGTGGTGATAAAACCCTGCCTTGTGAGCAGCCTCTAGTGGCCATGATTGTTTTAGATTCGCCGTTCATGGTTGCTGTTATGCAGCGTTTCTCAAGCATGTTGCCAATCCATCTGACGATGCAGGTTTCTATGCCTCTATCTTCGGATACTATCTTGATCGAGTCAAAGAGAGTGTTATCGAATGCGCCTTGTATGTCTATAAAGGAACATATAAGGACCTCCTTTTCCTGTGAGGCTTTTTCGATGGTTTCTATCAGACTGCTGAGAGCGTCCTCGGCGGATTTTCCGGATTGGTAGGCATATTGATTGGTTTTTGATGGACGTCATCCGAATATGGCTGTTTATTATTTTCACTAGAGTTTTCAGGAGAAATGATGTCAGACTAATAGGCCTGTATGATTTTGCCTCGCTGGGTGGCTTTTTACCCGATTTCGGAATAAAAACAACTTTGGTTAGTCTCCATGCCTTGGGGATATATCCCTTGCATAGACTGGCCATAAATATCTCGGTAATAAGGGGCTTAGCGACTTGACAGCCCATCTAACCTTGGATTCGGTGACAATCTTTTTTGCTGATCGGTCAGGCTCCTCGGTCACAAAGTTGCAGAGTGGGAAGAATCTCTAGTGTTCCCTTGGTATTACCGGAAAGGCTTCCATCACAGTATTTGAGGGATCCAATGCCGTTGTTATGATGCTTGGAGTCGCGAAGCTTTTGAGGTACTTTCAATTTCTTCGCATAATTTTCTCCAGCTCTTTCTTTTGGATCTCCTGAGCTCTTTGTTGTATTCGACTAGAGTTTTTTTATATGCTGCCCATTGTTGAGTGGCCAGCTCTGTTGAACTGCTTTCTCAGGCTTTTCCTTAGTTTACCGAGCTGACTGCTCCACCAAGAAACATCTTTTTTCCTTTGGATGGTGGTAACAGGGCAGCTCTCTTCATAAGCTGGAATAAGTGGTGATTGAAGTTGATCTGCTGGGATATCCACTTCTTCGATCGATTTGATCCTTTTTGGAAGGCCCATTAGTTCCTCTTGGACCAGATCCCTGTATGTTGCCCAATCTGTTCTTCTTGGGATTCTTATTCAATATTGAGGCTTTACAAACAAGGAAAGAATACATAAGAATCGTGTTCTTTCCTTGTTTATAAAGCCTCAATATTGAATCTTATATACCTATGATCCGATAGTGAGGCTTGGTTTGAGACATGCCAGCTCGTGACCAGCTCAACACCGTGACTATTGGTGATTGTCAGGTCAAGGACTTCCTGTCTGATTGCATTAACGAAGGTGGGCTTACCCCTCGGTTGACTATTTGTAGGCCTTTTGAGAGTACATAGTGTAGAACCTCCTCACCTCTTTCGTTGATATTGCTGCTACTCCAAGCTGTATGCTGAGCATTGGCATCGCAGCTGATAATCAATTTCAGATTTTTTTAACTGCAGTGCTCCAAAAGATCTTTAACCAACTATGGTGGTGGCAGTTCTTGATCTCCTGGGAAGTAGGCAGACGTTAGAACAATCTGCTCCTTGCCATTTTGGAAATTTTTGAACTCGATTAACACTAGTTAGTTCCTTGTAATGAACCCATGCAAGGGAAAAGCGACAGTATCCCTACCGCACATAATTGCTGTAGGGGTCTGTCATCATTAAGGAAGTAAAATCTATTTCATTGTTTAAATTGCTTCCTTATACAAAAAAGCTGTAAACGTTAAGTCAGTAGTGTAGAACAATATTTTGTAACTCTTTTAACTCTACCTCAAGGTCCATCCATCTACAAATTACTTAATACTAGGAATGAACACTTAGTACAGTACAATAGATACAATATTTTATTCATTGAAAATATCAACAATATAACAATCTTATAATTGTATTATAATTTTAAACAAATACCAAATGCAATTTTTCGTATTCATGTAATTCGATACCCTTTGTAAACCACAGATTTTAGATTATGATTTCCCAGGTTGGGACTTAACTTAGAATAGCAAAAACAACACGATTGGAATTCACTGGACTATGAGCAATGTTTTAAGTATACTACAGTATTGAAATTTAATAGGGATGAGTAGCAACCTGTTTTGGGAAGACCATTCATTACAATGGGTCTGTTCGAATACATTAAGAAATGAATAGCATTCTCCAAAGACGAAACCTGAAAGGGCAATTATTAATTACTATTCTCGACGGACATTAGTCTTACCTCCAGCGTTTATGTAAGTTGTAACTTCATATAGAACTTTAAATTTTTAAATTTTCGTAACCTCGAACGAATAAAAAATCGGTGCAACAGGAAAATATGTCTTTATTAGTATAATTAAAAGAATAAAGAAATAAATTTAATGTAAAATACATAAATGTAGGAAAATATTCTAAAGGAACATAAACTAATTACAGCTAGAGCTATATCATCCGCTTCAAACTGTATCTTATTAGAGCTGTAGAATTTCTCCACTCATAGCCCCGTCGTACACGCCACTAGCATGAATCACTGTGATGCAAGTTTTCGTTGATGAAAACACGGGTGGGATTTTTTCCTATCCACTGATATCTCTCAACTAAAATTTGCATCGGAGTGATGCGGCGTGTACGACGGGGGATATTATGCTTTTCCTTGAACTTGATTGCTTCATGCAATATGTTATGGAACAGCTGCTGTTACAACTTTGTTGACCGTCTTTATAAAAGAACATTTCTTGTAAAGAATTTATTCTCATCCAAGGATTCCGTATAGTGTCTTCGAGTGTCTTTATTTATGAATTTTTCGGGATATTCAGGTGAGATACTATCATTTAAGGATCCTAAAATCGAAGAATATATGAAAACTGAATAAATTTGATAAAGAAACTAATTATTGGCGTACCTAATGTAGTCATTTTTAGCATTTCTAACTCTCGCTTTAATTTTGAATATTTTTTTCTAAGTGAATAATATTTACTTTTGTAGATGTCACAATTTTTAATATTTTTCAGGCAAGATGAACAGGCAGCAAACAGGCAAACAGAGGTACAAGATGATTTTAATTTCTTTAATGGTGGCTCATCGTCATGGCCATCACTTAAAACCATTTCTTCGATAATCTTGTCATCACAAGTTGAAGAAAAATTCAAAGCTATAGTTGGGATTGCACCTACCCTCAATCTTCTGGGTCCAACATCTTCATCCGAAAAATGTTTATCGCAAATTCTTAAAGTTTTATCAATTTTTTTGTCAGTTAGGTTGCATTTTCTTCTCCAAACTTGTCCCATAAATGAATCTGCGGGTGGGAAATTAAATAACCGTACATTTGCATCTCTTCTAGATTTTCCACAATGAGGCAAACTGCATCGTACACCTGACTTTCTATTCATATTAAATCTAGAAGTATTGCAGAAACATAAAAATCTACAAGAAAAACATAAAATTTGTTACTAATTTCACTTGAAGAAAGAACTGTCAATTCGCCTTTCTTCTTCTCTCAATCTTGGGAAGTAGCACACTCTTGCAGACAAATATTTTTTTTTGGTTTTTTTATTTTAAATTATGACCACAAATTGCTAGGGCTTACATTTTGCAGTATACTTTACTTTCGTGATTTATAGAAACTCCGAGCTCAGATTAGATATCAGTTAATTGCTCTACTCCCGATCGAAACTTGGCATTTCGTAATTGTTCCTCCCCCCCAAAGACTTCTCGACCGTAAAAAGTGCCAATATCCCACCCTGTGTGGGCTATGGCTAAAAGCTGAAATACAATAATTGCGACACGCATTTGTCGAAACCAAAATAATTTTAGAATATATGTTACGACATTAGGGCATAGCAAATGCTGCGACGCGATAATGTCGTCGTCAAAAAGTAGAGCAAATTTCTAAAATTGTCGTTGCGCAGTGCGACATTTGAGTTTGACAGTTCGTGTGTTGATACATTTCACGTACTTTTCTTTTAAAACTGGCATAACTGCATATAAGCTTTAATGTAACTTATACTTGTTCATACAAAATGTAAAAAAAATCCGTAGACATCACAAAAAAGCAAAACTCCACACAACTGTCTTGAAATGATGACGATATTGTCGCATTCATTGTATTAGGTCTGCGACAAACGATGACGCCAATTGGTGTCGACAATTTCGTGTCGCATTCATTGTATTTCAGCCTTAAAAGCCAACCCAGATGAGAACTTTTTAGGGAAGGAAGGAATTTGGCTTAGACGTGGCAAACAATAATGTTCCTTCGCGTAGTTCCTTACATGATTACCGAAATTAATTGTGTGCGTGTTCAATTAAGTCACAGTTTATGATATAAACAATAACTGTATCACAATTTCACAACACGTAATGATTATTAAATTATTATATTATCACCTCAAATCGCAAATAAACATCTGTACAGCCTTCTGATAACAAATTTCAGAAATTTCGCAATTTCAAAATCGTCGGCGTGCTGTAGCTGTAGTATTGGTATGCTGCCTGTACTCCCGATCGAAACTTGGCATTTCGGCATTTTCCCTCCCACCGAATACTTCTCACCGTTAAAAAGTGCTAATATTCTCCCGTGTGTGGGCTATGGCTAAAAAATTCTTGTGTGGGTTGGCCCTTTGGACCGAAGCAAATAATTTTTTACATTCATCAATTCTGTCTTACCATTTGTTTAGTTAGATAAATATTGTACATTACTTTCGTTACAAACTTCATACTTAACCTTGTTAATTACGTTCTACTCAATCAACGAAACACGTTATTATCTAAGTTATTGGAAAGAGTGAAATGGCAAGTATACATCGACTATCTTTTGCTTTCTTCACTTGTCTTTTCCGTGAAAATGGCGCTGATTTGTAAGATTTTTCCGCGCATTAAAAACACGTCGGAGAATACTGGATGAGCCGTATAGTCACGTTGTCGTTTCAAAACGGCAGAAATTAAAGTTCTTGGTTATTTAAAAGGTTTTTTGTTTTTTTTTTATAATTCTATTGAAGGAAACAAATTTTTACTGTATTGTTTGGACATAGCAAACGGCGAATTTTTCTTTGGAGTGAAAGGAATTTAATTTTTAAAACAAAGATGAGTGTTGACACGTATGGACCGAGTTCCCAAACTCTAACTTTTCTCGATACAGAGGAAAATGATTTAATTGGAGCTGATACGCAGGCAACAGATTTTGATTTTAGAGATTTCACAATACCATCTCAGAGTCAAACGCAAGCATCTCAACTTGACCCATTGACAGGATCAAGTCAGGTAAGAGGAAAAGAATTTTTTATTTATTTATTTGTTATCGAGATTGAGATTATTTTGTTATGACATCTTATTTAAGAATTTTGTTTTGGCATATCAAGCTCAACCGAAATATATGCAAAAGAAATCATGGTGCGACGTTGATCTCTTTTTCTTTGCATTTGTTTCCCGTAAGATGAATTAGAAAAAAAAGACGTGTCATTTGGGAAAATTAAACAAAATTTGCATTTTTGTGAGAGAATTGGTGAGAATAAACAAGAAAAATTTCGTTTTTCAGCCCATGTAAAAAGGTATGTATGTATGTACATGTGCCTGACAGCATGGGAGAAAAAATCTTTCGTAACGTAATGTAATTGACTGTAGTACGTTAACGAAATAATAAAATTTAATTGTTTAATTGGCCATAGACTTATCGTATCGAATATTCACTCATTAATTATGAGGAAAATCTGTCTACAGTTTCATACTTTGGCTCTATTGACAAATTGTCATCATATATAATGGTGCTTAAGAAATTATGCGAGGAAGCTACATTTTTGCCAACATCCCTTCCAGATGTCTTCTCTATGTACCCGACAGAAGCGAATCAATAGATTTTTTATTTCATTACAATAGCAATTTAGATGGAAATTCAGTCCGACATCAGTGCTGCACTTTTTTTTAGCATTGTTGCACTGAAAATGTTTTTATAGCAGAAGTGCAACAATAGTTTTGCATTGAGCATCCCCTTTTTTATTTTTTTTTATAGAAGTCATAATTTTAATAAAGGATTGATTTTTTTCTATATAGCAATAAAAAAAAATATCTTTATAGTTACATCGATTTTTATTTCGTTTGTTAGGTGTTCTAAATTTCTATGAATTTTAAACTGTCGTGTCACTTAAATGAGGTGACAACCATTAGTATTGTCGATTTCGATGGGACCAAATCAGTGTTGGCCTTTTTATGGCAATGGAGCACTGAAGCCCATCGAACATATTTCTGTCATATTCTTTGTATTTGTGTACGCACATAATAGGTCTGTCTGTATACTGGGTGTAAAAACTTTTAGGTATTTTTACACACAAACCGTTTGTTAATTTTGAGTTCGCAAATTCGAATAAATTGATACGTTTCCCCTCTTGTACAAAGTTGCACATTTTTACTCATCAATAGGATGTGTTACTTCGATATGCAATCAGCTGACTGTCAAAAGTATTAAATTTGAGGTTAAGCCGCTTGTTGTGCTATCAAATGAATGTAAAAATGATATCTGAAGAGTTGAGATTAAAAAAAAAATATATTAAAGAGGGTGAGTTTTTTAAAATGTATTTCAAATAAATAATTGTTTTTTGTTTCAGACAGAAAACGTAGCAGCCAAATTTTGACACATTGCAAGCTTAACAAACTATGTCGATTTCGATGGCACTTCAGTGCAACACCACCATTGCATTTTTTGAACCAAAAATGCATGAAAGCAAATGGCACCACTTTCATGTTCCTGTCTCTTTCCGTGAGAGCATACTTATTATAATTCAAATTTAACAATAGTCCCAAATATTTTTGTGGTAAATTCGGTAAATCCCACTGACATTCATATATAATTTAAATACAGCGCCAGCGAGAGCATACTTCCTGAAATCAAAACTGGTGCCACATGAAACAGGAGATCAGTCAGTCCTTTTATATACATGTCAGTGGTTCTATGGGAAAATGTTTATAGCAGAAGTGCAACACGAGGTTTGCACTGACTTCCCCTACTTGCACTAGATATTTTGTCGGTGTTACAAAAACTACTCAAGTTTAA
This sequence comes from Dioctria linearis, assembly GCA_963930735.1. Taxonomy (NCBI): domain Eukaryota; kingdom Metazoa; phylum Arthropoda; class Insecta; order Diptera; family Asilidae; genus Dioctria; species Dioctria linearis. Next base: position 233,812,701 of record OZ005742.1, on the reverse strand, counting down.
TTGTCATCTGCTCTGCCAAAGTGTACTATCGGGTTTATTTGTGAAATTTTGGAGTTAAATGAATTAAAAAAGCATAAGTATGACATGACCGTGGCCGCCTTGGCTTTGTTTAGGACTTTTCTTGCGTGTGGGTTGAACCGGAATTTGTTTTGGAGTTTTATACCTAAGTAAACTATTTCGGATTAAGAGGAATATTATTATTATTAATTCTTAGGTTAAGAATTTTTACTTTCTCTGACTGCTAGATGGTGTCCGTTTCCACTGGCGTTCCTAAAGCATATTAAACCGCACTTTTCGCTGTTTAGCTTAAGGCTGCATTTATTGTAGTAATGGAGAGCAATCTTACTAAAAGATGTTCAAATTTAATATATCAGATGAAAAGCATAAGACATTTCTGAATATATGTCTTTGAATGACTCAAATCCGCCAGAAAATTACAAAGTTATTGAAGTTTTAAAAAAACGGAAATTGAAAACAGCCGCGGCTCGCGAATCTGGTGATGACGTCACGGTACACAACATGCATGATTCCAGTCTGCACTATATAATATTTATAAGACGAAATTTTATGTAATAAATCCAAAACAAATCCAATCCCGAGCGCTTTCTATTCCTGCGGCGCAGCGACTACGCTCGCGCTGCGCTAGACCGGGAATTGTTTTTTGTATCGTGACGTCATCATGTTAGAGTGCGTTTTTGAGAATGCGGCACTAAAATCGCTATAACTTCGTCGTTTTTTTATCCGATTTCAATAATTCTTTCACTGAATTAATTGTTTTTTTTGTGACTATTATTCTGCCGAATTAACTAAAGTAGTCGTTGTTATCATTGAGGAGTGTAGGTACTTTATTTTTAATCTTTTCGAGGGCTCCGTAAGGCAGTTCATCACTGGCAAAAGTAGTATTGTGTCGTACGCGTAGAGTATTGCACCCGGCTCTTCAGCCGTAGGATCTTTAAACGGGAAGTCATGAAGATAGAGGTTGTAGTGCTGTGGTCCAAGTATAGAGTTATGGGGAACTCTTGAAAGAAGTGGTATGGTTCCAGTGTACTCTGTGCTGATTTATATTGTGGTTTTTCTATCTTCAAGGAAACTCTTGAACTTGAACTTTGTTAGCCGAGGTAAATGTGAGTTGTTCAGTTGGGTTTGAGGGCTTATTGGCGCTTGAAAAAGTTACTAGATGGGAGCTGAATTCTGAGATGTTGAAATTATTAATGCCTTCATGCACTAGCCCGTTCAGATTTATATCAAATGTTGGTTTGTTTTTTTTGGCATATACCATATGCTAGAGAAATAGTCTTTAAAAGTGTCCAACTTGTCTTCAATGTTGATAATCTATCGGCCGTTGTATATTAGGGCGTCTTTTAAAATATCTGTTCCGAAATATTTGCTCCCTGAAATTTTATTTATTTCCTTGAAAGCCTGTGGTGAGGGGATAATTCTATTTAATCTTAGTTTAAAGGCTTCATTGATCTCGATCCGTACTCTTTCATTAATTATTTTGCTGAGGCAGTGTATTCTGGAGTTTAGTTCCTGCTATTCCATATTGATTCTATTGAGGTGCCTATGACACGTTCTTTTTAAAAGCCTGAGCCAGATGTTTCTTAGTTTCAGTAGCCTTTTTGTAGTGGTTGAAATGTGGTATTTGTGAGAATTAATGTTTAGAGTGAACAGGTGAGAAATTCACTATGTTAGGGCTCAGGATGACACCAATAGTGGTCAGAGGGAGAAGGTATTGTGATGCAGGTTGTGGCGTTGGATAGAGAGGTCGAGATTAATAAAAAGTCCAAAATTGACGCAGATCTTGGGACTGTAGAACTGTTAGGCGACAATAAGTCCAAAGAGAGGATAGTCTATCCAGTTCTCTAGAAAGATTTGCATCAGAATTAGACGGAATGTAAATGCTCCCTATCAGGAGTTTCATCAAGTTTGTCACTGCAGAAGGGAATGCATACAAGGCAGATTGAGAACGAGTCGCTTTGGAACGGAATATGAGCAAATTTGAACTTGTTTAAATTCACAGCAGTGCCCCTACCACTGTCACTGCGTATGATATTGTATCCATTTATATCCTGGGTTTTTGTTTATTATTCAGTCTGATTTCAGACAGGAGGAAGAATTCGATTTTGTATTGTTTAAGCAAATATATAACTGCTATTCTTTTGTCGGTGTTATCAGTGAATTGATATTCAGTGCACGAATTTTAGTATTTGAGTCACTCATTTAGTATCTATCGAAGCTACAAATTCTAGGTAAGTAATGCCCTAGACACACAGCGCTCTTAATGAAGAAATAACTAACGACTCATTAGTCTATAATGATTCATTATAAACATGCAGACACAGCCATTTCTTTAATTAAGTTGCAAACTGGTTTTGATATACTTATGATGACATTAAAGAAGCGATATGGATAGAATTAACGAAATAAATAATAATAATAATAATATAACTTTATTAGTTTAACAAACTTTAAATTCACAAAAATTCATAAATATTAATTGTTTTCTTGTGCTCCTAATATCACAATTGCATTAAAAAAAAATCCAAATTATCAAATTATTCATGACCTGCTTCTAATGAATTGCACGCATCCACTTTTAAATCTACTAAAATTTGTCTCGCTTAAGCTCAATGAAAAGCTCATTAAATTTCTGCAAACCTTTATAAAGTAATAAATTTTGCGCTCTTGTTGTTCTACGTCGATACAGTCGATATGTTACATCAGCACCTCTAATTGCATATGCGTCACCAGGTTCAATTGTTGAGTCAAATATTTCGGAAGTCTTCATCTTTATGTTAAATATAAAAGTTAGGACGTTTAACTCTGTCCTTTCTTTGATACTCATCCATTGCAATGCCTCCAACATCCATCTTATCGAAGCAAATCTATTGCACTTGAGTATACATCGCAGGGCTTATTTTGCAATTTTTGAAGCCTTTCTATTGCTGTTTGAGTACATAAGAATAGAATTGTCGAACAATATTCAAAATGAGGTCTAATTATGACATTATATATATGAATAGCAGTCATTGTAAATAATCTATTTTTTCCCTATTTTTTTACAAATATAGTCTACATGTGCATTAAAATTCAGTTTTTTATCTAAAATCACACCTAAGTATTTAATTTCGTCTACACTCTCTATTGTCGCACCATTAATTTCAATTTCAGTATCACAGTTCGAGTTCATCACCATTAATTTTGTTTTTGCCACATTTAACAAAAGCTTATTCATTTTTAGCCACTCACATAACATATCTAGCTCTTCTTTAAGTTCCAGTTTCACTTGGGGGAAATCACAGTCAGTTAAATAAATCAATGTGTCGTCTGCAAATAATACTGGTTTCGAAGATCTCAGAATTTCCCGCGTGTCATTAATATAAATGAGAAATAACAGTGTCCCTAGTACTGAGCCCTGTGGTACACCTAATGTAGTTTCCTCAACTGTTGATTTGACAGACTGTATCCTTGTTTTCTGTGTCCTTCCAGATAAGTAGCTTTCAAACCAGTCAAGTTCTTTACCAACTATTCCGAATTTACTCAATTTTTTTATGAGGATGTGCCCGTTAATAGTTTCAAAAGCTCGTTTGAAATCTAAAAATACTGCTATTATGAACTTTTCATCTATTGTCTCTTTCCACTCATTCACTATTAAATTTAATGCCGTTTCGCAGCTGTGCTGTTTTCTGAAACCCGATTGTTGTGTCATTATTAGTTCGTTATCTTCCAAATATTTTTCGAGTTGTATTTGAACTACTTTCTCCATTAATTTTTCGAAAATATTTAGCGTGTTGATTGGTCTGAGTTCTTCACATTTCCTAGTATTTTTTATTTTTGGTACAGGTACTATTATTGATTCTTTCCAAGTGTCAGAGCACTTTCCTTCACTTAAGCTTTTATTTATAATTTTCTCTAATATATTCCCTAACACATTCCAATTATCTAATATTATTTTATTATTGATTCCATTAAAATCTTTTTTATTGTTCATTGATTTACAAATTTCTTTTAGTCTTTCATTGCTCATATTACTAAATCTAAATCTACTCGCGCATTGATGTAAATTATTAACATACTCTACTTTTAGGATTGATTGATTCAGTTGATCAACACTCAATAAAGTAGCTATTTAATTTATTTGCTATTTCTTGACTATTGCTTACCTTAATATCACCAAATTGGACTTCACTAATTTTGTCCTTTGTCTGTTTCAATATTGTTCGTTTAATAACTTTCCATTTTTCCTTTTGTGAGCTTACATCATCTATATTTATTTTTACATATTTATCTTTAGTTTCACATATTTTATTCTTATACTTATTTCTAACTGCTTTGTACATACTCATTCCAATCTCTTAATTCATTTGTAAACTTAGCACATACATATGTATTTATTAATTTTTTCACTTTTCAGAACTCTGAATTCCTCTGTAAACCATTCATTCCTGTTTTGTACTAATTGCTTTTTTACTTAAATTTCTCTATATATGCTTGAATATCATCACTTAAACACTCTGCACATTCATTTAAATTATTACACTCATTGATTCTTTCAATCCCTCTATTTCTAAGCTCATTCTGAAAGCTATCCTTATTGTATCGTACATACTCGAACCAATTAATTTCACTCTTATTAGATTTGTGATTATTAATTTCTATTTATAATGTTTCATGATCACTGATTTTATTACTATTTGTTCTTACCTTTACATTGTCTGAGTTTGATATTACATAGTCAATAATCGTCTTAGAAGAAGTACTGGTAATTCTAGTAAATTCACTTACTTTCTGACTAAATCCGCAATCTTGAATAATTCTCTCTACTTCCTTTTTATATGTGGTGTTAGACTTCCAGTTTATATTAAAATCACCTGCTATTATTACGTCACCATACCAATCTTCGAATATACTTATCCATTGCCTAATATTCTTGCAAAATTCCCGTTCAGAGTAGCTTGGTGATCGATATGTTAGAGCCAGCATTAGTTGATAGTCGTTAAGTGTGCATTTCATTACCAACCACCATACACTCAATCCAACTGTTATATTTTGCACTACTACAAATTTCCACTCCTTCTTTATGTAAACAACAACACCACCTGTATGACTAGTGGTAGAATCGGACTTAACATACTATATTTTTCTAGATTTACTTCACTATCTTCAATTTCACTTTTTAAATGCGTTTCTGTTAATAACACCATTTCAAATTCATTTTCAGCAATAAGATGCTCTAGTTCAGTTAGGTTATTAATTAATCCTTGTATATTAAGATACACACCTGTAATAGCCTTTAGTTGCTAGTATCCCATCTCTTTTTTCTCAATTCTTATATGATTTAGATATACCGGACAATCCTTACTCCTCACACAATGATTAGACATTAAATTCAATTTCAATCTTTCATTAGCTCTTTCGCAGCTCACACACTTTTGAATTTCTTGTACAATTTTACAACTTCGGGTGTCGTGATTATCTCCACATAATATAATAAGCTTTGTTTTTATTTATTTTATTTATCAATTTAACAATTTACAAATGAGAAAACTTTATATTAAAAAGAATAAGTTTTTTATTTGCATTTCTTCTTCTAATTTTTCAAATCTGCAGGGGCACAGCGGAGCTCCACATTTATATTATATGCCAAATCTAGCACATTTCTAGTCATTATAGCTATAATGAAGGAAGAAAACACTTCATTAGTATACTTCATTATCATCTGACTTTCGAGCCATAATGACGTATACTATGTGATACACGGCATTTTAATTAATAGTTAGTACTAATGATTCATTAGATCATGTTATGTGCCTAGGTTATAAAATCTTATACCCTAGACACACATTACGATCTAATGAATCATTAGTACTAGCTATTCATTAAAATGCCGCGTGTACACTAATGAAGTGTGTTCTTCCTTCATTATAGCTATAATGAGGAAAAATGTGCTAGATTTGGCATGTAATTTAAATATGGAGCTCCGCTGTGCATCGCTGATTTGAAAAATAAGAAGAAGAAGAAATGCAAAGCGCAAAGTAATTATCTGTTCGCGTACTTCTCGTGCAAAAACTTACTCGTGTGGTGGGGCCAGAATGTAATGCCCTAGACATGCAGCACTCTTAATGAAGAAATAACTAACGACTCATTAGTCTATAATGATTCATTATAAACTGCGGACACACAGCCATTTCTTTAATTAAGTTGTGCTGTCACACTGGTTTTGATGAATTTATCACATTAAAGAAGCAATATGGATCGAATTAACGCGATAAACTTTGTTTTCATTTAACAATTTCCAAATGAGAAACACATTATATTTAAAGAAATATTAATATGATTTGTGATTTGCATTTCTTTGTATTTCTTCTTCTTATTTTTCAAATCGGCAGATGCACAACGGAGCTCCAGATTTACATTATATGCCAAATCTAGCACATTTTTCCTCATTATAGCTATAATGAAGGAGGAAAACACCTCATTAGTGTACTTCATTATCATCTGATTTTCGAGCTATAATGACGTATACTATGTAACACACGGCATTTTAATGAATGGTTAGTACAAATGATTCATTAGTTCGTGCTGTGTGTCTAGGGTATAAAATGCATGAAAAAGTAAGTGAACGCTTTTCATGCAACTTCTTGAAAAACAAGAAGAAGAAGTGTGGAATAACATTTGCGAATGAGTATTGTTTTATTTGTTTTTAACTTGTTGCCGTCTTGAACAGTCCTATGAGAGCATTGAATACTTAAACAATCTTCATTCGACATTTTGATTGCGCTTTAAAAACTTTTCAGAAAATTGAAAAACTTAACTTTTACTATGACAGCTGTCAATTTTCCTTGCAAGAATTGTGCAGTAACTAATAACTTCGGGTAAATTCATGCGAGAGGGGAAGCTGTGACGTATGCAAAACTCGTGTAATTTTGTGTGCACGAGAAAGTACGGGAACGGAAATTGGGTAAGTTCGTGCAAATTCATTTCAATGGATTGTCCCAAAACTGAGTACCCGAACAGACCTTAAGGCTGGGTCTATGTCATAATTGGGACAACTCGGTGCACAGTTAGCAAGATGGCCGTGGCGTTAAGATTTTTGAATAAATCGCGAATTGATTAATGGAATATTTATTTAAACATCTAAGGCAACAAATTAACGTTTTCTAATTTTAAAATTTGCCCCCAATTTTTATTGAAAATGATTTAAAAATGAAAATTCAATATTTTTTTAAAATTTCTCTGGTTTGCGGGGCTGCCACAAATTTGAACTAAATTAAATAAATTTTAACATAAGCTCATTGGAAGTTAATAAGCAGAAAATAACGGTTTCCGATTTTTAAAGTTCTACTTATATCTACGACAATTCGACGCAATAATTTGTTTTAACTGCAATCTATTGCATCAAATTTTCACAAATATAAGTAGAATTTTAAGAATCGGAAACCGTTATTTTCTGCTTACTAACTTCAGCCCCGCTCCGCAAACCAGAGAAATTAAAAAAAAACATTGAATTTTCATTTTAAAATCATTTTCAATAAAAATTGGGCGACAAATTTAAAAATTAGAAAACGTTAATTTGTTGCCTTAGATGTTTAAATAAATGTTCCATCAATCAATTTGCGATTTATTCAAAAATCTTAACGCCACGCCCATCTTGCTAACTGTGCACCGAGTTGTCCCAATTATGACATAGACCCAGCCTTAAGTCAAATTTTTTTTAATAAAATGTTTTTTAAAATAAAAATAAATAAAACTGAAAATTAATAAAAACTAAAGTTTATCGCGCTGATTTGATCCATATCGCTTCCTCAATGTCGTCAGTCTGCTCTAAAGTAACCTAGAGCAGCTTATTAATCAGACCTATTATTGGAGTTCACTTTGTGGTAAATAACACCTTTCATTAACACATTTATCACCTGGGATATGTTCTATATTACAGCTATTGCTGCTTTGATAGCATAGTAGAGCACCACTTTGAGAACTGTCAAATTTAGCCATAGCAAGAAAAAGCGGCTGCGAGATTTTGGAAAGCGAAAAGCTTTGCTTTGCAATCGATATGTGTGAATTGTCAAAAGCTCCTTGCATTTAATTGCGAATTTTTATATTGTATTGCTATCCAAATTATAATGAGCGACCAGAATTATTGATTTTGTCTCTATTGCAAATGGTAACCACTTCAAGAAGTTGTAAATGTATTATTATTTTCCAGTGCCAACATTTTAAAGAAAATTACTGGCACACATACATAAATATTACCATATTTGTTGCTTAGAATCAGGAGTGTAAGCAACAAAAAGCTGCTAAGATAGCAGCTATCTTAAAATCTTAGACAGAACAAATGTCAAAAAGCAAGTAAGAAAAAGCAGCTTTTGAATTATTCTGTACAGACAAAAGCATACGAAAGCAGCTAAAGCAGCTACAGTTGTAATGTTGAACACAGCCCTGTTTTGAATTAACGCTTTGATTTTTATGTTATTTATACACTTGCTCCCGATGCATATTTATTAAAGCTTGTCTTCCTGACACTAATCCTAACTTATAACTAAATAACAAAATAAGAGCCAAAGCTCCATACATATGTTGGTATCAAAATTATTGGCAGTAAGTTTAGGCATTGGCTTTGCCCCTTTTACATATAATTCCCCTAGAGTTGACAGCTGAAATTTTCGTACAAAGTAGCCGGATTCTAAAAAATCTTACACCCAACTCAACTCGACTGCTATTGTCGAGTTAAAATTGATTCAACGAAACTCAACTCCATTCTTGTTTCCATGAGCACAAACTAGAGTTTAATTCAGATTGAATTCAGTATGGAAACATGTACATAATAAGGGTGATTGATACGTGTGTACGCAAATCCAAAGAATATGACAAATATGTTCGATTAATTTCAGTGCTCCCTTGCCAGGAAAAGTGCAACTCTGGTTTGGTCCCATTGAAATAGACAAGTGTTCACTGTGCTCCTTCAAGTGTTACACTTAATACCAAAATTCCAAATTAAAACATTTTTTTTATAGTGCCCTTGCTTAAAATAACCTCTAAATATATAGATCAAATTATACAGAATACAAAAGCAAAACAAAATTAAGATATAATCAGGCCTACCGGGGAATTCGATTCGATCGAGTCAATATCGAATCGATTTTTTTTAGGAGCATTTTCTATTGTTTAATACAATTGAATCGAAGATTTTCCAAATTCAATAGAAAGAAATTTTCAATTATTTTTGACTGACGCTGAAGAATATTCGATGCCTTTTATTTTACTAGTAAAAAATGCTATATGAAAAACCTTGATTCGATGAAATTTAGATCGAATCGAATTCCCGGGTATTATTATTATTATTCCGGGGGATGCAGACAGGACTCCCGTCTCTCATCCTGCCACCGCGACCTAGGAGATCTTTTGTGACTTTACCCCTAAACGCCCTAGGGCGCCCATTCGAACTTAAGGTCTTTAATGAAACCTATAATGTCCTTGGGGGCCATTTTAACAACATCCTCAGGCAGTGGAAATGCCTTTCCTAGATGTCTTAGCCTTATGCGGCATAGAGCTTCACAATCACACAGGATATGCTCAGCAGTTTCATCGTCTTCCATACAGAATCGACAGGTCTCATCATCGACCTTACCCATCTTCTTGAGATGGTATCTAAGTGGGCAATGCCCAGTAAGTAGGCCCGTTATGAGCCTTAGTTCCTTTCTGCTGAGTGTGAGGAGTTCTTTTGTCTTCTGTTGCGAATACTTTATAAATTTTTTCGCTTGTCTCAGCCCCGGGGTGTTTTCCCAGTATTCCTTTTTAGTTCTGTCCTCCCAAAGCCTGATCTGAGCCAGGAGGTGACTCTTTGGGTGTCCAAAGACAGGCTCCGGGCCAATAAACGGAGATTTGGCTCCTTCCTTTGCAAGGCGGTCCGCAATCTCGTTCCCCTTAATGCCTTCATGTCCTGGTACCCATATTAGTGTCACCCTATTTGTCTCAGCCAGTTGCCTCAAGACAGTAAGACAGTCCCAAACCAGCTTAGACTCAAACGTAAACGAGTTTAACGCTTTAAGTGCTGCTTGGCTATCTGATATTATGTATATTTTTGCTCCACGCATATTTTTATGGATTATCTCGCGAGCGCAGAGTTCTATTGCGTGTATTTCTGCCTGAAAAATGATTGGTGAGGCCCCCAGTGCCTTTGCGAGATGGCACCTTAGCCAATATATGCCCACGTCTGCTTTACCTTCCATTTTGGACCCATCCGTGTACCATTTAAGAGATCCTTTTTCAAAGGGTAGGTCCCCAGTGTGTCACTGTTGACGGTCCCCCAAGATCACCTTAAATGGCGTTTCAAAGTTATGGCGTTTTTTGCATAACATATGAAATTGGGTTAGTCATCGGGTCCTCTACGAATTCCTGGAGGACTCTCAGGTGGCCAGCCAAACTGTTTGTGATTTGGAGATTTGCCCTTTGCAGTCTTATTGCACTATGTATGGCCTGCCCTCTCACATGCAAATGTAAGGTTAGCAGGTCCAACATAGCCTCTAAGGCTGTGGTTGGGCAGGTACGCATGGCACCTGTAACCCCTAGACATGCAAGCCGTTGTAGTTTTTGCAAACTAGCTTGAGCCGTCTTTTGTTCTGTTTTTGGCCACCAAACGAGTGAAGCGTATGTGACCATGGGTCTTATAATAGATGTATATGACCACAGAGTCATTTTTGGTTTTAGACCCCAAGTTTTGCCAAAAAGCCTGCGGCATGTCCTGTCCATGTTGCCACTGTAGCTTTATCTAGTATTCTTTTTAAGTGAGAGTTCCAGGTTAGTCTATTATCTAAGGTAATACCCAGATATTTGACCTCCTTTGAGAATTCCACTGTTGTTCCCTCAAGAGATGGTGCTTTCAAACAAAGCTTCCTTTTTCTTGTGAATGGAACAACTATTTTCTTGCCCGGGTTGGCTCGAAGTCCCATTGTTTGGCACCAGTTGTAGACTATGTTTAGGGCATTCTGCAATAGTTCAGAGATTATCTGATCATATTTGCTCCTGATTATAATAACCAGGTCATCTGCATATCCCTGATTTTCAAAGCCGGAGTTGGTTAGCTTCTGTAGAAGATCATCTATAACCAGTGACCATAGTAAAGGGGACAGAACCCCACCTTGGGGACATCTCTTAGCAGCCACTACTGTTATAGAGTCCTCCCCCAGGTTAGCTGTGATTCTCCGGCTTTCAAGCATAGCTTTTATCCATTTTATCAAGGAAGGTTCGATTCCTTTATTGGTAGCTGCGTTCTCAATGGCTTCAAAGGAGGTATTATCAAATGCTCCTTCGATTTCTAGGAATTCACATAAGGCTGTCTATTTATCCTGTACCGCCTGTTCTAGTCTTAGAACAAGACTATGTAGGGCAGTTGTAGTAGACTTCCCTGCTTGGTAAGCATGTTGGTTTGGGTGCAGCGGTGATCGCTTAAGTGCACCGCTCCTAATATAATTGTCTAGCACTTTCTCCATTGTTTTGAGGAGAAATGACGTTAGACTGATCGGACGGTAGGATTTGGGTAGTGCAGGTGAATGCCCTCCCCCTTTAGGTATAAATGATATCTTAACTTCCCTAATTCCCGGGTAGATCTGAATGTATTTAGCAAGGAAAGACTTCTAGTTGGCACATATATTTAAAGTGAGGGACAAAGTATGAGCAGAAAACAACGATTGTAACAAGAAGGGAATCTTCATATTATGTTCTGAAAAATTCCCAACCATGAAATTAGTTGAATCCAATAGCCGATTTTGAAATTTATAAAAAATGCACTTCATTGTATTCAGAGGATAATCGCAACGCGAGCAACAAAAAAAGAAAATTTCGAGATTATGCCTTCTTACAAGAAAAAAGAAACGATGTCCACAATTAACGTGTACAAAAAGTATAGACAACCCATCGAAAATATGAACATAAATATTTCACTTTAGCATTTCAATCATAAATGTAATATAATAAAATTCAAGCACGATATTATTTTAGTTTGACACTGGTCTCTTGAAACTCAATTAGCAGATGACACATAAAATAAATGGAGTCTTGAGTTTTAAAAATGCTTCCGCGTTTTGCAAATTGAAAAATCAATAGTTCTTTATCGTTAGCTAATCTAGGTATCATATACTCATTTCTGCCTGCCTTATTGGTTCCATCAAAATCCTCGAGAAATACCAACTTCCCAAGCCATGAAACAAATCCATGTGACTGTGTGCTGGTCCGATTCTATAAAATGTTCTATATTATACTTATTGAAAAGTGACTAGACATTGCTATAGAGCCTCGACTATTATCCATGCAGGAAAATAGTCTTTGTCATTTTAAACTTGACTCCCTACCTTCCCAAATGCTACTCTTCACTTATGGTGAATTCTTTTCACCAAAACCGAGCAGGCACTGAACTGAACCAGAACCTGTCTAGATCTACACCGAACTTAGTCCTGTCATGAGCGGGGACAAGGTGAAAAGAATGCAAGAAAGTAAAATACTTGAACCAGCCCGGTTTTGTGGTGAAAAGGAACAGGCAGAGACTTGGAACCTGTTATATTTGTGATTCGCGTCGCGGTACAAGATGAGTTATTTAAGCAATTTGGATAATTTATTAAACAATTTACCACAAAAATATCAGTATGTAATGACTGACTGGGATGCGCTCACGACCGCCATGCCAAGCATATTTTCCGAGTTTAAAAAGTCACTGCTGAGTTTTTCAAATGTTGTCCTCTCCACTCGAAAATGTCTCTTAAACTATTGAATGTAATTGTAAAGAGTTTCTCAAATATTGGGCAATACATTATTTCTCTGTTTGCATAATGTTCAACAACATTTTCTACAAAATTCTCCACTTTATGCGATTCTTCCCTCTGTTAAATGGGAAGAACTGCCAAAAATTCTTCAAATTCGTCCGATTCATTTGATGAGGAGGAATCACTCGTGTTGCAAAGTGCATTTACGAGTAATGCCATTTTAAAATGTTCATCCATTATGATTTCAACAAACAAAATAAATCACTTAATAAAATAATTCCGCACATCTATACTTTTAATGCCTTTTTAAAATGTTCGTCGTTTATAATTTAAAAAAAAAAAAAATCACTGACAAAATAATTTCACTTCCAAATGTTTGCACATCCACACTGATAACAAATAATTTTGATTTGACGTTTAGTTCGGAACCGTAACCACAAATTTTCATGGAACAAGAAAGTTCAAAACCGGAGCAGAAACCGAACATGAACCTCTGTGAAAAGAAAGAACATACGTTCTGAACCAGTTCTGTGTCAGTGCGGTGAAGAAAACACTTTGGGTGTAGGAACCGAACGAGTTATGGTTCAGTTCAGGTGAAAAGAATTCACCATTAAAGTTTTGATTAAAAAAGTAATCTTACAATTTTACCTGGACTTGGAATATTTTAAGTACAAGTCCCGGTACTGGTACTTCAAAAAATTTCAAGTACAAGTCCCGGTACTGGTACTTTAAAATTTTTCAAGTACAAGTCCAGGTACTGGTACTGTTACTAGTACTTAAGTACTTTACAGGTCTGTACCTGTAGAATTCTAAGTACAAGTACCAGTACAGTACCAGTACCTGGACTTGAAATATTTTAAGTACAAGTACAAGTCCCGGTACTGGTACTAAAAAAATTTCAAGTACAAGTCCCGGTACTGGTACTTTAAAATTTTTCAAATACAAGTCCAGGTACTGGTACTGTTACTAGTACTTAAGTACTTTACAGGTCTGATGTCTATAACTATGTGGGTAGGTCACTAAATATTTCATATATAAGTACTTGAACTGCAATTCCCTCCAGGAAAATCAAACTTGAAGCATCAAAATCAAATCTTTAATATAATATATACAGGGTGTTCCCCTTAGGAGGTCCATAGAGCGGGAGGTGATAGTACTCACCTAGACGAACCAAAAATTGAATGGCAGGGGGGGGGGGCAATATCAACCGTTTAGGAGTTACAGGGTGATTCATAAAAAAAACTAGGTTTTCACAAAACACCCTGTATATTAAAAACTACAGGGCGTATGGTCACAGCTAAGGGCTCACTGTATGCAGAACTTGGCCTTTCCAACGACAGCTCAACCAGCCCCGTACCCCTCTCCCCTCAGAAGTTATGAAGGTCTAAACTAGAAATTTCGGATTTTCTTTCCTTTTTTTTTACTTTGACCTCTATTATTTTTGCAAAAAGGTCGTTAACATAACTTTTTTTTATAAAAACTGTAAACTGCAGACTCTCCTCTTTAAGTTGACCTATGTGTTAACTGTAGCCGTTAAACAGTTATTAACTCATAACCTATTCAGGTCTCACCGAAAAAAGACGATATTTTTTAAAATGACGTGCTAAGCGAACAAATTATCGTTGAGAATAGGTTTGAAAATAGGTTTGAGAAACAGGTCGAAACCTTAATAATATTATTAAATGCAAGCTAGTAGAAAATAGCGGGATAAAACGCTAGTTTTTAAAGGAAATAAACGGTAAATTATTTAACCTTTGGAACTGGAAGAACACGAGAAAAAATTCCTTATACTCTGAATGCAAGACAACTCCGTTCTCTTTTCTTGTTATTAGCAAACTCTGCTAAATGGAAGCACTCCTCTGAGTCAATTAGGTGGCGTTCGGTTAGCCGAATCAAGTCGCACCGTTCACACAGGCAATGTTTGCATGATGCCGCATGCTGCTCTTTGTATCTTCGACCATAACAGCGCTGATATAGGGTCTTCCCCAGATATATAGAATACAAGTTATTCCCGTTATAAACCACGTTCCGCCATTAGTTACGAAATATCGTGAAAATGTATAGCAAAGCACGGTACAGAGAACACAATACTCTCTACGCTTTCTTTGTCTTTCCTATAGAAATTTATTTACATTAGTCACGAAATTACGTCACAGAATATGTGCCAACATTTTAATGAGAATAACTTGTATTCAACATACCTTGGGAATAGAACATATTTTCATGCAATTGCTGCTCCACTCCTACGAGTAGGAAATTAAAGGCGAAGCCATTGCGTGTATATAGTTGTAGCCTCTGTCAGCAAATAGAGTTAGATCTATAGAAAGAGCAGGACGTCACCAAAATATCGCACGAATCGTATCGCGCTCGTGAAAAGGGGTAAGGTGAAAATCGCACCAAACTAAGAGCATTGCTGCGATAAATTTGTGTATCGCACGAAACGTAGAAAGAGTAAGCATGTTCAGCGACAACTACATTGCTGCAGCCAATCAGAGCTCTGTCGCATGCGATAAATTGCGCCCGTGAACAAGGTTTTAACCTCAACATTTACGCTTGATTACATTTGTAATCGGATGCTAAAGCTGCGTAGTGATGTCAAAATTTATTATAATATATAAATATAAAAACATAAATGTATGTAAATTTCACACTAATATCTCCTTGCCACTACAAAACTAAACAATTTAAGTTGTAGCCTTTGTCAACCTTGTGCGCGCGATAAAAACCAGTCGCAAATACAGATAGATTTATAGAAAGAGCAGGACGTCACCAAAATATCGCACGTATCGTATCGCGCTCGTGAACAGGGGTTAATGTTACGTGTGTGGTCTTGGTTCATTATTCAAAACACAATAACTATAACTCAGATATAATTGACAAGCTCCTTTTATTTCATTGTCTACTGTTTACGTATATAAACTCACTAACAAAGTTTTACTTTCATTATCACTTGCTAATTTTTACTTGTATTGGCTTCACTGCCTAAGACAAGACTCGATCCCGGTGTTGATAAGTGCTGTATTTATACTCTACAAAATCTTCAGAGGCTTCCCGCAGAAACATCGATTCTCCACACCTAAAGTGGTTGTCTGCACTTTTTTTTTTGTATACATATATTTTTATTAAGCCAAGCTCAGAAGATACCCTGAGTGCAAAGCACAGCACGATAGGAAGGAATGAGTTAAGGAAAGGATTAGGGGACATGAGGAAAGTAGCTGAGGTGCTGATGTATGTCACTCTTGAACCTTTGCATTTTGTAAGGCCCAGGAAAAACCAGATAGTAGACGGTTTCACATTCGCATAGTTACGCGAAATTTCCATTTCCAATAGATGTCACTTGTCTGTTTTATTTTTCAGAATATACATCGCATGGGCATAAAATAAACGTTATTTATTTAAGGAGGTTTTGAAGCTCCCGAGAAATTTTCTCAATATTTGTATAATCAAAAACGAAAATTTATGACTTTTATATACTTACACAGAGCCCAACTCAACTCGAATGGTTTCATGGAGTTAACATCGACCTTCTGAACTAGCCCTATTTAAATCGGGCAATCGTAATTTTATTATGTCATAAAAAGATAAATTATCGACCTTTTGCAATTGCTCAACAACGTACATACAGTACTTCCTACTTCTGACGCGAAATTTAAAAAAAAAATTCAGATACGAATTTATTGCTGAGGACAACAGAATTGGCCACCGGTACCGTAAATATTGTACCGGACTGCCTAGGCCACTTTCAGTGTTGCAATATTTTGGGACGAAATACAATTGGTTTCATTCGACCGCGACTACAACAAATATTTCAGTTATATGTACGTTAAGACGAGCAGCTTTTTGTGTACGCGTACATTGTAATGGAATTATAGGAAGCTGCTTAGTACTTCATGTAGTTTAAAAAATGCGTAAGAAACAAGGTTTTGGGTGCACCCTATACTCTGCCCGTCTTTTAATAGGGGTGGGTACTTCACAGGTTCTTCAAGATGCGAGTAAA
This sequence comes from Dioctria linearis, assembly GCA_963930735.1. Taxonomy (NCBI): domain Eukaryota; kingdom Metazoa; phylum Arthropoda; class Insecta; order Diptera; family Asilidae; genus Dioctria; species Dioctria linearis. The sequence continues at coordinate 233,795,949 of OZ005742.1, read as the reverse complement.
TTTAAATTTTATTTTCGAATGTCCGTAAGATCTTTCACAGTACATATCGCAGATCAAGCGAGTTCACGTTATCGAATATAATCATGTCAACAAGTGCTAGAATATAAATTTCTATATATGCATTTAAATGCTTCTTTTAAATCTATTTAAGGTTCAGCCATACGAGCATGTATGTGGTTGCGTACGCTTTCTTATTTATGCGTACGCTCTAGATTTCTTGGTGATCACTTTATTGACGATCAGTTTGTTCACGTTATCGGGCAGTAAGTAGATAAATACTTTTCTTATTCACGTTAGCAGGTGTTAACGTTATCGATTTTGTACGGTATATAAAATCGCAACTCTTTAGATGATCACCTTTACATTCACTTTTTAACACAACAATCAGCTTAATCTCAAAAGCTATACTACAATATTCTAAAATACTAATAATAAGATATAATAGTTTAATTCTCAAGTTATTATAGTGTAGAGTAATTTAGTGAAATATCGATAATAAAAAGACAAAACAAGATATTAAATTGTAAAAAGCACATGTATGTATATGGAATTCGGCGAAATTTCAATTAAAATGATCAATGCCGTTGCCCAGTATAAAGTAATTGAGGCAATGGCACTGGTGAAATTGCGTAAAGAAATATCCTGTCTAGAAACTCTCAGAGTATTTTTGTGCTTTGATTTGTATCGCAAAATTTTATTCATTATATACTACTAAATTAATCAGGTGCGAAAGCTCGTTATTATACATATATTAAAAAAAAAACACTCGAGAGTGTCTGATAACTTTTCTTTGACTTCAATTCATCAATTGTTTACTTAGCAATAAACACAACAGCATGTCTCAACTGTTGTGCTGCTTACGTATTCAAGTATAATATCATGAGCTAAGACGAAGAGTTATATTAAGGATAGCAGGCCAGCGCTGGATATTTTATTTTGTTTCAAAGGTAGCCCTCTTGGTTAAATATTTTATTAGTAAGTAACTCTCCATAGACATAGGAGTAAATCAACCAGATTAAATCGTATGTTCCTTTCGCGTTTAGAGTTTTAGCTTTGATTTTTAACTTCTAAAGAATATTATATTTGAATATAACTGCAAAAATTCTGAAGTGTCTTTCTTAAAGGTAAATGGATTTGGAAAACGTCTGGACATCCATTCAAAAATTTCGGCCATCACAAATGGAATGGCTGATTTGCAATTCGAAGAGGAGGATGAAGAGGCTGTCGGATTAGTTCAAGAGCTTCCCACGCACGCATGCAAGTATTGCGGGATTCATGATCCTAGCACTGTTGTAATGTGTAATATTTGCAAAAAGTGGTTTTGCAATGGCCGCGGTAGTACATCTGGTTCCCACATTGTAAACCACTTAGTTCGTGCAAAACATCGTGAAGTAACGCTTCACAGTGATGGTCCACTTGGAGAAACTGTTCTGGAATGCTATTCTTGTGGTGTCCGAAATGTATTTGTTTTGGGATTTATCCCTGCAAAAGCTGATTCCGTTGTTGTACTATTGTGTCGGTAAGTATGTTGGTAGTGTGGCTTATTGGCTGGGATTCATATATTTAAGGCATTTTTCTTTTTTTACAGGCAACCATGTGCTGCACAAAATTCCCTAAAGGATATGAATTGGGATCAAGAACAATGGAAACCTTTAATTTCAGATCGTTCATTCTTGTCATGGCTTGTAAAGGTGCCAACTGAACAAGAACAGATGAGAGCTCGTCAAATTTCAGCTGCACAAATAAATAAACTTGAAGAGCTCTGGAAAGATAACATTGAAGCAACATTTCAAGATTTGGAAAAGCCTGGAATTGATACAGAACCATCACAGGTTTTACTACGTTATGAGGATGGGTATCAGTATCAGAAAATATTTGGACCCCTGGTGATGTTGGAAGCTGAATATGATAAGAAATTAAAAGAATCACAAACACAAGAGAATATTGAAGTGCGTTGGGATGTTGGCTTAAATAAGAAGACCATAGCTTACTTCACTTTAGCTAAAACTGATGGAGACATGAAACTTATGCACGGAGACGAATTGAAGTTGCGATATGTTGGAGAACTTCATAAACCCTGGAGTGGAGTGGGGCATGTAATTAAAGTCCCCGATAATTTCGGAGAAGATATTGGATTAGAGCTAAAAATTGGTCAGGGTGCTCCTACTGAATGTACTTCAAATTTTGCTGTCGATTTTATATGGAAATGTACTTCATTCGATCGCATGCAACTTGCCCTGCGGAAGTTTGCTGTTGATGACAATTCAGTTTCCAATTACATTTACTCTCGTCTATTAGGGCATGGCAGACATGATGGCACTGATGAACTCACATTTCGTGGCAATATACCGAAGCATTTCAGTGCTCCCAATTTACCTGATTTGAACAGGTCACAGGTATATGCTGTAAAGCATGCTATACAACGTCCGTTGAGTTTAATTCAAGGTCCACCCGGAACAGGTAAAACGGTTACTTCTGCAACTATCGTTTACCAGCTTGTCAAATTGAACGGAGGAACTGTACTTGTTTGTGCTCCAAGTAATACAGCAGTCGACCAGCTGACTGAGAAAATTCATCGCACTAATTTGAAAGTGGTACGAGTATGTGCCAAGTCCCGTGAGGCAATTGACAGTCCTGTAAGCTTTCTCGCATTGCATAATCAAATAAGGAATTTGGAAACAAACGTAGAATTGAAGAAACTTCAGCAGCTAAAGGATGAAACTGGGGAATTGAGCTCAGCAGATGAGAAGCGATACCGGATGCTAAAGAAGGCAGCTGAACGTGAATTACTTGAAGCTGCAGATGTCATATGTTGTACATGCGTTGGTGCCGGAGATCCCCGTTTAGCTCGCATTAAGTTTTCATCAATCCTAATTGACGAGAGTATGCAATCAACTGAACCAGAATGCATGGTACCAGTTGTTTTGGGTGCTAAACAACTGATTCTAGTTGGAGATCATTGTCAACTTGGTCCTGTAGTTATGTGCAAAAAAGCTGCTAAAGCGGGCTTATCACAAAGTTTATTCGAGCGATTAGTTGTTCTTGGCATTCGTCCGTTCCGATTAGAAGTTCAATATCGAATGCACCCTGAACTTTCACAATTCCCTTCAAACTTTTTCTATGAGGGAAGCTTACAGAACGGAGTTTGTGCTGAAGACAGAAAGTTGAAAGTAGATTTTCCTTGGCCTCAAACTGATCGCCCAATGTTCTTTTTAGTTACTCAAGGCCAAGAAGAAATTGCTGGATCTGGAACTTCCTACCTGAATCGTACAGAGGCCGCTAATGTTGAGAAGATTACAACACGTTTCTTAAAAGCCGGTGTTAAGCCTGAACAGATCGGTATTATTACCCCATATGAGGGACAGAGAGCGTACCTAGTTCAATACATGCAATATCAAGGAAGTTTGCATTCAAAGCTTTATCAGGAAATTGAAATTGCCAGTGTGGACGCATTTCAGGGTCGCGAAAAAGATATTATAATCATGTCTTGTGTACGGTCTAATGAGCATCAAGGCATTGGTTTCTTAAATGATCCAAGACGTTTAAATGTTGCTCTTACCAGAGCTAAGTATGGAATCATAATCGTTGGGAATCCAAAAGTTCTCTCCAAACAGCCTCTCTGGAATCATTTGCTCAATTTCTACAAAGATCGCAAAGTTTTAGTTGAAGGTTCTCTTAACAATTTGAAAGAATCTTTGATACAATTCCAGAAACCTAAAAAGATAGTTAACACCCTAAATCCTGGAACGCACTTTATGTCGAACGTTATGTACGATGCGAAAGAGGCTATGATGCCGGGATCTCTTTACGATAAATCTGGAGCAATGGGCTTTGGACATCCTCCTCAACCACCAATTAATCCTCCAATGGGCTATCCTCCACGAAACATGGCCATGGATATGTTTACTCGTAATCATCACGATTCAATTAGTTATATTTCACCAGAACGAGCTCAGGCAGCTATGAACAATATGCCGGTACCGGTTGGAATGTTTATGAATATGAGTAATATACCTCCAAGGTTTTACAATCAGCACCAACAAGCAATTCAAGCTGCTAAACAAGGTAGGAGGCAGGTTAAGAGTGTAAAAAATCAACAAAAAATACGTGGATCTAGCCAAGGAGGACCCCTTACGCAACAGAATATGAGTCAGCCAGGTTTTAGTTTGTCACAGCAACCAGATTTGTCTCAAGATTACGGACAAATGTCTCAAATGGACGGCATTCTCTCCCAGGATTCTGCATATCAAGTAAGTTCAGATAAAAAAAAATTTCTTAAATATATGAAACTTATTTAAAATTCTTTTTCAGGGACACGTGGGGGACAAAATGACTTTCGGTTTGACTAATCAAAGTCAATTTTCGCAGCCCTATTGATAACTGTAACTGAAATGCAGGGCTGCAAAGTTGATCGGTCAGGGCTTTCGAGATGAAATTGCAACAAGAATTAAACAGCGAAAACATTTGATTCATTCATTCAGCGATGGTGTCATAGGTTGATGTGATGATTGAAAACATGAAAAGTGGCTCTTTAACTGGACTTACCGACAGCAAAAAAAAAAAAAAATAACAAACATTCTGAGCTGAGATGATGGAGAAGCAGTCGAAAAATCGAGAAAACACGATAAAGAGGCGAGGAGATCAGAGAAAGATAATCTAAAATCCCACGCAACAGTCTGATGCGGATGGGACTCTGAAAGGACACTTGCGCGCGCTCGTACAGCATTATAGCACCTTTGCAGCCAGTGCAAATTGTTCATTATACACACACACATGAGTGGCGGATCTTTTGCTTTAGCTGCTAATCTATAACAACGCTCGTTTGTACAATTAAGAAGCAGACCCAGAGCTGATCTGCAGATCGAAGCAACTGCTACTTTCCCACCTGCCTCAAATAAGTCTTGTTTTTCTTCTCCTAAAACAAAAAAAACCTTCCCCATCTAATTTTATTTTCATTTAGCGATGTACAACTTTCTTTTGAAATTAAACTTGAAAGTATATTTTTTTAGAATTTTTAACGCATTTAAAAATCGCCAAATTTTCGATACATTTTCGCCTTTGCGTTGTGTATGGATTAATTGTAAGAGAACTGGAAATGTCACAATAAAATCAGAATGCCGTTTGTCTCATAATATAGAGGATTTTCCTTTTAAACACTTAATTGAATTGTTATTTGGTCATAATAAACAATTTTTTCGTTAATTTTTTACTTGTAAGTAGTTTTTTGTTTTGCTCTCGGCGGTAATAATAACAAGTGGAGACATGTGGATATGAGACGATGAATAGAACAGAACTGTATTTAAAAACCTTGAGATGCTCAAATCTGATCAACTTAAATTTGAGGATCTTGATTGTGTCTGAAAAAAGATTAGATTTCTGGGGCGTATAAGAAAGTTGTTGAGGATGCAAAATGCAATAATGCCTTTTAACGCTTTGATTTTGCCACACTTTTTTCATATTGCTTCACATTGTTATTATATGTTAGTTCGAATTAATGGGTGTAACGACTATAATTTTTTTTCTCATTTGCAAAAATCTAGTTGTATCTTGGGTACCAGGGGTTACTTAATCATCATTAATCAGGTCCATCTTAAATCAGGCCATGGTTAAACGATAAAATAGCAAATGAATTTCTTTTCTTTTTTCAAATTCCAGAAAAGAAAAAAACGAACAAATTTTGTTTTTGCAAGGGAAAGCCAATTAATGTGAGTCCAAGTGGAAAACCCGAACACGAAGCTTTTTTTTTTAAAGAAAAGAAGAAATGCAATTTGAGCATTTCCGATCACCCAACAAAGGGGCTGAACAATAAAGTACAATGCACTTGGGGTAATTTTCTCTGGTATCGCTCCTTGGGTGTCATCAAGAAAGGTGAGGATCAAGACCCTCACAGTCTTCAGTTATCGAATTGAACACAACAAATTTCAATTACTTCGTTTTGCTCTGTGGTGAACTCAAGCGCCATTAAGTGTTTGCCTGAGTTTTTTGTTGTTACAAGTTGCTATCGAGATTTATCAATTTTCCAGTTATCGTGAATTATACACACACCAGAAATCTTAATTATTTTGTTTTGATTTGCGAGTGGACCTAAACTCCACAGTGTTCGCTCAATTTTTTTTTTGTTTAACTTACAAGGTGGAATTACCTTCTCGTGGTAGGAGTGATTTATTTAGCTAATTTTTATATATCAGGTGACAGATTTGGTCTGTACTGTGAATTGTGTGATTACACTGGTACATGAATCAACAATAAAGACAAAATCGGCTAGGAAGCCAGGCGCATCGTAGCATAAACCAGGCCTGGCTTTGCTTGGGCAGCCAAACACCCTTATTACAGTTGTCGACTCACCAAAGTGACAAGCTTCGCAGTCACTCTCACTTCACTTTTCGTATTGTCGTTGTCGAACGGTGTGACGTGACATTTTTCTTCAAAGCCTTATTATAGTTGTCACTTAAAGTGACAGATAGCATCAGGGCATGAGTCAGGGTATGAATTATACTTGTAGACAAAATTGAGGTTTGTCTTATTTCGTGGTATTGTTCTTACTTTTTAAAGTGTTTAAAAGAAAAAAAAATATAAACGCGATGTATTTCAGTCCTTTAGCTATAACAGGTTGCTTCACCATAAAATCTATCATGACTTCAAATTATTTTGTTGTAATTTTTACACTAAAATTGAAAAAAAATTAATTTATAAAAAACTATTGAATTTTATGTTTTAATGAACAACTTAAAAGCCATTATAAAAATTATCATTTTCCGCTGCATTTTCCATTTCCTTACACACATTTAGCATCTGTCACTTACAAAAACCAAGTGAGTAAAATTGTCACTTAATTATCACTTACATCGACATTTGTCACTTAATACGACAACAGTAATAGGTCCAAAGCAGTGTTGGGCGTAATCTGATTCCAGTGTAATTTAATTAATAATTCCATTACAAATTAGTCAAATTACTAAGTAGTCTAATTAAATTGTATTTGATTACATTTCAATCAGATTATGAGAGAATATGTAATCTATCAAATGTGTAATCTGTTACAATATAATTCGATTATTTTGTAATCTAATTACATTGTAACAGATTAGTTTGTAGATTACTTAAAAGTAATTAATAATATAATGAAATGAATTGAAAGAAAATAGTATTGTTCTCGTACGAAATTAGTTTTATGGAGTTTTATGAAGAATTAGAATACAAATATCTTAAATATCTTAAATGTAATCACATTAATTAGATTAACATGTAATGGAATTAACATGTAATCAGATTAACTTGTAATCACATTACACGTTAATCGATTACATTATGTAATTATGGAAATGGATTACATTAGTAATCTGTTACAAAGTAATCTGATTACAGATTACATGGTTAATTGCAATTGTTAATCGTTAATCAGATTACATTTTGCCCAACACTGGTCCAAAGTCGTATATTTGCGACAAATGTCACTTTAAACGACAACCATAAAACCATTTTTGTGTCGTAACGCCATTTCTCACTTAAAGTGACAACGATAATAAGGGTGAAAGCTTTTTTCAGGAGATTTTCAGGCATACCAGTTGAGACGAGAGCCGCCTAACTCCATCCGGAATTAGAGGAAAAAATAATCGAATAAACTAATAGACAACGGGAGGAGATAGGGAGAAGGCGGAGAAACAAAACACTACACACAAGAAAATTTCCCTTTCTTTTTCCCACAGCGCTAATCACCAGGTTGGTGAAGCGCTTCATCAATTTAACAGTGTTTTATGAGTGTTTTTGTCAAGTTGGCGAAAATTTGTCTCGACCTTCTTGTGTATTTCACTCAATTACTATATTATCGGGCATGTATATCGTTTTGTTAGATACTAAGAAAATCATGTGCACAAAATTACCTTTCATCTGCAAAAGGTCGATATCTCCCATAGGAAGGGAGCATTCACCGGTACAAAATGCACATGAATTCGGCAATTTTTAATCTTTATTATTTGGGCATACAAATTCGAGGGTGCATTTATCCCATCAAATTTCGGTTTTACATTTTCATCAATATCTCCGTTAGATCTTAACCGATTTCAATGATTCAAAGGCTTAGTAGGGATAGCATCTGCACGCCCACATAATGGTATATACCGTTTTGGGGTGGAGCGAGGGGAGGGAAAATATGAACTTTCGACTTTTCCACCTCTCCTGGGTAATTGGTAGCTAAATAGTTGCGTAATATCACCTTTGTATAGCGATTTTATTTCTATTATACCTATTAATTTCGCAATGCGTTTTTTTAGTGATCTCTGTTTTTTTACATATAGATACAGATAGTAGCGTAATGTCTTTGGTTATACGATTTTTTTTCTTTTGTTTCTTTAATATATAGACATAAATATTAGTATATTAACGAAATGTTTTTTTTTATATTCGTACATAGATTAGTTTAATGACGTAGTGAATTTTGTTTCCCTAGCGATCTTAGTATTTTTTGTTTGTTTCTTTTATATATGCATACGTATATATATGATATATATACATTATCATCATAGGGAAGCATAGATAATAATTATCCATATATGTTCGTGTAGTACCATAAACCCTTATACTATTTTTTTGTGCGTATTATGTAAAATAAATAAAAACATGGCCATGGGCTAATTATCTGTTTTTCGTTTGGTTGGGGTTCTGGGGAAGGTAGAAATGCTAGGAGAATGGTGTAGCTGGCAATCTTTCCTGTGAGTTTGGTGGGCAGGTCGGTCGGTAGGGTGTGTAAGTGGTCCAGAGTGACACATTACTCAGAGTGGTAACCTTATTCCTATCCTTGCTAGGTGTAATCTGACTGCTATGATAGCTGACTGACAGTGATACAATCGCAGCATAGACGAGTACTGTGCTGCTGAATCCACTATGTCAGGAGGAAAACTGCGAGCTCAGTGAGAAAAAGTAGAAGTAACAAGTAAAAAAGCTAGAATTGGTCTAAGACCAATTCTTATCATACCCTAGATGAATGCCCGTATTAAATTTCGTATGGTCACCGATCTATTCAAGTTTGGGTTTGAAGTTGTTTTTCGCATATATTTCTAGAACGGTTTGTTGCACAGAAAAAATGATTATTACCAATTTTATAGGATTTCGTATTCTGCAGAAGTTTTTAGTACAATAAAAATGTCTTGGACTGATCGTTTTCAAAGTATGCGTAAAAAACCTAAATTTTTATATGGCAACACCAAGAAGAAGTTACCCGATTTAGTCCATTTTTAAAATTTTATTTGCTAATGTAGTAAAAACATCATGTACGAAATTTCAGCTCTCTACGTCGACGCGTTCTCAGGCAGTGTCCAAATATATAGCGGAAAACGAAATTTTTATATGGCAACCCTACGAAGGAGTTGCCCGATTTGTCTCATTTTCGAACTTAATTTTACTTTTTTTTTTAAAGTCCGTGTACAAAATTTCAGCTCTCTAAGTGTACGCGTTCTCGAGTTATCGTGCGCACGGACGGACAGACAGACGGACGGACGGACGGACATGCAAAAATCAAAATAACTTTTAATATTATGAATGAGTGTCCAATCCATTTTGCTCTACCATCTTTATTTCGAGGTGTTACAAACGGAATGACAAACTTAGTATACCCCTATAGATTTCATCTAGGGTATAAAAAGAATCCAGCGTGATTGATACTGGCTAAAGTCAGTGGTGTGGAAGGCAGAACAATTATCCACGAGGCATAATCAGAGGTTTGTTGGTATCTTAGCGTTCAGGGACCATCCCGAAAATATTCTATTCAATTCTTTTTAGCCATTCGTACTATATTTAAACAAGACTCGTGCTTACTAATCCAGGGCTCCTTGGTACGAGGAGCCTCTTTTAAAGAGAGGAAAGCGATTGAGACGACGAAAATACCCTGTAACAGAGGGAATCAGCACACATTCCTCCATATTACCTCCACACGCTAGCCGCCCTGTCAGAGCGACGAGACCCTTTAACGAAACCAAAAGAAACCAAACCGGCACATCCTATTTACTTAGTCACATAGATTCATATATACGCCGACCTAAAAGGAAAAAAAGTTGTCTCATTTGAGTAGATACCGGCATAAGTTTCCAATTATGGCAACTGAAAGAATTATTTCAATTGACAAATGAAAGAAAAGAATGAACTTACTCTTCCACTTTAAGGCACTTTCACATCTAAAACAAGAACCGAGAAAATGTAAACCGAAAAACTCAATTTATTCCACTTTAAAACAAGATTTTTATTCCAATGATTAATAAAATCATAGGAAATAGGATAAACTAATAATTTTACTAAAAAAAATAATATATTTATATCAGAGCTTTAAGAAAACACAACTTTTATGTTTTATCAGCCGAATTTTTCGGGCGAAAAAGTTTTTCGGCCGATAAAACGTAAAAGTTGTGTTTTCTTAAAGCTCTGATATAAATATATTATTTTTTTTAGTAAAATTATTAGTTTATCCTATTTCCCATATTTTATTAATCATTGGAGGAAAAATCTTATTTTAAAAGGGAATAAATTGAGGTTTTTTGGTTTACATTTTTCGGTTCTTGCTTTTGATGTGAAAGTACCTTACCCTGTGTAAAAATGTTAACTTTTGTTGGGGAAATGCATCCCTGTCAAATTTTTCTAGTCGAGAAGTTAGCATACACATTATCGGTAAAAAAGCTTCGAGTCTGTTAAAAACTCTGAAGCTGTTGTGACTCAGGTACCTTTGCCCCGAGTCACAACCATAATACCGATACATCAATGTATCGTCCAATACGATATATTGATGTACCAGTAAGTGACCCTGAAAAAACATTTCAATTTAAATTTCATTAAAAACTCTATCAAAATTTAAAGTGCATTTAGAAATGCATTCCCTTATTATAACAAAATGCAATTTAGCATAAATTGCATTTTGTTATCAGACACACATTCCACTCACACGGTATGCATACTTACCTACATACAGTGTCTTCTTACTTTTTTTCGGTATGTACACTGTACATACGTACATTACTTACTTAATCTAATCTAATTGTACATACATACATAAAATTATCACAATTATTCGCGCCCTCTTAAAATTAATATTTCAAGACGGGCGCACAAGTGCATATCGGATTACAGTTTGCATAGATGCAACAACATAACGTTTTAATGACAGCAATATTCATTAATTTCAGTTCCTTTTTAAACAAACTAACTACAATTTTTGTTTGTTTAATAAATAGTAATTAATTAAATAAATAAATACCAAGAAGTAAAATATAAGATACAAATATAACCAAGTGAAAACCAAGAAAAGTAAAGTAAAAAGAAATAATAATAATAATAAATCAACGAAACACCAAAGCAATTAAATAAATCACAAAAAAAAAAAGAAGCCCGGGTACTCCAAAAAGAGAGTACTTAGTAGAACAGCAAAATTTTATTTTATTTTTTTTTCTCTCATTATTTTAAAATATTTTCTTTTAATTAAAATTATATTCAATCAAATTATTTATAAATAAATGCCTTCTGCGTGAAACATAAAAGCAAGGTGGAAAAGTGAGATATATTTGTTTTTTGTATTATTAAAACCTACAACTAAGATAGAAAAGTAAAATTTAATTGATTTTTTTTCTCTCTTCTCCTTATTATTTTAAACTAATTTTTTTTTTATTTATTTAAAATTATAATCGATCAATTCATTTCTATATAAACCCATTCTGCGTAAAATAAATTCTTCCCCATACAAAAGAGCCTGATTACGCTCCTCCTAGAAGCGACCTCTGCGGTAAGACCTTGTGAGCTTGCTGGCCAGAGGACTTCGAATAAACCAAAAATCGATCCCCTACGATAGAGCTTCACATACCTATCGATCAGGAGAAAGATTTTGGTTGGAAAGAGCGATTTTGCTGCTTACCTCTTTTTTTTTTATTAGCTAAATAATAAATAAATAAATAAAAAGACCAGAGATAAATAAACATCCATTTTTTTCTTTCTTTTTCTAATTTCTTTACTTGCATTGAGATTTTATCACTTCTCTCGCTATAATTTGTAAAAAAAAAAATTATTAAAAACGCCTTTTTTTTTCTCTCTTTCTCTCTCTACATCCAATTAAAATAAATTAACCCTCTTATTATTGACAAATCAAACAAATTATCCACCTTCTTATAACTGTGTTTTTGACACATATTACAGATTACTGAAACACTTTTACTTATACATAATTATTTACGCATAACCAACTTAACAGCTGCTTATTGCTGTTGAGAAATTTAACTATTTGTGTTCTACTTGTCTGCCTTTTCTTTGGTCCATAAAAATTTGCCGCGTCTTTTATAGTTCCCCAAATAGGAAGGACAACAAAACTTCATCGGCATCCAGGCAGGGAAACTGGATGCAGCGGGGGGTCAATTTCGGCAACCCCTCGCATATACAAACAAAAGCACAAATTCACAGGATTCCCGAGACAATGTCGGCAGAGGCAATAGTAAATTAATTCGAATCCCCGTCCAGATTAATAAAAGTTCTCTAACTCTCTCTTTGCCTGTCGATATCTGCTCTGCTCCTAAACTTACATTTTTAATTGATGCCGGAGCAGAGATCAGCTTAATTAAACTCCGTCCATAAAATAAATACTACGGAAGGGTTCATCTATGCTAAATTGAATTTAGAATCTTCTTATAATAATTAGTCCATCCTAGAACACCCATTTCAAATAGTGGGAAATGACTCCATCCTCTCATACGATGGCCTGCTTGGTAATGACTTTTTATCTCGATACATTGCTAGTATCAATTACAAAAATAAATGTATTTCTCTAGAAATCAATGATTCAAATGAATTCTATCCTTACGAAGATTACTATTCAAATTATCCATATGTTTATTTGAAAAGCGACCCAGAAAAGAGGTCTCAAACAAAAGGTTTATTATATACGGAGATAACATTCTCCGATATAAATACTAATACAAATCTATCTCCATCAATTGCTTCGAAAAGCAATGCAAATCGATCTCAACCCAATGCTTCACAAGAAATGAAGCATAAAGGTAAAAATCTATCTCCATCTATAGCCAGAAAAAAGGCTGAATTAAATAAAAATCAATCTCCATCCAAAGCTTCACAAGATATGAAGCAAGAACATAAATGTAAAACTCCATCAATAGCCGCACAGGAGGCTCTATCTAGTAAAGTTCTAACTCTTTCATCAATAAATTCACAAAAAGTGAATCCCAAGAATAAATCCAAAAAATCAAAGAATTTCAATAAAGTTTTATCTACTTCAAACTCTATCGAGTCGGAATCATCGTATAACTCCTTCTAAATTCCACAAAAGTTGGAATCATATGTCCTTCCTACTAATCATCCGAAAGAATCGGATCATTTAAAAAAAGTAAAAATTCCGGCTCGATCAGAGTTCACTACTGAAATTCCAACTTCTTCTATTCAACATCAATCGGTCTGTTTTAAGAAGGAAATAAGGCCAGGTTTATGTGATATGCTTTTGGGGTTTTTAATAAAATACGCCCGTAGATAAAAGCAAATACTATTTAATCCAATTAATATAACTAATTCTACAAAATAATATAAAAGAATGTCTCAACGTTACTTGATTGGAGTGTGAAGCGAAAGCAAGTGACGAGCGCTTGACAACATTTTATAAATTCACTCTCATGACGTTATCATGTCTTATTCTCTCTGTTCTTGTATCGTGTATTCGTCGTGTTGCGTTCGTTCAGTCCGTTTACTATAAAGTCATTAGCAGTTCACTGCGGTGTATAAATTCATTAGTGGTTCACTGCGGTATATAAAATTCATTAGCAGTTCGCTACAATACCCCCCTTCCAGCCGAAGGCGATTAACTATTTCATGTCTTAATGTTGTCAAAGAGACTGCTCCTCTAAATTGATAAAACGTACTTTCTTCTTGGGGGTTCTAATATTTTGAGCATCTACTGAGAATGATGGTTTCAATCGATCTATAGGTGTTTTTGCCTTTAATTTCTACGATAAAGTATTTTCTGAATCTCCGGACGACATTTAAGGGTCCGTCATACGGCTGCCGTAAGCCTGCTTTAATTCCCTCGACTCTCACAAAATCCTGGTCACAGTCGTGTAAATTTTTAGGTATATATGCTGGTACTTGAGCTTGTTTGGGTGTGATGGATATGAAATTGCTAGGATCGATTGTTGAAGCTTTCTGATTTTGTTCAAAAAACTCTGCCGGTAATCTTAAGGTTTGTCCATAAACCATCTCGGCAGGCGTACATTTAAGTTCATCTCTGTATGCGCAGCGAATCCCGAGGAGGATGATTGGAATTTCTTCGCTCCATTTAGATTGATGTCCGCGGCATTTAATGGAAGTCTTCAATTGTCGATGGAACCGTTGGCTTGTGGATGGTAAGCGGCTGTGTGAATTTTGTGGGTACCGAGAAACCTTGTCAACTCACTAAATAATTTGGATTCAAATTGAGTCCCTTGATCCGTCGTAATCCTTAACGGGACACCGAATCTGCAAATGTATTCTCTTACTAATGTTTCTGCTGTTGTAAAAGCCGGAATATCTCGCAGAGGATAGGCCTCAGGCCATCTAGTGAATCGGTCCACTACCGTCAGGATATACATATGAATACCCATTCGAGTACTCTAATGGTCGGACGATATCGATATGTAAGTGTTCGAAGCGAGCGTGTGGAACGCGGAATTGTTCTAACGGTGACTTAGTGTGACGTATAACTTTCGAACGTTGGCAGGCGACACAAGCCTGAGTCCATTGTTTAATATTGTTATTGAGTTCCGGCCAAAAATAACGTGTACCTATGAGTTTTCGAGAGCCGCGTACGCCCGGATGTGGTAACGAGTGTAATGATTCGAATACCTGTCTTCGCAATGGCTCTGGAACGAATGGACGGATTTGCGGCGTGCTAATTTCGCACCATATTGGATGATTAATTGTTGGGATAAATCGCTGCTCGAGTTTGAATTTGGAACTATGTGGTCTCTTGCGGCTTAGAAGGGTTTTTAATTCCCCATCATCTTGCTGCGTATTAATTAAATTCTCCAAAGTGAATTTGGACGTGTCCAATGCGACTACGACTTCTTCGAAAGTACATGAGAGTGAATCTGCTACTATATTCTCTCTCCCTGGGATATGCCATATACTGCCAGTGTATTGAGAAATGAAGTCGAGCTGCCGAGAAAATTCGCGACCTTCTAAGTAGTACCTAAATTGCCGAATCGCGAGGTAAATAGCTACTAATTCTCGATCAAACGCCGAGGTATTTAATCACGGTTGGTGTTAGTTTTCTTGAGTAGAAAGCAAGTGGTTCCCAATCATAATTCACTTTCTGTTCTAAGACTGCTCCGACTGCGGTATTTGACGCATCTGTGATAACTCTATGAACTGCGTCTGTTGCCGGAAATACGAGTAAAGTTGCGTTTACTAAAGCTTCTTTAATTTTAATGAATGCTTGATCACATTCCCTTGGCCAACTGAAACGTGTTGATTTAGGCTTAATTGTAAGAGTATTTAAATGGTTATAGATTGGAACCAGTAACTCCGCGAATTTCGGGACGAAGTGGTGATAGTAATTTGTCATGCCAATAAATCTTTGTAACTGGCGGATTGAAGTTGGTGTTGGGAATGATCTAATAGCTTTTACCCGATTCTCAGACGGTTTTATGCCGTTTTTATTAATTTTATGACTGAAAAAATCGAGCTCATTTTGCCTAACACGCATTTTGACAAATTTACTTTAAGATCATTTTCTACGAGGCGGGCGAACAGCTCTTCTAAATGCTTTTCATGTTGCTCAATACTTGCGCTGCCCACCAAAATATCATCCAAGTAGACATAAATGAAATCCAAGCCACGTGTGACCTCATGCATAAACCTCTGGAACGTTTGTGCTGCGTTCCGGAGCCCGAATGGCATTCTATTGAACTCGTACAAACCGAAAGGTGTAGTGATAGCCGTTTTGTATACATCTTCCTCAGACACAGGAATATTGTGGTATGCCCTGACTAGGTCAATTTTCGAAAATAGAAATGCATTCCCATATTATAACAAAATGCAATTTAGCATAAATTGCATTTTGTTATCAGACACACATTCCACTCACACGGTATGCATACTTACCTACATACAGTGTCTTCTTACTTTTTTTCCGTATGTACACTGTACATACGTACATTACTTAATCTAATCTAATTGTACATACATACACACAATTATCACAATTATTCGCGCCCTATTAAAATTAATATTTCATTGTGGCTTACCCTTTGGGCGCGTCATCAAGTGCCAAGTCGAGGCATCGTCGAGGCATCGTTAGTTTTATATTCTAGAAAAGCGTTGCATATTTCTGTTCTACGTGTCCAGTCTTTGTATGTTATTAGTTTGTCTATGCTTTTACTTTACTCGGCTCTGTGCGAATTTGTTTACATTGCTCGGCTCTGCGCGAAATTGGAATCAAATTAGAAGCATTGCACCTGCAGATCAAAAATTAGGCTTTTAATAATTTCCCTTACTTATACCTACATTAGTTGTTGTTTCTGTTGCGAATTTGCTAACATGGTGTAACACTGAATATTGCCTGGTAGAAAATCTTAGTATGACGTAGCGTGTGTATGTGCGTTCGTGCGGGTGTGATGGGTTAATTAAACTCATTGCCTGGTAAAAAATCTCACAAAAAAGAAGTGCTGAGTCATGCAGCAAATGTAGCACCTTTAAAGGGCTGTATCTCCTGAAGTGGTGAAGATCCAGCGGAAAGCGGATTATATTTAGAGTCTATAGTGAAAAATCATGAGATTTTTGTATGTCTGGATGTCTAATCTATCTAATTATAACAGCTTTCGCCTACATTTAGGTGCGACACTAAAGCTCCCCGAACACAAGCCGCATTTACCAGGGTTCAAGCCAAGAAATGCCACCCCCTCCTCCCCCCAAGCTTCCAACCTCTCAAAACCAAGGTACCGGATCTGGGACCGTCAAAAGTGTCGCAGAACCCTCGTAGAACAACTACTTAAAAAGGAAAATCTCATCCCTGAATCTGCAGCCCTCCTATTCCACAAGCTAGTAAATACGCTCTGGAAAACATTCACCAACATCTTTACAGATGGTTCTAAAACTAGCTGCAAAGCATCTGCGGCGTTCTGTATCCCCAACTTGGACATTGAAGCAGTATTTCCTCTATATACTATTTATCACGCGGGGCTCTATCTATCGTGGTGGCAGTTAGAATGGCAGACATCTTGGACAGTCAAAAATTTCTCATCTTTATAGACAACAAGTCTGTTATTACTGCCCTAAAGAGCCCACTTTGCATTAAACCCCAACCCATCTTATTAGAGATCAAACAGGCTCTATTCAATACAAAAAATAAAGGCACCCTCACACACTTTCTGTGGATCCCAAGCCACACGGGAATAGACGGAAACGAATTTGCATACACTGATTAGGGATGTTCCATCCTTCCAAATGACCTTCTACTTGATCTAAAAAACGACAAGGTCGACGCTTGGCAGACTAAATGGAACAGTTCACCGATGGGCAGGTGGAAAGAGCTTTTGTTTTACAACCTAGGGATTCCTCGCGAAATTATCGCAATTTCAACCAGGCTTATATTTGGTCACGTAATTAGCTACCAATCCAGAAAATCAACATAAAAGACTCTTCCATCTGCGCATGCGGGAGCGCCACGGAAAATATCGACCACAAATTCTTCCACTGTAACAAAATCCAATTCCTGCAAGAACGAAGCTTCTTAACGAACTCACATCCATTAACCCAACATTCACCAATTACATACCTAAGCCTGCTGAGAGAGGGCAATATTGATGCGATAAAAATTTTCAAAAAATATACTGATGAGTGTGAGTGACATTGTTTCTTAAATACAATTTGTAATGGAAGCAGAAAAAAAAAATACCACTAACCAACTATTAATAACAAATAAAAAATCTATACCGAACAACGCATTATAATGCCTCCGTTAACTTGTTCGCCTCAACGGAAGGCAGTCTATATTACTGGCTGGCGTAATAGATAAATCTAAGGCGGGCTAAGTCTTGTCCTGTGTTATATGTAAAAGGGGCCTTGTTGTGCTTTACACCACTGGAAGAAGAAAAAGAGGATAAGCCATCCTATTTCACATGGGAATGGAATAACTTCAAAAAATCAAATCAAATATCACTGGGAAAACTTCCAGTGAAAGTTCATATCACTTAATCCAACTTTCCCTAATATCACTAAAAATGGTTTTATGTAGATGTATGAACCCATTCCTTTTACTTAATTAATAACAAAAGAAATGAGGGTGCATCAGATATATTTACGTGCACTTAGGATAACCGATAGATTTTTAAGTGATATAAAATGTTGATCCACGATACACATAATACGCAAAAGGTAGAAAGTAAAATTTGTCTTTTGTTTAAAAAAGTACCATTGTCAACATCTTATTTCACTCTAGAAAAATGTGAATATTCCATATAATGAATCAGTAAAAATCATAGGCATTCCATTCTTTTGAATTTTTTACCGACAAAACTTTCAGACAATTTGTTTTAGTAATACCTTAGGGGTCGGGGAGATTTAAACTGAAAAAGTTATCTTTATTTATCTTTATGTTTAGAAAGTAAAATTGTAATTATTCTAACATTTTAAATGGATCCAGTGGAATAAATTTACATAAATATTCACACTTTATTTTTCTCTTTTCAAGAAACGCGTCATGCGAATCGACTCACTTAAAAATAGTACTTTATTTAACCTTAGTGAGTATAACTTGTTTCTTCTTTTATAAAAAAAAGCTTTTGTATAACCTTGCTATATACCCAGAATAAGAGGAATTACCGTCATCGGGAATATTTGTAACCAATTGAATTGAATTATGTCATCTATTTCTATACATTTTCATGTGTGTTGTGCTGGTAGGAAGTGCGTATAAAATTATCCCGTTTGCACTGAACAACTCGCTTAGCTCCAATGTTAAATGAGACTTGTTATCGTCAACAAAAATGATCGCATGTTTTTGAAATGATATATTAATTAACTATGCATTTATCCAATTCTCGATATATTTTCATGTAACCTGACTCAGAACGAATTAAAAATCATTTTTCTGGCATGGCTATTGACTACATTCCTAGGTGGTTGTAAGTATGTTTCTTCAAATATGTCTCCTGCATACATCTCCTCTACCTTTATATAAATTTGCAGCTTATCAAACCTTGAAAAACCGTATCTCTGGCTTCAGCTAGGCCTTCGGTAATTCGCTGATGTAACGGCTCTGGAAGGCTTTTCAGGACAAGGTTATACCATTTCCGTCTATTTTTGAAGGATGTAGTTGTGCCATCGTCTTACTCAATTTTTTGAACTGTTTAAAAGGCTATTAGGATTTGATGGAAACCCGCGTTTAGCTAACGACTCACATCACTTAACTAATTTCTTCTCAAGTTTCTGTTAAAATATTTTGGGGTGAAATTTCGAAAATGAACTAAATCGGGCAACACCTTTTAGGTTTTTTACATATACTGTAAAAACAATCAGTCCTAAACGTTGGTTATAACTATTTTTACTGTCCAACGAACCGTTTTCGAAATATATGCGAAAAACCAATTCAAAAATTAAACTTGCACGAAATTACATACGGGCGGGCATTCATCTAAATTCTAGGGTATCATAAGAATTAGTCCTAGACCAATTCTAGCCTTTTTACTTATTTTTGCTGCCCCAATCAGCAACAAATTTCAAATGACAGTTTTCAAGTAACAAATAACAAACCATTACCCCAAGAAACTTTTATTGTAAGTAATTAGGGGTACCCCATCCTACGTTTTTCAAAAAACTAGATAGTGTAGCCCAAGGGGTTTTCATCGAACAGACCTTATTTCTCTCTATCACACACAATTTCTTTAAAGCTATTCGCAATGTAAATGATATCGTAAGAATTGGTCTTAGACAAATTCTAGCTTTTTTACTTCTTCGTATATAACATTGTAATATTGACGAATCTTTGGGAAATCCCGGAACCAATGTGCATTGTAATTTTTAAATCGTCCTAAAGAGCACTCATATTGCCGAGCATTATGATACAAAAATCTGTGTCTGGTCAATTCTTATGATACCCTAGATGAATGCCCGTATGTAAGTTCGTATGGTGACCTATCAAGCAAGTTTGAATGTTGAAGTAGTTTTTCGCATATATTTTTAGAACGGTTCGTCAGACAGCAAAAACGATTATAACAAATTTCATAGAATTTCATATTCTGACGAACTTTTCAGTATAGTAAGAACGTCTAGGACTGATTGTTTTTACAGTATATATAAAAAATCAAAATTTGTATATGGCAACACCAAGAAGGGGGTTGCCCGATTTAATCCATTTTCAGCTACTATTGATTGAAAACACCATGTACCAACCTTCAGCTCTCTACATTGAGGCGTTCTCAGGCTATTATTATTATTTTATTTTAGTGTTCTTTTTTTACAAGTTCCGCGATGCAGATGACGATTGTTTTTCAACTCACTATGATGTCAATAAAAAAGTTTCAGCCCGCAAACTATTACTTAAACATTTTTTTTACCACTTTCGCAGTCTACCACACCCACAGCTAGTTGAGCAACTGACGGTCGGTTCACTGATTAGTTGTACGAGATCAATTTATCGATATCAAAATCTTTTTCATTTGCAACGCTACCTCCCGGACTATAATGATTGATCCATTTCTCGGCCACTAAAATTGACGTAAATCAACTTAAATTTCAAACAATATTATATTTATTTGAAATAGTATAACTAAAAGAGATTTCATATGATATAAAAATGGAATAAAACAAGAAGAAAGATCTAAGACGAGGGCGTTGCCGAGTTTGTCCGACTTTCGAACTTAAAGCCAGTGTGCGAAATTTCAGCTCTTTAAGTACACGCGTTCTCGAGTTATCGTGAGGACGGACGGACGGACATACAAAAATCAAAATAACTTTTAATATTATGCTTGGGTGTCTAATCCATTTTGCTCTACCATCATTATTTCGAGGTGTTGCAAACGGAATGACAAACTTAGTATACCATATAAATTTTATCCAGTTAGGGTATAAAAAGCAGCCCCCTTTATATTCTAAACTCATAGCACTGCATTAAAAAAAATGATGACTAATGTTGTTCACGAACATTTTAAGGAAAAAACGTCGTTTTATGAGTCCGCGCAACACTTAAGCGATGGTTTATCGCTTGAAACCTGAGCGGTCTCACTGGTTGAGCGGACTCATTATTTCAGTTGAGCGGACTCAAATCATGTTTTAACTAACATAAGGAAAATCTCATTTAATTAAAATTGAGATTGAAATTTCAATCAAATAAGAAAAGCTCACAAAAAAGTCCTTCATTATATTATATTAATTTAGCTTTTGCTAAATTTCTTAGCCAACATTTCTCTTCCTCTCAATATAATGTACAAATTCAACAACTTGTAAAACCTGCAAGGAAAATACCATACGTGAAAATATTATAATTCAATTCAAGGAAATTGTACTTACATTTTTCCAGTTTCCATTTTTTCAGTTTCAATTTTAATTAAATCAGATTGTCCTTATGTTATTTAAAACATGATTTTTGAACTGCTTGAGTTGAGTCAAAATTTAAGTCCTTTACATCCCTGGTTTTATGGTATGTTGCAAAATCAACTGGACGCAAATTGGCTAGTGAACGCGAATTGGTGCACTTGCCCTAGATAAGTTTTTTTTTTTTTTTTTTATTGGAATATAAGGAAAACAATAACTACTTACCGCACTGAAATTAAATTCTAAGTCCGTTGTGAAGTCCATAATCATCGATGAGTTAATGATCATTAAAAAATGCAAACTTGAGATATATCATCGGCGATAGTAACATTTTATTAATAATATGTATTTAGATTATAATAAATATGATAATAAATTACACACACAACAAACAAATGTTCTTCGTTGGAATGCTGCTTTATTTTCATTTTTTTTTTGTTGTATTTAAATTTACAATTTTCTGTTATAAATTTTAACAATCTTAACACAGTATGTGTAAATAGAAGATGTGCAGTTGAAAATGTTAACTTTCGTTTATTGAGTTATTTTCTAATATAATACATAATACGAAGAACAAAGAGAAAGGGAATAAGTGTAATAGTAATGATAATGATGATCTTAAACAAAGGTGAAGAAGCAAAATACAAAAAAAAAAAAAAAACAAAATTTATTTTAACACTTTTTTACCTACTTCTGTTGTACAAATTATCATTAAATTATTTTATAGTAGCAGCTTTTATTAAGAAGAAGAAAAGAAAAAGAGCATAAAAAAACAAACAAATATATTTAAAAGTTAACCAGAATTTCTGCACATCCCTTAACAGTTTGCCTTCACAGAAGGTGTTTTATTTCGAAAATCGTTTCCATTACACAATTAGTTTTTTTTGCTTGTTGTTTGAATTAATTATTAATAATTTTACAAAATGTACACGCGATAATTTAATGGCGAAAATAAGTTAACTAAATAGTAACAATATTTGCACGGATAACAATATGATTATGAGGGGCTATTATAAAGAAAGGGAAAGAAAACCCAGAAATTATGAAAATGCTTACGTGTGTGTTTCCGATCAAAATATGTATAGTGCCATCATGAAATATTTATTTGTATTTTGTCCAGCGAAATATAATGTATTTATTTAAATTAGTAATGAAAACAACAACAATGGCAAGATTTTAATTCCAATTTTATAAATATATGGTTGTGTAAATTTACTTTGTTTTTTCTTTTGTGTTTAACTTAATTCCATCATTGTTTTTTTTTTTAATACCACATTTTTTTTTTCATTTTATAATAGCCCTTTACTTTTTACATAATTTTACAATAAAAATATTTTTAAAACTGAGCGAGCATTGATCGGAAACATTTTTATGCAAAAGATGAATATAAATAAATGGAAGAAATAAATTCTTATACAGACTTCACACATTTTCATATAATAAATATTATTTGATTGATTGTATCCTAATAGTATTTTTGGTCTTTTTTCTTTTTTATTAATATTTTTTCGTTGTTTTTTCTGAGTTTTTTAATTATGTTTATTTTGTTTTCTTTACTTTTTTTGTTATATGTCTATTTAACAAAGTTTAACGAGAAAACTTGTTATCGTCTTTCTACCGAGCGAAGCGATGTTCTTCTAAATTCGAATTCGAAGGAACATGAAGCAGACGAAAGGTGATGATTTTTTTTTTTTTTTTTTAAATATAATATGAAAAATATTTGAATAAACTTAAATTGCGTTTTTTAGTCTTTTTGAATATATTACTTTTTATGAGTATTTTTTTATCTTATTTAACTTTTTATTGAATCCTTTGAATTTTATGATTAATTTTTTTTTTTTGAAAATTTTTTCTCATTTTTATTGATTCTTGAGATTTTATAATTTTCTTTGTTTTTTTTTGTATCAACTTTTTCGGTTTCGATTGCTTCATATATGACATCCCGCATTTTCTTTTGAGTTGTTTTTGTTTTTTGTTTTTTTTTTTTTTAAAGACGGCAACAATAATTAAACTTTTTAGAGAACTTATGAAACTTATGAACAAAAAATGAAGAAAAAAGATCAGTTTAAAAAATAACTATTTTGTATATCTTCTTCTTTTTGCTTTTCAAAAACTTTTCTTTTTGTTTTTTTTTGTGTTTTTTTTCAATTAATTTTTGATTTTTGGAAGGAGCCGTTCTCTTGATGGCATGCATATCATCTGTGTGTGTGCGTCACATTATTATATTCAATCATTCATTCTGAAAATGTTTTTAAAAATGAAAAGGAAAAACGAAAGTCAAAAATTAAATTTGTTTACAGAAAAATATAATATTTTTTACTTTTAAAAAATGACATGTAATATTTTTGCTGTTTCATTTTTGTGCGTTTTATAAAGCTCTAAATTTTTGGTATTGATAAGGGATGAGAGTAAAATTCCAGAGAATCCAAGACTGAGATAAGATTAGTTTTTTTATTCAATTGATGTATCTTCCTCGACGTGTATACAGGGGATATCAAATCTGTTATAGAGGTGTAAGGCCAGAAAATCCAGCCTAAATAAGTTACAGTTAGTTTTAAGATAAATGTACGAAGAAATGCCACATATATCGTATATAGAATTCAATTTACCTTTACACATTCGGCCTTCATTCTCTGATCAGAGCAGAACGTTTGAAGAGTGCCCTACTAAAAATTGCGGAAAAAGTGAATTAAAGTATTTCCACAGATCCAGAAATAGTTTGTATAGTAGAAGACACTGTCTCACTGTGCTTGCCGAAAACGCCTAAAATATTCACATTGGGAATAAAACAAAAAATACGGTGACAGAGGACATCAACACTCGCTTGCTGTGAGCGAAAATAGGTGGCAGCACAAAAAGGCGCACATCAAAAGCGGCAGTAGCCAAATCTGGAGCCATTACAATTGGAAGATCCTTAATATTGGACCCACCAGCCTCTACTCAACCTGTGTGGGCTGAAGTACATATGTATTACACTCATTAAAACAATCCAACATGAAGCAAGACCCAAAGAAAAAAAGAAATAAAATTTATATCATTTTAACAACAGTAAAAATATCCAAAATTACTTCACGCTAATATTTCCGGCAAACTATTGAACTACAAAATTAGTATTAAACGTAGACATAAACCTCAGATAAGGAAGTGTTTACAAACTTGAATGCGTATATTCATTCATAGAGATAATTGATATTTTGTTTTAATGAAATTGAGTGGAATTAAGAAGGAAGAAAGCGCGACTGGTCAGAGGGAGGGACAAATTCTTTTATAGACTTTTGACTTATTGAAGAAAGTATTCCGTTCATAACTGATGGTAAAAAAATTAGAAATTTGGAAAATTTAATTATTTTCTTTATGCTCTATTCTCTTGTGCACAAAATTAAAATATTATTTCTCATTTTCTCGTGAAGAAGTAGGCAGATCTGACAAATTTAACAACTCTCAAAGCTTTAATACGAGTGGACTAAACGGCAGCCGGATTAGTCCTACGTAAGTCGACTTACGTAAAATTCTTAAATAGCTGCGGTCTAAACGTACTCACTAATTGCATATGGGTCATAAATTCTTGCGAACGATTTGTATTGTGATTGCATTACGTAGAATTTTGCTTTGACTCAAGCAATTTACAATTTAATTATGAATGACGTCATAAAAATATCTTTCGGCGACTTAAGAATTTCAATTGAGTAAGAATTTTCCCATAAAAATCAGAGTGTTCTATGAATAAAATCACTCTTTCTGGAGACACGAGAAAGTCAGTTTTTGTCTCAATAGTCGGCAATTCAAGTTATTCTTGAACGCCAAATATTACTACGGTAACCATAGTTAGCCATTGGCTTAGCTTTCGGAACGTTTCAGCTGTGCCTAGGAAGTAATACCTCTGGGCGATGACAGCAGCGTTGCTAACCACCTACTACCATCTTTATTTGATTAACATAGACTTCCAGAGTTTCTCATTATATAGCGACCCTGCCTCCTGGACTGATCGCACCCCCCCCTGTTGTGACTCAGGTACCAAATGCCCCGAATCACAACCATAAGGTGAATACATCAATATATTGCCCTATGCAGTATATTGATGTATTAAAAGATGACCCTGAAAATGAAGAATTATATCATTTTAAAATCTCATTCAAAATTTTAAATGCATTTGGAAATGCATTCCCATATTATAACAAAATGCAATTTAGCATAGATTGCATTTTGTTATCAGACACACATTCCACTCACACGGTATGCACACTTCCCTACATACAGTGTCTGCTTACTTTTTTTCCGTATGTACGCTGTACTTACGTACATTACCTGCTTAATTCAATCAAATTGTATGTATGTACATACATACATAAAATTATCAAATTGTATGTATGTACATACATACATAAAATTATCAAAATTATTCGCGCCCTCTTAAAATTAATATTTCAAGACGGGCGCACAAGTGCATATCGGATTACAGTTTTGCATAGATGCATATAGCTTGTATCAAAACTTTTGTGCATTTTCTCACGTACGATTTTTCAAAGTCGTGAGAAAGCAAAAGATAAGGAAAAAGCTTTTAAAAATATCATGGGTACCTGGGTGCAATTTGCCCAAACCTCGAGGAGTTTGTTTTCGACCCGTCGAGAGAGAAAGATGGGAAGTCCCAATAAATAAAAGATTCTCGAGTTAGGAAATTTAAAGGAAAAATTGTAAACTTATAAAAGAAAAGTGTGCTAAAACGGAAATTGTAAACACATTGGATAAAAGTGCCGATTGAAAATTGAAATTTAAAAGAAAAATTGTAAACTAAAAAAAAAAGGTGCTAAAACGAAAATTGTAAACACTTTGGATAAAAGTGCCGATTAAAAATTGTAAATTTATTAAAACAAGAAAATTATAAATAAAAGAAATCTAAAAGATTTTTAGGAAAAAGTGCAAGTTTTGTGTTTGACTGTTTAATCCCCATCTCAAAACTTAAAGGTGGCTGCTCTCTTCGTGGAAGCACGGAGTAGGCACAAAACATTTTGGTGGCAGCGGTGTACCTACCCGAAAAATCAGTGCCTATAAATAATAAAATAAAAAGAAAAAATTTAATAATAATAATAATAAAAAAAAAAAAAAAATAAACCCGGGTACCCAACAAGGGTACTTAGAGGAAATTTAAAGTTTAAGCGCCAGAGCGCTCAACGTGGGACCCAAGGAGGCTTCATCCCTGCCTCACAAAGACGTGCCAAAGAAGGAAGACATCTGGATATCGTCATCACCATACCATTGTCATCCAACACCTACGCACAACATACAACAGCAACATCTTTAGCCCAACTCTAAATCTCCTAGAAATCGTCGCCCCGGACGCGCGACGTACTGACATCAACATCAACAAAACAAATATACTAGCAACTATAACAATATTGGATAAAGTTAAAGGTAGCGTGAAAAGCTGTTTATTTTATCCGTATTTTTACCCATATTATAAATATATATATATTATTGTTATTATCCAGTCATTTATACCCCATAAGAACAATTTAGTGCAAACAATATTTTCCACATATATAAGTGATTTCCTTTTTTTTTTCGTAAGAAACAGTGCAAAATTTCCCCGGCTTAACTCGATTTAATATAGATAATTGTATCATTTTATCCAATTATCACCTTCCACCCTTCCATGAAGCGACCTCTGCGGTAAGACCTCGTGAGCTTGCTGGTCAGAGGACTTCGAAAAATCAACAATCTGTCCCCTGCGATAGAATTTTGTAAGGCTATCGTTCAGCGGAGAGATTTTGATTGGAAAGAGTGTTCCAGAAATAGTTCCTATTCCCGAATTTATTTTAAAATTTATGTAAATACAAATTCAATTTCCAGTTTTCTTTTTAACAAAAATATTCACATATAAATAGCTTACTGCCTGTTTCAAATTGTTGAGAGTATTAGTCAATTTTTGCATGTGTTTCTCCTATCCTCTCTGTTCCATAAAATTTTCCCACGTCTTCTAAATTTTTTTTTTTTTTACAAAATTTAACAAACTTGATCCCAATATTCTCCGATCCCATCAATTGATCTGCTGCTTGGCAGCTGCTACATATATATATACAAAGTCAATTATAATTAACAAGCAAGTGTTTTTATTTATTTTCGCGCACAACTCTCAGATTTTCCTTAAAATTTTGTTTCTTTACAAAAAAAATACGTAAACATATACCTAATTTCTCCCAATTTGAATAAATTTCATACTAAATTTCAACCTAATTCTCGGATTTTTACTGCTCAACAAAACATGACAAACGAAAACAAAACATTCGACGAGCTTTGCTTGTCTCAGGTCCAAAGAACCGCAGAAGTTAGACAAATCTTGGCCGAATATCACAAAGCTAATAAAGGAAAAAGGACTTCGGATTTTACTTCCGAAAAACTTCAAAGATTGGAAGACTTGTGGGCTTCATTCGAAAAAACGGAAACCCTTATTCAAGATCATGAAGATTTCGATGAATCTCATGATTATTATAAACAGTCATGTTATGACAAAACAGAGGACTGGTACAACCTTACCAAGGCAACTCTGTCTGATAGGTTAAAATCCATTTCACTCCATACAGAGCGCACAAATAACCCGTTTTACATTCCACTTCCAAAAACTTCACAAAAAACAACTGCAGCTGATAATTAAGACAACACAGACAATAATCAATCTAATTCAGTAAGGTTTAGGTTGCAGGATCATAGGCAAAAGTCAATATCGCGAATTATACAATCGATCAATTTTAATTCATTATCGACTACAACACAGACATATCTGACACAAAAGATAAATTCATTGAACAAATACTGGGATGATTTCGAGGCAACGCACAATGAATTAATTTCATATACCAGCCCCAACGACCTCGAAAATGACTATTTTAAAAATGATGTTTACGCCGATATAGAAACATCATACACAGACACTATAATTGCGCTCAAAGAACACTTGGACTCAAGATCCCAAAACTTAACAAATAATACAACTAATTTCAGGGAAAATCATAGTAATGTCTCCTTTAGAGACCAATCTACCTCCTTCCTATCAGAAGCTAGATCGCTCATCCCCAATTTCAGTGGAAATCCGAAAGATCTCCACAAATTTATCTCCAGTTGTGATGATATATACGCGACGGCATCGACGGTAAACGAAAAACACTCCCTCCTTAGCTTAATAAGGAGTAAATTATCTGCAGAGGCATATGATGTATATAGATACAATGAGATATCAGAGTGGCCTGATCTAAAATTGATATTGACTCAAACTTTTGAAGTTAAAACTCCTAGATCCACCTTACAGTCTCAATTAAGTAATTCGAGACAAAGTAGAGAGGAAAGTGTAAAAGACTTCCTTCAAAGACTAAATGCAACACTATCCAAATTAAATGAGGCAACGCACTCTTACACAACGGATAAAGTACTACTAAAATCATTATTAAAAGATAATGAGAGTCAGGCTGTAAGGGCAATTGAAGACGGATTATCCAATCCACAATTACAGACTTTAGCTAAAGTTCATCCTGATAAATCCTTCGCTTCACTAAGGTCAAATATTCTAGATCACTCATCACGTATAGAGCAAAGGCAACCTAATTTTCAAGCAAATAACAAGGTAAATCAATATCCCTTTCAACAGAATAGCAATTCAAATCTACTTTGTTTTAAATGTGGTAGACTGGGGCATGCTGTTTCAAAATGCCCAGTCATACAACGCTCAACGCAAAATTTTAACACAATTCCAAGAATTAATTCGCAATTACAACAACGTCCTACAGATTACAATAAGGTTACATCTCCGTCACAGGTTCCATCTTGTCGATATTGTCATCGGATGGGACATACACTCGAGGAATGCAGGACTAGAGCTGCAAATAATAATCGTCTTAATAGCAGCCAAGGAAATCGAAATAATTTCCAAAAGGTAAGCGATACTCCGCGAATGAACACGGCTGAGAGACAGCCACAAAACAGGGACTGGCAACAGCCGGTAATCCGAGAAAATCGAGCTCCACCGCCGAGATACAACAACGCAAACGTCTCGGCAAAAAGATCACCATCTCCAATGAGGAAAAATAATAGAAGTTCATCGGCATCCAGGCAGGGAAACTGGAAGCAGCGGGAGGTAAATTTCGGCAACCTCTCGCAGATACAAACAAAGGCACAAGCCGAAACAATATCGACAGGAAATTAGACAAAAACAAATTAATTCAAATCCCTGTCCAAATAAATAAAAATTCGCTAACTCTTTCCTTGTCCATCGATATCTGCTCTGCTCCAAAACTCACATTTTTAATTGATACGGGAGCAGAGATCAGTTTAATTAAACCCCATCCATTAAAGCCAGACAGTATCTGCTACAGAGATGCTGTCTGTAATATAAATACATTGTTTACTGAGTCCACTTGTACAGAAGGACTAATATTCGCAAAATTATCTCTGGAATCTGAGCAAAATATCTCCATCTTAGAACACCCATTTCAAATAGTGGGAAATAACTCCATCCTCTCATACGATGGCCTGCTTGGTCACGACTTTCTATCTCGATACAATGCTAGTATCAATTACAAAAATAAATACATTTCTCTAGAAACTAACGATTCAAATGAATTTTATCCGTATGAGGAATACTATTCAAATTACCCATATGTTTATTTGAAAAGCGAAGACCCAGAAAAGAGGTCTCATACTAAAAGTTTACTGTATACGGAGATAACATTCTCCAACAAACAAAATTATAAAAATTTATCTCCATCAATTGTTTCGCAAAGCAATGTAAATCAATCTCCATCAAATGCTTCACAAGAAGTGAAGCGAAAAAATAATAACAATCTATCTCCATCCAATGCTTCACAGGAAGTGAAGCCCAAAGGTAATTCCAAAATAAAAATATCACCATCAGTAGTTCCAACCCAAATGGAACTAAATAATAACGACAATCTATCCCCATCTACAGCCGCACAAAAGGCTGCATCAAACAAAAATCTATCTCCATCATCTAGCACTTCACAAAATGTGAAGTCTAGTAATAAATCAAAAAAGAAGTCAAGGAATCTCAATAAATGTTTAACTTCTTCAAATTCTATCGAGTCGGAATCATCGAATAACTCCTTCATAATTCCACAAAAGTTGGAATCATATCTCCTTCCTAACAAACATCAGAAAGAATCGGATAAATTAAACAAAATTAAAATTCCGGCTCGATCAGAATTCATCATTGAAATTCCAACTCCTTCTCTTCAAGATGAATCGGTCTGTTTCAAGAAGGAAATAAGGCCAGGCTTATTTCTTGGAAACTCGATCGTCGAACCAGTCAATGGTATGGCAAAAGTCCTAATCCTCAATACAAATGAGGAGGACGCCGATCTGGGCCCTTACGAGGTGAACCCAGTATACCAAGACTTGGACGACTTTGTAGTCATCTCTACAGACTCAAACAGAGATCCAATTAAGGGCAGAATAAGAAAACTGCAAAACCTTATAAAATTGGATCACTGTAATTCAGAAGAGTCCGAGAGTATTCGCGATATCTGTAGGGAATTCAACGATCTCTTCTTCATAGAAGGGGATTTCCTTTCATATACAGATGCGATTACCCACAAAATCGAGACCCTCCAAGATAAACCGCCCATTTACACCAAGCCTTATAGACTTCCTGAGGCAAGCCGAACTGAAATAAACCGGCAGATACAAGAAATGCTGCAGTCTGATATTATAAAACCTTCCCATAGTCCCTGGAATTCTCCACTTCTCCTGGTTCCTAAAAAACCAGATGAGAATGGAAATAAAAAGTGGCGAGTTGTGGTAGATTTTCGTCGTATTAACGACATTACTATTGGCGATGCATACCCACTGCCTAATATCACTGATATATTAGACCAGTTGGGGAAGTCGAAATATTTCACCACACTCGACCTAGCCAGTGGATTTCACCAGATAAAGATGGACTCGAAGGACAGGGAGAAAACCGCCTTTAGCACACCCTATGGCCACTACGAATACAATCGCATGCCATTTGGTTTAAAAGGCGCCCCTGCAACCTTTCAACGAGCCATGAATAATGTTTTATCTGGCCTTCAAGGCATATATTGCTTCGTATACATGGACGATATTGTAGTTCATGGATACAATCTAAAAGATCACAACACAAGACTCACAGCAGTATTTAGCCGTCTCCGAAATTTTAATCTGAAACTCCAACCAGACAAGTGCCATTTCCTAAGAAAGGAAATTATGTATTTAGGGCACATAATTACAGAAAATGGAGTCAAACCTGACCCAGCGAAAATTAAGTCAGTTCAGTCATACCCCAGACCCAGGAAGGAAAAAGATATTAAAGCCTTCCTTGGTTTTGTCGGCTATTATCGCCGCTTTATACCAAATTTTTCAAAGATTGCGAAACCTCTTACAAGTCTTTTGAAAAAAGATACTCCTTTCAAGTTTGACGCAATCTGCGACGAAGCATTTTGCGAATTACGCAACAAATTAATTTCAGCACCAATTTTATCATATCCCGACTTCGACAAGCAATTTTTTGTCACCTCTGATGCCAGTGACTACGCCATCGGAGCAGTACTTTCACAAGTTGATGATCAAGAAGATCATCCAATCGCCTATGTGAGTCGAGTTCTCAATGGTGCAGAGACTCGTTACTCAACAATAGAGAAAGAGCTCTTGGCAATAGTTTTCGCAGTTGAGCAATTCAGACCATACGTTTATGGCAGACAGTTTACAATTATAACTGACCATAAACCATTAGTATGGCTCATGAATCTGAAGGATCACTCCTCAAGACTGATGAGATGGAGAATACGTCTTGAGGAATATGACTACAAAATAGTCCATAAATCAGGCAAGCTCAACACAAATGCAGATGCTCTCAGTAGAGCCATTCCAGAAAGCAACGAAAAGTTCGCAGAACCTACCACTAGCGTAAATGTGGTAACAAGGAATCAAGCCAGAGCTCAGGCGAATTTGAATACTCCCAACACGAGTGTAATTAATCAAAATCCAGCTCCATCACAAGTGAGCAATTCCGCAGTTACAATAACTGAGACTAATTTTCCCCTCCTACTGACTAAAAATGCGAATCCTAAATTTTTCATCTTGCCAATGCAAGATACAGAACTTGAAAGAGTGTTGGATTCGAAACTTAAATTTTCAGATAAATCTCCACTTTTAGAAAATGAACTGAACTTCTTCAAGAGAAAAGAGTCAACAGTAATTATTTCAAAAATTAATTTACCTTTTCGATCACAAAGAGATAGATTGGACCTTGAGAAAATTTTAACTGAGATTTGCTCATACACAGAAGCAAATCAGTTAAAACAAATAAATATCTCCTTCCCTATATTAGATCCACAGAATCTAATAATTATTAAAAACGCTTTTACCCAGATCTTCGCTAATCAGCAAATAAACATCAAACTCCATCAGGATTCAATTAAATATTTATCCGACAGCAATGAGATCGAGCAGATCTTAAAGGATTTTCATTCACTACCGACGGGAGGCCATCAAGGCGTTTCCCGTACTATCAAAAGAATTAAAAAACAGTTCTACTGGCCTGGCATGTCAGACGATATAATAAAGTACGTAAGGAAATGTAAACTTTGTCAAATAAACAAAGTATCCAGAAATCCAAAAATTCCAATGAAAATCTCGAGCATAAGCTCCAAACCGTTCGAAAGAGTGTACCTAGATGTTGTAGGACCTCTCCCAATTTCTCATTCTGGAAACAAATATCTCCTTACATTCCAAGATGACCTTTCAAAATTTTCTGAGGCTATTCCCATAGTCGACACCGAGTCTAAGACATTAGCGGAAGCCTTCACGACAACAATAGTTTGTCGACATGGTATTCCAGAAAGTATCCTAACAGATCAAGGTTCCAACCTCATAAGTGGCATGTTCGCCGAGGTGTCAAAACTGCTGAAGATTAAAAGGCTCAAAACTACTCCATATCACCCTCAGACTAACGGTGCATTGGAGAGGAGCCACAGAACTTTAGCTGAATATCTCCGATCTTATGTGGCAAAAGATCCACAAGACTGGGATACATGGATCCCATATGCCATGTTTGTATACAATACCACCCCTCATTCGAGTACTAATTATACTCCACGCGAACTCCTATACGGATTCCCAGCCGAAATCCCAAACAATTTGAAATCATCACCAGCAGTTTGCTATAATTACGATAATTATGCAAACGAGCTGAAAGCGCGTCTACAACACAGCTTCAAAATAGCTAAAGACATAGCCATGGCCAATAAAGAAAAGTCCAAATTGCAATACGACAAAAACTCCGCCCAGAAATCCTTCATAGTAGGAGATAAAGTCTTACTCAAGAGCAGAGTTCGAGATAACAAGTTCTCCCCACTATGGTCAGGCCCGTATGAGATAATGGAAATCAATTCCCCTGAAAATTCCACTATAAAAGTCAATAATAAAATTAGAAGAGTCCATAATAATGACTTAAAACTTTTTTCGGACTAATACAAAAAGCTTCATCCTCTTCAAAAAGACTTATTCCAATTGAATAACGCAATATCATCTTCCAGGTTTTCAAGATGATACAAATGGCAGTCTTCTTAATCTTCATCCCTTTAGCCTATGGCTCAGGAGTAGAAGTAAAGCAACTAAATGCTAGTGCAGGCATTTATTTTGAAGAAATTGGCAGAGCCAATTTCTATACCAACGAATGGAAAGTCGTCACCTATTACGACCTGGCGAATTTTAAATCGGAATTCAATAATATCCAGTTCATCGCACAGCAAATAACGATGACCTGCCAGAGACTTAATGGGAATTCAGCAATGGCCCACACCTGTAACGGTACGTTGCTACAAATAAATCTTATTATAGCAAACATAGAATATAGGAATATGTTACTTGTAACACAAAATAGGAAACAAAGAGCGCTATTTAATGCAATAGGCTCAATCTCTAAAGCTCTTTTTGGCACATTGGACGAAGACGATGCCAGGCTATATGATGAGCAAATCCATAACCTTACCTTAAACCAAAACTCCCTCCTTTCCCTTATGAAAAGCCAAACTGCAATAGTCGAAGCAACTGCAAATATTTTCAACAAAACTAAAACCGCAATTGAAAAGGAATTCCTGGTTATGCATAAAAAGTTGATATCGATTCAGATAGCCTCTTCTTTAATGGAAAACAGAACATTAGATAACAAAATATCCATTGAACTCGAATCCCTAATCTCACTAATCTCATTAATGGCATTTAGATACCAAAATACCCAAACAGAGCTAATAGATCTTCTAACAGATTCAAGGCATGGAAAATTCCACCCTACGCTCATATCCCCGAAAAAAATTGAAGAAGTTTTATTGAATATCAGGCAGGAATTGCCCAGTTCAATGATGCTTCCCATAAATTCCAGACAAAATATAATTACACAGATATACAAATTAAGTACAATAGCCGCAAATATCTTCAATAATAAAATAATTATAGAGCTCAGAATTCCCCTTCCTTTCAAGGAACCATATCAAATTTTTAAAGCAATGCCATTACCTACACTCCTCAACGGATCTTTCGTGTACATTAACCCATTAAAGGAATATATCCTTATAGACTACAATCGTGAACACTATATTGAATTAACACTTCAGGATATCCATAATTGCGCAACGTTGGACCAAACGCATTTTTACTGTAAGATCTTATCGCCTATCCTAAACACAAATACAAAAGCAAACCAATGTGAAGTAAATTTGATTAAAAAGGAACCAATTACATCGAAATGCAAAATCCAAAAATTAGAACAAAATCATTATTGGACGCAATTATCGCAGCAAAACGCTTGGCTTTTCTCCCTAAAAGAATCCCTACATATAGATATAATTTGTGAAAATTCCATTAATTCACAAACCCTGCATGGAACAGGAACAATGTATATCCATCCCGGTTGTTATGTACGAAGCAAAGAATTCATCTTGCACGGACATAATGCAAAAATATCCAAATTTAATTCAAACTTCGTCCCATCAATTAACATTTCCAGTATACTGTGGAATATGACGTTTTCCGCGGTGGAAACACCCACAGAAAGAAATCCCTTAAATATTACAAACAGCATGGATCTAGATAAACTTCTAAAATCCATTCGTTTCCAAAATGATCAAGAAAAAATTCCTCTTAATCCCATAAATAGCCATCATATCCACCATTACGCACTGTCATATTTAACAGTAGCTTCTATCATCTTTATAGTCTGTGCTTATCTGTATATTAAATACAAACCGAAAGTACGCGAATCGAAAGAAATACTTCCTGAACATAAACAGGAGAATGTGCCTACTCCGGCACCGAGAGAATCAAAATTCAAATTAACTCCTGCACCACAAAGAAAAACAACAGAAAACGTTTAACTGACAGACAATGACAAAAGGAAACGATAACCTCTCGCTTCCCAATTCTTATCCTCCTATACCCATCTCCATCTAAACAAAACACTACTAAACAATCTCACGTTTTTTTTTTTGATAAATACATATATATGCAGTTTTTTTTAAGAAAAATAACTAACTATTAATGGAAAAAAAGAGATCTATAAGCGTAAATAAAATAAATAAATAAATAGTATGAATATGAGTAGCTGTAAGACTACCAAACATTTAGATCTAAATATTATTCCCTTTCTTTTATATTATCTTAGAAGCTTTAAATTAACAAATATAACGGTATTATAAAGAGACAAGGAAAACTATAACAATTAAAGTAAAACAAATAATGCCAGAGAATAAATTACTTTTTAAAATGAGTATATATAAAAAAAAATGAGTATATAAAAAAATAAGTATATAAAAAAAAAAGGGAATAAAGTAATCCAAAAATATACCTAATTAATAGTAATACTTAATGATATAATTAATTTCTCCTCCTAATTTTATCCTAACTATCTAATATAAATATATTATAAATATACCATTGTCCATTACATTATTGCTAGCGAAACGATTATAATAAATAATTCAAAGGAAAATTATTCAATAAATAGAATTTACCAAAATTCCTATAGTGTAATAATTACGCATATTTAATAATAACAATAAATAAACCTTGTCTATTAGAAATTATACTACCTATATATACATGTATTAGCATTTATGGCACAAAAAAACAAGTTATTTACAGTTAACTAGTTATATACCATTTCCTTTATATATGTACAAATTCTACTTCACGTACTAGGAAAGAAAGTTTTCTTCTCAGGATGAATAAAACTTTCTTTTCCCCAGGGGGGAGGGATGTTGTGACTCAGGTACCAAATGCCCCGAATCACAACCATAAGGTGAATACATCAATATATTGCCCTATGCAGTATATTGATGTATTAAAAGATGACCCTGAAAATGAAGAATTATATCATTTTAAAATCTCATTCAAAATTTTAAATGCATTTGGAAATGCATTCCCATATTATAACAAAATGCAATTTAGCATAGATTGCATTTTGTTATCAGACACACATTCCACTCACACGGTATGCACACTTCCCTACATACAGTGTCTGCTTACTTTTTTCCGTATGTACGCTGTACTTACGTACATTACCTGCTTAATTCAATCAAATTGTATGTATGTACATACATACATAAAATTATCAAAATTATTCGCGCCCTCTTAAAATTAATATTTCAAGACGGGCGCACAAGTGCATATCGGATTACAGTTTTGCATAGATGCATATAGCTTGTATCAAAACTTTTGTGCATTTTCTCACGTACGATTTTTCAAAGTCGTGAGAAAGCAAAAGATAAGGAAAAAGCTTTTAAAAATATCATGGGTACCTGGGTGCAATTTGCCCAAACCTCGAGGAGTTTGTTTTCGACCCGTCGAGAGAGAAAGATGGGAAGTCCCAATAAATAAAAGATTCTCGAGTTAGGAAATTTAAAGGAAAAATTGTAAACTTATAAAAGAAAAGTGTGCTAAAACGGAAATTGTAAACACATTGGATAAAAGTGCCGATTGAAAATTGAAATTTAAAAGAAAAATTGTAAACTAAAAAAAAAAGGTGCTAAAACGAAAATTGTAAACACTTTGGATAAAAGTGCCGATTGAAAATTGTAAATTTATTAAAACAAGAAAATTATAAATAAAAGAAATCTAAAAGATTTTTAGGAAAAAGTGCAAGTTTTGTGTTTGACTGTTTAATCCCCATCTCAAAACTTAAAGGTGGCTGCTCTCTTCGTGGAAGCACGGAGTAGGCACAAAACACCCCCCCCCCCCCCATACGAGAAAGGCTGCCCATTAAATATAGTTATCAGGGCGAGTCGAATTTATCAATATTTATGGATAGTAACAAATAGGATCATATGATTCTATATTATTCCCCACACCATAGGTAGGGTAAAGTACTCAATGGTTAGCCCCCAACCAGTGATGAGCCCCCTGCATACACGTGTTAAAATAACTAAGCTCATAAAGGTATTTCTCAGTATTTCTCAGTCATATGATTTTCTTAGAATGTTTTGCATATTGGGTAAATACACTCCAATGACTCAACTCTACATTATTAGCGTGCATATTGACATGAACGGACGTGTTCTAGAAATCGTGTCAGTTCTTATGATTATGCTAAGGAAGTGGTAATTTTTGAAGTGTGTTTATTAAAGTTTGTATTGTGTAATTCTTCGGTTGGTATTATTTATACTTTTTATGCGTTCATTAGTTGTTTTTAACATATATTTTATGGTTTTTTACTAAAATATAAAGAACAAATTGGGGGGGCTCATCACTGGACATGAATTTTCACGATTTTTCAAATAAGAGCCCCCGGCTCACGACTGGTACTTTATTTATATTTTTGTTCTGCCAGATATGAGCCCCCACAAAAATTTTTAACTGAAATTTAATTGAATTGTAATTTTTCTTAAAAATTAAAAACAATAAAGACTTTTAATTTGATTGTCGCACTTAGCACGAAGACAAAAATAATAATGGGTAAAACAAAACAAAATAAGAAATATACTGAGGACGATTTATTGCTTGCTTTGCGTGATATAAAAAGCGGACTTTCGATTCATGCGGCATCAAGAAAGTATGAAATTCCACGTCCTACCTTGCAAAATCGCCTTCATAATAGGGCCAAAAAGGCAAGTCTAGGTCCCCAACCCGTTCTATCCTCAGATGAAGAGGAAAAACTTGTTGTATGGATCATAAGTAATTACGCTAAGGGCTTTCCAAGAAGAAAGCAAGATATACAAAGTGTAGTGAAAGAATACTTAGGTCCAAGGCAGAACCCATTCAAGGATAATTATCCAGGGGAAAAGTGGTACAAAGGCTTTCTAAAAAAGCATCCCAATTTAGCTATCCGAACACCAGAGGCGATTACAGACGCAAGCTCAAAGGTAGCTGAGAAAGATATTCGAGGATGGTTTAGCAGAATAGAGGGTTATCTCAGAAGTAAAAATTATTTCGAAAGATTGAGCAATCCAGATCGGGTTTACAACGGCGACGAAACCAACTTTTTGTTTTGTCCGAGTAGCGGAAAGGTTATTGCGCCAAAAGGTGATATAAAACTTCTATTTAGATTATTTATTTAAATTAAAATATATTGGTAATGTTTGTTTCCTTAAAGGCGCCAAAAATGTTTACGAGATTGATAGAGGGCAGGCAAAAGAAAATCTTACGGTAATGTTCTCATTCTCTGCAGAAGGTCGCATCACTCCTCCTTTAATAGTATACCCATACAAAAGAATGCCTAACGATATTTTAGCAGCGGTTCCAGAGGGTATAAAAGTTGATAAGTCTGATAACGGTTGGATGACCGCAGAGCTTTTCTGCAGATATATAGAGGAAATTTTATCCAAGTCTGCTTAGAAATGGAACTCAACTCCCTGTTATACTCTTTGTTGATGGGCATAAGACTTATATGACATATAAGCTATCCACATTGTGTGAGGACCTTAAAATTATATTAATTTTGCTCTATCCGAACTCTACATGTATTTTCTTTAAGCCAATCAAGACCGGTTGGCAGAGAGCAGTGCAAAATTGGAGGCGTCATAACCTTGAGAAAAAATTAACAAGGGTTGATTTTCCTGCAATATTAAAAATAGTTGTAGACAAGTGCATTAACAAAGACACAATAATTAATGGATTCCGTGCTTGTGGTCTTTATCCGTTTAATGCCGATGCCATCGACTACACAAAGTGTCTTGGTAAAAATTCAAATACAGAGAGCACTATCACTAACTAACTCTGATAGTTAGGACCGGCACAAGGTACACGGAAAGAAGCTCGTTTATAGTTTCCTCGACTCCATTTCAGAAGGAAGAAGAGCTTAAAATTGCAAGGAAAATAGAAGCTCAAAAACTGAAAGAGGAAAGATTGAAAAAACGGATTGAAAATAAAAAGATAAAAGAGGAGGAGGCTGTACTATTAGCCAAAAGAAAAGAAGAACGGAAGAAGCAAGGACTTAAAAATAAAAGTAAAACAAAACAAAATAAGAGAAGTAACCTACCGAAAGCATTTCTAATAAAAGGACCTAAAATTTTGCCTGTCATCTTCCCAACCCGCGTCAGTGAAACTGTTACTATTTCGGGAGATGTTGAGGAACAAGAGAAAAAAAGTTCTAGGTTCCATTCAAGTAAACCATCCACTAGTGTCCTTCGTATTCCAAATCTAGTCAATTCAGAAAATCACGTAAGGACCTTATTTCATTCTAAAAGTAAGTCTGCGTCTCAAGGTTTAAAGAACGACGAAATAGTAACAAGTGGATTGTGTTACGAATGTGTCGGCCATATAACCCAAACGAATACTGGCAAGAAATGCTCTCTATGTGATAGAAACTATCATCTGTTGTGTGCACCAAAAATGTGTCCTGACCATAGTACATTTATATGTTCAAAATGCGTTTAATATATTTAACTAAAAAATAAAATCAAAGTTTCGTTAGATAACACCCAATTTTTTAAGAAAACAAGGAGCTGTTACATAAATGTTTATTCAGAATTTATTTTTTTATTTATTATTGTGAAGAATATTTTATTTTATTTTTGTATAATGTGTTTTGTTTTTTAATAAAATACAAAATTAACCAAAGAACTTTAAATCTAATTTCTTATAAATATTCTTCTTGTTAAGTCCGCAAAGTCAAAACTTGTCTTAAGGGGGGGCTCATCACTGGGTGTTTTACCCTATGCGTTTTTTAATCTTTTATCGAAAAAGGGGGTTCGGGGGTGTAACCTCCCGTTACGCGAAAGGCGTTCCATTAAATATAGTTATTAGCGCGCCTCGAAGTTAGAGCATTAAGGCAACGATCCGGACTTTTGAGCATTATTCGGGTAAAATTTTTCTTTCGATAGCGTTAGTGTTATACGACTTGAGTGTTTTGTACATTGCTCCACACCCTGTTGACCGTTTCTCTTCATTCTTTTTGTACATGGTAGCCTACTGTCCCCTCTTCATAGGTAAGCATGTTTACCCCACGCCTCCTCACCCCTACCTGTCGCCACCCCACCATACCATACGAATCTACAGTTTACATACAACTGTAGTGTATATTCATCAACATTCCTCCACTCTTTGGTCTATTCCTCTTCACCCTCTTGACCGTTTCTATTCATTATTTCTTCATATGGTAGCCAACCTTCCTATTTTCCCCCTCCCACCCAAACCCCTCCATACACTACACACACTACATACAAATAGTGAAAAATTCACCAAAATTCTTCCAATCTTTCGGCCATAACTTCTCACCCTCCCTTCCGATTCCCTTCATTCTTTTTTCATATGTTAGTGAATTTTCTTACTTTAACCCAGTTAATTTCAATAGACTACATGAAGCCTATGCACACTTTCATCTCTAATATGTGATCCTCTTTGTAATGAAGCGGCGGTCATTACTGACCTACATATTCTTATTTTTAAACAACTTTCTCTGTTATATTTTCCCAGCTAGCCGACAATTAATAAATAAATCAAATTTATTGCTGTCTCAACATTTTTGCGGCAATACACCGCACTAAGAATAAAAAACAAACCCTTCAGCACAAGACCAATTCTAGCCATTGTAATTGCACTGTGCTAGCCCTCATCTATCTACTGCCAGTGTTTTTTTTACTTTGAATGCAATTGGGAAAACCCATGTGGAAAGTGCATAGTGACCCACTATTACTCCTTTAGTGGGGTAAAAGGGTAGGTGGAGTAAAAAAAAGGGAGGAGTGTTGAAGTGAGAAATGGGAATTACGAAAATAAAAATCATATGACAAATTATTATGACCAAAATATGACATACAAATTTTTACAAATCGCTGCCAAACAATTTTACAGTGTATCTGCACAAGCAACTACGAAAATAAGTCGAAAGAGCCAAAGAAGAATTGAAAGTTCCAAAACATGAACAAACATAAAATTCATGGAACCGAAACTTGCAACTTCTACATTACATAATAGATTCATAGGTCGGAACGTAGTTGCCATAAAGAATCTGTGATATGAATCAATGCATACATTTCGCAACACCAGAATCACACAAATAAGGTCATCACCATCATCATTATAATTATACAACTCATCTGCTTGTAATTGCAATATACACCATTTCCAAAATAAATTACACAAATAACACAGTCTCTTGCAATTGTACCAACCTAAATTCAATAAACAAAACAATTGACACACATTTAATCACGTCAATAACAAACAACACAAAATTACACGAAATATTTACCGAATTACATCAAGCTGCAATATGCATACTTAGGTGAGTGCCGCACGCATAAATCAGCATTCCTTTCATAATTAAATTTTTCATTCTGAAATCAACAAAAATAAGAGATGCAAATTCACAGTAAGTGAAATTAGGAATAAGCAATAAGTATTAAACAAGCTCAGGCGATTTGTATAAAGGCAGATTGAATATACAGTTAGCATCGTGAAGTACATCGTTTTATCATGAAGTTGAGCTTCATTTCGCTCCTCCCAACCACCTTGAAGTCGAGTAATCTATCTTAGAGTTGAGCTTTCTATAAGCTACTCTCTCTTATAATAAAAGTTGAGCTATGCTAGCTACTCCATTTCATCACTGAAGATAATCGTTCATAAGAAGAATCAATCTTTCTCTTTTGGCGAAATATGTACTATCGACGATTTTTTTATTACAAATTCATTCAATTCAGATAGCTTATATCGTTGTAAGAGATTGAAAGTACATATGGGCTGATAAGTTTCCGGAATCGGATACTAGATGGCACACCACCAACATCAATCATATTCTTGACAAATATATTCCTTTAAGCCTCAACTGTAAAATATTTTGACATTTGGTCTACTGCTTCTTGTTATATACGTAAATTAGACCTAGCTAAAAAAAAGCCTAAAAAAAAAGAAATAGCATGAAATAAATGTAAATTAATAAAATTTTAGGAGGCATACATAAGAGCTAGCCATGTTATAGCTTATCTTTGCATCAGCGATTTTCTTCACATTCCATAAAGTATAAAAAAATTATTCCCATGGCAGTAGAAATATTCAAATAAAAAATAAAACAAAAGCCAAATCGTACCTTCAGTACGATTTGCAGCGAAAAATACGATATATATGTATGTACATACGTACATACATATTACGAGCCAAAAGCTTTCGCGATAAGAGATGCGCGCCGCATGAATGCATTGCATGTATATGCGCGACGCGATTTCAAACGACGCGACGGGACGGTGGCTGATGCTTATAGAAGTATCAAATAGCATTTTTTCTAAACCACCGTCCATCGAAAGCTATTTTGGATAAGTTTAAACAAGTCCAGAATAAATGTTAAAATTTTCTTAGGGTAAGAAAATGCAATTAAGCATTATTAAAGTGATCAAGAAGAGAGTTGGCTTTTAATTTGGTGACGGGTCGTCGGGTCGATGGTTGGTATTCGGCAGTTTTGAAAAGAAAAAGGAAATAAATCTAGTAAAAGTGTTTTGCTTTCTGAATAAAAGAAACAACTTCAGAAAACTTCCACCCACCGTATGGCTATGGATGACCGCAAAGTGAAAGTAAGTGAGAAAGCTGTGGCCAGGGCATGTCAAAAGAGCGTGTGGGCAATATTTTGCATTAACATTTGCAAATGAAAATACTGTGCTCGCGGTGGGTGTCGCGCAAGCTCATTATCGAAAACAAAAAAAAAATCGACTAGACCTGGGGTTCCCAAGTGTGCGCCGCGGTGCCCTATGGCGCCGTGGGGAGTAAGCAGGGGCCGCTAGGTGCTCCTGCTTTGTCACCAAACAAAGTAAAAAATTCAAATCGCTCGCTGCGTTCATTTGTAGGTACTCACACTTATACACCGACAACCCTCTTCTTTCCCACAGCACCAACATTCGGCCCGTACGCAATCGTCCTTCATTCAATCATTACGAAACATACGCACGCTTTTGTAGTTATTAGTGTATTATTTGTGATTGCGCAAAAATTCCATCGCAAAATGCAGGTCGACAGTTCAAGTGAGAGTGATCAAGCATTGACAAATGGTGGGGGAGCAAAAAAAAAGTAAAT
The DNA here is from genome assembly GCA_963930735.1 of Dioctria linearis. Classification (NCBI taxonomy): domain Eukaryota; kingdom Metazoa; phylum Arthropoda; class Insecta; order Diptera; family Asilidae; genus Dioctria; species Dioctria linearis. The sequence continues at coordinate 233,751,903 of OZ005742.1, read as the reverse complement.
ATCGTAAATACGATGATATTTATTTAAATTTTGGGTTTACTTCAGTAGAAGTAAAGAATGAAGAAAAACAGCAGTGTGTGCTCTGTTTGAAAATTCATGCCAGAGAGTATGCTCCCTTTGTCTAACAACACTATTAGTCGAAGAACCCATAATATAGCTGAAGATCTTAGTGATCAATTAATAAAGAAAATGAAAGGCAAGGATTTTGGACTGCAACTTGATGAGGCCACTGACAGTAACAAGGACGCTCACCTTATTTGTTATGTACACTATCTGGATGATAATATTATCGTTGAAGACCTTCTGTTCTGAAAAACTATCTTTGAAAGAGCAAGGGCGCAACACTTGTTTGAGATGCTTGACAAGTTTATAACAGAAAATGATTTAGATTGGAAAAAGTGCATCGGTGTATGTACTGATCGATCAGAGATATAGGGAAATGCTATTTTCTCTTTTACAAAAAATTAAAAATAAATTTGGAATAGTGAAAAATAAATCTAATTAAGAATAGTTACTAATGTGAGAAATTAGTGTTCAAGTTTGCAAGAAATAATTTTCCCACAATTAACTAAATGTACCCACGAATTCCACTGATAAAAAGTGCAATCTGATATGCAGCTTGTGCATAGAATTTGCCTGATATGCAGTTGAGCATAGAATTATCGCGACAATTTCAATGGTAAAGAATGAGAAATTGGATATGCAGCTTGTGCATAGCCATGCAACGGAGAACAAGCAACAAGAAAATTTCTCGGTACTCTGAACGACGGTGGAATTCGTGGGTACGATAAGTACTTACTCGTACATAATGTACAAAAATTAGCTAGTAAGCAGTTTTAATGTATAAATTTAGTTCAAATATTCAATAAAGTCTAAGTTGATCAAGAGAAGTTTTGAAAGTCACTACGAAGTTCTGTTTTTTCTGGTTTGCCCCCTACCCAAGGTAAGGCAACTAGAATCAATCAACAATTAACTGCTCAAGAGTCTTGGTAAAAGCACCAACGACCCTCACAACAAAGTCAAGGTCCAAGTACCTTTGACTCCAACAAAAGAAAATCGACAAAGGCAAAAGAGCCTTTAACATTTTGGTGACCCCGACGTGATCAAGTGCTTCACTTGATTACGATCTCCTACCACAAGGAACCGCAACCATCATGGAAGAATTGACGCAGCGCCAAAAGACCACCGGAACTGCCATTCAAAAATTGGTAAAAGGCCTCAAGATTCACCAGACCAGAAGATGCTTTCCTATTTGCAGGAGAAACAAAACCAACTAGATAAGCTATGGGGCCAGTTTTCATCTACAGATGTCCTCATTAAAACCAAACATGCTGACCAGACAGCTCACGCATACTTCACCCAAGCGTACTTCGCTGGGGTCAAGGCAGTCTATCAAATAGGCCGCGATCGTACACTAGGATTAATCAAATCTATCCCTTTAGCACCACTCGCAGGAGAACCAAGTACCCCATTGCAAAACCAAGATAAACCTAGTGCCAATTTCACAGAACAAGATTTCATGGTTGGCTCAGGAGACACAACCAGACAAGACAAGATGAGTACAACTATGAGCACTTCAGCCAATAAAGAAGATTGCTTAACCAGATGTATACGAAAACAGAAGGCTGGCATCCAATCGTTACGCCACCTTCTGCAAGGTATAGAGTCAGAAGATCAACAGCTCCAAACCAGGCAATATTATCAATGTAAAATAAACAGCATTGAGCGATACTGGTCGCAGGTAGAGAGCTCTAATATGGAGATATGGCAGATGGTGGATGACCCATCAGAAGTTGGCTACAACGCAGAAGAATACTTTCAATTCGAAGACAGGATACAATCCACTATCATTCGGCTCTCTGAAAAATTGGCCCAGTATGCCACACCAAGAAGCAACGAGGTGTCAAGTAGTGGTGTGGCGTTGAAGCTACCAAAGCTTGTAATTCCAACATTTAACGGTGACTACTTGAAATGGAGACAATTTTATGACTTGTTCACCCAGATGGTGCATAATCAGCCCATGAGCAAGTGCCAAAAAATGTGGTACCTAAAAACCAACTTGAAGGGAGAAGCTGAGGAGCTCATTCCACACTTTACCTTATCAGACGACAATTATACTTCGGCGGGATACATTGAAGTCTCGGTACGAGAATACAAGGTTGTTGGTGACAGCACTTATCGATAAATTGCTATCACAATCTAAACTTACCTCAGAAGGTGCGTCAACCATTAAGGCATTACATGACTCAACGAAGGAAGCCCTTATGGGCCTCGAAAATCTTGGTATTTCCACAATTAATTGGGACCCATTGCTATTACACATTTTAGTGAGAAAATTAGACAAGGCGGCACATAATCTATATGAACAACCTCGAGCCCTGCAATCAGTGGAGAAATTCCTCAATTTTCTGGAAACTCGCTTTCAGTCCCTAGAAGCTCTGGGCCAGAAAGATAAGCTAACGGACGAATCACGACGAAAACTAAGCCAAGTTCCCAGTAGGGTCAATTCGTTTGTATCCACCAACACACCTCAACCGAAATGCATAATTTGCAAGGAAAACCATCAGCTTTTCAGTTGTCGGAAATTCCTGAAGTATACACCTGGTGAACGCTTAAGATTCCTACGGAAGAACAACTTGTGTATTAACTGCCTCAGGTCTGGACATTATGCAACCAACTGTACATTAAGGGGATGTACTCGTTGCTCCAAGAGGCACAATACATTAGTCCATCTACAGGCCACACATCAAGAGAAAGCGAGCTCAACACAAGCAATGGCATCTCCAGCTCAGCAACCAAAGATAGCTGAAGTTGCTATAAATCTTACTACACATGATGGCAAGAGCATGATGTGCAGAGCTATTCTCGACTCTGGATCCCAGGTGAACCTCATAAGTGAAAGAATCATCAAGAAACTAGGTTTAAAGGGGGCCCCGGCGCTAATGCATGTCCAAGGCATCGGTCAGTCGAAACAACAAGCAAATAAACGAGTAAGTGTGTTGATCCAATTACGCACGAATAGGTTTTCTGCTAGATTAGAAGCATTCATCCTCAAGCAAATTTTAGCACCACAGCCGACCCGACCAATTGATAGTTCAAAATGGAAAATTCAATCCAATATTAAGCTGGCCGATCCAAATTTCAGTAGTGTGTTTGTGCCGGTTCTGGGTCACGGTGGTGGTGGTGAAAAATGTGGTGGAGCTTTTTTATTGGATGTTTTGTGGTGAAGATTTTGTAGCTCAAAAAATGTGGTGGAGCTTTTTTATTGGATGAGATAAAAGACCTAGGCGTATAATACGCTAGTGAAAGCATTCGCATAATTAACATTGTGAAAGTCCAATTTAATTTTTTAAAAAGCAATTCAACAAGCGACATCCAATATGCAGTTCACACATTGGCTACCGGGGGATGTGGGTAGGGGCGCTGAATCCGCAACTAAACAGGGTACCTCCCATGGGTCAAGAGAATTTAGGGTGGGGGGTACTTTTTTGTGGAGGGGGGAAACACTTTTTCAAAAAACTTGGTGAGAAGATGCCCCCTGACTTCCTATTTCGTTTCCGCAAGTCCATTTCTGCCGGGGGGGCTTGCTCTCGGCGGGGGAAGGGGGGCAAATTTCCCACTTTGAATGGTTATTGCGGGTTAACCTGACATCGTAGAACATTCGTTAAGGTCTCAAATGAAAGCTCCATGGATTATCTATCTATGGTATAAATTTCATTTCTCCACGACGGAAGGGGGGGGGGGGGGTACCTCTAGAACAACCGAAAATTTCAATTTTTCACTCCATACAAATGGCTAAAATGTTTGAGCCCTCTAACTTCCACAAATTGGAACGGAACAAAATTTCCTCTTACACAATCGAAGATATTTCAGTCGTGGGTGTAATAGGGTATTACGTTTTTTACTTTTTTCTATTTAAGGGGAGGGGGGAATTTAAATCGTTTCAAATTTCTAAAATCTATAACTTTTTTATTTGATGTCATGGAATAGTCATATGTATACTTTTATTTCATCAAAAAATCAGGGCTATTTAAAAGTATTATTTTTTTTTCAAAATTGTACTAGATCAAAAATATATAATCGATCCCCCTCCCTTCTATGTGGGGGTGGATTTTTTCAAAAAATACTACTAAACTCCTTTAACCCTCCTCTATCGATCCCCCTTTAAATTTTTCATCTACTACTATATTTCGCGATTTCCTATTGTAGTACTAGAGCGAAAAAGGATATGTGCATAACTTCCGTAAATTAAGTCCGATCGAGCTACGGTTTTCACCATTCACACTGGACGGCCACCAGCTACAATTCGTGGAACTACTTTTTTTTCCATTGGCGTGTTTTTTCGGGGGGGCAATTTTTTTTTTGGCACATGTTGCATATCAAATGAAAGGTCTACGCGAGTACTATACAACTGCGTACATACTTTTTCGATCGAGTCAACTTCGTCAAACAAATTTTTCAAATTACATGTCTGTATATATGTATTATGACATCCCCACCCTATAATTCAACTAAATATAAACCGATTTCAAAAATTCCTTTTGATTATTTTTTTATAATTTTTTTCTGATTTTTCCAACATATCACCCAACCCCTGTCTCTTCCGTTGCGAAAATTAAACTTTTATGGCCACAATTTTTGCCCAGAAATTTGATTTTGCAACTTTCTTCTACGAATTTCAAATAAATGGGATTTTTAAATTTTTCGCGCATGCGCACTTATAACTAGATTGCCTATACAAAATTTCAGTCAGATTGCAAATCATTTACCTATTTAAAAAAATAAAAACAAACAGATTTTTCATGGTACATTCAACCCCATCTACAGCCGGTCCATAACAACTCACCGGTATGAGCTTTCAAACCCACCTACATACAGGTCTCCTCTCTGTTTCCCAATTTATTTGAATTAATTTGATGCTTTCGTTTAGATTCTATGGTGTTTTTACTGGGTCAACTCCCGCGAAAAAATCAAATTTTTTCCATTTTCCTAGCATGCATAAATTTCACGGTTTTTACTTAATCTCCGAATCGAACAAGTGGATACTTTTTGGAAAGGTCTCGACGAGTACATTATTAATATCGAAAAATATCTCCCACCTACCATGTAATTTAGTGAAAATAATGGGGGCCAAAAGAATTATTTGTATGAAACACACAATTTAATCGAGTGTATCTTCTACAATTGCTAATTTATTTTAGAAATTTTTCGATTTTCTCTTATTCTGATTTTTTTCTGATTTTTTGAAACTATCCGCAACCGATTCGGACGTAATTAAGTTTACACTGTTTCCACTGTGTATAGTGTACAGTGGTATAAGTTTAACCGTTTCGGATTCCTACAATTATAATGGTTTTTTGAAATTTTTTTATTTCATCTTATTTTGATTTTTTTCTGATTTTTTGAAACTATCCGCAACTGAATCGGACATAATTAAGTTTACAGTGTTTGCACTGTGTATAGTGTATAGTGGTATAATGATGAATTTCTTATTTTTCATCCAATATCATCATATGAACATTCATTGGAAAGCTCTTGGCCAGTAAATTATGAATATCAAAAAAAATTTACCCCTTCCATGTAATTTAGTGAAAAAAATAGTGGGGAAAGGAATTATTTGCATGAAATAAACCGAGTGTGGTTCCCACAATTATTAATTTATTTTAGAAATTTTTTGATTTTCTCTTATTTCGATTTTTTTTTGATTTTTTTAATCTATCCGCAACCGAATCGGACATAATTAAGTTGACAGTGTTTGAACTGCGCATGTGTGTAACGGCACAAGAATTTCTTATTTTTCTTCCAATCTTATCATATGAATACTCATTGGAAAAGTCTCGGCGAGTACATTATAAATATCTAAAAACATTTTACACCTTCCATGTAATTTAGTGAAAAATAAAGTGGGGAAAGGAATTATTTGCATGAAACACACAGTTTAATCGAGTGTATCATCTACAATTACTAATTTATTTTAGAAATTTTTTGATTTTCTCTTATTGCGATTTTTTTCTGATTTTTTGAAACTATCCGGAGTACAATCGGACGTAATTAAGTTCACAGTGTTTGCACTGCGCATGTATGTATAGTGCTATAAGTTTGAATTCCTTATTTTTCATCCAATCTTATCATATGAACACTTATTGGAAAGGTCTCGGCGACTATATTGTGAATATCAAAAAATATATTACCCCCACCCTATAATTTAGTGAAAAATAAGTGAGGAAAGAAATTTTTTTTTTCAATTTATTTTTGATCTAAACAACCAGGTTGCACTTTTGACAATTGCGAAATTAATTTCACAATTTGTCGTGACATTTTAATAAAATAATTTTAAAAAAAAACTAATTTATTGTGATAAATAGTATGTATTGTGATAATAGTATGTGAGAATAGTTACAAGTGCAAAATTAATTAGAACCAAGAGAATTAAAAAAAAAAAAATATTATAAATAATTCCAAAAAAGTGACGCTGAGATTAAATTAAATCAATTCAACAATATTTAAAATATATTTATAATATAAAAAAAAATTCCAAAAACAGCATAAAAGTGAACTTTATTAGTAAGAAACACTGCTGTTTTTGGAAAAGTGTTACTAATTGTGAACAGGTGAGTTTTTATACGTTTATCTGTCCGTCCGTCTGTCTGCACGATATCTCGAAAAGTAGCATACTTAGAGAGCTTAAATTTTGTACACGCACTTTTAAAAACATAAGTTCAATTTTGTTACATTATTAGGCAAATCGGCCAACTCCTTCGTGCGGTTGCCATATCAAAATTTTAGTGTTTTACGTATACTGTGAAAATTATCAGTCAAATACATTTTTATTGGACTAAGGACTTCTTTAGAATACTAAACACTATAAAACAATTTATAATCATTTCTTCTGTCCGACAAATCGTTCTATAAATATATGCGAAAAATAATTTCAACATTATTAAATTTTGCACAGAAGGTAGACTACGCGAATTTTCATAAGGGCAATCATCTAGAGGGTCATAAGAATTCGGTCTTACACCAATTATAGATTTTCTTAAATTTATTTTTGATTTAACATCGAATAACTTCTTCGTAGGTTTGTTATAGGGTAATCCACACATAATCTGCACGAAGCATCAGTAAGGACATAAAGTGCCTTAAAGTTTTATTTACAATTGTTTTGTGATTGTAAATGTTAGATATTTTAATAAAAAAAAAAATACTGTGAATGCACAGGGTATGAACAAGAACTGTACAGGATAGCTTTTGTCCTTATTCTTAATAGTGCAGGGATGCGAACTAATGGTAGCCATTTTCAAAGTTTTTTTTCTACATAATTATCTTATTTCAGATTTGACATACTACTTATATATAAGTTATAATAAGGCTTATTATATTATCCCTAACCCATTTTTCCTTTTTTTCCAGATCGATAACTTTCATCGACATTACTATTTTTTGTTTGTTTGTTTCTTTTTGTTTTTAAATCCTTTCATTTCATTTTTGCTATAATGCCGAAAAGAAAGGGCTGTATAGGCCGACGTACTAAGGTCCACGGCAAAAAGCCGAAAATTCCTCAAGAAGGAAATGCAGCAGGTTCAGAGCCTGTTGCCACACCTGTATCTGTAGACGTATCGTCTAATGCTGATAGCGAACAATCCGTTCTTGCAAGGGCCAATCAGCATGCAACAGATCAATCAGGTGGAAAGTTCGGGTCATGGCGTTGCAAGGCCTGCATTGCCTCAATTTCCAAACGGTGGTGTAGGTGCATCTACTGCTTTCGTAGATGTACTTCAGGGTGAACAGTTACCAGTAATCGTTCAACAAAGCCCCGTTTTTGGAAGCAATGCTTGGTTTAATGACCCGAGAATTGCGGAATGTTTAGATCGTCCCATTTCGGAATGTTTAGATCATCCCATTCCTGATGACGATTATGACACTGATGACAGTTCAGTTCCACAAAGAACTGATTCGGAGGTACGGAACCGGCAATGGATGTGTGATCCAAATTTAAATGTTGGTGCAGGTTCATCTACCAGTTTTGTTCCGGATGAACCTCATGCCGTTTCTCTTGCTGTTAATGTACAAATAGAACAAATTCCAAATTTAGTTCAACAAGCCATTAACGCAACATCATCAGATTTACCTGACGAGGTCATCTTTGTTAAACCAAGGATACCAGTGAAGAGGAAAAATCGTAATTGGGGTCACAAACCACGAAAATCTCCAAGGAGAACAAATGATAATCCAATTTCGGATGAAATTCAATTAGTTGTCGACGATGCTGAGGTTGTTCCTCGGCTTTCACACAACAATGACGAAATTTCGGATGAAGTTCCATTACTTCTCGACGATGTTGAGGTTGTTCCTCGGGTTCCACAGAGCACTGACGAAATTCCGGAATTAAGGAATTTCGTTTATCCGCTAGCATGCCGTTGCATAGAGGAAGTAATTTCCACAGTATGTGCAGATGTTGATGTACATAACTGTGGTGAATTTGATTCTACTTGCATCCATTGCAATGCGTTGTTCTTTCGTGCAGAACTTAATTCTTTCGGAAAATATTTTCGTTGCTGTAAAGATGGTAGGGTTTCCCCAAATCCATTAGGTCAATTTCCACAACTTCTTTTGGACCTATTTTTGGGTAACAATCCTAAATCTGAGCATTTCCTGAAGAATTTACGTAAGTATAATTCTGCTCTATCCTTTGCGTCGACAAGAGTTGAAACGGTTCATGTACCAGGAAGGCCTGATACTATGTTTTATACTATTCAAGGGAAATTAATTCACCTTATAGCCAATAGTATGCGACCACCTGGAAATGCTGTTCCACGATATGGACAATCGTATGTCTTTGATGCTGAGGAAGCAACGAGGCAACGAGCGAATATCGATGTTGAACATGATCTCGATCTAGATTTATTAAGAGAATTAGATCGAGAATTACGAAATGTTAATCCCTTCGCTCAGTCTTATATGTTGATGAGACAAGTTGAGGAAGATGTATTAGCGCGAGATGGAGCAGATGCCATTAAAAATATTAGAATGTTTTTTACAAAATCAAATCCATCCGTTGATGTTCATCAAGGACGGTTGAATGCTCCAGTTGCAACGGATGTTGCAATCGTATATAGGAGCCCAACTGGTATACCACCGATTGGATCATTTTGTACAGGGTGGCTGAGCCGAACTGTTACCAACTTCACGTTCATTCTATTGTTAACAAGCGTACAAAAGCATTTTCATCTAACGCGTCGAGAAAAAAAGTTATTCGTGATGGAATTCAAGCGCAATAGTGTGATTGCTTTATATTTGGCTGGAAAGTCCCAACCGGAGATTGCTCGTCAGTTAAAACATCTGCAAGTGAATAAAATGTTTGTACTTCGTACCATAAATCGTTACAACGGTACTGGCAGCGTAGCAAAACGACATGGTGGTGGTACGAAACGCACTGCAACATCGTCGGAAATGATTCGGAAGGTGAAGGCCAGAATTGAGCGAAATCCGCGCCGCAGTGGCAGAATGATGGCCCGTGAGCTGAACATATCGCAAGAACGGATGCAACACATACTGAAAAATGAGCTCAAGGTAAGGCCTTACAAGTTGGTAAAAGGGCAAGATCTTACACCGGCGAAGAAAAAAGTTAGACTCGAAAGAGCCAAGGAGCTGCTTCGCTTGCACGAAAGTGGCAGTTTGCCGAATTTGGTGTTCTCCGATGAGGCGCCATTTCCAATTGAGCAATATTTGAACACCCAAAACGACCGAATTTACTTGACAGAGAGGTCCGCCGAAAATTTGGATCTTCGGATGGTCGGCCGGACACAAGCGCCGGCCATGGTGATGGTGTGGGCCGCCGTAACGGCCGATGGTCGCTCTCCGCTGGTATTCATCGACCGTGGGGTCAAAATAAATGCGCAAAATTATCGCGAAATCGTTTTGGAAGGAGCGTTGATGCCTTGGGCACGCAAACATTTCGGCCGCAGACCGTGGACATATCAGCAGGACTCGGCACCATCGCACAAAGCGCGCGTCAACCAAGATTGGTTAAAAAACCATATTCCACACTTCATTTCCTCCGCACAATGGATGCCGTATTCGCCGGATGCAAATCCGTTGGACTTTTCCGTGTGGGGTATTTTGAAGAGCAAGGTTGGGCAAAAAAAATACCAAAGCGTCGACCATTTAAAACAAGCGCTTCGCCGGGAATGGGCCAAAATACCCCAGTGCCACTTTCGTGCAGCGTGTGATGGCTTCGTCGGCCGATTGAAGGCCATAATTCAGGCAAAAGGCGGCCATTTCGAACAGAACAAATAAATTATTAAATATCAATGTATTGCGAACCTTTTTTGGTTTGGATCATCAATAAATTTCATCAAAAAATAAAAATTTTATAGCGTTTTGAATTGGTAACACTTCGGCTCAGCCACCCTGTATATATCCAATTGGTGGTGGTTTACGGGAATTATCAAGATTCAATATATATTGTGATGCGATGACCTATGCACTTCTTTATCCAAGTGGTGTAAGTGGATGGTGTCATAATGTTGACAATTATTCTTTATTAGAACATTATGCTTATCGTTTTTCTGTAAGGGATAACGATAATAATATAATATTACTCGCTAGGAAATTGTTCCAGGAATATATTGTGGTTGCTTATGTTGCAATTGAAGGACATCGTCTGCAATATCTGAGAACAATTCAGACTCAACTCAGGCGTGATTCTTATATTAATTTGCAAGATCACGTTCGAAATAGGGCAAATCAAGCTGGACTACAAGCGGGTGTTCCAGTTATACTGCCAAGTACATTTATTGGAAGTCCACGTCATATGCAACAGGCTTTCCAAGATTCGATGGCAGTCGTGGTTAAGCATGGTAAACCTGATTTGTTTATTACGTTTACCTGTAATCCCAATTGGTATGATATTCAAAATAATTTACTTCCTGGCCAAAGGTATGTACATCGACCTGATTTAGTAGCGCGCGTTTTTGATATAAAAATGCAAGCGTTTCTACATGAAATTTTTAGAGATCATGTTTTGGGTCGAGTTATCGCATATATGGGTCAAGTAGAGTTCCAAAAAAGGGGATTACCCCATTTGCATCTCTTATTGATATTACATAGTGATGATAAAATAAGAGATGCAGATCATATTGACAGAATTGTTTCGGCTGAAATACCGAATAAGCATGTCAGTAGGGAACTTTAGGATGCTGTTTCCAACCATATGGTACATGGACCATGTGGAGAGTTAAATCGACGTTCTCCATGTATGGAAAACGGAAAATGTTTAAAGCATTTTCCTAGAGATTTTGCTGAAGTAACCAATGCCAATGATAACAGTTATCTTATTTATAAACGACCAGCTAATGGTCGGTATATTTATAAAGGGAATGTTGTTGTTGATAACAGAGTTATCGTCCCTTATAATTGGTACTTGCTGCTAAAATATGATGCACATATTAATGTTGAAATATGTAATAATTTTACAGCAATTAAGTATCTTTATAAATATATTTATAAGGGAAATGATATGATATCACTTGAATTTAGAGACAATACTGGAACATTGATATGGGATGAAATAAGAGGCTTTGAGTTAATCCCGATATGTTGGATCAGTAGAAGCAATGTGGCGCATATTGCAGAAACCCTTAAGCTATCATTCTCATAGCGTCATACGTTTGTCTGTTCATTTACCTAACAGACAAAGTGTACTATTTCGCTCTAATGAGGAGGAAGAAGCTTTGGAAAGAGCTGACATCAAAGATACTCATTTAACAGCATTTTTTAAGTTAAATGAGAATGATGTAGATGCTCGGGCATATCTGTATACCCAAATTCCTGAGCACTATGTTTGGATTACGGAACCACTTAGGAATTATTGGAGAAAACGACAAAGGAGGTTTGGTCTAACCATTTGTCGTATGTATTCTATAAGTATGTTTGATAGAGAAACATACTATTTAAGGATGTTATTAAATCACGTTCGTGGCCCTAAAAGCTTTGATAATGTTAAAACATATGATGACGTTTTGCATGAAACTTTTAGGGAGGCCTGTTTTGCAAGAGGTTTATTGCAAGACGATCGCGAATGGGCTAATTGTTTACAGGAAGCAATTACATTTCAAATGCCAAATAAGTTAAGACAACTATTTGCATTTATTTGTATTTTTTGTTCTCCAGTTAGCCCTGTTGAACTGTGGCAAAGATTTAAAAATGATTTATCTGAAGACTACATTAGACGTTTTCATAATGAAGACCAAGCATATCAACAAGCTCTAATTGATATTGGTAGAATATTGAATTTCAATAGACTTAGTTTGGAATTAATTGGTTTACCAGCAGTTCCTCAAGCTGATTTAACAATTGATGATTCCAATATTTATATTCCTGCTCAAGAGGATGATGAATATCAGAGAGCTTATAATCGATTAAATCCCGAGCAAAAGATCTTTTTTAATGATGTTATGTCTGAGATTAATCGAACAACAAGAAATGGAAACTGTTTTCATTTAGATGCATTTGCAGGGGTTGGTAAAAGTTTTGTTTTGAATGCGATTCTTAACAAAGTACGGGCAAATGGAGATTGTGCAATTGCGGTTGCTTGGTCTGGAATTGCTGCTACACTTCTTAAAGGTGGTACAACAGCGCATTTCAGATTTAAGTTACCAATTCAATTAACTGAAAGTTCCGTTTGTAGAATAGTTCCAAGTTCACCTGAGGGTCTGTACATTCGAGATGCAAAAGTTATTGTATGGGATGAATGCGATGACCCATAAATTTGGTTTTGAGGCTGTTGATCGCGCTTTACGCGATATAACAGGAGATAGACGACCTTTCGGTAATAAAGTTATCATAATGTCGGGTGACTGGAGGCAAATTCTTTCAGTTGTTGCTTATGGTAACCAATTATCTACAATAGAGGCTTGCATCAAGCAATCTCCATTCTGGTCACATTTCAGAAAATATAAATTGACAATTAATATGAGGACCAATCCCTAGGAAATTCAATTTTCTAATTGGTTACTCAAATTAGGTAATGGAAGATTATCCAATACCTATGGATTAGGTGCTAATATTATAGAGATTCCGACTATTAATATTGCATCTGATAATTTAATTGGGGACGTTTATGGAGAAAACATAAACAATGTATCAGAACTTGATTTAATCAATACGGCCATTTTGAGTCCACGAAATGATACCGTACTTGATTTAAACGAAGAAATCCTTGAAAAAGTTTCAGGAGATGTTCGCACTTATTATAGTGCAGATCGTTTTGAATGTGAGGATAACGATCAAGTTGATTTGTATCCAATGGATTTAGTCCATTCGTTGACACCTTCCGGTATGCCACCACATCGACTTAATTTAAAAGTCGGTGCGGTTATTATGTTGCTCCGTAATTTGTATATTATTGGAGGCTTATGCAACGGTACAAGACTTATTGTCAGACGGTTGTTGCCTACGTGTATTGATGCGGAAATTGCAATCGGGGCAAATAAAGGCGAACGCGTCATTATATCACGCATGGAACTTAGTCCAAGTGATACTAAGCTACCATTCCAATTAATTCGTTTACAATTTCCGGTAAGACTATCCTTTGCAATGACCATTAATAAGGCTCAGGGACAGAGTCTTACAACGATAGGAATATTGCTTAGGGAACCAGTCTTTTCGCACGGAATGCTATATGTTGCATTTTCAAGAGTTACTACGCAAAGCTCTGTTCATGTTGCTGTTCAAGACAGCGATAAACAGGGAAAATTAGTAGCAAGACGTGAAAATGTATTTACTCGAAATGTTGTATTTCGGGAAGTTTTAAATTAAAACGTTTATTTAATACTTCTTAAGATTTTATAGAAAGTATTATTTTAAATATTTTGTTTTAGCCACTTCATGGCAACTATTTTTTTAAATAAATTTTTAATTTGTAAATTTATATTATTTTATTATTTTATTTTATTTTATTATATTATTTTTACAAATAAATCACTGACAAGTCATTTCTGTCAGTTGATATATGACTCTATTCGAGTACAGATTTCCAAATGCTTTAGCGTGATGATTGCTTTTCAATCTCCCAGGCATTGAACATTCCTACAGTAATAATTTCCATTAACCCGCCCCCCCCCCCCCCACACAATGTGTACGAATGCGTTCCTGATTATGGTCCGAGTACTGATTTGGCCTAAGTCGAGTTAGCTGGATAAGGAACGGACAGAGTTCGTTTAGTGTGTGTGTGTGTGTGTGTGTGTGTGTGTCTGTCTGTGGTGTATGGAAAATTACTCAGGCCCCTACTTCACTTCGAAGTAGGGGGCTTGGCAAAGACCGACCACCACCTCCGCGCGGTGCCAAGTGGAAACAAAGGTTTTCAAATTATTATAAACAATTTTGAAAACCTTTGGCTAACGGTGGCGGCAATACAATTTATTAATTTTTTAGTATATATGAAAAAATTAATTTTAATGAATTGTAATAATCGTGTATAGCCCTTCTTGGGAACCTGTCTCAAGTCAAAAGTTACATGTTACAAGTCATAACAGCTCACCTTTCCTGAGTGGGGGGCGGGCGTAGCGTGATACAATTAATAAAAAATATACATACCTCCAGTATAGAAAAAATATACATACCTCCAGTATACAAAAAATTTGCATAATAAATGTTATAGCAAATATAAAATAATACATGCAATTTTCTTTGAGGTAATACTTGGAAAAAATCACGAGGTTATAGCAATATACTGACCTGATATATAATTCTTTCATTATAATCACTCTTTTATCTAACCAGGCGGGGGGGGGGGGGGGGGGGGGGGGGGTGTAACCCCCCCCCCCCCCCCCCCCGTTACGCGAAAGTCTTTTTCATTAAATACTGTGATAAGCGCAACTCAAATTTAGCATTAAAACAAGTATCCGGAATTTCGAGCATTCTTTTGATAAAAATAAATGTTCTATAGCCTGTGAGACGGAAGACAGTGTAAAAATATAAAGAATACTCACAAGTCACAAGTCTCAAGTCACAAGTCTCACGTCACAAGTCACATGTTACAAGTCACAACAGCTCACCTCTCCTGGGTGGGGGGCTGAAAGCCCCCTCTAGGGGCGGACGCGGGGTGAAAACATTAAAAAAAAATTAGACATACCTCCACTATTTCGGCCATAACTCCTTACCCTGTTGACCGATTCTCACCATTCTTTTTGCACATGGTAGCCAATCGTGCTCTATCATAGATTATTATGTTTTCCCTACCCTTCCTCACCCCTTTCTTCTCCCAACCCACCATCCACCACCAACCCATTACCCACCCCCACCCACCCCAATCCACTACCCACCCCACCCACCTTCCACCATCCCCCAACCCACCACCCACCCCAACCCCCAAACCACCACCCACCACCAAATCTACATACGAAAAAAAAACACCGACATGCCTCCACTATTTCATCCATAACTTTTCACCCTCCCAACCGATTCTCCTAATTTTTGTCACAAATTGTAGATAAGCCCTACCCCTATTCATGGGCTTCATGTGTTACCATCCCCCACCTACTCCTGGGTATACACCTCCACCCACCGCACCTAGTAAAAATGGAGTCTTATTTTTCCGAAGAACAAGACCACGAATTGGAGGAAGATTTTGTCACCTTAGAGGAACTGAATGGAAAAAATCTTAAATCGTTAAAGTCAATAAAGGATCTGGAGGCTTCCTGCAGTTTTAGAATTCTGAGTTGTAAAGTGAGGGATACCAAATACGGAAAAAAAGCACATTTGGAGCTGGAAACTTGTCAAATATTTTTGCCTACTCGGTACTCGAATTTATCTCCCAGGGCTGGTTGAACAGCGGAGGATTTTACATAAGTTTTCTGGGAATGAATGGCAAAGCCTATAATTTAGTTTTTTCTAAAGTAATATTTAGTAATAAAAATTATAAAAATGTGGTTTGTTGTTATCATTTTCTTGGTTTTTAAATTTCCTTCCTTGATAATCCTGTGGTTATTTTTCTAGGCTTTTGTGTTCGCCTTTGATGATTATAAGCATACGGATTTAATTTACTCGTATTCTGGCTACAGTTACTTAAACTGGTTGTTAATGAAAGGAGTTCAGTTAATTTTAAATTAACTAAAATGAATGTTTGTGAAATTTGTAACAAGAAGTTTAGTCGCGCTGATGCTTTAAAACGTCATATTAATATCGTGCATAATTCGAGTTGTTATGTTACACTGTTATATTTGTGATAAAAATTTCACGAGACTAGATAGTTTGAAGATGCATTTGATTATCACGCACAAAACACTTCTTCACATGAATTAAACAAAACAGAGGACCAAACAGCGCCCAAAGAAAAAGTGAAGTATTGTAATATTTGCGATCTAAGTGTTCCTCAAAACAAATTTACTGGGCATCTCTTAAGTAATGCTCACAAGAATGCTTCAAGTAGGAGTTGTGGAGATGTAGGTGAAAACATAGATTTAATTGATTGTGCGTTTCAAAATCGTATGGCAAGTTATCGAATCAAATCAAGTGAACCGCATGTTAATGTTGAAGAATTTTTAGAAAGTGTAAAATTGTAAATATTCAAATTAATAAATAAAATGCTTGATTTATGCACATCAATTAAAATGAATAGTGAACTTTTAACAATATATATAAAACAAAAAGCTTCTATGAAATAGATGCAGACGTCAAATCATTTAATACAAAATTCATTGTGGTTAAACTAAGCAGTTGTTTAGTTGAAATTTACGAGACTATTGCAGAAAAACTGAAAATGAAAAGTGAAAGTTTTCAAGAACGTGACAACGGTTGGACATTGCAAGAAATACTTTATTTGGAAATTAATTTTGGTAAATATAACCCACTTCGGGCATCATCGTATATAGACTTCTTCATCAATTAAAATTAAAAAGGCTGTTCAAGGCTGGGCAAGGTCACTTTTGTTGGATAAAGAATTTGTCTAGGCTGGCTAGTTCACAAATGAATAGACATTCTCATAAAAAATGGATCTGCGATGGTTGTTTAAATTTTTTTACTACAGAAGTTAAACTTAATAATCATTTGCAAAATGGTTGCGGAAAACTTTATTCTATTTTGCCACAAAATGGGGAAAACATTTTAAAATTCAAAAAATATAATCGGAAATTAAAAGTTCCTTTCGTAATTTATAGCGATTTTCATGTTCATTCATGTAGTCCTAATCTGAAGATATTCAAATTCATGAACCTTATAGTTTTGCATACAATATTAAATGTTCTTACAGCAGTACCCTTGATAAATTTGCGCAACAAAATTTCTTGAATATCTTCGTGAAGACTTGCGATTTCTTAGTCGTATTTTGAAATTTATCGCGCCAATGAAACGGTTATCAGATAACGAAATTTTTGAGTATGAAAATGCGCTTACTTGTGCTAGCCACAATTCTTGCAATTTGCAATATAAAACTCCTGATTTCATACCAATAATTTTCCACAATCTTTGTGGATATGATGCGCATTTTATTGTAAGAGAGCTTGGCTTCGATGTTGAAAAAATTGATTTGATCCCTAAAAATAAAGAACGATATATATCGTTCACTAAGCATATGTATATCAATGAGCAAATCACTATTAAATTAAGATTTATAGATTCTTTTCGCTTTTTGGAGACGAGCCTTGAAAAACTCGTTCAAACGCTACAACCAGAAAACTGCCTATCTGTTAAAAAGGCTTATCCGAATGAAGAACATTTTAGATTGTTAACAAGAAAGGGAATATTTCCCTATGATTATGTCGATTCATTTGATCGGTTAGACGAGAAAGATTTACCTCTCCCCGCCGCGGTTTACAATAAGCTTACTATGACAGAAATATCTTCTTCTGATTACAACCATGCTAAATGCGTATGGAAAACTTTTAATTGTAAGACTTTAGGAGAGTATTCAGATCTCTATTTGAAAACCGATGTTCTGTTACTATCAGATGTTTTTGAACAATATCGTAATATCTGCTTGCCCACTTATAGTCTTGATCCTGCTTATTATTATACTTCTCCAGGCTTAAGTTGGAATGCAATGCTTCGATGTACACAAGTAGAATTGGAACTGTTTACAGATATTGATATGTATAATTTTATAAAAAAAGGCATTAGAGGAGGGCTTACTCAGTGTTCACACAAATACGCTAGAGCAAATAATAAATATATGACAAAATATAACAAGGACGAAAATTCAAAATTCCGCGAAAGGCTTTCCATTAAATACAGTGATTAGTGCTACTCGAAGTTAGCAAGTTAACGAGCATCCACCTTCTTACATTTTTCCATCCGTCCACTATAGGTATTCATTAGATTTTATATATTGTTATATTTTGTGAAAATACCAATTCCATATGAACGCGTCAAGTCAGCTGTCAAATAATAACTAAGGAAACCTACACTATTTATATTGTTCTAACAGATACAGTAAACTGCTGCAAGTAATCACATATTATTTTAACTCCTTATGACGTCATGTTCATAAAATGTCAATTCCATACAAACGCGCCAAGTCAGTTGTCAAATAATAACTAAGGAAACCTGTATTATTTATAATCCCACACAATAAGTACCAAGTTGGCTGTCAAATAATAACTAAGGAAATCTATACTATTTATAAAACACTTAACTGGCGCATCTAAATAAATTTTATTTCAATTGCAAATGGCGTCGTATTTACAAAATCTTAATTGCATATAAATGCACCAAGTTAGCTGTCAAATAATAACTTAGGAAATCTATACTATTTATATTGTTTAAACAGGAAATCTATACAATGTTATTATGAACATAAAAACAAAAATCTAAATATTTGAAAATAACGATGATATGGAACTAACTCTTTATCATGTTCACAGTTCAGGGGACCTTTATTATATTTCTTTCAGTTCAGTTTGCAATATTTGTCATTCATGGCTTGACGCTAAATGAAGGAAGAATTGTGGTTTTGTGTGCGACATTTTATTGATTATTGTGGTTATTGTGTATATTTGCGTATTAAAAACTATTGCAGGTTAGTCATTTTGCATTTATTTACACTGAGAGAAATCACTAGTTTTAAATCAAATAAACGTGATTGTTGAAATAAAAATTAAGGAAATTAGCAAAAAAATTGTTGATAGAAGAAATTATTGCTTCAATCAAATACATTTATTGTTCCCTCAAATATTATCCAATGAATACGTAAAAATATGCATTGTTGAAAAATATTATCGATTTAACAATGTGAAACATGTTCAATTCAATCATATATTACTCATGGAATTGAATATTCTATAGTTGATTCGAAAATTATTCTTTTAGAAATATATTTTTGTGTCAAGAAAAAATAATTTGAACCAAATACCATTCATAAATTATTCTTGCGTGAAATGAAATGCGAATGAATGCTAAATCGAATATTTTATTGTTGCTTTAACCCTACTGTGATTTTTTTCCAACTCTAACTCGTTCTCGAAATCTTAAAATGAAAGGTACACCTTTGTTCATGTTTAGTGTGAGTAGTCGAGTGCGTCTTTGTTTGGTTATGTTTGTGCTGTGCACTGGGATTGCGCGTATTTGAATAATTCTTGAAAATGGGTGATGAGAACTCTGAAAGTTTAATTCCAAATTTTGACAATAGTGAAAGTGCTTGCAATTTTATTGTAGTGACTGAGTCGCACGTAAAATTACTGGAATTATTAAAATTATGGAAATTGGAAGGAATTTTCGAACATCTTAAAAGTAAGTTTTGGCATTAATTGCGGGAAGTAAATATTTTGAAAGACTGGCCTTTACTTAAAAATGCGGAATATGCAATAAGTTTGGTAAGAAATATTATAAAAGATCTAAATTAAGTAAGTATATAAATTTCCTGTACTTCAGATAAACTGTGATTTTAAAACTTTATTCCCCGGGAAAGACGCTTTATTGGTCTCCAAATGGGAAAATTTTGTAAAGCAAATAGTGCCATACTATAAAGAAAAAATTCGGGACAGGAGAGCCTTGATATTTTGCTCAAGTTGGATAATGTATCGAACGAAGGTAATTCAGTTCTGATCAGATAAAAACATTTATCTAATATTAAAGTTTTTAGATAGCCGTCAAAACATCCTGGCAATTTTACTAAACGCAGTTATCATACCAAGTAAAAGGTTAAATATTGCAGGGACATATACATAAGCGGAAAAAGAAAAAAAATTAAAGTATGGGTCTTTTGTTAGACCGCGGTTTTTCTAGAAATAAAGACAATCTAAAATTTCATATAAAACTTGAACCGAATATTATGTT
Source organism: Dioctria linearis (assembly GCA_963930735.1). Lineage (NCBI taxonomy): Eukaryota > Metazoa > Arthropoda > Insecta > Diptera > Asilidae > Dioctria > Dioctria linearis. The sequence continues at coordinate 233,731,635 of OZ005742.1, read as the reverse complement.
TCTCCTTTGTTAGAAATAAAATTGTTTCTTTCATATAATATGACCTTTTATTAATATCAACAGACAAACTTTTATCTATTCCACTTCTTTATTATCAATAACTGAAGAAACGGAAGTGGTTGTAGCATCTGTTATAGGTAGAGTGATAGTGGTAACGGCGGTGGTTGTGACATCATTGCTATTTGCATTTATCTTACTATCTAACAACAATGACTGTGAATTATCATTACTGGACGACATCCCTGATGTGTTGCTCATATTACAATTATTATTGTTACTTATGTTTGATGATGATGACGATGATGCTGAAGACGCTGATGAGTTGACTAAGATTTGATTCACTACTTGCTGTGTTTTTTGCAGATGTTGAACGCTGCTTTCGCTATTATAAATAATGTTACTCTTGTTTCGATTAATATCAACACTATTCACAGCTATTATACAAGGATCATAACTAAGTTCACTAATGCTATTACTATTAATATTAATACAACTAAGGTCTACTTTAGCCAACGCAACTATGAAATTTGTCCCTAAATTTGTCGCCGTATTTGGTGCTGGTGCTAATTATTTGCCTGTATAAATTTTTGGTTTAAAAGTTCACTCAAACAGGTATAGCTTTCATTTTAAAAATTTTATTATTTCTGAATCAACCATATAAATAGTTGGTCGAAAAATTATAAAATTTTTGAACTGAAAACTATACGTGTTCAAATCGAATATATGGGGCTTTTGTAATGAGAAGGTCTTTTTAGTTGATTCAAAACAAGATTGCTCATTTTAACAATTTTCGTACATTTTTAGTGGATATTTGAAACAAATATGTTCCAAATGTTGGATCAAATATTTTTATTGTAGGCGCAAAATCAAATATACAAATATTTGGATTGACCCGCGTTTTATTTATCTTGACCCAAATATTTCTCTCGGTGTATATATATTATTAATTATTTGTAGCAAATGAACATTAATTTGCATAAAGTTTACAAAATTAAAACGTAAGCCAGTTGCTCTCAGTGTTTTAGATTAAAAGTGCCAAATGTTAAATAATGAAGTGCCAGATTTTTAATATATTTGCGCGAAATAATTTTATAAAAGTTGAACATGTTTTGTTGAAAAGTTTAGAATTTAAAATTTTTTACAAACAATTAAATTTAATTGAAATATAATCGTTAAAATGCTATTTAAAATTTAAATAAACCAGTAAAATTATTCCGATAAAATTTTACGTATAAATTTGGAAATATGCAAGTGTTTTGTGCTGCTTCCCACACGCGAAGTTTTTAGGGAAGTAAGCAATTTACTGTGCTTCGACGTACCACAACAATTTTAAAGCTATGCATATTTTCGTATATGATTACCAGAGTTTGCCTTGCGGTAATTTTCGTTGGCTTGGAAAAGATGACATTAATAATTTACAAATAGAAAATATTTCCGATGATTCAGAAAAGGGCTTCATATTAGAAGTAGATCTAGAATATCCTCAAAATTTACACAATGATCATTTAGATATACCGTTTTGCCCTAAAAATAAAAAACCACCATATATTGGTAGCAAAGAGAAAAAATTATTGGCTGATTTAACTAATAAGTATAATTACATTATTCATTATAGGAATTTAAAGCAGTGCATAGCTGCTGGCCTTATACTTACTAAAATACATAGAGCCTTGGAGTTTAATCAAGCGCCATGGCTGCGTAAATATATTGATTTAAATACTGCGCTAAGAGCAAAAGCAACTAGCGATTTTGAAAAAGATAATTACAAAAGAATGAATAATAGCGTTTTCGGCAAGACCATGGAAAATATTGATCAACGAGTTGATAAAAAGCTTATTTCACATTGGGAAAATATAGGAAAAAGATTTGGTGCAAATACTTTAATGAGTAAAATCAATTTCCACAGCTTTAGTATTTTCAACAAAAATGTAGTAGCAATACAACTCAATAGGTATGTAGGTTTTAGCATTTTAGATATATCTAAGATACTAATGTACAACTTCCATTATAGTTTCATGCAACAAAAATATGAAAATAGATTAAAGCTATTATACATTTATTTATTATTCTGAATGTTTTCTAGGAAAATTCTTAAAAGGTATACATTTTTTTGAGCGCATTTTCCAGTATGAACCAGACAATTGGGAGCGTTATTATACAAAAAGTCCAAGTAACATAAACTAGAACATTGCAATTCATCTTCCATGTTATATACAATTACACTTTCACCAAATGTTTCTTTTAGCCACCGGACTTTGTCACATCCTTTCACATATATCGTCTTATCTTTTAATAATGGAGTCATCAAACTATATAGTTGGTGGTATGGAATATAGCCATCATCCCAATTGAAACCGTGGTAGTTTTTATGCAACCATTTTACCTCTCTTCTTTTTTCAGCTGTTAAATCCTTGAATCGAAATGGGGGTTGAAATATGAAGTGCTGCATTTGATTTCCATTTGTCAGAATCGCCAATTCCTTCACCAAAAATTTATTAGTTATTTTTGAAACCCTGTATATTAATGATTGCATCCATTTCACTTAAACAACCTTCTTGACTTCGCTCGTCAGCGGATTGTGCTCAACTATTCGATCGTGAAGAAGTAAGCAATAAGCTGATGTGTTTGCTGGGATGTTGGTAGAGGTCTTAAATTCTAACCTTATATCCACAGGTCCACTCTTGATACTCTCATTTTGATAAGAACAATCGATAACAGCAATTGGTGCGATTTCATTAAATTTCTTTGTAGAGAGAAGTGGTTGAGGCTGTCGGCTGTAATAGGATTGTTGGAATTTTGTATACATATCATACAGTAAAGCATATCGATCTCGGTCAAATACTAGAAAAACACTACGGCTAGAAATTGAAAAGATACACACGATTAAAGAATCGGCTGAACTTATCTTAATTGATATAAGTTCCAGTTTCTCCTTGTTGCTCACCTCTTTGACAATTCCCATCACGGTTGCATCCGCGGAGCGCTCGCTGTCGAAGTTCAAAATAATAACAAACTATCTTCGAAATTCTCTCGGCTAAGTGCCTATCGCAATTAGCACTAGTTACCATAGAGGCAGGATAAGCAGACAGAGGATGAATGTCTCGAAACTCAGCGATGAGTTCACGAAAGAAGACCTTCTAAAAGTGCCGCGCAATTGTATGCTACGTAGTAAGCCATGCACTATTTAAAATTAGCTTTTCTATCACAGGCGCTAAATTGTGTTCTGTGTAAAATGTGACTTGCAATTCAAATTTGAGGTGTCTACTTCCGACTTTTCGTCCAGCGCTCGATGGTCTAAGCTCGTTTTCATAGGCAAAGGGGGGCTTCCATTTTTGTTTTGCATTGGGGCCCGCGAAGACAAGTTACGCCACTGCAGATGACGTGGTGCATCTTTCCATGCCAACAAATTTCTAGATCATCAATAACGGCTGCAAATCGCCGTAAGCTGTGACGAACTCATGCCATTTCAAAAAATCGATGATTAAATGTTCACTATTTTTAAAGAACTTTTGACTAAATAACTTTGTCTATTCAGGTCGTCGCTCGTGACGAAAGAGTTTTAAGGTAGTAAACGTGGCTAGATTTACCTGTGGTTTTTTGATTTAGAATGAGTGAGCTTCCGATGGGGTAAAAAAATTTACGTTTTTGGAGGTTTTGGGATGGGGAGTGGCAATCACAATTTCTGCCGTGTGTGATATCAAATTAATGCTCTTGCTGAGTGCTATTAAATGGCATATTTTTTTCTTCTGTAAAACTTTATAGCAGGCTTTTTTCACCCGAATATCTTTACAATGCATGATGTTCGAATTTGTGAACAGAGAGGGGTGAAGGTTGGTGCGGGGGCTCATGTTTCTTTAAAATACTTTAGAATAATGTTTTACATATTTCATGGGAATATTTCAATTTTCTATATTTAACCGTTCTATGGGTTTTGCATTTCATCCATTCATGGGGTGGGGGGAGGGGGTCATGTCACCAGGACCCACCCCTGGATCTGCCATTACTCGAACCATATTATATGTGACTGTCATGCGCAAATCACTGGAGAAGCACTTATCTCTCCAAAAAAGGTTTACAATTAAAAAGGGCTCGAGAAAGGATAGATTTTCTCTAACTACTTTAGGGGCGCACATGATCAATTGTGGTCGCTGTGTCCGCATAGTCCTAGTGGCCTATTGTTAACCTAACCTTAGTGTTACGCAAGCGGAAAATTGATTAACTGGAAAAGCCTTGAATCCAATTTGAGGAATGTTTTGAAAACATTTCTACAAACAATTTTCTTCACATTAAATTCTGTAGAACAATGTTTATCGTATTATATTTGGTACAGCTTATATTTACATATGTAGGGGAAGGTGGGGCAAAACCAGGTAGGCGGGTCAAACCGGGTGCATCATGTTCTCATAGACAAGTGCTTCCATGGTTACAAGTGAGGTTGTCAGCTTACTTCCAGACACCATTCAATTGGTTTGTGACAGCGAACAATATACTTTGCATTACCACCAGATCTGTGCTGTGCTTTTTTAAAGTTTTTTGTGAATAATTTTCTAGTTTTTCATAGAACTGTATGTCACGGGGGCACCATAATCTGTGATTTAAATTTTTCGTAAGTAAACCACTTTATTCTGTAGCTTATTCAGAAATATATACCACCAACACGAAATTGTTGCGCCCATCTGTTGATGGATGGCAACAATTTGTTTTTGAAATTCCCTGTAGGGGTAATATCGGGTACCAAGGAGTGGGACAAAACCGAGTAGTACCCGATCTTACCCTCGCCTTATTTTTGCGGGAAGAACATCTGCTTTGTTTGCTATAGTCCTTACAAATTGTTTATCTCATTATATTACTTAATTGTATTATTTTCAAATTAGAAATCTATTGTTTTATTACTTTTTTATGACGTTGTTTGTAATGTCAGGTTCAAAATGCCGCGCAACTATAAGCGAAAGACTACAAGGCAAAGTTGGCGAGAAGAAGATATGGCTCTGGCTATCAGCGATATTTTGGGTGGATCCAAGGGTTACTTGAAAGCCTCGAAAACATACAATGTTCCCCAGCGATATTTTGGGTGGATCCAAGGGTTACTTGAAAGCCTCGAAAACATACAATGTTCCCCAATCAACATTGGAGGATAAGGTGAAGAAGGCCCGCCAAAATGCCTTATCTCCAAAGCAAGCAGCTAAAAAAAAATTGGGGCGGTATGACACCGTTTTTACAATAGAGCAGGAAAATGAGCTGAAGGAGTACGTGCTACTGATGGAGGAAAGACTGTTCGGCCTGACCTTGACTCATTTACGAGAACTAGCTTTTCAGTTAGCAGAGAGAAATGAAATAAGTCACCCATTCAATAAAGAAAAGAAAAGGGCTGGGAAGGACTGGCTGTATAAATTCTTAAATAGACATAGAGAAATCTCCCTTAGGAATCCCGAGCCGACTTCATTAGCTCGCGCAAAGGGATTCAACCGAACGGCAGTTCAAGCCTTCTATGATTTGCTTCAAACTGTTTACGAGAAACACAAAATTTCTCCAAATAATATTTATAATGTGGACGAAACGGGGATTATGACTGTGCCTAGCAAGCCCTCAAGAGTTCTGGCCTCGGCAAGTCGGTTCACTTTCATCAGGAGAAAGAGGAACACTGGTCACTGTTGAAACCTGTATGAATGCTGCGGGTAATTTTATGCCACCCATGTTTATTTTTCCTCGCAAGAAGTCGAACCCTATGCTGATGGAGGATGCGCCACCTGGGGCCCACGTTTTTTTTCATGAGTCAGGGTGGATAAACAAGGAAAGTTTCCTTTATTGGTTCAAGAAGTTTGTTGAATTTTCTAATCCAACACCAGAAAAGACAGTGCTATTGATTCTAGGCGGTCATGCCGCACATACCAAAAACCTCGAGTTGATTCCCCGTGCAAGAGAAAAAAACATCATTCTCTTGTGTGTCCCTCCACACTGCACCCACAGATTGCAACCACTTGATGTTACTTTCATGGCTCCTCTCTCCACTTACTACGAGCAAGAGGTTAGAAAATGGATGATCGCGCACCCTGGGAGACAGGTAACAATATATCAAGTGGCAAAACTCTTTGGCAACTCATTTGCCAGAGCAGCTGTGATGGATACAGCCATCAAGGGTTTTAAAAGCACCGGAATATTCCCGTTCAATAGAAGCGCTATCCCAGAGCATTTGTATGCTCCTGCTGAAACTACAGAAAGACCTATGCAACCACAAGTGGCTGCAGCAACGGAATCGAATGCCATCCCACACTCAACGCCAGAGGCAGACAGGTCTGGTTATCAGCCTTCAACATCCTCTGATCTCTCAGCCTTATCAACAGGTCCGGGTATTCCTTCAAAATCAGGCTGCCACCATCAGATTGCCATCATAAGGTTGAACACGATCCCACCCTCAACGACAGAGGCAGACAGGTCTGGTGATCAGCCTTCAACATCCTCTGATCTCCCAACATCATCAACAGACTCGGGTGTTCCTTCAACATCAAGTTGCTCTAGAATTAAGTCATTCTCGGTTTTTAAAATATCTCCAACCATGTTGCAAAAGAAACAAGGGAACAGAAAAAGAGGGAAAACAGCGATTCTTACATCGACACCTTACAAAACAGAGCTTGAACAAGAAGATACTATCAAGATGAAGAAAGTTAAGGCAGCAAGAAAACTTTTTGAAGCATCAGCTGCATGCGAAGTTAGGGAAAAGAAACAGAAAAAAACCAGAAGAAAAAGAAACAAGAGGAGAGCTCTTCATCTGAAGACGAAGGCGATTCCACTGCGGCGTGCCTATTTTGCAATGAGCTATATGCTGAATGTGTTGCTGGAGATTACTCGAGTAATCCGTCAACTGGTCTTCCGTGTAATCCTTCTTGCATTCCAAATCATCTGGTGCTTGAAATTTTGCCCGGTGTGCAAAGCATAATTTAATGTGAGCTAATAAATAACACACTTTAACATAAATTGCTTTGTTCTGGCGGTTATCCAAGTTGGAGAATGGACGCGGTCCACGGGCCTGGAAGTAGTCCCAAGTTCTATTCACGACGTCGTTAAGATGCCTGAATGTTATAGGAACCACAACAGGGTGTTGGATCTCTTCAGCAATGTCAGTGCTACTAATGGTAGTCGGATCCTTTATTCCTAGCCACTGGTAGATACCTGCCATAATAGAAATGTATTTCTAGAAATGTATTTCATTAAATATTTCCTTAAATAAAAATTGTTATTACTTTCAAATAAAAAGCTTTCGAGAAATTACTCAGTTAATTGTCTAGAAGACACTCACAAAATTACTAATCAGAAAAGCTCTTGTTGATCTGCCTAGTATCTAAAGATAACTGAAAAGGATTGATTTCAACCAGGTAAAGCATAAGATTTAGAAGGCATCATAAGACTGTGAAAACTAACATGATTATTTATTCCCAAAGAACTTAGAGAGATGTTCTTTAAAACGAAATTGAATCTCAATACAAAGTAAAGTGCCGAAAATACGTAGTCTGTCCGATAAATACGCAAACTGAGCTGATATGGGGCTTTGAAATGATGATGTGATACACTGATGCAGCGAAAGTGACCGTCAGATAAACGATGAAAGCGTACAAGTGAATATAGGGATTTATCTGTGGTGCCTTTTTTTTTGTTCTTGCCGACGATGGAAAAGCAAGTCAATATCAAACTTTTTGTGAAACTTTGGAAAAACTCAGGACATTCTTGGAATTTTGAGAGTTGTTTATGGAGAGAACGCACTGAAGAAAATAGCTCTTTTCAAATGAGAGCCGTGAGCACTGCAAAGATGATACCAGGAAAAGAGGACCATGCAGTACCGACGAAAACATCGAAAAAGTCACTTGTGCTTTCCGATCGCCGATATACTGTCCGGATGATGACTGTGGAACTGAATTTGGAAAAATCGTCTGTACATGCCATTCCAACAAAACATTTAGAGTTGAGAAAATCATGTGCAAAAATCGTCCCAAGGTTGAAACCAGGAAAGTGTGAGGAAATAGTAGTTCGCCTAGTTGAACATCTAAGGTTATTTATTCAAAAACCTGTGCTGCTGCTCCAGTTGCTGTTCTTAGTAGATATTTGGTGGTGTTGTGAAGCCATTTGTTCTTAACAAGATCTGCTCTAATAATTGATCTTGAAGCTCCAGTATCGATAGTGAGTGCGCAGTCATTTTGTTCTTCACTTCCATATATAACAAGACTGCTATTATTTCTCTGTAGCTGACCTACTTGGATGATGACTTCGGGGCTGTCGATTCCACCAACCAACTTCTGCCCACAAAGTTGGTTTTTACCAATTTTCCGACTGCTCAAGAGGAGAGGCGATGCGACTAGTCGCTGCTTGATATCTAGTCTCTCCACGAATAGTTTGTTCCCTGGCTCGACGTCCACTCGTCGACGTTTTCTGCAGTCTCTTTGAAGGTGCCCTGGTATATTACAATTGCAGCATCGAAGGACACCACGTGAATGCTGGCTCTGTGATGATTGCACTCTGTTGCAAGTACATTCTTCCACTGAAATTTCTCTTACTCGCACTGCACTCCTTGAAGCTTGTCTGGCGGATTCATACGCTAATGCATAGGCTAGTGCTTCTGCTGTTGATTTCTTTCCTGTTAGCCTTAATGATTGTTGTAAATTTTGATCTGCAGTAGCGTTATCAAAAGCCTCCGTCGCCACTTCATTGAGAAAATCCGCATTCACGCTGGAGTATGAAAGATGCGCTAATCCTTTTACATCTGTCTGAAGTTGTTGTAGTGATTCGCCATATTTTTGAATCCTGTTGCGCAACTGTAGGCGATATACTTGCTGCATGTGCTCATCTCCGTAACGTAATTCTATCGCATGTACTAAAGAAGCGTAATTACGTTGATTTTCAATCGGTACAGTTTGTAAGAGTACTGACGCAGGACCTCGAAGTGCTAACACCAGAGCTATAGCTTTGTCTTCATCATTCCATACATTTACCTCTGAATGTGCCTCGAATTGTCTGTTGAAGATATGCCACGAATTTTGTCCATCAAATATTGGAGCTTTCATTCTACCTGCTCCGGATATTTCAGCTGTTACGTTTAGAGGCTGACGATGCTTTATTCTTTCCAGATCTGCTTTAACATTTTCAAGTTGCTCGGTGACTTTATGTTGAACTTCCGAGACCTTTTGTTGAAATTCCTGCTCAATTCCTTCAATTTTCAAATTTTGTTCTTATAAAGAACTTTTTAGAAAATTTTTCTGATCCTCCAAGCGAGTTTCTAGACAATTCTCCAGAGAACTCTTTTGTTCGTCCAAGCGCGTTTCCATAGATTTCTTCTGCTCATCTAACCGGGATTCCAGAGAATTCTTTTGTTCAACAAAAGCATTCTTTTGTTCGTCCATAGATTTCTTCTGTTCATCTAAACGGGATTCCAGAGAATTCTTTTGTTCATCAAAACGGGCTTCCATAGATTTCTTTTGTTCCTCATTGGAATTCTTTTGTTCATCAAAACGGGCTTCCATTTTACTCATTAAAGTACTCAAAAGCTGTTCCATTTTCATCACAGGCTCTTCTTCAGCTTCGATTTCTTCCAAGTTCTCTTTGAAAACAAATGTTTCAGGATTCTTTCCTTCCTCTATCAAAGATTGTCTAAGTCGCTCGACTAGAACTTTCTTTGTACCTGTCGTTTGTAATGACCGGTTCCCTAACTCCACTTTCAAATCCTGCATTCGAAGCTCGTCCACTTTGCGCCCCATTACTTTAGTAATTCTCTTACAGATGAATATAAATTATTTTCCAGAACTTTCACAATTTAACACAATTTCTCAAAATTAATCACACTTTGAATTTTTAAGTCAATTACCACCACTTTTTTCGCGAATTTATTTCACTTCTGACACCAGTTTTTGCGGGCGTGGCTTTTGGTTCGTTATTTAAAACACAATATTAAATAATTAATATATAAGTTCTTTATTTCACTCTAATCATATAAAATTTACAATTCCTCAATTAATCAACTCAACTCTAATCGCTAACACTGTACTTTCAATTATCGCAATCTAATTACACACTTTCACATCTTTATTACTTTCGCTTGTTAACACTGCAACGTCTAAGACAAGACTCTTTTTGTGGCGATGACAACTGTTATATTTATACCCTAGAAACTCTCCGGATTATTCTGGAGTGTTTTATTTCTAAAAGCTTCTTGACTGTTCTATTCATTCTATTCATTCTATTCCTGAACCTTCCCGAACATTTAATCATCGATTCTCCGAACCTGAAGTTGTTTACTCTCCATTGCTAGTAGATGTCACCAGTTGTCTCTTTCTATTGCACGTAACAATATATTTCTAAGAAATATTTTTTTTCCAATTTTTGGAATTGCCATGGATGAGTAATACTCGATAGTAATACTGAATAAAAAAAAAGGAATAATTCGAATGAAGCTCACTATGAGCTGCGACATTCGTATGAGCGCATCGAGCAATAACTGAGTTTTATACGCGAAATTTAAAGTTTTTTTGCAAATTTTGTTTTAAATAGTATTAAAGAATTTTCATTAAAGGTTTGTGCGTAATATATTTTGCAATATAATTCAGAATGAGCGTTGTTTTTGCAGCAATGCCTTCGGGGAAGCGCTTAAATGAGGCGGAGCAGCTTACTATCAATTTATTGAAAGAAGAAGACTACTCCAATAGGCAAATAGCTACTAAACTTGGTCGATCTGAATTTCCTAAAAAAAGGTAATGGCTATGGCTTTAAGGCTCCAACAAAGGACAATACAAAATTATCCTTGCGTGAAAAAGGAAAAATTCGGCACGAGGCAACAACAAATCTGCTCTCTGCGAAACAAGTTAAGGACAAATTAGAGCTTAATGTAACACCCCGTCATATTGCGCGTGTTTTAAGGACTTCGCCAAATATAGCACGGACGAAACTAAAAGGAAAACCCCGATTAACTGCCGTTCACCGAGAGAAGAGATTACAATTCGCCAAAAAGTACATGTCTTGGACATCTGAATGGGAAAAAGTATTTTTTTCTGATGAAAAAAAATTCAATTGGATGGCCCAGACTGTTACAGTTGCTACTGGCATAATTTGAAAAAACACGACGTGGTCAGATCGAAGCGTAATTTTGGCGGTGGAAGCGTTATGGTTTGGGGTGAATTCTCCTGCAAAAAAAGTTTCCAATCTGTTTTATAACTACTCGAATGAACTCCCAAATGTACACAGATCTGGATAGCTGCGACGAGGAAGATGTAGCTTTCCAGCAGGATAATGGATCCATTCATGCTTCGAGGCAAACCAAGGATTGGCTTTCTGATAAAAATATTCGTACGCTTGACTGGCCCGCTTGTAGTCCTGACTGTAATCCTATTGAGAACCTTTGGGGGATTCTCGCTGGGAAGGTGTATGCAAATGGACGTCAGTTTGATGACGTAAATGCCTTAAAAACAGCCATTCCACGTGCTGGTCCGAAATTGGCCCGGATATTCTAAATAATCTGACAAATTCAATACCCAACCGAATATTTAGTGTCATTCAAAGTAAAGGAGGCCACACTAAGTATTAAATGAAAAAAGTGCCAAAAATATGAACTAATTAATTTGTTTTATTTAAAAGTGACAAGTGCGTTCATACGAATGTCTAACCATAAATTGGAATTTTGTTTTTTTAAATAGACAATAAGAAAAATATTTTGCTAAAAATGAATTCAAATCATTTCTTACAAAAGAAAACTAATATATCTCTTTTAAAAGTATTGATTTTTTTTTTATTTCAAGAAATATGTCAAAAAAATGTAGTGCGCTCATACGAATGTTTACCACTGTATAGGCGAGGCTTGTCAATAGAAAGGATACGTGGGTCAGGTAGAAAACCAGGGTCATCCCGTCCAGACGTCATAAAACAGATGAAGGGCACTTATTCTCGGAAACCGGGAACTTCGGAAAGAGATATGGCGACATTAACAGGAACATCAAAGTCTACAGTGCACAGATATAAAAAAATCTGTGGATCAATGAGCTATAAGGTTCAAAAAGTGCCGCTGAGGAAGGAAGAAGAAGAGAAAACAGCAAGAAGAAGAGCGAGAAAACTTTATGAGAACTACCTTACGAAATACGATTGTGTCGTTCGTTATGGATGATGAAACCTATTGCAAAGCTGACTTTTCGCAGATACCAGCTGACGAATATTTTACTGCAAAAAGTCGGAGCGTAGTATCCAGAAAATTTTCAACAAAAAGGAATGACAAAATTTCCCAAGAAGTACATGATTTGGCAGGCGATCTGTTCTTGCGGTTTACGAAGCAGTGAATTTATCATCAAAGGAACAATAAACTCAGATGTGTACATCAAAGAGTACCTTCAAAAAAGACTTCTACCTTTTATTTTAATCAACAGCATCATGGGTCTGTTATTTTCTGGCCAGATTTGGCCACCAGTCATTACGCAAAAGCAACGATGGAATGGTACAGAACCAATGAGGTCAATATCGTGCCAAGGGAAGCCAATCCAGCAAACTGCTCCCAACTTCGTCCAGTAGAGAGGTACTGGGCATTAATGAAAAAGGAGCTTAGAACAACAAAGAAATTTGCCAAAAATGATGTTGATTTCAGAAATAAATGGAAAAGAGCATATAGAAATGTTACTAATATAACTGTTCTAAATCTAATGCGCGGCTTGAATAACAAAGTTAGAACATTCTTGCAAAACAAATAATGTATTAGAAATAACTTTTGTATTTTAGAGTTTAAGTTGTAAGAAACAAAATATAAAAGTTTAATAAAAAATTTGCCATTAGTGTTTTTACTGAAAATAAATGGGATAATTTTTTCTGGACCACTCCTTAAGTTATTATTATTATATTCATTCATCAATTTTCTTAAATCACTGTCCTTTCAAAACATCATTTCATAAAATACATCGGACAAAATTAATATAAGCGAGCAATTTTTCTAAAGTATTTGTTTTGAAAGTGGTATAAGTCACTTTCCGTAATGAAAAATGGTGATTTTTCAATGACTATACGAAATTATTTATACTGAGAAAAATATAAGTATCCTGAAATAACAAATACAAGTAAGTCTCCTCGAAAGTTGGCATTAATATTTTTAAACATGTTAAAACGCAAACAAATATTTCGATTTGAATATAAAGTGACTTCTGCCACTTTCAAAATAAACGACTTATGGTTTTACGTAACCAAACCAAACTGAATCACTAATTACAACTAGTTCCAGTAACGAATTCGCCCGTTACCAAAGTTGTTTACTATTGATTATATACATTGTCATCGTATTGTCTCATTACTATTATTACGGTCCGGAATGTGATTTCCATACCGGGAATTGAGCCCTCCTGGATGAAGGTTTTAGAGGCGTTCAGACATACTCCAGCGGACGTAGAGTAATACTAGTGTTCATTCGAACAGCCATTGGTCCGTCCCTGCGGTTACTCTTGTACTACGCAGGAATGCTGTCGTAAACTCAAAAACTTCATTCACCCGTTGTTGATTGTGTCACGTCTGGTTCAGTCTCGTTAATTTTTAAAACTTTCCAATATTATTTGAATGCAGCAACAATGATACACTTATTTATTACTCACACTCGAACTTAAATCAAATAAACATAATCACTTAATATTCCCAGCAGGGAAAGAAAAAACTAACCTATCTCACGACAGTCTAAACGATACCTTCGTGAGTTAACTATATCTCTATCTCATAGATAGGCAACCCACTATGAGAGGGGATAATACCGTTTAAAACAGGTTAGGCTCATCTTCCATTACCTTACCCATACTTTAAGCACGTCGAATCACGATTGATATTATTTTCAACCTGAATTCTTCTTACTTATTTCCAGATGGCAGCCATCTTACTGTTAATCCTGCTACTCGTACTTAACGCAACGCACGGCCTAGGAAATCCATTTACGGTGACCAAACTGAATAACTCTCTTTGAAGACGTGAGAAACTTAAAAGTATACCACAACACTAGGAATCTCTTGACATAGCTGCAAAACCAAACGATGCACATACGGGTATTTGAACGATCTACGCGGCCAAAAGTCAATTTACCAAAATGCGAAATGGTTAAAAAAAACAACTGCCTGAGCTAATGCACTAGTCTGAGAACAATACCCAGCCCCTCCCGCCTTCCCTCTGTGCACGCGCCGCGTGTTTACGTTCAGTCGAAATTCGATCGTACCACTCGGTGTATGTGTCTGTTCTCGGCATTCGTGTGAAAGCAAATTTTAATAGTGAATATTTATTATTCTACCTACCTTCATCTCGGAAGTAAAAGTGATGGATACTGATACAGCAGGTAATAACTCACTAACTATATTAGGATTAACATTATTTTTATCATTTTAAAGTTTAGATTTAGTGTTTCGAAACTCACACGTATTATGGAGAATTTTTAAGCTATTATTTTTGTTTATTTATGTATTTCTTATACTTCCAAGTTAGATCCTGCTGTAATTCCTAATAAAGTCGAAGGTTTGAAGCTTTCAGTAGTAAATCATAAAAATATTAGCCGCGGAAAAGCGCGGATAATTATTATTTCGATACTTCGAACTTTTTTGGACTAAAACGTCTAAAAATTATGATAGAAGTTAAAAGCATTTTCAAAGAATGTTTTTTTGTTTTAGGTTCAGAAGGTATCTCGGGAGTAAAAATTGTGACCCGTAAATACTTGTTCGACCGCATGCAGAATTTTAGTTTGTCTAATTTGGAAGAAAAATTAAATTTCTTGAAAGACCAACTTTTGTCCCGCGAAGGATACACGGAAAACCAAATTGAAAGCTTGAAACACATTTTTTCACACTTCAAATCGCAAATTAGGCAAAGATGGTCAAAAGCCCATAAGAAAGAAGACGTATTTCTCAAATACAATCATTCATGGCTAGAAGGAACGTTTGAGATTCCTGTGGTTACACAAAATCGGCCAGGACGACCACATAAGTCATTTGGAGAGTCAAGTGAAAGAACTAAAAGGAGAAAAACTGAGGAGGTTCGTTCTACTTTGAAAAAGGAAGTTATCACTCATGCTGCTCAGGTTGAGTTGCGGAAAACGAGATGCTTCCGATATTCTCAAATAAATCACTAGTACTCCGACACGTGCAACAAAATATAAAAGAGCATTTTCTAAATCAAGGAAGGAAGAAACTTGCTCTCTTACGCCAACACAAGCATTATCAATGTTCGTAGATGCTGATTTAACTCGTCGACAATACGAAGTAATTAGAAATACTAACAAGAAATTCTTCCCTTGTTATAGCCTGTTACAAAAAGCAAAGCAAGAATGTTACCCGCCCAAAGAATCATGCAGAGTAACGAGTACCTACGCCGAAAGCGATTTACAACCTTTGGTTGATCTTACCATTAGGCGTTTGTCTACCTTCCTAGAAGAGGTCCTGATAACATTGAAAGAGCAAGAACGAGATACCCTGAAGATTATTTGTAAATGGGATCTCAGTTTAAGCAAAAAATCGAAAATGATGCCGACTCAGACGCGAACATATTTCAAAGCTGTTTCGTCCCTCTACGATTACTTGCTGGTAATGAAGATGGAAAAATACTATGGGAAATCCCAACACCTTCTTCTCCGCGGTATTGCCGACCAATAAGATTCCGTTTTGTTAAAGAGAACACTGATATTACGGAAGAAGAAATTAATTAGGTGAAAAATTCTGCGAAATCGCTAAACGCAACAGAGGTTGACTTAAATGGGAAGAAGTTTTTAATTAAACATGTCTTCATCATGACAATGGTAGATGGCAAGGTCTGCAATGCTGCCACTGGCACGAAATCTACAAGCCAATGCTACATATGTGGTGTATGTGGTGCAACTTCTAAGGAATTCAACCGTTTGGATTTTGAAAAAGAGATCAGTTTTGAGGCTACCGAGTTTGGGCTTTCAGTTTTACATGCCAGAATTCGTATTTTGGAAAGCATGCTCCACTTGGCTTATAAGTTACCAGTAAAAAAATACAGAGAGAGGAAAACCGAAACGGAAAAAAATATCGAAAAGGAAAGGAAACTAGACATCCAGGCCAAATTTCGCAACGAAACTGGTTTGTTGTTGGATGTACCAAAGGCAAATTTTGGCAATACCAATGATGGCAACACTAGCAGGAGATTTTTTGAAGATCCGAAATTGGCTCCCGAAATAACGGGCATCAGTTATGACCTAATATATAGATTAAAAGTCATACTAGAAACTATTTTGAGCGGACATATAATTGATCCGGAAAAATACGACAAATACGCATTATATACTGCTCGCTTGTATGGCCATCTGTACCCTTGGCACCCAATGACTCCAACAATGCATAAAATTCTTATCCATGGTGCAGCTATTATAAAAAACGCATTGTTGCCTATTGGGCAGCTTTCAGAAGAGGTCGCGGAAGCGCGAAATAAACATTTCCGGTCATACCGCCAAAGACTTCTCGCGAAAATTCTCCAGAGAAAATTGCAACAGAGATATTTTCAATCGGCTACATTTAAGTTCAGACCCTCTCTTAAGTAGTATGAGGAGCGTAAAAAGAAGACGATTAAATTGTTTTTTGCCAGAAACAATTGCTCTACTTGTGTCTGCGAAGCCTAATGTTGCTGGTCGTTCTTCAGAGAGCGAAGATGGACATTTATCTGAAGAATGTTAGATAATTTTTTTTTAAATGTATTTTTTGTCAATAAATATGTCTTTATCAATAATAGAAAGCTGTTTTTATTTCGTAATATCGTTTAGAATTGATGTAGACAATAAAATAATTTTGGCCGAGTAGATCCTTCTAATACCCGTCTGTGCGATGTTAGCGGCTATGCATTAATCAGTCCGAGGACGGTAGTTCCGACGTATGTGCTACCCAACAGGCATACCTGCATGACATAGAGGAAAATATCAAGAAACGGACTAGTACAATAGAAGAGTTATCACGATCCCGGACATCCTGGTCTATCTTTGATGGAATTAGCAACGCCATGTACTACTTATTTGGAACTGTGGACAGTAGTAACGAACACGAAATTTATAGTCGACTGAACGAGCTAGAGAAGGATAAAGAGGCCCTAGTCAAACATGAACAGCAACAAATAAGTATAGTAAAAAACACATGGCAAAAAATTCAGAAAACATTGGTATCCCTTTCAGACAGGCAACAAAAGACTGCTGCCTACCAGGTCAATGACTTACAAAATATGACTGATTAGGAGACAATTACGACAAGATATAGTGTCTAATCTTCTACTACAACTGATAGAAATCCAGTTCCGGCAACAAGCGTTACTCGACATCATTATCTCTAAGAGAAACAACCAAATTCACCCTCTGCTAATATCTCCATATACTCCAAAGCACACTCGCAAAAATCCAGTGCCACCTTTTACAAGGAAATTACTAATTAACATACTAGTAACATTTCCAATTTTCAACTTACACAACATACTTCATCCAAATAAAAGCGAATCTTTCTTTACTACCCTACATCGAATATGCATGCTTGGGAAGTCATAAAAAACCCAAGAGTTTTTACTTTTAATTTCCGAACAAGTGAAATTGTTCAAAAGAATTATTCACAATATTGAGAAAAACAACATTTGTGGGCCGTTGCTCTAACCAATGCGCTACTTCTCGTCTAGTTGGGCAAGATTGCCATGTTAAATGCAAATAGACGAAACGATGTTTTATTACGAAGGAGAGGAAAGACATCCCTAAATAATTTTTTCTTTCTCAGTGATATAGACAAGAAAAGTTTCGTTGGAAAATAAGAAATGCTACAATCAGATTAAATTTTAAAAGTTTGGGCATCAATAACTATAATCACAATTGTCTAACTGGAGATTTCATCTGAGTTGTAGCATTTCTTATTTTGCAACTTAACTTTTCTTGTGTCTATCACTAAAAAAGAAAAAAATAATTTTTACTTTTTAGTGCATTTTATTTACGAAAGTTATTTATTTTAATAGTTTTTTTAGTGTATTTTATTTTCTACTTTTTAGTCATTATAAGTTATATACACCCTCTAAACTCTCGAATATCGAATCTGGGTTCTCGAATTTCCACTCATATCATACACAGCTCAAATTGGTAGTTAATACCCCTACCCCAAGATCCCCACAACGTAAGAAAATTTTACCCCATCGGAAAGCTCTCCATTCACTCATTCTAAATCAAAAACCCCATGTAAATCCATCCACCTTTACTACCCTAAAACTATTTCGTCACGAATGGCACTCTCAGGCACTCAGACACAAAATTTTTTAGTCAGGGGTTTGTAAGTTGATAAAAGTTATTTAAAATTTAGTCAACCAGCTTATTTTCCCCTTATAAATGAAACAATAATTAAAGTTAAAATGCTTGAGATTTCTCGCACTCCGCGTGTTTTAAAGACCACGCAATTTGAACTATTGACTGGAGAGGTCAAACCAATCAAATATACTTCCCTGCAAAATTCCACCTCTTATTCTTCACGTTCCCCACAATAATGAATTTCTTTTTTTTTATATTTTCCACGCGCCTCCCACTTTTCGGTTCTTTTGAAATTTTTCCCTTTTTTTTTCCAAACTATGACTCGAATCGAACCGATTTTCAAAATTTTGTGAAATTCAGTACGATCTTTTGAGGCTACTACGAGATTCGTACAGTGGCGGGCTCCAGAGTTGTGACCCAACTCCATATATTAATATAAAAAAAAAATTACATTCTTTGTGGGGTATATTTTTAATATTCTATCACTGTGTAGAATGTTTTCACAAAATTTCATCGAAATTAGAGTGGAAATTCTATTTTTAAACATCATCCATATATACCGATACCCGGCTTTGACCATACAACACCATCTTACAAATATTACATGACATTTTTTAAACCTTTTCTCTCTTTTAGGGCATTCACCTAATTACATGTGAAATTAATAAATTTATTTCGGTTGATAGGAGAGATGAGGTGCAAGGAATCAAATTGAGTAAGGTGATATGAAATAGAAAGCGGCTATCCTACACTTACTTTCTATCACACTCCCATTCATATGTGAAGCAGCTTTCATTATCAAGCTTGCTTCGAATTCTACACATCATTCCATACTAACTGGATTAAATTAATACTTGTCAAACTACCATCACCCAAAGTATCGGCCAATTAATTCTGTTCTTCTTCTTATTTTTTTGGAGAACTAAAGGAACTAAGGAAGGAGGCAACGTTACTCAGATGGAAATGATTTTTTTTTTAATCGGTTTGTTGGATTTTATTTAGTAGTTTTAAGTTCTTGAATTGTGATAGTAGTTTTAAGTATTGAATAAAATTTTATATTTGAATTTTAAAGGACACTTTTACTTGGTCTATTTTCCAATGCACATAGATCTACCTTTATTGGATTTTGCTCTAAATTAATATAAAATATCCACGAAATATATTATTGTAGCCTCTCATTATAAATTATTGGGTTCAGCGAAATAATTATATAATTTCATTTTTGTTATAAGTATTGTACGTTCCAACATAATTATAGTTTGCTTCCTTATGCACAGTGAAATGTAAATAGTTATATACGATATAGTCATTTTCTAAAGAACTATAGAAATCACACCTACGACTATGTCCATGGAACGATTTTAATTTGTGATCTCATATGGGCTGTAGGGCTATTTATATTAAATACAAATATCTTTTTGTTCTTTTCTATATACTTATAATATATTCAGGGTGGGGATGGGGATGTAATGTTATGTTATTAATTCTTACTATGTGTGTTATTTCAATAAAAATAGGCATAGGACGCAGCATTATATACATGGCGCAGCAGACTATACGCTCATGTTTTCGAATTTTTTAATTTCCTGATTCATAGCCTTCATTCATTTGGTAAGAAGTGCTTGTGAAGTGAATAGTGCCTGTTATTTGGTCCAAAGAAAAAAATAAATTTTAACCTATTGATTGATGATTTAATGATTAAAATGAGTTTAATGAAGGATTGTCTCAATAATTGGGGATATACGCAGTTTATTCAAAAATTTGTTGGTAAGTAGAAATTGTGTTTATTGAAGTGTGATGCAGTGAATACGTTCGTTTTAAATATAAAATATTGCAACTAGCTTCTAACATGTTGACTACATTGTGGTCACGGATAACCGGAAGTTTGCCTTCTCAATTGGATCATGGTGCTAACCCATGATAAGCACTGAACGTTTTAAACAAATCACAAAAGATATTTTGAAGATTTTTCTAATAGAAAATGCAGAAATTTATTATATCCCATATCAGCCCAAGACCAAAGCATCTGATAAACTATGGGAATGCTACAATAGGCTGGAAAAAAATATTCGAAGAACACTCACACCATTACATGAAAACAAAACAGAAGAAAAATCTACAGTAGAAAAGCCATCAGATTCTAGTGGACAAATTTTCATTTTAAAGAATTATTTAGAGCCGTGTATTAACAAATTGTTTTCGGAATGGTCAGAGGTTAACCATAAGCTCATAAATAAGGCAAAATTTGAATGCCCCGATGTGCTAAAGACGTTTGGAGAGAACGATCTTACCGGGTTTTTAGGATCTTGTGCTTATACGAGACAAAGCGGGACGAAAAAACGCATTAAATTCACAAAAGATGATGTCTTAAATGCATTTATCTTACAAATAGAGGTAAGAAAAGTATTTTGTAATTCATAAATTATCTTTTATGCCAATCATACACATACCTATTCGTAGAATGGCAATCTACTAGATGAGGAGCTTGGGAAACTAAAAAAAAAATTAAGAGAGAATAAGGAAACTCTTCAGCCGACTGTTATTATAGTTGGAGAAACGTTTGGTATGAATAAGAAATACCGATTTTGATGAAATCTTAGGGAGAATGGATTGGATTTTTCAACAAGATCTGGCGCCCATTCATACTGCTCGTTATGTTAAAAACTGGTTTTAGGCAGAAGACATCACAGTTTTGGATTGGCCATCACTTTCGCCCGACCTCAACATCATAGAAAATCTCTGGGGATGGTTCTCCAGGAAAATTTACGATAATGGCAAGCAATATGAGAATGTTGCAATGCTAGAAGAAGCAATAAAAGAAGCTTGGGCAAATATTCCTCCACGTATTTATAAAAATTTGTATGAATCTATAAAAAATAGTCATAGTCATTAGGAATAAAGCTACCCATTATTGATTAATAAAATAAATTGTCGCAATTGCAACATGTGTTTAATTTACTTAGTTTACTGTGTGAAATTCCACGAAATTTTACGTTTTTCCGCAATGTACCTAATCAGTTGCTCCGCTTTTATATGCACATTCTTAGATAAATACATCCAGGTAAACGCTCGTGTGTGATTATTCTAGAAATTGCATTTTATGATTGGGATTTCCATAGGCAACAAAACCATTATCGATTTGTTTTGCTATACCTCCCCGGCTTCTAAGAAACTCAAATTATTAGGGTGTACCTAACCAGTTGTTCGCCAGTGTATATTAATTTTTTTTAAATTATTGGTTTTCTATTTAAAACTTTCAGATAATATCTCAACATCTCATACTGTAATTGATGACGTCGTTTACACTGTCAGCAGTCCACTAATTGCTATTGACTTATGTTTTAAGTCTTTCAGTGCTTTAAACGCAAAATTTCCAACAGCAAGTTCTGCCATATGTTTATATATTCAACAACGTGTATATGGAATCAAGAGAGAATATGATAGTCGTTCTGTAGTATTAAGTTTTCTATTAAACGACACAAACTAGAACTGTTTATTTTTATATATGTACATACATATTTATTATTATTATTATTTTTCAAAATGAATTGTTTCAAATGTAATACTTTATTTTCTGAAGCGAATCTTACATTTAAATGTGTAACAGTATAGTAGTATGCTGTAACGTGTGGCCCAGCATTTACCCTAACTTTGCGTCTCATCCGGTAGTGATCTAATATTCCGTACAAAACAACCGTAGGCCCACTTTACACATTGCAGCACGAAGCATGCGAATTTTGCTACACTTATGCCTGTCATCCAGTAATTTTGATTCGCAGTGATTCGATATATGATTACAGAGTTTTGTTGCGTGTATGCTCAAGTAATTTACAGATTTTTATATGCAGTGTGACATGAATGTGTTGGTACAACTTTTTCCCGTACCAATGGCATATACTGGGTGATTTTTTTGCTGGTATCTTTTTGGCAACACTGTTTTTGACAGATCACGCGTGAATCGTGTCTTGTGTCATTGTCAAACTTGTTCAGTTTGGTCTATAATTTAACCATGAATCGACTTACGAACGAACAACGCTTGCAAATAATTGAATTTTACTATCAAAATGCATGCTCGGTTAAGAGAGTGCATCGCGCACTTCTTCCAATTTATGGGCAGTTTGGTCGGCCTACTGAGGCAGCTATTCTGTTATGTATAAAAAACCTAGGTACATATATGTACCATAGGTAGGTATATAAAACCTTAGAGCCTAAGAGGTAAAAAGGAAAAAAACAAATAATTAATAAGCCCTATATACCTAGAAACCTAAAATTGGGCATATAAAAGAAAAACCATAAAATATAAAAATTCAATAAACTAATCATGCACAAAACATGATTAGTTTATCGTCCAAAAAGGGTGAAGAAAATTGCATCAGCAATTTTCTTCACATTCCAAACAAGTCATAAAATTTTTCCCATCAAACGACTTGGGAAAAACAAAAGTTTCACTTTACACCCCAAGTCGTTTTACTTAAAAATTTCCACGACAAATTTTGCCTTCAGCGAAATTTGTCATTTCAACAATTTAATTAAAAAAATAAAGCAAAAAGCAAATCGTACCCTCAGTACAAATTGCCGCGAAAAATTCAATATGTATGTACATACGTACATACATATTACGACAAAAGCTTTCGTGATAAGAGACGCGCGCCGCACAAATGCATTGTATGTATATGCGCGTCGCGATTTCAAACGGTGGCTGATGTTTTAAAAAGTGTAAGATTACATTTTTGCAGCCATCGTTCAACGCGAATAATTCTGGACATGTTTGAACAAGTCCAGAATTGAAAAAGTAAAATTTTCTCAGGATAAGAAAATGCAATTTAGCATTTTCTATCCTGAATGACGGCTCTTGATAACGATGAACGTGATCAAGAGTTGAGTTGAATTTTTGTATCATAATACGGCGGTTCGGTAAACGATTTTTAAGAAGAAAAATTTGAGTTGTTTTGATTTTTCTGAAAAGATTTAAAAGGAAAACGTTGAGTTTGGTCTGATTTTATGAAAAGATTAAAGAAAAAGATTGAAATAAGAGTTGAATGATAAACGAAAAAATGGCGCGGTCTCGGGCCCGATTGGTGTAGAAAAGTTCCATTAAATAAAAGAAAAAAATGGTTTGTAAAAGGTTTTTGAAAGTGTTTATGAAAAATATTCAAAAAAAAAAACAGGAAAAGTTTGTTTTAATTAGTTGCTGGTGAATAAAAAGGAGAAACGTACAAGTTCAGTGTTTTACTTAGAAATAAAAAAAAAAGCAGGGCAAAATAGATAAGAGCACAATTCAAGGAATAGCAGCGGAGAACCGGGAAGTGAAAGCTGTGAGTACCCCTGACAACTATACGTAGAAAAATTAGAATATATATATATATATATATATATATATACATTTAACAATATAAATATATATATATAACAATTCGGAAGCTTGTGACTAAATTTCGAACCCAGTTTACATTATTGGACATTAAACCACGAACACGCATACGTAGAGTTAGGACCGAAGAAAATATTGCGGCTGTATCCGCCAGTGTTAGTGATGACCGTGAAATGTCGATTCGCCGCCGTTCGCAGCAATTGGGCCTCTGTTACTCCACTACGTGGAAAATTTTGCGAAAGGATTTGGGTGTAAAACCTTACAAGATACAGCTGGTGCAAGAATTGAAGCCACACGACCTCCCACAACGTCTAACATTTGGTGAATGGGCATTGGCAAAGTTGGAGGAAGATCCACTTTTTTATCGAAAAATTGTGTTCAGCGACGAAGCTCATTTCTGGTTGAATGGATATGTCAATAAGCATAATTGCCGCATCTGGAGTGAAGACCAGCCAGAAACATTGCAAGAGCTACCACTGCATCCCGAGAAATGTACTGTTTGGTGTGGATTATGGGCCGGTGGCATCATCGGGCCGTACTTTTTCAAAGACGACAATGGCCGAAACGTTACTGTGAATGGCGAGCGCTACCGTGTGATGATTGGCGATTTTTTTTGCCCAAAATGGAAGAATTGGACATGCCTGACATGTGGTTTCAACAAGACGGTGCCACATGCCACACGGCACGCGAAACAATGGCCCAATTGAGAGCCGCCTTCGATGAACAGTTTATCTCACGTTTTGGGCCCGTCAATTGGCCGCCTAGATCGTGTGATCTAACGCCTTTGGACTATTTCTTGTGGGGCCATGTTAAGGCTCATGTCTACAGGGATAAACCAGCAACGATTGACGCACTGGGAGCCAATATTGAAGCATTTATTCGTGATATACCGGCTGATATGTTGGAGAGAGTGTGCCGAAACTGGGCCTTGCGAATGGGCCATCTAAACCGGAGCCGCGGCCAGCATTTGCATGAAATCATCTTCAAACATTAAATTATATTGATCGTTCTATCGATTCCAATAAAGATTTCATCAAATTTTTCAAATTTTTTGTTTTTTTTGAAAATCAAATCCTATACCTCTTATACCTATTATTTTGGAAAATCGATTATTTCAATACCGATTTCGGGTTTTTATCGTGAGAACATAGCTTTGTCAATCTATTTTATGTATGGTAACACCACTATTTGCAATAATTGGCTGACCTGGCAATACCTAAGATGGCTAAACGCTGTTATCGTTCAGCAGTAGTTTGACACCTTAATATCAGCACGTGTTTGTAGTGTTTTCTAAAGTCTTTTGTAATTTTATTGCAAAGAAATATTTTTATCGCAATCAGTAGGCTATTAAAAAAATTACAGACAAATGTTTGAGTGATTTCGGTGTCGTAAATTTGTATTTCCTTACGTGGTCTTGTTAGTAGAGAGATTTGAGCATGAGAAAGGTCTTGTTAGTAGAGAGATTTGAGCATGAGAAAGGCCAAGTACATTTCTCCCGCTAAAATATCAGAAATTAAAACGTTACTTTTGCACACGGCGAATTCCCAGAGGAAGATTGCGTCAATTGCTAAAGTTTAGAGAGCAACAGTGGGCCGTATAAAGAAAAAAATGGACGCTAATTTGGACTTACCCCATAAGCGCACCAAAATGTGTGGAAAGAAAAAGCATACTACTCCACGTGATGAAAGGAAAATCAGAAATCTGTGTGTCGAAAACCGTAAAGCACCTAGAAGATTAATCGCGCAACAGGTTCGTGATACAGGAATTAACATATCGGATAGGACTCTTCGCCGACGGATCCAGGAGATGAAATTTAAATGCCACCGGCCAGGCAAGAAGCCGCTCCTAACTGCAGCAATGATGCAAAAGCGACTAAATTGGACCAAAAATTAACAAAACTGGACAACAGATAACTGGAAAAAGGTGTGTTTTAATATTTTAGTTGTAATCATAAACCCTTTGATTTAATATTTTTAATAAAATCCATTATTTACTGAAACATTCGACATTCGATATTTTGTTTATCTTTGCTGCAGGTTTGCTTTTTCGATGAATCGTCAGTACAAATAATTGACTGATAAAGCCACATTTGTCAGAAGGCGACCTGGAGAAAAATAAAATGAAGATTGTATTGTAAAAAGGGTGAAGCACCTGTAAGATTAAGTAGCACAAAACCCCATTTGAAAAGTAGTTATACATAGATAATATTCCTGCCACCTGGCAGCTCGTCGTCGTGGTGGAATACAGTTCGCATCCCTGTTACCTCACCTAATCTTTGGGGATTTCATTTTTATGCATGATTCGGCACCATGCCATAAAGCAAAAAAGGTGACCAAATTTTTAGAGGGTTAGGGTTCTTGAGTGGCCCATAATTCACCTGACCTCAATGGCACTGTTAATTCTATAAATATCAGAGAATCTTCATTTATTGTCATTATTATAACCTGTTAGTCAGTGAGAGTTTTAGTCATTAAAATTGTACTCCTAGAAGATATGCAATACGATATTAGTTGCATTTTATGTGAAAAAAAAACATTAGTGTATAGATGTGTGTATATCACTTAAAGAGTAAGAGTCATCATTCGAGTTAACAACACGAACACGAAAGGACGTGGATTGCACAAAATGTAAGTAAATTTATTGAAATAATTAAAATATGCAATTTAAAATTTAAAATTTATATAATTTATTATAGAGAAAAGAAGGACGACAAAATGAAAAAAAAATAATAATAAAACAAAAGCAGCAGCTGCAGCTGCAACAGCAAATGCAGCTAATAGAACAACTGCGGCAGTTGGAGCAGCAACAGCAACGGCAAAAGCAGTTGCAACAACAACAACAGCAAGAGCTGCAGCAGCAGCAGCAGCAACAAAAACAAAAACAACAAAATAAACGAAGGAATAGAAGACGGAAAAATCGCGGAGCTGGAGGAGATAAGGGAAAAAACCAATAATTAAAAAAGGCCAAAAATATTATCAATGTTAATATTTTGACAAAATGTCAAATCTATGTCAATAAAAAATAAGAAAAAAAGTACAACAATGTCTTTTAAAGAATTTACCGCCCCCTGAAGTACCCCAGGGAAAAACGTTTATTCCATGAATTTTAGGGGTCGATCAGACAAGTGGAATAGTTAAATCAGTTTCCCGATAGGACTTAACTGTACTGAGTTATATACGAAAAACCACTTAACATAAAGAACATATATAAAGGGTCCTCCATCTAACGTTTTTTTTCAACTAGTGCTTATTTCGTGAATGGTAACACTTAGCTCATGTCTGATTTGACAGATAATTAGTTTTATTCTTCCGCTGAATGAATATGGTTGTGTATACGCTTGAACAACGCTGGGAAATATTGCGACATTACTTTGAAAATCATGGTAATGGTAATGTTGCAGAATGTGTGCGAAAATTGCGTACGGATTTTGGAAGAAGAGAAGCACCGTCAGCTCCGTATGTTCGTTATCTTGTGAAAAAAGTGAAAGAAACTGGCATCCTCATCGATAAACCAAAGCGTGAAAAGCCAAAAACAGTGCGTACACCCGAGAATATTGATTGTGTGGCAGAAAGTGTGCGTGAAGCGCCATCAACATCAATTCACCGTCGTTCTCAACAATTGAACATTTCGGAGACATCATTGAGACGAATTTTGCATAAAGATCTTGGTATGACGCCATACAAAGTCCAATTGGTTCAGGAGTTGAAGCCAACTGACCATCCAATGCGTTTTCGCTTCGCTGAGTGGGCCTGCGATCGACTTACAGAAGATGCCGATTTTGCCAAAAAAATCATCTTTTCGGATGAAGCTCATTTTGATCTTGGCGGGTATGTAAACTCGCAAAATTGTGCCCCAAGAAAACCCGCACGCATACATTGAAAAGCCGATACACCCAAAACGAGTCACTGTTTGGTGCGGATTTTGGTCCAGAGGCATAATTGGGCCATTTTTCTTCGAAAATGAGCAAGGAGTGGCCGTTACAGTCAATGGCAATCGTTATCGGGCCATGTTGAACGAATTTTTGTTCAGGAAAATTGAAGAGGAGGATATTGGCAACATTTGGTTTCAACAGGACGGCGCTACGTGCCACACAGCCGAAGCTACACTCGATGTTTTGCGCCCTGTTTTTGAAGATCGCATTATCAGCCGCAGAGCTGATGTCGTTTGGTCACCTCGGAGCTGCGATTTGACACCGTTGGATTATTATTTGTGGGGTGCCCCCTCAAAGATAAGTGCTACGCCGACAAGCCAGAGACAATTGACGCTTTAAAGGACAATATTCGTGAAGCCATTGGTGAAATACAGCTGCACACAATCGATAATGTGCTTAAAAATTGGACCGATCGGGTAGGCTACTACATGGCCAGCCGAGGCAGCCATTTGAATGAAATTATTTTCCATTATTAACCGGAAGGATTGTACTTTCAAATAAAAAAAGAAATTTGAGAAAATATTCAGTAGTTTTTTTTTATAGCATTTTCAAAAAAAAAAAGTTATTTGGCGGACCCTTTACATTACATACACACAAACACGAATAAATTCCCTAATTATATTGGGACTTGAATACTTAGAAATTCGATATCTCCTGAACGGTAAGAGATGATGGCTTCAAATACATTTTAATAATTAAAGGACATAAGTAGCTATAATGCTCTTCTACATTGGAAGTGTCTGTAGTTCAAGGCGGCACCGGTAGGAGGCCATCTTCTCAGCGACACCCCATAATTCGGGAAAAGTAGGTGGCAGTTACACTTAACTGAAGGTAATTAAAGTAAATCGCACAGAAATACGCATTACCCAGGAGGTATAGGGCAACATCAGCTTTAAATTTTAAAATCATTTGCCCCCTCGGCCCCTTTACCCCACCCCCTCAGAACACTTGAAATCGTGATATGAGAAATTTGAACTAATATGTCTATATCATCAATGTATTAATTTGAAATTTTTTTTTGTCTGATAATGTCTTTTAATGGACTCTTAGTGGCAAAAGAAGTTGTATTCTGCATTTTATGTAGTATTTAAGTGTAAAAAAAAAATTGAAAAATGTTAATTCTTCACGTAATTATAAGTTGCTCCCTTGTAAAGGACACCCCTTACTGGGATCAAAATAGCAATGGTAGGGTGTCAGTTACAGTTAACTTGTGGTAATTAAATTCAATTCAACAGAAATATTTAGTACACAGGTAGTAAGAGGATAGTAGCAGCTTTCCATTTGCTGTAGCATTTGTCTGAAAAGCCCCTTTACCGCCCCCCCCCCCACCCCTTAGAACAGCTGAAATCAAGAAATGATGAAATTTGTCTCCTTGGTACATATGAATGACCATTTGACCTTGAATTTAAACAGCTATTTTGATCAAATTTTGTCCGAATAATGTACACAGATGGTAGAATCTAAAAAAATTACCCTCACCCTGCGCAAATTTTTTTTAGTTTTTTCTTAATTTTTTTTATATGAATGATGGCGGATTATAACTCTGTAACCCGCGGTCCCATAGACCTCGCACTAGTCTAAAAAAATCATAAAAAAATCCCTACAATGAGCTTAGTAAAAAAAAATATGAAAATCGGTTTGAATTTGGCCTAGATATAAAGTAGGGGAGACCGGGGTAATTTCGTCCATGGGGTAATTTCGTCCAGTGTGGTTATCTCATCTCCCGTATGATGTATGAACCTGCCATAAGAACTGTAAACGCGTGTTATCATGTCTTCATCGTCAACGAAGTTTTGCGAAGTTTTGGTTTGTTATGTGCCACGATGTGCACTTTACTGTGCGACTTGTGTTTGCGAAGACCGAAAGTTAAATCAAGTGCCCCTCGAAAATTTTTTAAAACAATAATTAATCGCCTGTCAAATAATTATTAAGTAAGTGATTTTTACGTAGAAAAGTGTGCAGAACACGATTGCTGTGACGGATTTTTCAATTTTTTTTATTTCTCCTTAGTATCAAATAATAAAACAAAAAGGTCTGTTGGGGTAATTTCGTCCAGAAGGTACCGGGGTAATTTCGTCACTTTCTATTTCAGGAATATGGTCCGTAATTATATACGTAAAACTACTGCTACCGACAAAGGGCAATTGAAATTGGCAATTGTTGCTATAAGAAAAGATAAACTGAGCATTCGCGAAGCCGCGCGTAGGTTTAAAGTTCCCAGAATGACACTGAGTGACTGGCTTAAAAATAACGGCAATAAAATCGAGCGGATTGATGACGTTATCACCAGAAATGTTGGCGTATCCTCGGTGAGTAATGTTTCCTTTTTTGTAATACACGCTGTATATGTAGCAAAGTCCGTTTTCATTATCTAACAGTGGGTTTTAATATAGATTCTGGGAGATAAAGGCGAAATGGCTTTGGTGGCATACCTGGTTGCATGTAACGACATGTACTTTGGGCTGACTGCAAAGGAAACTCGTGGATTAGCTTTCGACTTCGCCAATAAAATGAACGTCAAAATTCCAGCATCGTGGGAAAATTCTCGCATGGCCGGGGAGGGTTGGCTTACCTCATTTTTGAAACGCCATCGGGAGTTATCCGTTCGTAAACCAGAGGCGACAAGTCTAGCACGCGCAACCAGCTTCAATCGTACAAACGTAAACAGATTTTTCACGCTGCTGAAATCTGTAATGGACAAGCATCGTTTTCCAGTACATTGTATATGGAATATGGACGAGACCGGAGTAACAACTGTACAAACACCAGATAGAGTAATCGGACGCCGAGGTGTCAAACAAATTGGGCGAGTCACATCAGCGGAAAGAGGAAGTCTGGTGACTTTGGCGATGGCAGTATCAGCGAGCGGATGTTGTGTACCTCCATTTTTCGTTTTCCCCCGGAAAAATTTCAAAGATCACTTTCTGAACGGTGGACCACCAGGATGTGCCGGCGTTGCGAATCAAAGTGGCTGGATGACAGCGGAGCATTTTCTCGAATTTCTGCGGTTCTTTCAATCACATGTGCGAGCATCAGTCGACAATCCAGTGTTGCTAATACTTGACAACCATGAGTCACATTTATCGATCGCTGGACTTGATTTCTGCAAATCAAACGGAATCGTTGTGCTTTCATTACCCCCGCACTGCTCGCACAAACTGCAACCGTTAGATCGCACGGTATTTGGGCCACTAAAGAAAAGCATTAACAGTCACTGCGATCACTGGATGACTTCGAATCCCGGAAAGTCAATGACGATCTATGACATCCCCGGAATCATCGATAAGGCTCTGCCGCTGGCCGTGACATATAAAAATATTGTCTCTGGGTTTAAAAATACTGGCATCGCTCCAATAAATCCAGAAATGTTCGAGGAATGTGAGTTTCTTCCGAGCAGCGTCACCGATCGACCAAATCCAGAGAAAACTTACCCGGCTGAAGGTAACACGAATGGAGCAAATCCCGACACAGCAGCCAACGATGGAGCGGCAGACAATGGAACTGACAACGACGGAGCTTACAACGGCGAAATTGATAACGACAGAGCTGTCAACCACGGAGCAAACCCCGAGGATCTCGATTTCACTGCTTCTTCCACTTCTCGCCGAGATGATTCGGCTGACTTGGGTAAAATTCTCGAAAGCATTCGAGCATTTCCGAAAGCCGCTGAAAGAACTCCTACAAGAAGAGGAAGAAAACGAAGATCGACCGCTGTCCTGACCGACTCACCTAATATGAAGAACTTAGCCGCGGAGCAAGCAGAGTCGCTACGGAAAAAACGTAAAAATATTACGCCAAGTAAAAAAGCCTTAAAAGACTGTAAAGTTACGACACCAAAAAAAAGAGGGAGGCCAAGAAAAAATGTCCAAAATTTGGAACCGCAGCCCTCAACGAGCCGGACGCAAAACGTCAACAAAAAAACGAGTCTGAGCAGGTCAGTCTCCAACGAAGTGTGCTGCGTGTGCTTTGCTAATATCGGAAAAAGGGGTTCTGTGAAAAAATGTATTTCCTGTAACGGGAAGGCACATGATAAATGCGTCCGCACGGGAAATACTTACTTCGCATGCGTAAATTGCCAAAAAGGCACGACGGACGAGGATTCGAATTAAGTTTCCCTATTTTTTATATATGCAAATAATAAAACATATTTAAAGACTTGTAATAACTGCATTTTTCATTAAAAATTCAATCAGAAATCGAGCGGACGAAATTACCCCGGGAGCGGACGGAATTACCCCACCATTTTTGAAATTACAAAAGTTGCATTTATTTACAATTAATCAAATAACTCCTAAACAAAGCAAACTAGGTCAACAAATCTTTTTATATATTGTTGGTAAGAGTTCACCCTTTACAATGAAACGGCTCAATCTATAAAAATTTTAAATTTTGGCACAAAAAATCGATAAAGAAAAAAGGTGGACGAAATTACCCCGGTCTCCCCTACTCAGCTTTGTATGGGAGTTAATTAGATTAAATCAAATTTAGCATACCTCGGAATGTATTTGTGTAAGTAGCTCCTAAAGTAATAAAGATAATGAGTTGGGGTTTTTTTTAGATGAAAGGTAGGAGATTGAAGAAAGTAATAGTAAGACAAAAGTGCCTTAATATTGCAAAATAGACCGCATGGTGGCGTTGCATGTAATCTAATTAAAGAAATTGGGTAGTGTTTTAGAAAAATCACCTCAAATTCGTTAATTACAGTCGGAAATGGATTTTGTGAAAAGTATTCTCAAGCGAGAAATATCCAAAGAAATGATTACAAATAAACGTCGATTAATCGAGAGACTAATAGAAGCGTGGCATAATGATGACAAAATTAAAATAAATTGCTTGAAATGTAACGGGTGGCAACTAAAATTTGAGACTACGTCCATTTCATAATTTCTCAGTAGGCAATGAGTATTAAAATTATTTGGAATATCAGGACTTGTATACATTATACAAGTAAATGTAATCAAAAGCAATTGCCGATGGATGCTGAGAAATTACAAAAAAAATTAATTTCGTTTTAGACGACGAAAGTTTTCCCGCTAAGTGCTCCGCAAATGGCGGGGAATGACATTTTTTACATGGATAATTGTAGTAAAGCACATCCAAGTGTAAAATATAAATTTAAGAAGAAATTTGAAGCAAAAGTGATGTTGTATATCGCAGTTTCTGCTAAAGGTATTTCCGAGCCATACTTCAAACCAGCTGGACTTGCCATAAACCAGGAAGTGTATGAGCGGGAATGTTTCAACTCAAAGAAATACCATTTGTACCTAAAGAGAAAAATCTTACAAATCTCCCACAGTGCCACCCCATCGAGGATTTCTTTGGTGAACTCAGCGCCCATGTGTACAAGAATGGCTGGAGAGCTAAAAACATCAAACAATTGAAGTCGCGTATAAGAAACTGTGTAAAAGAAATGGAGCCGACAGGTGTACAAAGAGCTTGCGAGCATATTCCAAGAAAGTTGCGATACGTTGCTGCAAATGGCCCCTTTTGTGCAATTCATTAATTTTATACTAAAATATTGAGTGTGTTTATAAATATAATCAAGAGCAAGTAGAAAATATAGGTCTAATATAATTTCAGTATGTTTTCAAAATTGTTCCCAATTTTTAGTTGCAACCCGTTATAGAAACTATGACGAGGTCAAGTGACAAAGTACTAAACTGAGTACTAAATCTAATGTAAAACGGTGCTATTATAGGATGACTTTATATAATAAATATAATATAATAAAACTTTTAAGTCCATAACTATCCATAAAATATTGTTTCAATTCAAATTAAACACAAAAATCAATTTTTTTTAGGTCGTCTCCAATAATTTGGTCACCCACTGTAAACCAGTTCTTGATGGTATGAATACGAGTACTGCTGTAAAGCAAAACATGATTAAGGAATTAATTATCAGTTGCGTGGTTTACCTGTAGTGAACATGTCGGACTTAAGAGAATTTATCGTTGCTCAATTCAAAAGTGGTAAGGCAAGAAGTGACATTTTTCGACAACTGAAAAAACTTGGCGTAACACGTAACTATGTTATCGTACTGTAACTAAATTCCTTGAGACTGGATCTAATGAAATAAAAAGAAAACGGGAAAAAAAGAACTGTGCGCACCGTGAAAAACATTAAACTTATTCGTGAATGAATTCGTAGAAATTGTGAACGTTCCGCAAGAAAAATGGCAGCGGGAGTGTGTGGGGAATATTTTGCGAAAAGCATTCGGCTTTTAAGAAAAAAAAAGTTCATGGACTTACGGATGCAACGAAATTAAAAAGATTTGAAATGAGTAAAGTGTTACTATCGTGGCACGCTGGTGACGACATTATTTTTTCGGATGAAAAACTTTTTATTTTAGAGAGTATTCACCATTCCCAAAATTAGCGTTTTAGAGCTGTTTCTATGGAGGATATTTCGCATAGCAAAAGGGACGTACCCAGGTATCAAAATGCGTCAACGGTAATGGTCTGGGGTCCAATATCACGAAAAGGGACCCTTCCATTGGTATTTATCGAAAAAGGTGTCAAAATAAATACTAGTTACTACCTGGAAGAGGTATTGAAAAAAATTGACTTCCTTCAGTTCAAAATATTTATGGCGACGACTATTATTGCTTTCAACAAGACGATGCCCCATTGCATACAGCCAAAATTGTGCAAACATGTGAGCAGAATTTAACGAATTTTATTCCAAAAGTTGAATGGCCACCAGACTTAAACCCCTTGGATTTTTCTATTTGGGGATATATGCAGCAGCAGCTAAACGATTACAAACATTGAAATTTCACAGAATTTAAAAGCGGTATTTGGAGAATATGGGACTCAATACCTCCTCCCGCACATAACGTTTTGAGAGAAGGTTGCGGCTAGTTATTAAAGCAAAAGGTGGGACTATAGAATGAATTATATATTTTCGGAAAGTACTACCTGTATTAGTTAAATAAATAATTAAAAAAATAATTCTTGAAATGAATTAAAATCAGCTATAGCTGAAAGATTAACGAACCCATTGACATTGACTTTTCTGAAAGTAAACATTTTAGAATTCTCGAGTTTGAATACCAAAATTTAAATTGCTAGAATTGCTGCCGAATTGGTGTCAATTGTGTGTCTATAAGTCTAAAATTATTTATTGTTATTTTTTGGAAACGTTGGTAAGTTTTATTAAGTTCAACAAATTCCAAATATATTCGAAATTATTGCTTCCATTGGAATCTCATCTTCTATAACATAAAATATTCCTTAAGGAAATAAAATTAAGCAATTTTTGTTTGCCTATCCCTAAGGTATGGACAGATAAAAAATTACGAATGTTGTATTGCCATCTATTTCAATTCCATATATTCATTTGCGTTGACGTAGAGAGCTGAAATTAGGTACATGGTATTTCCATAGCAATAGAAAGTAAAATTGCATTAATCGACTTAAACGGGCAAGCCCTTCTTGATGTTGATAATACAAAATTTTGCTATTTCACAATTTATTTGGACACTGCTGGAGAACACGTCGACGTAGAGAGCTCAGATTTGGTACATGCTATTTTCATAGCAATAGTAAATAAAATTTCAGAAATGAACTAAATCCGGCAAACCCTTTTTGATGTTGTCTTACAAATTTGGTTTTTCACTGTATATTTGGACACTGCCTGATAACGCGTAAAGTTGTAATATGAAATTTTCACAGAAAAAGTTTCCATTTTTAAATCAACAGACATGCACTGACCGTTTATTGAATTCGCATTTGAATAGTATTTTGTTGGCTCCAATCGAATGGCAGACAGTTTGGATTGAGGAAAATATAGGAACATTTAATTTCAACAGTAGATATACAACGGTACTTTATATTTGAATGGTTTGTTAGGAAACAAGAAATTGTTATTCATCGAAATGATCAGACAAAAGGACAACAAAGGGACAGCAGAACCTGAAAGGATCGGTAAAACAATCAAGATAAATTTCAGAGATACAGATATGTCAGGGAATGAAACACAAGGCTTATTTGATAAAGACATAGATGAGCTGATAAGAGAGGTCAAAGCACAGAAGATCATCAATGTGCCAGAATCTGAAGAAAATCGTAAACGATATTTTGGAACCATGATGCCGATGGTTGAGTTATTGAATCTGTTTCCATTGAGGTTTAACGAAGCCAGATTAGGACAAACCGTATATTTCAAAAGTTCTAAAGAAATTAAAGGACACTCAGTATCTGAATTCGGACTTGGCCCAGAACATGCTCCATTGCTAGAGGGAATTACATATGCTCCGGAAAGAAAGTCAGCTTTGCTTCAGTCATTGGGCTCACTTACTGTCATGATAGCATTGACAAAGCAAAAAGAGAAGAAGTACAGAGAAAAATATGAAAATGCATTAAGAAAATCAATTGGCCATATTCCAATTTATGAGAACATAATATCATATCTAAGCAACAACCAAGAGGGAGTAAGCTTGGAAATTATGAGAGAATTGGCGGGGTTATTACTGCTGGTTGGAGATAGACATACCCACAGAATAGCAATCCCTTATGTTGCATTCAATGCTATCCATTCAGACAAGATGATAACAAAATCAGGCAACACTTATGTGCTCAAAAAAGTGGATGATGTTATTTTCACTCTTGACACAACGGGAAAGGGTGCTATGGTATATGTTAAATGGTTTCAATCAAACTCGTTTACTATGAGTTGGGGTGGCAGTCTTACTAATTTAAAGCAGGTAATATTTCACTCCATCATGGGTACCATGTCATCATCATTTGAGATATTAAAGAAAATAACTGACCACACTGAATGGAACACTCGACAACAGATAGGGAAAGATTTTTTGAATAGATCAACAGCTGATATAGTGAAAGTTGAGCCCATCAAGTTAAGATATGCATCCAAAATGTCAACAGCTTCCCACAATGATTTGTTAGCTACAAGCACAGGATCAGTCACGTGTTATGAACCCTTTGCTGGAGCTTATGATAAAACCTATAGTAGGGAGGAATTTGATTTCGCAAAAAATTCTACTAGTAGGATAGCGGGCTTTGGCAGTAGTCCCTCAAATCTATTGAGTAACATTAATTCACTCAAAAGTTACGTAATGAGAGAAATAGAAAGGCGGGATATGAAAGTAAAACATGGAACTACTGAGTGGTATTTACTCAATGATTATATTGAAGGTGGAAAATCGGAAAAGGTTGTCCATTTATCACTAACGAGCAAAGGGGAAAATTATCTAACTACTGCAAAATTTGGTTAAGTTTTACTTTTTGTAATTACATTTTTGTAAATTTGTGATCTTTTTTCTTTGGTGTTGGTGTTAAATTGGCGCAGCCGGTAGCTTTTACCAAAAAAGAAAAAAAAAAAAAACAAAAAATTTAGTTCATTGTAATACTATTAGAATTCACGTGCGCAAAATAAAGAAGTGAATCAGTGTGAAAAATTATATGGGAAAACGAAAAAATAAGTAAACAAAAAGAAATGTGGTGCAGTTATGTACATACATGTGTATAAAAGTGGATTTTAGTTTTCATGTGAATAAGTAAACAAAAAGAAATGTGGGGCAGTTATGTACATACATGTGTATGAAAGACGATACTAGTTTTCATGTCTGGGACGACTAGCACGCCGAAATTACCTTTGGACAACAGGTTGGAAAGATTTATAAGGAGAATAGATTCCTTCAGTTTCGAGGAGAGTAGCCCAACCTTTTCTACGTCAACATCCGGAAGTAAGATCTCAGAAATTGCAAGTTCTGAGCTCCAAAACAACAATCCAACTGAGGTTCCAATCACAACAACAAGGGAACAAATAATAGTTGAAGTTCACGCAGCGGAAAAAATAGTAAGCATAGAAGAAACAAGCGACGCAGCTGTGGGAGAAATAGCCGAACAGCAACCAGAAGCGGAGAAAGTAAATGAAACGAGAGACGTGACTATTATACAGCTACGTCACGGAAGGAAATACTTGAGACCAAGGTTCAACTCAGCGCCATCCAGTATAGGAATACAAAGGTGTGTAGATTTAGAACCTAGTAATAGAAATTTTCTTAGTAATAATAAGACGAATTCGCATTCGAAAAATTTACTTAAAATTAGAAAAATGGAGACAGTAAATAGTACTGTTTTAAATCTTATTCCCCTTTTTTCTGGAGAAGATAATTCCAATTTGTCGAATGACATATGTATGTTTATGACTTGTTGTCGGCTGGTATATGAATCTTTAGAGACCCCGAAGAAAAACTTCTTTTATTGAAATTAATTCCCACTCGTTTGCGTGGTCGGGCATTAGAATTGTTTCACGATAAGACTTTCCAAACCATTGAAGAGTTTTTCACTTCCTTTAAAGATAATTTTTCGGATGAAAAATCCTATATGTTACTTAATAATGAACTTCGTTTAATGCAACAAGTGCCTGGTGAAAGTCTGTTAACGTTTCTAAATCGTGTAAAAAGACAATTAGAAAAGTGTAAATTGAAAGCTAAGGAACAATACCCTGCGGGTGCACATATTCTTAATACAAAGTTAGAGGAACTTGCGGTTAACAGTTTTAAAATGGGAATATTTAACCCAACTCAAAAGTTCTATCTTTGGCAAGATCCAGAAACAACACTAGAGGCATTGACTTCAAAAGTTAAACGACTCGAACAAGCAGAGCAATTCATGCTCTATCCAAATTTTGGTACTCTAAATTGTACAACAGCTTATTCAAATCTTTTAACAAACCCCAATCCCATAAATGCCAATAATAATTTTAATTTGAATAAAAATTTTACCATGAACCAACTTACAGAAAACAGCTCAAGGTTAACTCCTGAACACAAAAAGCAAAATCAGGTCAAGTGTGGTTTTTGTAATCGCCTAGGCCATACATATTACGAATGTCGAACTCGTAAGTCGACACCGTATTGTACTTTTTGTAAGGCATATGGTCATGCTTATCAAAATTGCCAACGAAAGCAAAACAATTTTATAAATAATAATAATAAATTCATTAAGAATGAGCAGGGGAATTCATATAAAAAGGTGAATATGAGTCATGTCGACCGTTCCGGTTATAGTGAACAACCTCCTGTTCTATGCAACTTTTGTTTACAACCTGGACATGACGAAAATTTCTGCATACACTCTAAAAACTTAGTAAATTTACTTCAATCAATGAGGTAAATTTTACTGCAATTCAAAATGTTCTGTTGAATTTTACTTCAATTAATGTACCAAATGCTTTTTTTTTGGGTAAATATCAACATCTGTTGAAATTTAAACAATATTTTGTTGGAAAGTCAACAAGTGATTAATTTTCAACGCAAATTTAATCGCCTGTTGGAGTTTCAACTTAAA
Source organism: Dioctria linearis (assembly GCA_963930735.1). NCBI lineage: Eukaryota > Metazoa > Arthropoda > Insecta > Diptera > Asilidae > Dioctria > Dioctria linearis. The sequence continues at coordinate 233,692,772 of OZ005742.1, read as the reverse complement.
TTTGTTGAAATTTCAACACAACGTTGACTCATGCTACTGTATTTGTTTCCGTTTACACATTTTTATTAAAATTGATTGCTTTTGTACAGACCATAACGGAGATCATTTTTGTTCTGAACTTCAATGTGTTAAGACGCTCATAGCAGGTGGAAAATTTAGATCAAGTGCAAGTTCGATTTCTGAAGTGAAACGTGAATACTTATTGTGTGCCGCGTTTTCTAAATTAATAAAATATTATTTGACAAAAGGTAAATAGCCAATAATGAAGGATTTAAAAATATTCAATAGGATTTAATTAATACCAAATGCTTTTTTTTTGGGTAAATATCAACATCTGTTGAAATTTAAACAATATTTTGTTGGAAAGTCAACAAGTGATTAATTTTCAACGCAAATTTAATCCCATGTTGGAGTTTCAACTTAAATTTGTTGAAATTTCAACACAACGTTGACTCATGCTACTGTATTTGTTTCCGTTTACACATTTTTATTAAAATTGATTGCTTTTGTACAGACCATAACGGAGATCACTTTTGTTCTGAACTTCAATGTGTTAAGACGCTCATAGCAGGTGGAAAATTTAGATCAAGTGCAAGTTCGATTTCTGAATTGAAACGTGAATACTTATTGTGTGCCGCGTTTTCTAAATTAATAAAATATTATTTGACAAAAGGTAAATAGCCAATAATGAAGGATTTAAAAATATTCAATAGGATTTAATTAATACCAAATGCTTTTTTTTTTTGGGTAAATATCAACATCTGTTGAAATTTAAACAATATTTTGTTGGAAAGTCAACAAGTGATTAATTTTCCGTATTTCAATGCACTTATCTAATATAATTTATGCACTAGCAAGAAAATTTAAATAGCAATAATGAATTTGTTTAAATGTAATATTTGTACTTTTATTGCAAAGTCTGTGGCGTTGTATAACAAACATCTTTATTTGCATAGAAAACAAAGTAATGTGAAGTTGCAATGTTTGTGGCCTGATTGTGGTAAAAATTTTTCTAAATATAATGCTTACAGTGTGCACTGGCACCGATGTCATTCTGCTTTGATTAATAGTAAAACGACTTCGTCAAGATTAGAAAACAGTATTGCTTGCGGTTTGTGTGAATATAAAACGGATGTCATGGGTGCAATTTTTGAGCATATGAGAAGTCACTTAAAGGCAAATGAGAAAATTCGGTGCCCAATAAATAATTGCAGTTTGAGCTTTATTAATCAGTCCACCTTCAGATCCCATTGCTTCCGAAAACATAAAAACGAAAAAAACAAAATTGTGCATTATGGTAAACAGCAAACAGAGCTTACTAGTCAGTATTTAACCGTATGCGACACAGATAAAAATACCGAAGACAATTTCAAACAAAATATTTTTTGTAATATGTTTACTACGTTAAAATATAAGTTCAATGTATCGAACGAAGCACTTAATTTTCTTCATGATGAATTATACGAAATTTTGCAGAATGGTAATAATGATATTTTAGAGAAGGTCAAAGGAATTTTTTCAAATAAAAATTCGATTAATAAGGACCTGGAAATATTAGACGCTTTTAATTGTAACAGAAATATAAATGAAATAGAAATATTTAGAAATAATAATAGTCGTATGAGATATATGGAAAATAATTCTTCTTATGTACCTTTGAGAAAAATTGTTTTAGGAAGAAACAATTCACATAAAAATAGTTTCTACTATTATGTACCTATACTAAATACTCTCGCTGGTTTAATGTGTGATCAACAGTTTTCTAATTTGTTTTATGAAAGCAAACCATTTGAAGAACAAACTTTACTTGATTATAATGACGGTAGTGTGTACAAAAGTAACTCATTTTTTACAAGTGCTGAGAAAAAAATTGAACTAATTTTATTTCAAGATGCATTTGAAATTTGTAATCCCATTGGCTCTTCAAAAGGTAAGCATAAAATGGTTGGAGTATACATGACAGTTGGCAATCTAAAGAAACAATACCGATCCCAAATCAAAAATATTCAATTAGTTTTGCTCTGTAGGGAAAGTATTGTAAAATATTTTGGATTTGATAAAGTGCTGAAGCCCTTAATAAAAGATTTGATTATTTTAGAAAATATTGGAATTGAAATTAAAAATAAATTTGATATCCCAAAACCTGAAACTGTACGTGGATCAGTTATTGCCGTAGTAGGTGATAATCTTGGAAGCCACCAAATTGGTGGGTTCACGGAAAATTTTAGTACTTCGGAGCATTTCTGTCGATATTGTATTTATGATAGAAACTTTTTAAAATCATATGATATGAAATTATGTGATTTGAGAACACCTGATAGCTACTACTCTGTCTTTGCAACTACTGAAAACCAAGCATTAGAACTTCTAAATGGTGTAAAGTCTAACTCTGTTTTTAACAAATTAGCAAATTATCATGTTTGCAATCCGGGCTTACCACCATGTATAAGTCATGATTTGTTTGAAGGCATCATCCCTTTCGACTTAATGGCAATATTGAAATATTTTAATGAAAAAACTATAATAACATTTAATTTTGTAAACCATAATTTAGATTTCCTTCGAAAAAAATTTAAAATGTCGCTTTCATTTCCCAAAATTGATAAAAATATGAAAAAAGTTCCTGGTAAATCATTCGAAATTTGGAATTTATTGGTTTTACTGCCATTAACTTTTCTTGACAATATTCAGGTTTTTGAGGATCCGGTGTGGAAGTTCTTTTGTATAATGGTGGAAATTTGTCGCTTAGTATGTTCCATGGAAATTGCAATAGAACAAGTTTCATTGTTATCACATTATATTGACCTTTACTTTGAATATCGTAGATTTTAATTTTCCTAACATAAAACTTAGACCTAAACATCATTTTATTTGCCATTACCCCGAGTTATTCAAGCAATTTGGTCCATTACGAGGGCTATGGACAATGGGATTCGAACAAAAACATCAGTTCTTTAAACAAAAGGCTAAACAAATTAAGAATTTTAAAAACATTACATATTCTCTATGCAAGAGTCATCAAGAATACCAAGCAAGTATTGCAGATGATCGATACAAATTAGATATATGTGCTGATGATGCTATTCCGTTTTCATCTGAAATGTTTAACATCAATATTCCAGAGGATTATGTTTTATTATCCAATAAAATAAAATATTTAAATACAGTGTACAAACAAAATGACCATGTAGTAATAACTAATAATGAGCTTGGAGATATAGAGGTATTAAAAATTAAAAATATTTTCCTTAATAATGTAAAAACAAAAGCAATACTATTCGGCACAATTTTCAAATGTTGGTATAACCAGTATACGCTTCTGTATGAAAGCCATGATAAAAATGTGTTTAATGCCCATACTAAGTTAGACAAATTAGTTATAAAAAAGCCAATTTTCATCTTATCAAAAAATAATAAATATTATTTATCATTGATGAACACTTTTGTTGATCATTTCTAACGAGAATCTATACATGCACACAATAATATTTACACAATAAAAAGCACGAATCAACCAATTTGCTGAAACTCAGAAAAATTTACATAAACAATGGCGAAAATACCTATAGAAATTTGGAGTCAAGACAGAAGCATCAAGAAAACCTTTTTATGTACTCCAACGCTCAGCGAAGTAATAAAAAAAGGTAAATGTGAAGTTGTATTATTATTAAACAAAACAATATGTGATTATTATTTACTTTAAAGCCAACAACGCAGGAATACCGGGATTGAAAATTGTACTCGAAAAAACGGGAGCTGAACTGATTGACGACGAAATTTTAGAGTATTACTCCTCAGAAAAGGGAACGGTTTTGATGCTTTTAGAGGAAAATTCTTATTGGACTCGGGAAACTCTTGATTTTTCTTTCTCTGAAGGGAGTTATGATGTCGCTAATTCATCTATACACCAATCAGATGAACATAATTATAATGCCGTACTTTCAAGTGGACTAATAGAGTTTACACCAAGTTCTTCAAATTCAGAATTAAGAGTAGCATCACCATCAAGAAGTATTGCGAGTACACTCAGTATGAGTAGCGGGGCTTTATCATCATCGACAAATAGTGAGGCCCTTAAACTTTTTTCTACATTTGAAATTCCTTGGAACAAACTTCCAGCTGATATAAAATTAATGCTGAGAAAAAAAGAAACATTGGGTGGAAGGTTAAGAGCCTTCATCAATTATGTGGTTGATGAATTACGCAACTACTCTTACTTTATTCCGGTGAGAATTTTTCGCACTGTTGCTGAACAAATAAGAAATAAGTATCCAGATTCATTTATGCAAAAGGATAGACAAAATAGAGTGATAACGTCGTATTCCCAGTCCTTAATTATGATGATGAGAAATAGAAATAATTTCTTAAATCGAACCGCACACTGCCACTCTGCAGTATCGAATATGCATATTAAGAACAGAAAGCGATCTAATTCTTTGAGAGAATTCGCTAAAAATTGGCAACCAAACCAAGACCACAATTCTAATAGCTCCTTGTTGGACAAGCAAAAAATTTTACAAAACATTTATGTCGATAACCGCATTAGTGATAACAAAGAAGTTATTTTGAAATACATGAGTGATTGCTTTCCTATCCAGAGAACATTTTTTAATGGCGCTGGAAATTATCCTTCAATACTGAGTATTAAAGAAAATTGGCCATTTATATTTCAAAAGGATTGCCTATACCAACACTTCTTACAATTAACGGAAATTGATAAGAAAATTCTAGAAAGCGATTTCCAAGAAGAAAGACAAAGGTTACTACAGTATTTTAGAAAATCACAAAACAAAATGATAAAACAAATTATAAATGAAGAAAATGAAAAAACTATTATAAAGGTAGTTGCTTCATATTTTAAGGAGAATTCCGACTTTTTATTTAAGGAATTTGCGGTAAGTTGTTCATGTTCTAAGTAAATGAATTATGTCTGAATAATGTGCTTTTGGTTGAAGGTGGGAACTACTTTATCTGAGCTGGAAAGTCAAATACCTACTTCAGGGCCGTGGATAGCAATGGTTGGTGAGTAAACTTTTTGAAACGGAAAGACATACATTATTAAAGAGATATATCGAAGATGTGAGCATACAGACAGACAGACAAGCAAACAATGGACATTCTTAAAAATTGTTTGTTAAATAATGCATAAATCGAATCTTATTAAATTTGCCTATTAACATTATTTTCCTTTATTTTGTTACAGATACTTCACCAGAGGATACAGTGTTTTACATATACACGGAAAAAGTGCAAGTCTTATCCTTCGAAAATAAATCTTTAAATTTGTGCTTAATTTTATGCATCTGCATATTTTACGCTTTCAATATGGAATATCCCAAAGAAATTTCACAAACCATAGACTTTTTTGTTAAATATTTTTTGAAGTTGTACACCGAGGGTGCAAGGGGCCCAAAAAAATCCCTTTATAATGTTACAAAAATAACAAATTTAATCGCCAAAATAAATAATGTTTAAAAACCAATAATGTATACCGCATTTTAAACACTGAACTATGTATATCGTTTTTTTTTTATATCTTTGAATATATGATCCTTTAGTTTGTAATGGAAATATGGCTTAAGTTCAAATTTTCTTTATTTGTTTAAACTAAAGTACCTAATAAACGTTAGAAAATAAAATAAAAGTGTATATTTTTCAAAATACTTTTTTTTTCAATTGCAGGAATATTTAGAATTTAATGGGAATTCAATTTATGGAGACAAAATTATCTACATCAAGCCTCGACGTTTATATTAAGGTTGCTTAAAAGTTTAATATTGAATGTTATTTTGTGTAATGTTAAACTGATAAATTGAAACAAATTTATATTATTTTTACCTTAAAGACAGAGTTTTAAATTTAATTGCTAATTTACTTAAAATATTCATTTTTGTAGTTAAAAATATTATAACTTTGTTTAAAATTTCATGTTTTACATTAACCTTCGCTTTACCGTAACACTTTATATACACATTCACACCTGTATCTACCCAGGTAGATACACATATTCTTCATACATTTTGTATGGTAAGTACGATTTTTAGTTATGAAATTATGTATGCAAAATACGTTAAAAAAGGGGACTTATGTTAGGGATTGTTATATTTAGGTATTTTATAAGACAAAGACCATATGGCACCTGGGCAATTAGCTGGGAAAATATAATGAGAGAAGTATTTCTTGCAAAACAAAGATAATGTACTTCTCTGCTACGTGTATTCTGCGAAGTATGTATAAGTATATTTCATGATTTAGATTCTTTAATTTCAATTGAAATTTTCAAGTCAGAAATTGTGTAGACAAAAAAAAAATAATAGATATTAATCCAGAGAGTAACTTTGAATATCTTTCTGCGTCAGCGGTTGACAGGTGAGTTTTTGTATTTGCTTCACATGAGCTAGGCTTTGTTTATATTCACAGTTGATTCAAATTTTTGAACTTTGCACATATCTTTTACGGCCATATATATTATTATTATATTTTACTACTGTATTTTTGTGGTCTAGGTTATCATATGAAAGAAGGCAAGCCTATTTTAGGCAAATGCAAGAGGTTGTTTCCGAATCGGAGGAGGAAGACGTTGAGCTATTTGAGGGTGACGATAGCGATGAAGACAATATTATTGAGGAGGCAAATTTTGGTTTTGATGGTGCAGTGGATGTTGGAGTTAAACTCTGATGCGGATTCAGATGATGAAGTCGAGGATGGTGATGCTGGTGAAACTTCATTGTCTCATGAAAGTTATTTTGTGAGCATGTGTTAAAAGAGATTGCATGATTAGATCATTGAATAACGATCTTAACAATATCCTCGCTTGGAGCAAAGCGAATCGCGTCGAATTCAATGCATCTAAGACCCAAAGCTGTCTCATCTCATTAAAACAAGATCATAACTTAACCACACCCGTTCCTTTTGATGGAGCATTAATTTCTGATTCACCGTCACAAGGAATTCTTGGCATTAATATTTCTAGTAAGTTAAACTGGACAGATCACATCTTCTCTGTTGCCAAAGAAGCATCGAAATGTCTTGGATTTCTGAAAAGGTGTAAGAAATATTTCAGCCCGTCAAATCTAGCGCTCCTCTACAAGTCCTACATTAGACCTAGAATGGAATACAACTCCCATATATGGGCCGGGGCTGGTCGCACAGCCTTAGCTTCATTGGATATTGTCCAAAAGAGAGCCTTCAAGCTCATTGGCGATTTGGCAATAACTTGTCATATCGACTCACTCGAGCACCGCCGCAATGTTGGATGCCTTTCGCTCCTTTATCGCTATATGCATGGTCAATGTTCTGATGAAATCTCTAGTCTAATCCCTTGTAAAATGATTCCTGCACGCAATACCCGCGCTGCAAACCGCGCACATCCCTTAACCCTTCAAATTACTTTCGGCCGTACACTAAAATTCCGTGATGCGTTTTTATCCCGAACAGTGCGAATGTGGAACAGCTTACCATCTTCTGTTTTCCCCCGGCATACAATCTTCTGTTTTTCCCCCGGCATACAATCTGCTGAAGTTTAAGGGTGACATACATCGGCACCTCCGCCATTCTCCTCATATCCCCTAATCCTTGCCCTATCTCCTTCCTGCCATGCTGTGCTTTGCATCATAGGGTATCCCCTGAGCTTGGCTTAATAATAATAAAAAAAAAAAGGGTGGGACAAAACGGTATAAACATCCACCAACGTTGCAACGAAAGGGTGCTCGCAATATTCTTCGTGATTCATTGTTTAGTGGCCCTAATCCAATCACCAAGAATCTGTCGTCAAAGGATACTTTTTTTTTGCATCATGATTTCGGCCATTACGTAGATATACGAACAAAAGAGCCGAAGCAGACTGCACCGAATAAAATAGCAAAAATCCGAATAAAAAACTACTTACATGGGAGCCACTTACGGAAATAGAATTTCATGCATTCCTGGGAATATTGCTGATAATGGGCTGTCGTAAATCAAATCAAGAGGCTGCAGGTACACTTTGGAAACAAAATTCCTTCACACTTTATCGTGCTACGATGTCAAGAAATAAATTCCAGCAAATATTGAAGTTCATTCGGTTCAATTGGCACAAGAGCTGCTCGCCAAGAAGTGGATAAAGCTGCATCGATTACAGATGTCTTTATGACGGTCAACTCGAATCTAAAAACCTATTACAGACCATATGAATCCATTACAGTAGACGAGCAATTATATGGGTACAGGGGACGAACCAAGTTCACACAATACATGTACTACAAGCCGGGAAAGTACAACATAAAAATTTGATGGGCTTGTGATTCCGCAACTTCGTATCCCCCAAATGTTCAAATTTACACCGGGAAAATAGGAAATGTCAGAGATGTGAAGCAAGGTGAGCGAGTTGTGAAATAGTTGGTAGCTGCTTATAAACGGACAGGGCGAAATGTGACGATGGATAACTGCTTTACCCCTCTACCACTGACTGTGGAACTGGTTACTTGGAAAATGACGGCTACCGGCACTATAAACAAAAAATAAAAACTATTTACCAGATGCGTTCAAAGCAGCGAAGAACCGACCAGTTTACTCCACTGAGTTTGGATTTGTTCAAAATGTGGCCATGTGCTCATACGTCCCCGTAAAAGGCAAAGCCGTGGTTTTATTACCGACCATGCATTGTGATAATGCTGGTTCTGGACCAAAACGAAAACCGGAAATAATCCATTATTATAATCATACTAACAGTGGTGTGGACACGATGGATGCTCACGCCATATTCCACGAAGTGAGCGACAAAACGCTGGCCCCTAGCACTATTTTGTAATATTCTAGATACCGCAGCCCTTGCAGCTTACATAATCTACTCATCAAATAACACTGTGATAAAATCGCGTGGTCGCGAATTTCTGCAGTTGTTGGGTGAACAATTATGCATTCCCCAAATTAGAAGAAGAACCGATAATAAAAACTTTATTTCAAAATTCTACATCAAAGCGGCAATGGAATGTATTTTAGGTGAGCCGGTTACTGCATCAAGCCAAATAGACGAAGATTTCACTCCAGATGATTGTCCAGAACGAGATGCATCCGGGCGCATCAAACAAAAAGGTGGATGCTATAAGTGCTACCAGCAGTGCAAGATAAAAAGAGCTACTCGCCAAGCATGCATCAAATGTAAAAAACCAGCATGCGCACAGCACAGCTTGACACAAACAAAGTGTGAAGGATGTCATGCAGACACATCCTGAATACATTCATCATACCAACGCTGATATTTTGCACTAGTTTTAATTATTTTTTCTACTTTTTGCTATTTCTGTACATACTTTAATTATATAATCAATAAAAATATATAAATTTTGTATTAAAATGTTTTACTCTTTTCGTTGCAAATATTCTAACAACAAACTTCAACATTCGAAAATTCCCATATAAATATAAAATCCGTATATAAAACAACGAAATTTTGAAAAAAATATAAAGCGGTGCGAATAAAATCACTTTCTTTTCATTTTCTGAAATAAACTGAAAACTTAGTCACTGAGTCGGAGGCGTTTTAAGATTTGATGAAATTTTCTTGAGTTATAAAGGAAAGTAAATCGTTATATCTACCTGGGTAGGTATTGGTAAAGCGAAGGTTAAACAAATTAATATTAAACTTTCAAGGAAGTTTGAATTTAAACGTTGAGGTTTAAATATACTTAGATTGCGTTTAACGCTAAACTGTTCAGTAAGTTTAAATGTAAACATCGAAAATTAAATTTACTTATATGTTTAATATTAAACTTTTTCGACAGTTTATATTTCAACCACGAAGTTTAAATATACTCATTTACGTGTTTAATACTAAACTTTTCAGTAAGTTTAAATGTAAACATCGAGGAATAAATTTACTTACATGTTTAATATTAAACTTTTACGGTAAGTTTAAATTTAAACATCGCAGTTTAAATTTATTGTCTGTTTAATAGTAAACTTTTTCGACAGTTTAAATTTCAACCTCGAAGTTTAAATATACTCATTTACGTGTTTAACATTAAACTTTTCAGTAAGTTTAAATGTAAACATTGAATATTAAATTTACTTACATGTTTAATATTAAACTTTTTCGAAAGCTTAAATTTAAACCTCGAAGTTTAAATTTACTTAACTGTTTAAATTAACTACAATGATTGTAGGTAATTAGTTGCCTTCATTTATTGAAGTAATATTCAACAAAACATTTTTAGAGTGTAGCTAAAGAAAGATGGGAGAAGCGACAGCTACAAGAAAAACTAAGAAGATTGGAAACGGGAAACGATTTGGAGACGTCCGCCGACACCCCGGCACGTCTCTAATTAAAAACACCGTAAAAGGGTGCTCCGCTGAGAGTGATGTTCCAGTGGTAAATATCCCACTGAACATTACAAAAAATGAAAACGTTAACTTGATAGTTGACACCGGTTCAGAAGTGAGTTTAATAAAAGAAAGCAAATTAAAAGATAATATAGAAATCAACAAACATGAAAAAGTTAAGCTTAAAACGATAAATGGTCAAAGTTCAACTGTGGGAACTTGTGATGGTAATTTGTTGGTCGGTTCAAATTACATTTGTAAATTTCACATTATCTCTGATAATGATAACATTTTAAGTGATGGAATTTTAGGCAACAATTTTTTGTCCTCACACTGCGTTGTTGATGGACCATCTCAGCGTCTCAAGTTTCCTCGCACGGAAGCGAACGCTGAAGATATTTTTGTACCCTTTGTCAAAAATACTTCGAATGTTGACACTCCAACACTGGCAAAAATCAATCTTAGATCACGCTCTAAGGGAGTTGATTTGATGCCTAATGATAGATACATGTCTCAAAAGTCAATCGATACAGGATTGCTCTCAAGTGTAGGCATTGAAACACAACAAGCCACGAATCTTAACTCGCAAGCTAAGAAAGTTGGTGTGCTAAAAAGTGATACAAAAGGGAGCATAGATCCCAAGCAATTGATAACATTCGAAGGAAAAATTAATTTTGAATTACCATTAGATCGGAGGTATTGGTGCCAATTAAATTAAACAGTAAAGCAGAACTGCTCTGTTTGGCTGCTGAGATTGAGAAAGGTGTGTACATTGGTAATTGTTTAATAAAGCCTTTGGATGATACAGCCGCTTTAAGTGTTATTAATGTAAACGAGTACAGTGTGAAAATAAAAGATTACTCACCTCAGTTGAAATCGCTTGATAATTATGAAATAATTAATCTAAATATAAATTCCTTTAAACAGTATGAAAATATTGAAAATAGCAATGAAGTGGAATGTGATATAAGAAACATTTTTTGCACTCAAAGCTCTAATTTAAAAAGTTATAAAAAGGAACGTATTAATAAAATAATGAATATGGTTCAGTTAGGAGAAAATATTAATGTAGTGGAAGAAAATTCTATTTACAACCTTCTTTATGAGTATGAAGACATTTTTTATTTACCGGGAGATACACTTACTTATACTAAAAGTATCCAACATGACATTCCGACTCAATCAAATCAAGCCCCTATAAATCAAAGAATGTATCGTCTTCCTCAAACACAACGCGAAGTAATAAATAGCCAAGTGAATAAAATGTTAAACGAGGGAATAGTTGAACTGAGTAAAAGTCCCTGGAATTCGCCACTTCTAGTAGTCCCGAAAAAGCCGGGACCTGATGGGGAGAAGCGCTGGCGTATTGTAGTCGATTATCGCAAGCTCAATGAAGTTACTGTGGGGGACGCCTATCCACTGCCTAGAATAGAAGATATTCTAGACCAGTTGGGTCACGCCCGATATTTTTCCACATTAGATCTTGCTAGCGGCTACCATCAGATAGAAGTAAGTGAAAATGACAGAGAGAGAAGACTGCATTTAGTACTCCTCATGGGCATTTCCAATTTAAACGTATGCCTTTTGGGCTTAAGGGGGCGCCGGCAACCTTTCAGAGACTAATGAATCATGTGCTTTCGGGTACATGCGAGTTCAAGTCATGGGCGTACCTTGATGATGTTCTTATATTTGCTAGTAACCTAATAAATCATGAAGATAAATTGAGAGAAGTTTTCAATAGGCTTCGAGCTCATAACTTGAAGCTTCAAACCGAGAAATGTAGTTTTTTGCAAAAGGAAATTGTATATTTGGGTCACAAGTGTACTACTGAAGGTGTTCTCCCCGATCCAAGCAGAAGTAAATGTGTCCAAAATTTCCCAGTGCCAAAGACAATCCGACAAGTACAATCATTTTTAGGTTTAGCAAATTATTATAGGAAGTTCATCAGCAATTTCTCTAAAATTGCCGCACCAATAAATAGACTGCTCAGGAAAAATGTAAAATTTAACTGGGATCCTGATTGTCAAAATGCTTTTGAGACTCTAAAACAAGCACTTGTGAGTCCACCTGTGTTAATATATCCTGATTTCGCCAAATCTTTCAGCTTAATCACTGACGCCAGTAATGATGCTTTAGGGGCTGTATTATCACAAGGTCCAATGGGGCACGATAGACCCATAGCCTATGCAAGCAGATCGCTCAACGATGCCGAAAAACGATATTCAACGATTGAAAAAGAGTTACTTGCGATTGTGTGGGCAGTAAAAAATTTTAGATGTTACCTTTACGGACGTCGCTTTACAGTATACACAGATCATAAACCTTTACGCGGTGAAGTAAATATAAAAGATCCTACAAGTAGAATACTCCGTCTCAGACATAAACTGGCTGAATATGACTATAGTATTGAATACAAAGCTGGAAGATATAACACAAATGCGGATGCGTTAAGTAGAATTCCCGAAGTTAATGAACCCTTTTCCGGAAAATCAACTGAAAGTGCGTGCTTGGCAATCACTAGATCGAAAACGAAACAAATTGCTGATAGAAACAAAGTAAGTGAGGAAAAACAAGTAATAAGCACAAACATGAAAAAAAACACAACTAATGAAACAGGAGAGTCAAATTTGAATATCAAATATACACAGGATAATGAATCTAATCCAGAAGCAGTAATTCTTTCAGACCCCAAAGACATCAAAACTATTTTACGTGACTACCATGATCTTCCCCTTGGCGGTCACCAGGGTACTTTTAAAACATACAAAAAAATTAGAAACCGATTTAAATGGAAGAACATGTTAAAAGACATTAAAAGTTACATAAAAGCATGCGAAGTTTGTCAAAAGAATAAAATAGGGAAAGACCATAAAATGCCAATGGAGATAACGGATACTCCATTTAAACCTTTTGATAAGACATACATGGATATTGTAGGTCCGCTGCCTGAAACTACTAACGGAAATAAATACATCCTCACTTTCGAAGACGATCTTACAAAATTCATGGATGTTGTTGCTATTTCCAATATGGAAACAACAACAGTAGCTAAGGCATTTTTCAATGAAATAATTAGCAGATATCGTATTCCTAAAATTTTGGTTACAGATCAGGGTTCAAATTTTACCTCTGAGATGTTCCGAGCTTTGTGCAAATTTCTAAAAATCAAAAAACTAGAAACAACTGCTTACCATCCTCAGTCAAATGGTTCATTGGAAAGATCGCATCGACCATTAATAGAATATCTAAGAGGTTTTGTTGATGAAAATTTGAATACATGGGATGAACACCTGAGACCTGCCATGTTCGTACGGAACAATAGTGTTCACGCAGGTACCAAACTAACGCCGAATGATTGCCTATTCGGTTTTACGGCCAGAATTCCTGATAACCTGAAAAGAGAACCATTGCCTATATATGACCATGAGAACTACTTTTTATACCTTAGAAATAAAATTCAAGTAGCGCATAAGCTCGCAAGAGAAAATTTACTCCAAAGCAAGAATATATCAAAACAGTACTATGATAAAAAAATTCATCCAGTAAAATTTCATGTAGGAGATGAGGTTCTATTGCGAAATTCAGCGAGACGCAATAAACTGTTTCTTACTGGACAGGACCTTTTCCAGTTCTCAACATAAATAGTCCTGTAAATAGCACTATACTTATTAGAAAACGAAAGCGCCGTGTACACAACAATAGACTGAAGTTATTTATATAAACATTCTTTTCCAGAATGTCTCGCACACTTCTCATTTTGGCATGGTTACCAGTCATGATCGGAACAGAACCCGTGGAACTACATCCCGTAAGGCAAACGGGGATTATATTCGAAGAAGTTGGACGGGCTCTCACATATCGACAACATTGGACATTCTTAACGCAAATAAAATTCCCTTTGTGGAACGACACTCTGGGTTTTGTACGATCCTGCGAAAAAACTTTGGAATATCTATGTAGTGGTATAAATTATGGCCCAGGTGAGAGTAATTGTAAACATTGGAGGAAAGAAATAAATTTAAGAATTTTGAAAATTGAGGAAAAAATTAATGAAATCAATATTTATACGCAGTGTAACACATCAAGAAAGAAGAGAGGTTTAGTTAATTTAGGTGGTTCAGTGGCAAAGTTCCTTTTCGGAACAATGGATCACGAGGACTCAGATCAAATCTATGCTAGATTGGAAGAATTAGAGGGTAGTAACAAAAAGAGTATAAGCCTTACCAAACAACAATTAACACTCATAAAAACAAATACAGAAGTTATGGGAAGTTCACTCTTAAACCTCACATCTCAACATAATTTACTAGTTGAAAAAACTAATCGTTTCAATAAGTTTGTGGAAGATACTTTAAAGAATACCACAACTGAAGTACGACTGATTCACGTAATGACAGAAATGAACGAAGTCGCTTTATTCATGTTAAATGAATTACAAAAAATTTCGGAACAACTTACAACAACATTTTTTGTTTTGGAATCAATTCAACGCCAGGAATTAAGTCCATTAATGCTTCCCGCTAAAGAATTTAAATCACTATATGATGAAATAACATCAACTCAACATGATATAGAATCTGATTTTTCCATAACAAAGCTTATCACTAAAACATATTCTCAATGTTTAGGTGATAGAATCCTCATTAAAATCCTTATACCTATTCTTGAAAGTCCTTATTTCAGTGTAAATAAGATCTACCTAATTCCCACACCAATAAAAGATGGTATTTATTCCATTTTTGATGATATACCGGACTACTTATTTCATAGTTCATTTTTACATAAAAACTTTGAATTAAGTGAAGAAAAATTCAAATCACGTTGCATCCCATTAAACACTACATTCTTCACTTGTGAATCAGTAGAGCCCATGCGTATCATCCCAAAGGAAGGAGATTGCATCAAAAATTTGTTCAAAAATCCCTTCTCAGAATCACCTACCTGTGCTCATCGAATACTCAAACATTTTGACAATCTTTTAGTTCCCATGCAGCATGAAAATGCTTGGTTATATTGGATGCATAACCGTAGTCCACTATATTGTCAGTGTCCAGATGGCTTATCCACTGTGCATTTACAAGGTGTAGGTATATTTAGACTTTTACAACCTTGTACATTCAGACTTGAAGACTTTATTATTCCTTTTAAAACAAATGCGTTGTATAATTTATCGTTCACCCAACCAGAAAATCCAGAAATACCAATACTGGATAAATACAAACCAATTTTAAGAATGCAGAAGATTAATAAGGGCGACTTAAAAAGGTTAAAGGTACTAGAACCATCATCGTTACGTTCCATTCTTAAGGAAAGTAGCAAGACTATTGAGCATTTAGAGTACGACATGGCTCAAAGCGAAGCAAGCAAATCAACTGCTTACTTACACAAGAAGTTTAATATTTTAACTTCTTCTCTTGGTACTATTCTGATAATAGTTTGCTCTTCTCTTCTTATTATAATCATAATAAAAAAACGATGTAAAAAATCCAGTCATCCGCCAGAGGTAAAACGGAGGAGTGAATTCATTTCTCAACCTATAATAATTCCCAGAAGAGAACAAATCATTGTTCCCATACATAACTCGCCACAAAACAATGATGTTTGCATTGAAACATGCCAGCCTGCAACTACTGATACTAACAATTAAAAAGAAAAAGGGAATAAGATTAATTAGTTAACAGTAATATATATATATCCAATAACTAAGTATTAAAAAAAAAAATTTACTACCCAAGACTAAAAAAAAAAACAAAAAAAATATATATGTATACAGTGCGTCGCATAATTATAGAGCCAATTTTTAATTTCGGCATTTTTTAGTTGGTTATCGCTTTAAAGTTATAAAACGTGCAGTGTATGTTTGGCATTCGTCATCAGTGCACATGCAAGCAGTTTCAGTGGTGATACCGTATTATAAGTAGAAATAACAGTAAAAGTGTCATTTCGTGCTGTCACAAAAGTATAGAGCCATTATCTACATTTTTAGTTTGTGTTTTAATTTTTTTTCTTAAACAGCCTAAAATTATTTTTTCTAAATATGCCACGTGGTAAAACTCTCTCACCGAAAGAAAAAGGAATGATAGAGGCGTACTGGAAGTCTGGTGACAGTATGCGGGAAATTGCTCGCAAAATAAAGCGATTGCACCATGTGGTACAGAATTTTCTTGCAAATCCGGAAAAGTATGGAACGAGAAAACGTCCAGGCCGTCCATCCAAACTCTCTCCACGAGATAAAAGAAAAATCATTGCTACAACTTCGAATTCTACGAAATCTCTCGCACAGATTCGAAACGAATGTGAGCTAAATGTGTCGATGGAAACAATTCGGCGGGTTATAAAAAATAATCCGAACATTGTACAGTCTAAAATGTTGACAGCACCGCTTCTTACGCCTCTTCATAAACAAAAGAGGCTAGAATTTGCGAGATTGAACATGAACCGGCAATGGAATCTGCGAGTGTTTTATTTATTCAAACAAAATGTGAAAACTTTCAAACAATTATAATAAAGTGTTATTTTTTATTTTATTTAGGTAATATTCAACGATGAAAAAAAATTTTGTTTGGACGGACCTGATGGATACAACAATTATTGGCGTGACTTACGGAAGGAGCCTCTATATTTTTCAAAAAGAAATTTCGGTGGCGGAAGTTGTATGGTGTGGGCGGCATTTTGTGCTCGCGGGAAGCTGAATTTGGTATTCACTTCTTCCAAAATGAACAGTAAGGATTACCAGAATGTCCTGGAAAGTAGCCTGTTGCCATTTTTGCGGAAGCATCGACGTTCAAAACTAACATATCAGCAAGATAACGCCGCCATACACACCAGCAACGACACTAAGAAGTGGTTCGAGAGAAAAAAAGTTACGGTTCTTGACTGGCCAGCCCGTTCACCAGACTGCAACCCAGTAGAAAATTTGTGGGGAATAATTGTACGCCGGATTTACGCTAATAATAAAACTTACGAAGACGTAAATTCTTTGAAAGTGGCAATATCCGAAGTCTGGGAAGCACTGGAGTCCACTATCTTGCAAAACTTGGTAGACAGTATGCCAAACCGCATTTTTCAGGTCATACAGAAAAATGGAGGGCCAATTGCTTACTAAAGTTTAAGTTTCTAATTAATATTATGGTTTTAAGTATGAATAAATTTAGTTTCTTTGAAGTGGCTCTATAATTTTGAGACAGGATGTAAGAAACTTTTGTAGAATTATTTTTTAATTTAGACTGGTAATGGTATAGATTTATGTTAACTATTCCTCTCTTCATCGGGTAATTGTAATTTGTGAACAAAACAACATCAGCTCTGCAAGGAAGTTTGAAAGTGGAAAATCTTGCGGTGGCTCTATAATTATGTGGCGCACTGTATATAGTATATATAAATAATAAATGAAATAAATAATAAATTCATGGTAATATTATAAAAATAAGTATACATATAATGATATTATAATCTAGCAACAAGAATAAATTAATTAATTAGCAGTTAAAGAAGAGTTACAAATAATCTAAAATAATTAATAATTTAGGGAGTTTAGAACAAAAGTTAATATGAGGTATATACAAAATCCGACATTTGCAAATGGTTTTTAAATTCTTTTTATGTTATTATATTACCAACACAAAAAGACACAAAAATTAATAAATAAGTAAAGTGAAAAAAAAAAACGACGTTAAAATAAAATTAGAATAATACATAGAATCTGTAAAGGGGGAGGCATGTTAGGAAACAAGAAATTGTTATTCATCGAAATGATCAGACAAAAGTTATTTATTATGAAAGAGCTCAATTAGAGCACCAACGTAATAAACTTACTTTGGCTTTATTGTGTAAATTATGTCAAATTTTCCAATAAGACAATAAAGCGCTTAATAAACATTTGTCGATCATTTCAATGAATAACAAGAAGCAATAATGCAAGAATGACCCCATTACGAAATAATTTTACTTAAGAAATAAATGTAATTTCATGTAAAAGAAAGAAGTTAATAGAGTTTGATTCAAATTGTCGTGAAGTTAAGTCGTTTTAATCATAACTCCCCAACAGTTCGAGACATTTATCTAAAACATGTGCCTGTTTTAACCAAATGTTAAAACTCAGATAAGACCGATCGCATTTAGTTTACATTACTTTTTACAGTGCAACAAGCAGGTCACATAAGCGGTGCTGTTTAAGGCAAATTTTTTCTTGTCTAGTTTGTGTTGGTGTCTTAAATCGTGAAATAATAATAATAAGTAATATTGTGTCGAATCATCATCAAAGTCGAAGAATTTTATACCCTATGGAGGTTATATTTGTGGATAATTCTGGTAATTCTGTAAATGATGCTGAACTTTTTCAGTCTTTAAGTCGTGGGATTTGGAAATTGTGTTTTTACAGTTAAAAGGTTGCCTATGCCTATTTTTTAAAGTGGCATATAATTTAGTAATTTTGTGCGTGTAGAAGCTGGTGTTAGTGTTGATGAGCTCCAGGAAGACATTCAGCAGGTCTTTACTGCATATTGATCTATTGGTGTGAAAGCAAAATTTCGTGCGAAGGTGAATTCTTGGAGAAAAATAGCGGTAAGTGTTGTATTGATATACATATATGTGAGTATTACCAAAGAACATATAACTTAACAAGAAGCTTCATCTGGCCTCTAAAAATGCACAAGTTGTATGGTTATTTGGTAATGCGGCCGACGCCAGCAGCCATGCACAGTTTTGTTTCACTATGCTGCCGCTGCCTAGTTGAACTGGCGAACCGATTTTTCTATTAATTTATGTACTCGAAAAATTTTCATATGAACTTTTTCACAGATTTTTGTGGCCGAGGATACTTTAAAAGGATCAATGACCTTAATTTAACCCTTTGGGATAAACAAGTAAATGTATTTACTGGTCATAAAAAATTCTTGTTTTTAAGAAAAATATAGAGCTTTGGACAATTTGTGCGCGATCCAACGAGCTTTATTGCAACAATGAAAGGCTTTTCAAAAGAGTAAAGAATTGAAATACGAGACAATTATCGCAGAAATCATTCAAGGTTTGGGTGGACCATTTAATCAGTATTTTCCAAATGGACAGCAGGCTATATATCAAAATGAATTGTGGATTAAATACCCATTTATAGTCGATGCACGACCTTGACACCATTCTCAGCAAAATAATACGAAAATTTTATTGAAATGACATCTGGCTCATCGTTGCAAGAAAAATTTAAATTAATACCGGTAGAGGAATTCTAGTGCAGTTTAAACGATGAATATCCTCCATTGTTGCAAAATGTCGTGTTCTTACATTTACCAATTGCAACTAAGAGCCGGCCCCTTGTCAAATGGATTAACTCCATAAAAGGAAAGGTACACATTAAAAAAATTACACAATTGTTTCCACAAAGCTTAGGTATTTTTCCCTAAAATGTAGGAAATATTCCCTCAAATGTAGGGAATAGTCCCCTAAGGTGTTATGCCGGCAAAATAAAGCAAAATTAAATTACATTAAATTTTACGCGAAATGCATTGGAACTTTCCTAAAATCTAAACAGTTATTATAGGAAGTTTTGGGTAAATATTGAAATTATTTTTTTGAAGCATATAAGCAAGTAACTTTTTCATAGGGCTGCATACAAAAATTTTGTTTTTCAGTATGTTACGTGAAAGGCGGACACATCGTCACTTGAGAATTGGTTTGCCGTATACGCCATTTTAACGAATTTTAAGTTAATATTCAAAACAAAGGTTTCCAACAATGCTCTTTTCAAATATGTAATCCGTTTTTTCCTACCTGTCGTAGATTTTGAGGTAATTAGTGTGAGTTTTGACGTATATTACCTAAAAAGACAGTAATAATTATATTGTTTTGATGTATGTATATGCCATTTTTTGGCGTATGTGGCAATAATCGTATGAAAATATCAGTTTTTTTTTTACAAGAATTGGTTTGCCTTATATCAGGCACATATGCCTGAGACTTTCAAAACTAAAATATTGGTTTGCTGTATGTGCATTATTTGAGTAAATACGGGAAAGCTAGTTGATTTGTTGATTAGGCTTGTTTTGCCGTACGTTGCTTGCTTCCTACTACGTATTTCGATGCTATAAAAGGGTCGAACAAAGTATTATCGTCTCAGTGTAGTTTGGCTTTCAAAGTGAGTAGAATGCTTTGTGTACAGATTCTTTTAAGATGGAATCACCAACGCCTGATTTGCCACCAACATTATTGAGGTTAGCATGAATATTTTATAATTTATTTGTGCAAGAATACTTATATTTGACTTTCTTTGAAGATTGCAAGATGAGATTTTGAATTCGCCCAAACTTCCAAGCTCTCCAGAAGAATCTTTTAGTATGCTAAATTCAATACTATTTCGTTAGAATTTTGAGTCTAAGAATTTTTTCAGGAGCTGATTCAGACAATGACCCAGACTTTGACCCGAGAGAATGCAGGCCGCGACGTAGAGCCAATATTTTGAAAAGTCCCACTATAAGAAATGAGGGACAAAATGTAAGAAATATACCATCGGAATACAACAGCAAAGGTATAACCTTGAAAAAATGTTGATCTTAAGTTTTTAATTTATGAAAACTAATAACTATTTTATTTTATTTGTTTATTTATTTTTTCAGAAAGCGAAACATGCTCCCCAGTGCAGGGTACATTCAGAAAGAAGAGGCGTTGTCCACATGTATGGAAGCAAAACATCCGTAAGAAACTGCGCGAACAGGGAAACGAATATACGAACATATGTAAAGGGAAAAACAATGCCTGCGAAAACAATGACGCCGACTTGTGCTCAAACGTGTTTTTATTTATGTACTATAAATTTCACTGAACAGAATAGAGCAGATATACATGGAGCATTTTGGAGTCTATCCGACGATAACAAAAACAGTTTCTATTCCAAGTTTGTTAAGAAAAGTAGCATACAACGGCGAAGAATAAAAAATTCAGAGAAAAACAAAATACATTCCTATATTACTTGGAAATTGATGACAACATTCACAGGGTGTGCAGGAAATTTTTTCTCAACACTCTATCAATTGATGAAAAGAGAATTTATTATTATTTTAATAATTTACACAATCAAAGTGTCGGTGCTCCTATGCCGAGAAAAAAAGGAAAAAACGTTAA
The DNA here is from genome assembly GCA_963930735.1 of Dioctria linearis. Taxonomy (NCBI): domain Eukaryota; kingdom Metazoa; phylum Arthropoda; class Insecta; order Diptera; family Asilidae; genus Dioctria; species Dioctria linearis. The sequence goes on along the minus strand of OZ005742.1, from coordinate 233,671,361 downwards.
GCGAGACATTGCTTTTGAAAAAATTGAGGAGGTAGAAACGCACATTCGCAGCTTCCCTGTGATCGATTCACATTATTGCAGAGCAAACAACGAAAAAAACTATTTGGACCCGAATCTTTCTGTACAGAAAATGTATGATCTTTATAAAGAAAATAAGTCGGATCCATTTTTTCTAAATATATACAGGAATGTATTTAATTATAAGTTCAATTATTGTTTTTACAAACCAAAAAAAGATCAATGCGATCGATGTTTGCTATACAAAGCGAAAAAAAGCCTAGCGAGGAAGAAAATCTACTTTATATAAAACACAAATTGGAAACGAAATGCTTGAAAGCAGAGAGAGACCTGGGCCCTATTTCATAAAACTATTAGTCTAATACTAATAATTTCCAAGTTATTAGCTCCAATAAATTATGGACTAATATTATAGTGTCTCATAAAAATTTTCTCGAATATTAATAATTCCCTTGCTACTGTCATAAGAATTATTAGTGCAGCTTGAAATTATTAGTGCAGACTTCCAGACTAATAACTATCAACCTACGGCTGCGATAATAATTATCAGTCACTATCTCGCTGGCCATTATTTGTTTCCAAGCACAGCAAAACTGTAAACAGACAATTAAAAATGTGCATTCAATTTTTACCGGTTTTGAATTTACATTCTGCAGTTTCAAATTATTAAGTGATAAGACTCAGAGAAGGAAGTGTCTGATTTGTTTTTTATAAAAAATTACTTTTGCCTAAATTCGAAAAATTCCTTTAAAAATGTGCTCAAAAGAAGTAAAACTGCATTTACTTAATTTGATTTTAAAAAATAAAAATGTTTTGTTTGGCTCTTTTTCGAGTACCTTGTCAAAGCACAATAAAAGTGATGCTTGGAAGGAAATCCACCAAGAAGCTGTCGCAAGTGGTGTATTCCAAGATAAGCCATGGGGATATATACGTGATGCATTTTGGCCCAATATTAAAAAGTGCACAATGGTGAGTGAGAAATTTTAAATAGAATTCTTGCGGTAATCGTAAATCAAACTTAAATATAGATTAAAGTTGACAATGCAAAACGAACAGGGTCTGGGGGAGGAAAGAAAAACATTTTAAACGAGATCGATGAAAAGGTTCTGGAGATCTTGTCTAAAGATGCACCGGATGTTGTTGGTTTACCAGTGGCGGAATCATTGGAGGACATCCAAGAAGACTCTTTACATACTTCGAAGGAAGCGAGTGATGGACGAAGTGAAAATGCAGGTGTTTCCATATCGAAAGAAACAAGAAAATCACGGAGAACATCTTTTTCACCTTCAGGTAAAATTAGTGGTTTTAGTTACTCATTAAACCACCAAATACAAAAGTTACATCTGCTTTTAGAACCAAAAAGAAAACAAATGCTCTTTGATGACGAAAGGATACTTTCTTTAAGAGAAGAAAAATTAAATCTAGAAATAGAAAACTTAAAAAAGGATAGCCAAAAAAGGATCTGGAAATAGAAAACTTAAAATTAAAAAATGAACTACTTCAAAAGCAAATTGAGAAAGAGGAATTTGGAAAGGAAGAATTTTATGAAAAAAATCTTGCTGTACAGGAATTTTAAATAAAAATAATAATATTTTCACTTAGCATAGCTTCTTTGTTTTATTCCCTAAAAGAATTAACTAGTTCTTGCTGCCTCAAAATGCCTGCTGTTGATGCTGTTGTTATTTCGTCGTCCGTAGCTTCCTCTTCATTTGATGTTTGCTCACAGTCGAAGTTTGAGAGACCATGTGCGCAACATGTCAAATTACTAATCGTAACACATGTCTTTATTATATTACAGGCGTAAATAGGCTGCACCCTTAAATGATTAAGGCAAGGAAACTTTTCCTTTAAAATACCGATGCTATTTTCAATTAAACACCGTGTACGTTTATGTGCCCTATTGAAAATTTGCACAGCAGTGTCTTCTAGGTCATTATTTTTAGGGGTAATCAACCATTCTTTAAGCGGGTAACCCGAATCGCCTAAAAGTATTGACCGTGGGTGTGGGCGCCAGCCATTTTCCATTTTTCTATATAGTGTACTATTCCTTAATACACGAGAATCGTGCACCTTGCCTGGCCATTTAGCACTGCAATAATAAAATTGTAGGTCAGGTCCACACACTAACATACAGTTAATGGAATGATTTCCGTGACGATCAATAAAACGGTCTTCATTCGTCCTTGGTGCATCAATGTCGATAAGAGTACCATCAATACAGCCAATAACGCCAGGCATGCGCTTTAATAAATAAAATTTTCTTACAACATCGTCGATAGCGTCCGGCCATTTTACTACCGGTGGAAAAACTTTGTCGTTGATTACACTAACCACATCCTTGATTACACGGCAAACAGTGGCTTTTGAGATACCGTGCATATCTGCTATCCCGTGGTACTGGCCTCCATTACCTAACCAATGAAGGGCTGTTAGTAGTCTCTGTTTCGATTATAGAGCACAGTTTCGATTTGTTGGAGTTTCAAGAAAGGGTCCAATTCGTTGCAACAAATATTCAACACTCTCACTACCAATACGGAATTTTTCATTAAATTCGTAACTTGCATTTAGTTCATAATTAATCCTATGCCTAAAAACCCGACGTCGACGTATCCTCACAAGAATATCTTCGTCAAACTCGTCATCACTTTCCGAAAACATTTTCAAACGATTGAAAATAAACAAAAATTATTCCGAAAATATCACAGTTACGGCTAAAAATATAATTTTAATCCTTCGCGAATGAACAACCTCATCTGACTGAACACAGTTTTCTTATTAGTCTACTTTTACCCACGTAATTGGATTAATAAAAAAATTGTTATTAGTTATTAGTGCAGCACTAATAATTATTAGTAAAAGAGCTTCTATGAAACAGAATCTTCGTGCAGTAATAATTTCCCACTAATATTTATTTGCGGTGGAGTAATAACTTATTACTGTGCGAACAATATTTATGAAACACAATGGACTAATAATTTGGAAAATATTGGTAAATTTGCTAATAATTATTAGACTAATAGTTTTATGAAATAGGCCCCTGGATCGTCATAATAGTGATTCGAAAGTAGTCACCAGTAGGTAAGCTATGCGGTTTCTGGATCAAGTGCATGTGTACTTATTTGACCTTGAGTGGGTGGTTGGGTGGGTGGTAAAATTTGCTGTTAGAAGTAAGTTCAGATGGTTGGCATGAATTGTGTGTGTGTGTGTGTGTGCGCGGTACAAAGGGGGGTGGCCGCCATATAATTTGCTGTTAGATGCAGAATAGAAAATGTGTGGGAAAATATTAAGTGAATTAAATGTGCGCGGCTTCTTTGAAGTACAAAGGGGCCGCCGTCGTTAGAAGTTCAGATGGCTGGCATGCATTTGTGCGGTCGTCTTTAAGTGGGCACAAAGGGACCGCCGGATGTGTGGGAAAACTGTGGTGAGAAGTTCAGATCACTAACATGGGTTTGTGCAACTACCTTTAACTTGGCCTTTTAGCCTAGAATAATGCACTATATAAGATGGAGTTAATTACATGAATATATCAGTATAAGATTAAATTCAGCTGAAGTTACATCTGATCAGAGGGAACGTTTTGAGCAGTGTCAACGCTTGTGGCTATAAAGAAATATTGAAGGTAAAGGATATGGAGGTTAATAAAGCATATAAGGTAATAAACGCTCGTAGAAGTTCAACCCAATATGGACAAAAGATTGCTTAAGGGGCTGTCTTTGTCTACTGCCAGAAACCCATATTTATCCTTCCAACACTTAGCACACATATCTCGGAAAGTATCAAAGCTCATATCCGTATTCACATGATCATCATAAGCATGCCTAAGATTTGTATCATCTTGTTTAAATAAAATGAGAAAGTTAGCATTATCTCGTACCAAGTGTTTTGGTATATGAGTATAAGTCTGGCAAAGATAGAAACTATCAATGTTATTATGTCGACCCATGCAAAAATAAGAGCGTATGTTGTCTTGTTTCCCACATGCTACATCATCAAAAATAAAAATTGAATTTTGTTTTGCCTCATCAAATGGTATAACATCATCATTATTAGAAAATGTATAATAGCCTAATCCTTTTATGGGTGATAAAAGTTTTCTTAAGTATAAATATTTTGATTGATAGAGTGATTTTGAATACACATAAACGTTTTCATAGTTTTCATACACATAAACGTTTTCCACAATTGGAGGGGCCGACTATTAGAGCGCGTATGCTATTTGGTAATAATGAACTATGTCTTCCAGTTTCCTTAATATTGCTCTGAAAATTATGATTTCTGATTGGTAGAGATAGATTCTGCTTAATGAGCTTCATTTTGAATACTAACGCGAAACTATAAATGCTTACTGAATTTAAATACTTTTTTTAGTTTATATCTGAGTGTTGAAGGCTAAAGTCATTCATACTTATGCTTGAGCATAATAAGAAAGGGGCGGGGGTAATTAACACACTCATTAACCCTCATGTGAGCGGGTATGAAATTCTTGGATTATGAGCAACGTGGTACAAATGTACCACAGAAACTTAACAACTTCTAGAGGAGGATAACGTATGAGCAATCGGTTTGCACTAGGTGCTTAGCAGCAGGCAGTTAACAATAAGCAATTTGTTTATCGCACTTATACCAAGAAAGCCAGGTACTGACCCGTCTTCAGCGATAACAGCACCAACAGGTAATGATTACCACTAAACATGTGCTTTCACATAAAGCGCGGGAATATTAAATGAGAGTAAAGTCTAGAAACTTCCCCTCCTTTCATTTATTTACAGGAAAGAAACCGAGTGAATCATTTGCCAATTTTTTTCGTTGTACGAGGGGAGTTCAATGTATTCTCGGTATCGAGGTGATATACTAATGATAAGGGTAATTTAATTATCTCATTAGTTAATGACACTCTTTGAGGGTATAAATACAAAATTTCATTTAATTGCCACCATTATTATTCCAGATATCATTGCGAAAAGACAACTATGATGACTGATTCGACAATGATGAAAAAAATCGAGCATCGTGCAGTGATAAAATTCTTCACAAAACAAGGAAAAACTCAAAAAATTATCCATGAAGAAATGGTGGCTGTTTACCAAGATTCTGCGCCTTCATTATCTACAATTCAGAAGTGGTCAAGTGAATTCAAACGGGGTAGAGAGAGCATTGAAGACGACCCCCGCGCTGGTGGGCCAATTTGTGCCGCTACTGAAGAAAACGTCAAATTTGTCGAAAAACTTGTACTTGAAGATGCCCGTGTAAGAGTGAAAACATTAGCAGAAATGACTAAGCTATCCGTGGGTACCATTCACACAATCCTTCATGAGCGCCTGAATTTGTCAAAGGTCAGTGCAAGATGGGTGCCGCGAATGCTCACCGCGCTACAGAAACAAGGGCGAGTTGACTGTTGTAAGGAGTTTTTGGACCTCTGTGGTGAAAATCCGCAAAGTATTTTCGATCGGATTGTTACTGGTGATGAAACGTGGGTTCATCACTATGACCCTGAGAGCAAGCAAGAGTCTATGCAGTGGCACAAAAAAGGATCACACCCGCCGAAGAAGTTCAAAGTCACTCCGTCCGCAGGAAAGCTCATGGCCAAGGTGTTTTGGGATTCTAAGGGAAAAAGGTCAAAGTATTACTGCTGCATCATACGCAACCACCCTGCGTAATTTAAAGGAGGCAATTAAAGAAAAAAGACGTGGAAAATTAACCGCAGGTGTGTTGCTGCTTCACGACAACGCGCCGGTTCACAAGGCGCGCCTTGCCCAGGCTGCTGTGCGGGAGTACAGATTTGAAGAAATCAATCATCCACCCTACAGTCCGGACCTGGCCCCTAGTGATTATTATCTATTCCCTAATCTTAAAAAAGACCTTCGTGGAAAGCATTTTTTGGACGATGAAGAGTTGAAGGTCTAAACTAAAAATTTCGGATTTTCTTTCTTTTTTTTTATTTTAACGGCTACAGTTAACACATAGGATGTAATAGGTCAACTTAAAGAGGAGAGTCTGCAGTTTACAGTTTTTATAAAAAAAAGTTATGTTAACGACCATTTTGCAAAAATAATAGAGGTCAAAGTAAAAAAAAAGGAAAGAAAATCCGAAATTTTAGACCTTAATAACTTCTGAGGGGAGAGGGGTATGGGGCTAATTGAGCTGTCGTTGGAAAAACCATGAAGTTCTGCATACAGTGAGCCCTTAACTGTGACCATACGCCCTGTAGTTTTTAATATACAGGGTGTTTTGTGAAAACCTAGCTTTTTTATGAATCACCCTGTAACTCCTAAACGGTTGATATTGCCCCCCCCCTGCCATACAATTTTTGGTTCGTCTAGGTGAGTACTATCACCTCCCGCTCTATGGACCTCCTAAGGGGAAACACCCTGTATATGCTCAATAATTATCTTTGTGTTCTTCCTAATGGACTATGATGTTAACTCGGGATTGCCTTTATATAATTTTTACATCGTTTTATTTTTTTTTTAATTCGTTCAAGATTTACTTTTCATTATTTAATCTCTATTTCAATGTTAATTTTGTGCTCTTTGTAATTTATTATGATCTTTAGGCGGGCTTTTCTTTATTTCACTTTTATCCTTTTTTTAAATTTTTAAATAAATTGCTTTTCTTCATTCAATTTGAACCACAATTATAATTTTGGTTTACAATTTATTTTATTTTACCACAATTTTCTTTAAACTTTGCACTATTTCATTTAGCCATTTTTGCCTTTATTTCAGTGTCACGGTCCTTTTCACGATATCATTAAAACAAACAAACGTTTATGTGTTTTAGCCTAAATTTTAATATACAATTTATGTTTTTTTTTAAACCACTACAATTTTTATCCGCAGTTCCCTTTATTTCATTTTTTTTTTAAGTATATTTTATAAAAATTAGATTTCGTGTTTTTGTTTGAATTTTAAAATTTTCGTATATTAATAAAAATCATCAAAATACGAGTAATTATCATATCGTTGATATTACTCCACTCCAATCATTACATTTTCGAGAAGTAATGAGTTATTTTTAATTTTTAATTATTTGTATTGAAGCTATTATCGTATTTAAAACGTGTAGCGAGAATGCAAAACAAATATAACTATCTACTACAACAACGGTAATTAATCCATTTTAGTTATTATATTTTTGGAAAGTTAACATCAATTTTTAGTTATTTATAAATGTGTTTTTTTTTATATTTATAATATTTCTTCAAGAAGCCATTTTTTTTTATTATTCGGTATATACCAAATTGTGCAAAAATTTTAATTTATTATTTCATCACACAACCCATTTCATTTTGGGTGACAAGTTTCAAGTTTTGGTTTTGACTCATCAACAGGTCCCAAATTGTCAAATTTAGTGATTTCAAAAATTAATTAAAAAATATAACAAAGAAGTATTTTCAATGTTATATTTACGTTTAACATTTTATTAAGGGATTTTGGGACGTTGCAATAAATTATATAAATATTATTTAAATATTATCATGAAACTTTGTCATTGGGATTGGGACGTTATTGGAAATCAACAAGTTTTTCATTATGAAATCTGCGCAGGGATCTGGGACGATTAATTTACTTACATTATTTTACTAATACGTCGGCATATTTATTTTATGACTTAGAATGTTAATAATACAAATACAATACGTTTAAACAAAATTATATTTCAATATAGTTATTTCATTTTCAATCTTTTTCAATGCATAAGCTATGGACTATGGGACTTAAATTAAATACGTTTTCCTCAAATTTATTTATTCCCTTCATTTTGGGAATGTACGCGTATTTTTTATTTATTTCACTATTACCACTCAATTTCAAAGATCTTTATTTCTATATAATTATTATTATTAATTACCTTATGATTTTCCTTACTTAATTTTTTATTTTTTTTTTCGTATATAGTTATTTTTTTTTAATTATATTATTAATATCTTAAACTAAATTTTATGTTATTTCTCAAACACTTTTCTTTTCCTTTTTCTTTCAGATCGAGGATTTTCTTTCAAGGCTTTTTTTTTATTTCGTTTTTTTTCTTTTTTTATTTATTAATTTTTTTTTTATTTGTTTTAATTCCCTTTTCCATTTTTTTTTCAATGCCCAAAAGGAAGGGCAGCATAGGTCGACGACCTAAGGGTAAAAGACCTAAAATTACTGAACCGCCGAATGCATCAGATATGGGTCCTGTTGTTCTCCCTGTATCTACTGACGTTTCGTCAGATGCTGATAGTGAACAATCTGTTATTGTTCCACCAACCACTAATCAGCATCCAATAGATAAGGTAGAGAGTTCGGATCATGCTGTTCAGAGGCCTGCATCGCTATCTGGTGCAAACGATGGATGGCTTAATGATCCAAGAATTTTGGAATGCGTAGATTATTAGATTATTCCACTCCTGAACGTCACACGTGTCTGATTATGACAGTGACGACGAGGGTGGATATATACCGAGGCAGCCACCGCATAGTTTGTTTGATCATCTTAGCTCTCAATGGGTTAATGATCCAAACGTTAATGCTGGTGCAGGTACATCTACAGCTTCTACTTCCCATGTTCCTCAGGTTGTTAGTGTCCAAGTTGAACAAGTTCCTAATGTTCCGCAAGACACTAACGCAATACCTGATGAGGTTATCTTTGTTAAACCAAGGATACCTAGGAGGAGGAATAATCGAAAGTGGGGTAATCGAAAAAAAAACAACTTCCACAACAGCTAATGACAATTCAATTCCGGCGAATGGAGTTGCATTACTTTCTGAAGATGTTGAAGTTATTGTTCAGGTTGACAGTAACGATGACAGTGGCTATGTACCGAGGCAGACACAGCATAGTTTTTTTGATCACCTTAGCTCTCAATGGGTTAATGATCCAAACGTTAATGCTGGTGCAGGTACATCTACAGCTTCTACTTCCCATGTTCCTCAGGTTGTTAGTGTCCAAGTTGAACAAGTTCCTAATGTTCCGCAAGACACTAACGCAATACCTGATGAGGTTATCTTTGTTAAACCAAGGATACCTAGGAGGAGAAACCATAATTGGACTCGCAAGAAACGACCAACTTCACGGACAACTAATGACAATCCAATTCCGGATGGAGTTACAATAGTTGCTGAAGATGTTGAAGTTATTCTTGAGGTTGACAAAAATCCGGAATTAAGGATTTTCGTGTATCCGGATGCATGGTGTTGTTTAGATCAAGTAGTTGACACAGATATTGAGACAAATAACTGTGGTCAGCTTGATCAAATATGCATTCATTGCAATGCGTTATTTTTCCCTGGAGAGAGAAATTCTAGGAGAAAATATGTTCAGTGTTGTAAAGATGGTAGCGTTACCCCAAATCCTTTAGGTTCATATACCCCACTTCTAACGGATTTATTTTTGGGTGAGCATCCACAATCTGAACATTTCCTTAAGAATTTGCGGAAATATAATGCAGCTTTATCGTTTGTATCGACTAAAGCTGATACTGTGCAAATACCAGGACGGTCTGCTCATAACTTCTATTCGATTCTAGGAAAATTGATTCATCGAATAGGTTATAGTATGCGACCGCGGCAAAATGCTACTCCTCGATATGGCCAATTGTATATCTTTGATGCTGAGGAAGCAACAAGACAACGGGCCAATATCGATGTTGAGCATGATCTCGATTTAGATTTGCTAAGAGAATTAGATCGAGATTTGAGAAATGTAAATCCTTTTGCTCAGTCTTATATGTTAATGAGACAGGTTGAGGAAGAGGTCTTAGAGCGGGATGGCCCAGATGCGATTAAGAATATTCGAATGTTTTTTTAGAAATTCTAATCCATCTATTGAGGTTCATCGAGGCCGGTTGAATGCTCCTGTTTCAACTGATGTTGCACTTATATACAGGAGTACAACTGGTGGACCACCAATGGGATCAGTTTGTATATATCCCGTTGGTGGTGAATTACGCGAAATCTCTGGAGAGCATATATATTGCGATGCAATGACTTTTGCACTTCTTTTCCCAAGTGGTGGAAGTGGATGGTCTCGGTTCGATTGTAATTATACAATTCGAGCTTATTATGCTTATCGTTTTGCTCTTAGGGATAATGATAATAATATCATATTACATGGTAGGAAGTTGTTGCAAGAATTTATCGTAGTTGCTTATGCTTTAGTTGAAGCACAGCGTCTACGATATATTCGAACGCATCAAACTGACTTGCGTCGTGATTCATATATTCACCTTCGTGAGTACGTTGAAAATAGGGCCGCCGAAGCTGGAGTGCGACCGGGCACTATGTGTATATTACCAAGTGAGTTTCCTGGAGGCCCGCGTTATATGCAACAGGTCTTGCAAGATCAATTGGTAGTATGTCAAAAGAAAGGTAAACCTGATTTATTAGTCACGTTTACCTGTAATCCTAATTGGCCTGAAATAAAAGATAATTTATTTCCCGGCCAAAAATATACAGATCGAACTGATTTAGTTGCGCGAGTTTTTCAATTAAAGCTTAAAGCGTTTCTAGAAGATATTGTTAAAAATAATATCTTAGGTCAGGTTGATTCACATATGGGAGCGATAGAGTTTCAAAAAAGAGGATTACCCCATCTGCATTTATTATTAATATTAAATGTTAATAATAAATTAAGAACTGCAGATGATATTGATAAAGTTGTTTCGGCTAAAATACTGAACAAAAATGTCAATAGGGTACTCTATGAAGCTGTCAGTTCCCATATGATTCATGGACCATGTGGACGGTTGAATCCACGTTCTCCATGTATGGAAAATGTATGAAACATTTTCCGAAAGATTTTTCGAAGTTACCTATGCCAGCGAAGACGGTTATCCTATATATAAACGGCCAGACAATGGTCGGTATATTTATAAAGGGAACGTCATTGTTGACAATAAATTCGTTGTCCCTTATAATTGGTACTTGCTCTTGAAATATGACGCACACATTAATGTTGAAGTGTGCAGTTCAATTCGAGCAATTAAGTATCTTTATAAAAACATTTATAAGGGACATGATATGGTATCATTAGAATTTATTGATGATAATGGTACATTGATATGGGATGAGATTAGAGCATTTGAGTTATCCCGATATGTCGCATCAGTTGAAGCTATGTGGCGTATTCTCGGGTTTAAACTCATGTATAATTCTCATCGTGTCGAACGTTTGGAAGTACATTTGCCAAACAGACAAAGTATCATATTTCGTGCCAATCAGGTAACAGAAGCTCTGGAAAGAGCTAAAGATACTCATTTAACTGCATTTTTTAAGTTAAATGAAGTAGATGTAGACGCTCGATTACTTCTATATACCGATCTTCAAGAACATTACGTGTGGACTGAAGGTAGATATAGAAATTATTGGAAAAAGCGAGTAACTGGATTTGGTAAAATTCTTTCCCGTATGTATTGTGTAAGTGTACGGGATGTTGAACTGTACCATTTACGGATATTACTCCATCACGTTGTTGGCCCTAAAAGTTTTAATGATGTTAAAACGTATAACGGCGTTTTAAATAATACTTTTAAGGAGGCCTGTATTGCAAGAGGATTATTGCAACACGATCGTGAATGGTTTAATGCTATGGAGGAAGGAGTAACATTTAAAATGCCAAATAAGTTGAGACAACTATTTGCATTTATTTGTGTATTCTGCTCTCCATCTAGCCCAGTTGAACTTTGGGAAAGATTTAAAAACGCTATATCCGAGGACTATATTAGACGTTTTAACGATAAAGTCCAAGGATATGAAAAAGCTATGATTGATATTGGTCGAATATTGCATCAACATAGACTTAGTTTGGAAGATATGGGTTTGCCATCTGTTCCCCAAACTGAGTTAAGATTTGCTGATGCTGACCTTTATGTTCCTCTTCAAGAGGATATTGAATATCAAAGAGCTTATGATCGTTTAAATCAAGAACAAAAGATCTTCTTTAATGATGTTATGTCTGAACTTGATGGCACAACATCAAAAGGAAATTGTTTCCATTTAGAAGCTTTTGCAGGTGCAGGAAAGAGTTTTGTTTTGAATGCCATTCTGAACAAAGTTCGATCAAACGGGCAAACTGCAATTGCGTGTGCTTGGTCTGGAATTGCTGCTACACTACTTAAAGGTGGAACAACAGTACATTCAAGATTCAAGATACCACTTCAAGTGAATGAAAGTTCCGTTTGTAAAATAGCACCTACTTCACCAGAGGGCATGTACATCAGAGATGCACAAATTATTGTGTGGGATGAATGTACGATGACCGATGTGAATGCTTTTAACGCTGTTGATGTCGTTTTACGCGATATTACGGGAGATAGTCGACCTTTCGGAAATAAAATTATCATTATGGCCGGCGACTGGAGGCAATTAGTTCCAGTTGTTAAACATGGTAATCAGTTATCTATAATAGAGCGTTGCATTAAGCAATCTCATTTATGGGTACATTTCCGAAAATATAAGTTAACTATAAACATGAGAACTAATCCATGGGAAATTAGATTTTCTAATTGTTTACTTAAATTAGGTAATGGAAGATTATCTAATAGTTTTGGATTAGGTCGAAATATTGTTGAGATTCCCACAATTAATGTTGCATCTGACAATTTAATTGAGGACGTTTATGGCAACAATATAAATGATCTACCAGAAGAAGATTTAATCAATTCGGCTATTTTAAGTCCAAGAAATAGTACCGTACTTGAATTAAATGAGCAAATTCTTCAAAAACTTTCCGGAGACATTCGCACTTATTATAGTGCTGATTGTATTATTACTTCTGATGATCCTAATGAGAATCAGAATAATAATTAGCATAATGAGGAGAATGCCTATCAACTGGAGACAGTTTATGCTTCGACACCTTCTGGTATGCCGCCGCATAAACTGAATTTAAAAGTTGGTGCGATTGTTATGTTACTACGTAATATGGACATTATTGCAGGCTTATGCAATGGAACGAGGCTAATTATCAGACGATTGGTAACGAACCTTATTGAAGCGGAAATTGCGAATGGGCCCAATAAAGGCCACCATGTCGTTATACCGCGATTGCATTTGAGTACATGTGATCCGACCATAGCATGCCAATTTACCCGTGTACAATTTCCGTTAAGATTGGCCTTTGCAATGACTATCAATAAGGCTCAGGGACAGAGTCTTAGGAAGTTAGGTATATTGCTTAGGGACCCTGTCTTTTCCCACGGAATGTTGTATGTCGCATTATCGAGAGCCACAACTCAACATTGTGTTCATGTTGCTGTTGAAGATAGCGACAAGCAAGGTAAATTAATAGCTGGGCGTGAGAATGTGTTTACACCAAATATTGTATATCGAAGTTTTACGTTAAACTCGAACAATATTTCAGATTTCGTTTTTTTCGATATTTTTTTCCAAAAATATTTATTTGAAATTTTTCGTTTTTGCCACTTCATGGTAAAACTTTTTTTAAAATTATTATTGATAAATTTTATGTTTTACATATTTTATTAAATTATACATTTTAAAAAGTATTAACGTAAAGAATCTTTGAAAATTCACGTTCATTTCCCCCCTCCCCCCACCGCAATTTACATGAATTCGGTTCTGTTTGTGGACGATGAATTGAGTTAACTCGAATCGCGGTACCTAAACGGATAGAGTTCTACAATTGTGTGTGTGTGTGTGTTTGTGGTGTGGACAGTGTTTCTGAAATTTCGTTTTTTTCGATATCTTTTTCAAAAAATATTTATTTGAAATTTTTCGTTTTTGTAAAACTTTTTAAAATTATTATTGATAAATTTATATATTACATATTTTATTAAATTATACATTTTAAAAAGTATTAACGTAAAAAATCTTTCAACATTAATTTTTTTAAGATTTTTTACGGATAACAACTAAAGTTGTTTTTTTTTTCTTGAAAAAAAAGAACATTGTTTTGACAATTTTCCTTTTTGCCACTTAATGGTGAAGATTTTTTAACATTTTAATTGATAATTTATATAATTTAATTATTGTATAAATTATGATATTACAATCCCACACGTAGATATTTTTAAATAAATGCCTACGGCAGTGATTTACATACATGACCCCCCCTCCTCCCCCGCAATGTGTACGAATTCAATCCTGTTTGTGGACGCAGATTTGGCATAAGTCGAATCAGTTGAACCTAAACGGATGAGTTCTAATATTGTGTGTGTTTGTAGAAGGTTTGTGTGTGTGTGGAATGTTTGTAATTAATTACTGGGGCCCCTACTTCATTTTGAAAACTTTTGGCTAACAGTGGCGGCAATATATTTAGTTCCATGGTTTATATGCCTACTGGGGAACCTTCCATGAAAAAAAGGGCAACGTGCTTTTGGGGACACCTCTTGGGTAGTATGGAAGATCCTCATTTTCTAAAAAACAAAAATCACAAAAAAAAAATTTTAAATGGTGCGGTAGTATTTTTATGGGTTATAGGTATTTCATTTTATGGATACTAACAAATAGGTCAATATCATTTTTATATTATAATATAATAGAAATATAATAACTCTTTTATCGAAAAAGGGGGGTTCGGGGGGTTATTGGACGTTATTGGAAATCAACAAGTTTTTCATTATGAAATTTACGCAGGGATCTGGGACGATTAATTTACTTACATTATTTTACTAATACGTCGGCATATTTATTTTATGACTTAGAATGTTAATAATACATTTTACGATGGGACGTGGGACGTTTAAATAAATTTTATTATATAAGTAATATGTCGGCATATTTTATTTTCAACGAAATACGAAGGGATATGGGATTTTTAAATAAATATATATTTATATTTATACATTTCGTTTACTACGATAATTTGTTTTTTTCCTAATTTAACATGGCATTTGCGACGTTGAAAAATAATTATATTAATTACATTTCCATTTACTGCATTTATTACGAAATGTTTTAATTAAGCATTATGAAGGTCTTTGGGGCGTTTACATTTTATTTAGAAATAATATTTTTATATTTCAATATTTATCAACGGATTTGGGACGTTTAAACAAAATTATATTTCAATATAGTTATTTCATTTTCAATCTTTTTCAATGCATAAGCTATGGACTATGGGACTTAAATTAAATACATTTTCCTCAAATTTATTTATTCCCTTCATTTTGGGAATGTACGCGAATTTTTTATTTATTTCACTATTACCACTCAATTTCAAAGATCTTTATTTCTATATAATTATTATTATTAATTACCTTATGATTTTCCTTACTTAATTTTTTATTTTTTTTTCATATATAGTTATTTTTTTTTAATTATATTATTTATATCTTAAACTAAATTTTATGTTATTTCTCAAATATTTTTCTTTTCCTTTTTCTTTCAGATCGAGGATTTTCTTTCAAGGCTTTTTTTTTATTTCGTTTTCTTTTTCTTTTTTTATTTATTAATTTTTTTTTTATTTGTTTTAATTCCCTTTTCCATTTTTTTTTCAATGCCCAAAAGGAAGGGCAGCATAGGTGGACGACCTAAGGGTAAAAGACCTAAAATTACTGAACCGCCGAATGCGTCAGATTTGGGTCCTGTTGTTCTCCCTGTATCTACTGACGTTTCGTCAGATGCTGATAGTGAACAATCTGTTATTGTTCCACCAACCACTAATCAGCATCCAATAGATCAGGTAGAGAGTTCGGATCATGCTGTTCAGAGGCCTGCATCGCTATCTGTTGCAAACGATGGATGGCTTAATGATCCAAGAATTTTGGAATGCGTAGATTATTCCACTCCTGAACGTCCTCACGTGTCTGATTATGACAGTGACGACGAGGGTGGATATATACCGAGGCAGCCACCGCATAGTTTGTTTGATCATCTTAGCTCTCAATGGGTTAATGATCAAGGATACCTAGGAGGAGAAACCATAATTGGATTCGCAAGAAACGACCAACTTCACGGACAACTAATGACAATCCAATTCCGGATGGAGTTACAATAGTTGCTGAAGATGTTGAAGTTATTCTTGAGGTTGACGAAAATCCGGAATTAAGGATTTTCGTGTATCCGGATGCATGGTGTTGTTTAGATCAAGTAGTTGACACAGATATTGAGACAAATAACTGTGGTCAGCTTGATCAAATATGCATTCATTGCAATGCGTTATTTTTCCCTGGAGAGAGAAATTCTAGGAGAAAATATGTTCAGTGTTGTAAAGATGGTAGCGTTACCCCAAATCCGTTAGGTTCATATACCCCACTTCTAACGGATTTATTTTTGGGTGAGCATCCACAATCTGAATATTTCCTTAAGAATTTGTGGAAATATAATGCAGCTTTATCGTTTGTATCGACTAAAGCTGATACTGTGCAAATACCAGGACGGTCTGCTCATAACTTCTATTCGATTCTAGGAAAATTGATTCATCGAATAGGTTATAGTACGCGACCGCGGCAAAATGCTACTCCTCGATGTGGCCAATTGTATATCTTTGATGCTGAGGAAGCAACAAGACAACGGGCCAATATCGATGTTGAGCATGATCTCGATTTAGATTTGCTAAGAGAATTAGATCGAGATTTGAGAAATGTAAATCCTTTTGCTCAGTCTTATATGTTAATGAGACAGGTTGAGGAAGAGGTCTTAGCGCGGGATGGCCCAGATGCGATTAAGAATATTCGAATGTTTTTTAGAAATTCTAATCCATCTATTGAGGTTCATCGAGGCCGGTTGAATGCTCCTGTTTCAACTGATGTTGCACTTATATACAGGAGTACAGCTGGTGGACCACCAATGGGATCAGTTTGTATATATCCCGTTGGTGGTGAATTACGCGAAATCTCTGGAGAGCATATATATTGCGATGCAATGACTTTTGCACTTCTTTTCCCAAGTGGTGGAAGTGGATGGTCTCGGTTCGATTGTAATTATACAATTCGAGCTTATTATGCTTATCGTTTTGCTCTTAGGGATAATGATAATAATATCATATTACATGGTAGGAAGTTGTTGCAAGAATTTATCGTAGTTGCTTATGATTTGGTTGAAGCACAGCGTCTACGATATATTCGAACGCATCAAACTGACTTGCGTCGTGATTCATATATTCACCTTCGTGAGTACGTTGAAAATAGGGCCGCCGAAGCTGGAGTGCGACCGGGCACTATGTGTATATTACCAAGTGAGTTTCCTGGAGGCCCGCGTTATATGCAACAGGTCTTGCAAGATCAATTGGTAGTATGTCAAAAGAAAGGTAAACCTGATTTATTAGTCACGTTTACCTGTAATCCTAATTGGCCTGAAATAAAAGATAATTTATTTCCCGGCCAAAAATATACAGATCGACCTGATTTAGTTGCGCGAGTTTTTCAATTAAAACTTAAAGCGTTTCTAGAAGATATTGTTAAAAATAATATCTTAGGTCAGGTTGATTCACATATGGGAGCGATAGAGTTTCAAAAAAGAGGATTACCCCATCTGCATTTATTATTAATATTAAATGTTAATAATAAATTAAGAACTGCAGATGATATTGATAAAGTTGTTTCGGCTAAAATACCGAACAAAAATGTCAATAGGGTACTCTATGAAGCTGTCAGTTCCCATATGATTCATGGACCATGTGGACGGTTGAATCCACGTTCTCCATGTATGGAAAATGGAAAATGTATGAAACATTTTCCGAAAGATTTTTCTGAAGTTACCTATGCCAGCGAAGACGGTTATCCTATATATAAACGGCCAGACAATGGTCGGTATATTTATAAAGGGAACGTCATTGTTGACAATAAATTCGTTGTCCCTTATAATTGGTACTTGCTCTTGAAATATGACGCACACATTAATGTTGAAGTGTGCAGTTCAATTCGAGCAATTAAGTATCTTTATAAAAACATTTATAAGGGACATGATATGGTATCATTAGAATTAATTGATGATAATGGTACATTGATATGGGATGAGATTAGAGCATTTGAGTTATCCGGATATGTCGCATCAGTTGAAGCTATGTGGCGTATTCTCGGGTTTAAACTCATGTATAATTCTCATCGTGTCGAACGTTTGGAAGTACATTTGCCAAACAGACAAAGTATCATATTTCGTGCCAATCAGGTAACAGAAGCTCTGGAAAGAGCTAAAGATACTCATTTAACTGCATTTTTTAAGTTAAATGAAGTAGATGTAGACGCTCGATTACTTCTATATACCGATCTTCAAGAACATTACGTGTGGACTGAAGGTAGAAATAGAAATTATTGGAAAAAGCGAGTAACTGGATTTGGTAAAATTCTTTCCCGTATGTATTGTGTAAGTGTACGGGATGTTGAACTGTACCATTTACGGATATTACTCCATCACGTTGTTGGCCCTAAAAGTTTTAATGATGTTAAAACGTATAACGGCGTTTTAAATAATACTTTTAAGGAGGCCTGTATTGCAAGAGGATTATTGCAACACGATCGTGAATGGTTTAATGCTATGGAGGAAGGAGTAACATTTAAAATGCCAAATAAGTTGAGACAACTATTTGCATTTATTTGTGTATTCTGCTCTCCATCTAGCCCAATTGAACTTTGGGAAAGATTTAAAAACGCTATATCCGAGGACTATATTAGACGTTTTAACGATAAAGTCCAAGGATATGAAAAAGCTATGATTGATATTGGTCGAATATTGCATCAACATAGACTTAGTTTGGAAGATATGGGTTTGCCATCTGTTCCCCAAACTGAGTTAAGATTTGCTGATGCTGACCTTTATGTTCCTCTTCAAGAGGATATTGAATATCAAAGAGCTTATGATCGTTTAAATCAAGAACAAAAGATCTTCTTTAATGATGTTATGTCTGAACTTGATGGCACAACATCAAAAGGAAATTGTTTCCATTTAGAAGCTTTTGCAGGTGCAGGAAAGAGTTTTGTTTTGAATGCCATTCTGAACAAAGTTCGATCAAACGGGCAAACTGCAATTGCGTGTGCTTGGTCTGGAATTGCTGCTACACTACTTAAAGGTGGAACAACAGTACATTCAAGATTCAAGATACCACTTCAAGTGAATGAAAGTTCCGTTTGTAAAATAGCACCTACTTCACCAGAGGGCATGTACATCAGAGATGCACAAATTATTGTGTGGGATGAATGTACGATGACCGATGTGAATGCTTTTAACGCTGTTGATGTCGTTTTACGCGATATTACGGGAGATAGTCGACCTTTCGGAAATAAAATTATCATTATGGCCGGCGACTGGAGGCAATTAGTTCCAGTTGTTAAACATGGTAATCAGTTATCTATAATAGAGCGTTGTATTAAGCAATCTCATTTATGGGTACATTTCCGAAAATATAAGTTAACTATAAACATGAGAACTAATCCATGGGAAATTAGATTTTCTAATTGTTTACTTAAATTAGGTAATGGAAGATTATCTAATAGTTTTGGATTAGGTCGAAATATTGTTGAGATTCCCACAATTAATGTTGCATCTGACAATTTAATTGAGGACGTTTATGGCAACAATATAAATGATCTACCAGAAGAAGATTTAATCAATTCGGCTATTTTAAGTCCAAGAAATAGTACCGTACTTGAATTAAATGAGCAAATTCTTCAAAAACTTTCCGGAGACATTCGCACTTATTATAGTGCTGATTGTATTATTACTTCTGATGATCCTAATGAGAATCAGAATAATAATTAGCATAATGAGGAGAATGCCTATCAACTGGAGACAGTTTATGCTTCGACACCTTCTGGTATGCCACCGCATAAACTGAATTTAAAAGTTGGTGCGATTGTTATGTTACTACGTAATATGGACATTATTGCAGGCTTATGCAATGGAACGAGGCTAATTATCAGACGATTGGTAACGAACCTTATTGAAGCGGAAATTGCGAATGAGCCTAATAAAGGCCACCATGTCGTTATACCGCGATTGCATTTGAGTACATGTGATCCGACCATAGCATGCCAATTTACCCGTGTACAATTTCCGTTAAGATTGGCCTTTGCAATGACTATCAATAAGGCTCAGGGACAGAGTCTTAGGAAGTTAGGTATATTGCTTAGGGACCCTGTCTTTTCCCACGGAATGTTGTATGTCGCATTATCGAGAGCCACAACTCAACATTGTGTTCATGTTGCTGTTGAAGATAGCGACAAGCAAGGTAAATTAATAGCTGGGCGTGAGAATGTGTTTACTCCAAATATTGTATATCATGAAGTTTTACGTTAAACTCGAACAATATTTCAGATTTAGTTTTTTTTTTGATATTTTTTTCCAAAAATATTTATTTGAAATTTTTCGTTTTTGCCACTTCATGGTAAAACTTTTTTTAAAATTATTATTGATAAATTTTATGTTTTACATATTTTATTAAATTATACATTTTAAAAAGTATTAACGTAAAGAATCTTCGAAAATTCACGTTCATTTCCCCCCTCCCCCCACCGCAATTTACATGAATTCGGTTCTGTTTGTGGACGATGAATTCAGTTAACTCGAATCGCGGTACCTAAACGGATAGAGTTCTACAATTGTGTGTGTGTGTGTGTGTGTTTGTGGTGTGGACAGTGTTTCTGAAATTTCGTTTTTTTCGATATCTTTTTCAAAAAATATTTATTTGAAATTTTTCGTTTTTGTAAAACTTTTTAAAATTATTATTGATAAATTTATATATTACATATTTTATTAAATTATACATTTTAAAAAGTATTAACGTAAAAAATCTTTCAACATTAATTTTTTTAAGATTTTTTACGGATAACAACTAAAGTTGTTTTTTTTTTCTTGAAAAAAAAAGAACATTGTTTTGACAATTTTCCTTTTTGCCACTTAATGGTGAAATTTTTTTAACATTTTAATTGATAATTTATATAATTTAATTATTGTATAAATTATGATATTACAATCCCACACGTAGATATTTTTAAATAAATGCCTACGGCAGTGATTTACATACATGACCCCCCCCCCCCTCCTCCCCTGCAATGTGTACGAATTCAATCCTGTTTGTGGACGCAGATTTGGCATAAGTCGAATCAGTTGAACCTAAACGGATGAGTTCTAATATTGTGTGTGTTTGTAGAAGGTTTGTGTGTGTGTGGAATGTTTGTAATTAATTACTGGGGCCCCTACTTCATTTTGAAAACTTTTGGCTAACAGTGGCGGCAATATATTTAGTTCCATGGTTTATATGCCTACTGGGGAACCTTCCATGAAAAAAAGGGCAACGTGCTTTTGGGGACACCTCTTGGGTAGTATGGAAGATCCTCATTTTCTAAAAAACAAAAATCACAAAAAAAAAATTTTATATGGTGCGGTAGTATTTTTATGGGTTATAGGTATTTCATTTTATGGATACTAACAAATAGGTCCATATCATTTTTATATTATAATATAATAGAAATATAATAACTCTTTTATCGAAAAAGGGGGGTTCGGGGGGTTATTGGACGTTATTGGAAATCAACAAGTTTTTCATTATGAAATTTACGCAGGGATCTGGGACGATTAATTTACTTACATTATTTTACTAATACGTCGGCATATTTATTTTATGACTTAGAATGTTAATAATACATTTTACGATGGGACGTGGGACGTTTAAATAAATTTTATTATATAAGTAATATGTCGGCATATTTTATTTTCAACGAAATACGAAGGGATATGGGATTTTTAAATAAATATATATTTATATTTATACATTTCGTTTACTACGATAATTTGTTTTTTTCCTAATTTAACATGGCATTTGCGACGTTGAAAAATAATTATATTAATTACATTTCCATTTACTGCATTTATTACGAAATGTTTTAATTAAGCATTATGAAGGTCTTTGGGGCGTTTACATTTTATTTAGAAATAATATTTTTATATTTCAATATTTATCAACGGATTTGGGACGTTTAAACAAAATTATATTTCAATATAGTTATTTCATTTTCAATCTTTTTCAATGCATAAGCTATGGACTATGGGACTTAAATTAAATACATTTTCCTCAAATTTATTTATTCCCTTCATTTTGGGAATGTACGCGAATTTTTTATTTATTTCACTATTACCACTCAATTTCAAAGATCTTTATTTCTATATAATTATTATTATTAATTACCTTATGATTTTCCTTACTTAATTTTTTATTTTTTTTTCATATATAGTTAATTTTTTTTAATTATATTATTTATATCTTAAACTAAATTTTATGTTATTTCTCAAATATTTTTCTTTTCCTTTTTCTTTCAGATCGAGGATTTTCTTTCAAGGCTTTTTTTTTATTTCATTTTCTTTTTCTTTTTTTATTTATTAATTTTTTTTTTATTTGTTTTAATTCCCTTTTCCATTTTTTTTTTCAATGCCCAAAAGGAAGGGCAGCATAGGTGGACGACCTAAGGGTAAAAGACCTAAAATTACTGAACCGCCGAATGCGTCAGATTTGGGTCCTGTTGTTCTCCCTGTATCTACTGACGTTTCGTCAGATGCTGATAGTGAACAATCTGTTATTGTTCCACCAACCACTAATCAGCATCCAATAGATCAGGTAGAGAGTTCGGATCATGCTGTTCAGAGGCCTGCATCGCTATCTGTTGCAAACGATGGATGGCTTAATGATCCAAGAATTTTGGAATGCGTAGATTATTCCACTCCTGAACGTCCTCACGTGTCTGATTATGACAGTGACGACGAGGGTGGATATATACCGAGGCAGCCACCGCATAGTTTGTTTGATCATCTTAGCTCTCAATGGGTTAATGATCAAGGATACCTAGGAGGAGAAACCATAATTGGATTCGCAAGAAACGACCAACTTCACGGACAACTAATGACAATCCAATTCCGGATGGAGTTACAATAGTTGCTGAAGATGTTGAAGTTATTCTTGAGGTTGACGAAAATCCGGAATTAAGGATTTTCGTGTATCCGGATGCATGGTGTTGTTTAGATCAAGTAGTTGACACAGATATTGAGACAAATAACTGTGGTCAGCTTGATCAAATATGCATTCATTGCAATGCGTTATTTTTCCCTGGAGAGAGAAATTCTAGGAGAAAATATGTTCAGTGTTGTAAAGATGGTAGCGTTACCCCAAATCCGTTAGGTTCATATTGTTGTGACTCAGGTACCTATGCCCCGAATCACAACCATTAGGTCAATACATCAGTATATTGCCCTATACAATATATTGATGTATCACATAAATGACCCTGAAAATGAAAAGTTATTTAATTTAAAATTTCATTTGAAATTTAAAATGCATTTAAAAATGCATTTCCATATCATAACAAAATGCAATTTAGCATAAATTGCATTTTGTTATCAGGCATGCATTTCATTCCCACGATATGCACTGCACACTTACCTACGTACAGTGTCTTCTTCTTTTCTCTTTTTGTACGTACACTGTACACTGCACATACGTATATTATTCAATTTGTAATCTAATTGTATGTACATACATACATACAATTATTACAATTATTCTCGCCCGCTTAAAATTAATATTTCAAGACGGGCGCACAAGTGCATATCAGATTACAGTTTTGCTGTCATGCATATGCATTGCTACCAAAGTTTTTTGCATTTTCTCACGTACGTTTTTTCAACGTCGTGAGAAAGCAATAAAACAATAAGATAAAAAAGCTTTTAGAAAAGTGATCATGGGTACCTGGGGCCGGCAAGCCCAAACCTCGCGGAGTCTTTTTTTAAACCTCGATCGAGGAAAGTCAAGTGCCGTTAATAAAAATACTTGTGAAAAAATCCAAAAGGATAATAAAAGAAAATCTGTAAGAATTGTGATAACCTAGGAATTGAATTTTAATAAAAATACTTGTGAAAAAATCCAAATGGATAATAAAAGAAAATCTGTAAGAATTGTGATAACCTAGGAATTGAATTTTAATAAAAAAAACTTGTGAAAAAATCCAAATGGATAATAAAAGAAAATCTGTAAGAATTGTGAAAGCCAATGAATTGAAATTTAATAAAAATACTTGTGAAAAATCTAGAAGTTATAACTAAAAAAAAAATCTGTGAGAATTGTGGAAATTCCATTTAAAATCCTTCGATTGACCGCTTCTCCCCCCTTACCAGGGAAGCACGAGCGGCCAAGCTACAACAATATACCCCACTTCTAACGGATTTATTTTTGGGTGAGCATCCACAATCTGAACATTTCCTTAAGAATTTGCGGAAATATAATGCAGCTTTATCGTTTGTATCGACTAAAGCTGATACTGTGCAAATACCAGGACGGTCTGCTCATAACTTCTATTCGATTCTAGGAAAATTGATTCATCGAATAGGTTATAGTATGCGACCGCGGCAAAATGCTACTCCTCGATATGGCCAATTGTATATCTTTGATGCTGAGGAAGCAACAAGACAACGGGCCAATATCAATGTTGAGCATGATCTCGATTTAGATTTGCTAAGAGAATTAGATCGAGATTTGAGAAATGTAAATCCTTTTGCTCAGTCTTATATGTTAATGAGACAGGTTGAGGAAGAGGTCTTAGCGCGGGATGGCCCAGATGCGATTAAGAATATTCGAATGTTTTTTAGAAATTCTAATCCATCTATTGAAGTTCATCGAGGCCGGTTGAATGCTCCTGTTTCAACTGATGTTGCACTTATATACAGGAGTACAGCTGGTGGACCACCAATGGGATCAGTTTGTATATATCCCGTTGGTGGTGAATTACGCGAAATCTCTGGAGAGCATATATATTGCGATGCAATGACTTTTGCACTTCTTTTCCCAAGTGGTGGAAGTGGATGGTCTCGGTTCGATTGTAATTATACAATTCGAGCTTATTATGCTTATCGTTTTGCTCTTAGGGATAATGATAATAATATCATATTACATGGTAGGAAGTTGTTGCAAGAATTTATCGTAGTTGCTTATGATTTGGTTGAAGCACAGCGTCTACGATATATTCGAACGCATCAAACTGACTTGCGTCGTGATTCATATATTCACCTTCGTGAGTACGTTGAAAATAGGGCCGCCGAAGCTGGAGTGCGACCGGGCACTATGTGTATATTACCAAGTGAGTTTCCTGGAGGCCCGCGTTATATGCAACAGGTCTTGCAAGATCAATTGGTAGTATGTCAAAAGAAAGGTAAACCTGATTTATTAGTCACGTTTACCTGTAATCCTAATTGGCCTGAAATAAAAGATAATTTATTTCCCGGCCAAAAATATACAGATCGACCTGATTTAGTTGCGCGAGTTTTTCAATTAAAACTTAAAGCGTTTCTAGAAGATATTGTTAAAAATAATATCTTAGGTCAGGTTGATTCACATATGGGAGCGATAGAGTTTCAAAAAAGAGGATTACCCCATCTGCATTTATTATTAATATTAAATGTTAATAATAAATTAAGAACTGCAGATGATATTGATAAAGTTGTTTCGGCTAAAATACCGAACAAAAATGTCAATAGGGTACTCTATGAAGCTGTCAGTTCCCATATGATTCCATGGACCATGTGGACGGTTGAATCCACGTTCTCCATGTATGGAAAATGGAAAATGTATGAAACATTTTCCGAAAGATTTTTCTGAAGTTACCTATGCCAGCGAAGACGGTTATCCTATATATAAACGGCCAGACAATGGTCGGTATATTTATAAAGGGAACGTCATTGTTGACAATAAATTCGTTGTCCCTTATAATTGGTACTTGCTCTTGAAATATGACGCACACATTAATGTTGAAGTGTGCAGTTCAATTCGAGCAATTAAGTATCTTTATAAAAACATTTATAAGGGACATGATATGGTATCATTAGAATTTATTGATGATAATGGTACATTGATATGGGATGAGATTAGAGCATTTGAGTTATCCCGATATGTCGCATCAGTTGAAGCTATGTGGCGTATTCTCGGGTTTAAACTCATGTATAATTCTCATCGTGTCGAACGTTTGGAAGTACATTTGCCAAACAGACAAAGTATCATATTTCGTGCTAATCAGGTAACAGAAGCTCTGGAAAGAGCTAAAGATACTCATTTAACTGCCGTTTTTAAGTTAAATGAAGTAGATGTAGACGCTCGATTACTTCTATATACCGATCTTCAAGAACATTACGTGTGGACTGAAGGTAGAAATAGAAATTATTGGAAAAAGCGAGTAACTGGATTTGGTAAAATTCTTTCCCGTATGTATTGTGTAAGTGTACGGGATGTTGAACTGTACCATTTACGGATATTACTCCATCACGTTGTTGGCCCTAAAAGTTTTAATGATGTTAAAACGTATAACGGCGTTTTAAATAATACTTTTAAGGAGGCCTGTATTGCAAGAGGATTATTGCAACACGATCGTGAATGGTTTAATGCTATGGAGGAAGGAGTAACATTTAAAATGCCAAATAAGTTGAGACAACTATTTGCATTTATTTGTGTATTCTGCTCTCCATCTAGCCCAGTTGAACTTTGGGAAAGATTTAAAAACGCTATATCCGAGGACTATATTAGACGTTTTAACGATAAAGTCCAAGGATATGAAAAAGCTATGATTGATATTGGTCGAATATTGCATCAACATAGACTTAGTTTGGAAGATATGGGTTTGCCATCTGTTCCCCAAACTGAGTTAAGATTTGCTGATGCTGACCTTTATGTTCCTCTTCAAGAGGATATTGAATATCAAAGAGCTTATGATCGTTTAAATCAAGAACAAAAGATCTTCTTTAATGATGTTATGTCTGAACTTGATGGCACAACATCAAAAGGAAATTGTTTCCATTTAGAAGCTTTTGCAGGTGCAGGAAAGAGTTTTGTTTTGAATGCCATTCTGAACAAAGTTCGATCAAACGGGCAAACTGCAATTGCGTGTGCTTGGTCTGGAATTGCTGCTACACTACTTAAAGGTGGAACAACAGTACATTCAAGATTCAAGATACCACTTCAAGTGAATGAAAGTTCCGTTTGTAAAATAGCACCTACTTCACCAGAGGGCATGTACATCAGAGATGCACAAATTATTGTGTGGGATGAATGTACGATGACCGATGTGAATGCTTTTAACGCTGTTGATGTCGTTTTACGCGATATTACGGGAGATAGTCGACCTTTCGGAAATAAAATTATCATTATGGCCGGCGACTGGAGGCAATTAGTTCCAGTTGTTAAACATGGTAATCAGTTATCTATAATAGAGCGTTGTATTAAGCAATCTCATTTATGGGTACATTTCCGAAAATATAAGTTAACTATAAACATGAGAACTAATCCATGGGAAATTAGATTTTCTAATTGTTTACTTAAATTAGGTAATGGAAGATTATCTAATAGTTTTGGATTAGGTCGAAATATTGTTGAGATTCCCACAATTAATGTTGCATCTGACAATTTAATTGAGGACGTTTATGGCAACAATATAAATGATCTACCAGAAGAAGATTTAATCAATTCGGCTATTTTAAGTCCAAGAAATAGTACCGTACTTGAATTAAATGAGCAAATTCTTCAAAAACTTTCCGGAGACATTCGCACTTATTATAGTGCTGATTGTATTATTACTTCTGATGATCCTAATGAGAATCAGAATAATAATTAGCATAATGAGGAGAATGCCTATCAACTGGAGACAGTTTATGCTTCGACACCTTCTGGTATGCCACCGCATAAACTGAATTTAAAAGTTGGTGCGATTGTTATGTTACTACGTAATATGGACATTATTGCAGGCTTATGCAATGGAACGAGGCTAATTATCAGACGATTGGTAACGAACCTTATTGAAGCGGAAATTGCGAATGAGCCTAATAAAGGCCACCATGTCGTTATACCGCGATTGCATTTGAGTACATGTGATCCGACCATAGCATGCCAATTTACCCGTGTACAATTTCCGTTAAGATTGGCCTTTGCAATGACTATCAATAAGGCTCAGGGACAGAGTCTTAGGAAGTTAGGTATATTGCTTAGGGACCCTGTCTTTTCCCACGGAATGTTGTATGTCGCATTATCGAGAGCCACAACTCAACATTGTGTTCATGTTGCTGTTGAAGATAGCGACAAGCAAGGTAAATTAATAGCTGGGCGTGAGAATGTGTTTACTCCAAATATTGTATATCATGAAGTTTTACGTTAAACTCGAACAATATTTCAGATTTAGTTTTTTTTTGATATTTTTTTCCAAAAATATTTATTTGAAATTTTTCGTTTTTGCCACTTCATGGTAAAACTTTTTTTAAAATTATTATTGATAAATTTTATGTTTTACATATTTTATTAAATTATACATTTTAAAAAGTATTAACGTAAAGAATCTTTGAAAATTCACGTTCATTTCCCCCCTCCCCCCACCGCAATTTGTGGACGATGAATTCAGTTAACTCGAATCGCGGTACCTAAACGGATAGAGTTCTACAATTGTGTGTGTGTGTGTGTGTTTGTGGTGTGGACAGTGTTTCTGAAATTTCGTTTTTTTCGATATCTTTTTCAAAAAATATTTATTTGAAATTTTTCGTTTTTGTAAAACTTTTTAAAATTATTATTGATAAATTTATATATTACATATTTTATTAAATTATACATTTTAAAAAGTATTAACGTAAAAAATCTTTCAACATTAATTTTTTTAAGATTTTTTACGGATAACAACTAAAGTTGTTTTTTTTTTCGTGAAAAAAAAAGAACATTGTTTTGACAATTTTCCTTTTTGCCACTTAATGGTAAAATTTTTTTAACATTTTAATTGATAATTTATATAATTTAATTATTGTATAAATTATGATATTACAATCCCACACGTAGATATTTTTAAATAAATGCCTACGGCAGTGATTTACATACATGACCCCCCCTCCTCCCCCGCAATGTGTACGAATTCAATCCTGTTTGTGGACGCAGATTTGGCATAAGTCGAATCAGTTGAACCTAAACGAATGAGTTCTAATATTGTGTGTGTTTGTAGAAGGTTTGTGTGTGTGTGGAATGTTTGTAATTAATTACTGGGGCCCCTACTTCATTTTGAAAACTTTTGGCTAACAGTGGCGGCAATATATTTAGTTCCATGGTTTATATGCCTACTGGGGAACCTTCCATGAAAAAAAGGGCAACGTGCTTTTGGGGACACCTCTTGGGTAGTATGGAAGATCCTCATTTTCTAAAAAAACAAAAATCACAAAAAAAAATTTTATATGGTGCGGTAGTATTTTTATGGGTTATAGGTATTTCATTTTATGGATACTAACAAATAGGTCCATATCATTTTTATATTACATATAATATAATAGAAATATAATAACTCTTTTATCGAAAAAGGGAGGTTCGGGGGGTGTAACCCCCCGTTACGCGAAAGGCTATCCATTAAATACACTGATTAGTGCTACTCGAAGTTAGCATGTTAACGAGCATCCACATTTTTAATTTTTTCCATCCGTCCACTATTGGTATTCATTAGATTTTATCATATGACTACTTGCTTATAATAACTCTTTTATCGAAAAGGGGGGGGGTTCGGGGGGTGTAACCCCCCGTTACGCGAAAGGCTTTCCATTAAATACACTGATTAGTGTTACTCGAAGTTAGCATGTTAACGAGCATCCACATTTTTAAATTTTTCCATCCGTCCACTATTGGTATTCATTAGATTTTATCATATGACTACTTGATTATAATAACTTTTATCGAAAAGGGAGGGGGGGGGGTGTAACCCCCCGTTACGCGAAAGGCTTTCCATTAAATACAGTGATTAGTGCTACTCGAACTTAACAAGTTAACGAGCATCCACATTCTTAAATTGCACCATCCACCTTCCAGTTCTACCATCCATCCTCCACCACACCCACTACACCCCACCATACCCCCCAACACACCCCACCACACCCCCACCCTCCATTCTACACCTTCCACTCTCCATTCTCCACCTTACACCTAACATCACAATTTGTAAAATTTGACGCTCCATACTGGGAAAATGATGAAATTTTTTGGACAATTCTTCCGACACTCTTTCCCCCATAACTTCTCACCCTCTGAACCGATTACCTTGATTCTTTCACCATATGGTAGCTGACCCTCCACCCTACCTGGACCCCACCCCTCTCTCCATAGGCAAGCGTCCCACCATCACCCACCCCCACCATTCAGCGCAGCGTAGCAAGCACACTTCTAATAATGCGGTATTATCAACTTGGATATATCATCTGGTTCAGGAACTCATTGGGTAGCGTATTATAAAAATGATGAAGATATTCAGTACTTTGATAGCTTTGGAAATTTACAGCTACCATTAGAAATTAGAAAATATTTAACTAGTAATGTAAGGTATAATTATTCCTCATATCAAACATATAACTCAGTAATATGTGGCCATTTATGTTTGAAATTTTTGTATGATTGTTACGATAAATAAAAGAATATGATGATATGTTTCGATTTATTTAAAATATTTCCTTTATACAAGAGGAGCAACAGGGTCTATATTTATCCAAAAAGCGGTAGGATTTTTCTATTTCCTCCTTATGTTCTTCCAGCAACAACTTGTCATACTCTTGCAAGAAGCTGCTAATATCGAAATGTTTAAGAAATATTTGTACTTCATCACTTAATCTTTCCATTTTTTTTTATTTCTTCCTTATTTTAAATTTTTATACTACTGAATCCACCTGTGGTTAAAACTGAAATGAATCTCATGCCCTTGCAAATCTATATAAATGAGGAGGAAACAACATAATTGCATCATTTTGAATTACACCACAATGTCATTAACACTTACATTAAGCGGAAATTCATCTATATTAACAACTGAGTATTTCCCACCCATAGATTTGTCAAGGGATTATGTATGCGGGTTAATTGATTTCCAAACTTACAATTCAATACCAAATATTGAGAATAAAAAAAATAATCTATTTCACATTGGGAATGCGGTTATAGAAATACCTACAGGATCATATGAGATAGATGACATAGCTGAATATCTTGAGAATCAATTAAGTAAAGAGAGTTACTATATAAAATTGCGTGCGAACAATAACACTTTGAAAAGTGAAATCAAATCTAGTGGACCTATTTACTTTGACAAAGAGGGTACAGTTGGATCACTTTTAGGGTTTAGTAGGCGACAACTGGAAGCTATTAAATTGCATGTGTCAGATTTGCCAGTTAATATAATTAAAGTTAATACAATAAGAGTAGAATTTAACATAATAAGTGGATTATTCATGAACGATATACGAGTACGTACACCACACGAATTCTCTCCAAAGGTGGGGCCTGGTTATAAGATTGTTGAGGTACCAAAGAACGTCATTTATTTACCGCTAACCACTCGAAGAATTACTTCCATCAGCTTAAAGCTCCTTGATCAGGACGGTAATTTAATAAATTTTAAGGGTGAAACAATAACAGCTCGGTTACATCTTAAACCGCAACATGATATTGTATAATAAGGATAAATTACGTACATTAAGTGCCATCAACAACAGTTCGTCTGCAACTCTCATCGAATTTAGACCTCAAAGAGAAAAACGGTTCAAACTTACCCCACAAAATAAGAAATATTTGAGTACTTTAGGATTTATCATAAAAGACAAGCAATGAGTGAAGTTTTGAGCAAAAATTGAATATCATAGTTACTCACCCTTCACGAACTCTTTCAAAAACAATGATGAAATACGTATAGCTATTCAGCATCAAGATATCTATGTACTTCCAAGCGAAAGTTTTATTTACATTGAAGGGAAATTGGAATGCACTCCTAGGGCGGCTGACAAAACTGCAGATGTAAAATTAACTAATAATGCGATGGCATTTTTATTCGAGGAGATCCGGTATGAAATAAATGGAGTACAAATTGATCGCAATAAAAATGTTGGTCTTACCTCAACGATAAAGAATAAGCTTTCTTTGAACGAAAGTGAAAGTAAAATGCTTCTAAATTCAGGATGGTCTCTCACCAATATATCTCTTAACTCAGAAGGAAACTTTAATTTTTGTATACCACTAAAATATCTTCTTGGATTTGCTGAAGACTATAAGAAAATAGTTATTAATGCCAAACATGAACTAGTTTTGATTCGTTCTAGAACGGACCTAAATGCAATTTATGCTAAAGATTGTGATGGCTCAGTAAATATACTTAAATTACAATGGCATCTGCCGCATGTTACTGTAGCTGATATGGAAAAGTTGTCTCTATTGAAAATTACTGAAAGCAATCACCCAATTGAAATGGTATTTCGAAGTTGGGATTTGTATGAATATCCATCACCACCACAGTCCACCCGCCATACATGGACTGTTAAAACAGTTAATCAACTAGAAAAACCAAGATATGTGATTTTTGCTTTACAAACTGACCGTAAAGATTCAAGTGAAAAAGATGCATCCAAATTTGATCATTGCAACCTAACAGACCTAAAAGTTTACCTAAATTCGGAAAAATACCCATACAATGATTTGAATATAAAATATAACATAGACCAATACGCTATATTATATGAGATGTATTGTAAATTCCAACAGTCATATTACAACCGCCGATCTGAACCATTACTCACTAAAGAGCAGTTCAAAAATTTAGCTCCTTTAGTTGTTATTGATTGCTCACGCCAAAATGAATATCTCAAAACTGGTCCTGTAGATGTCAGTATAGAGTTTCAAACATCTGTAAATATACCGAAAAATACTGCTGCATACTGTCTACTTATACATGATAGAATAGTTCAGTACAATCCTCTAACTAGTGAAGTTCATAAACTATAAAATGAATTGCATCATTGATATTCAAGGGTTCAAAGGACCTAGAAATACGTTCATCTTAAAGGAAATTGCCATCATAACTCAGGATAATCAACTACAGCACTTTATTTTGAAACCAATATACAACTTTGAAAATCTACCTTCGGAACTACAAAATCAAGCAAGATGGCTAAATCAATATCATCATGGATTTGTTTGCAATGGAGGATTTACTTCACAGTATAGTGTTACTACCCTTTTTAAAGACATTCTCCAAGACAAAATCATATATGTGAAAGGAAATGAAAAATTCAAGTGGATTACCGATATATTAAAGTTGGAAAATAATGTACCAATTTAAAATTTAGATGCAAAGGGATGTCCTATATCAGAAGAATTAAGAAAAAAATATATTGATGTAACACGATGTATGATACATAATGGTGTATGTGCATTACAAAATGTTTTCCTGTATAAGAAATTTATGGATAATTTTTAATAAAATACAATTTTTTGTTTTAAAAAATCAATTATTTTATTCACTTCAACTGGAACTCTACAGTTTATGAAATATCCATATTGTAAGTCTGTTTCATTTTCCTCAAATCAACAGATGTAATATCAGATTTATATGTGGAGTCATTTTCTCGGAAGTACTCAATTTCACCCTCAAAATTCGTTCTCCTTCAAGTTCATGATATTCATAACAAGATATTTTTAGAGTTCTATGCTCATAGTTGCTATCATACATATGTACATCGAACTCTCATTGTTTTATCCTCCTCAAAGTTTAATTTAAAATGTCTGTAAAACACGCGATCACTTTCTATAATACCACCTATATCTTTTTCCTTGTTTATTAAGTCTTGCCTAAATCCTTCAATTGCCTCTTCAACACTCACTAAATTATTTTCTGGTATTATTTCCACATCAGTTTCTTTGGGAGACTTAGTTCC
The DNA here is from genome assembly GCA_963930735.1 of Dioctria linearis. Classification (NCBI taxonomy): domain Eukaryota; kingdom Metazoa; phylum Arthropoda; class Insecta; order Diptera; family Asilidae; genus Dioctria; species Dioctria linearis. Next base: position 233,637,735 of record OZ005742.1, on the reverse strand, counting down.
ATTTTCTAAAGAAATAACAGAAGAATTATCATTTACATATCCATCATCATCATCATTCAAAGGCATGTTAGTTGTTATTGTAGGTATGGTGTCATAAGTAGCATTACTTAGTGTAAGCAATCGAAATGATAACGAAATTTGAATAGAATCATTATTTGGTAACTTTATATTGAAATCGATATTATCACTTGATTTATGCCCTAAGTTTAAGTTGATTGGGAGTGCTAAGCAATTTGCATATAAAGAGCATACTAATGCAAATGCAATAAAAGTTTTGAATGACATAATATATCCTTATTCGTTTAGTTGTTCACTGTTCAAAACGTTGACAAAGACTATACATCATTATATTAATTTACTTTATTATATACATATCCACCCTTATCACTCAATTTTCATATTATTATCTGTTTGAATATTACTGCTTTCACACTCTTTTATATCTTTTATTTTTTCAGATTTGTTTGCTTTCTGCTGTTTTATTGGTCTACGATGCCATTCTTCCTCACCTGCAAACGGACAGTTATGTAGGAAGAAATTAGTACTTGGGCGTTTGATCACCCCATCTTGTAGCCAACCTATTACAGTTATTTCTCCCCCCTTGACTTCGATCTTAACATGTTCAAATGGGTTTATACGCATCTCCCCAATACTTGAGGGTATTGATTGACCTCTAGTTAAAGTCAATACCTTACATCTTTTACCATCTTCAGCAGTCATGTACACTTTAATTATATCACCCCGTACAACTGCATGAACAATCTTCATATACATCCAGCCATTTAGACATGTACAGAAGTGACTTTCATCCCATATACTATCAATCCAAAACATTTTCTTACTTTTCCCTTTGAAACTGTGTAAATCAATGATCAGGTGATAAAATCGAAATATCTTTATGTATTTATACTCTTTTCCACCACCACACCTGAATACTAATTTAAGATAATAGATATGAATAATCTATATACATACCTACGAGGGGAGTTCAATGTATTCTCGGTATCGAGGTGATATACTAATGATAAGGGTAATTTAATTATCTCATTAGTTAATGACACTCTTTGAGGGTATAAATACAAAATTTCATTTAATTGCCACCATTATTATTCCAGATATCATTGCGAAAAGACAACTATGATGACTGATTCGACAATGATGAAAAAAATCGAGCATCGTGCAGTGATAAAATTCCTCACAAAACAAGGAAAAACTCAAAAAATTATCCATGAAGAAATGGTGGCTGTTTACCAAGATTCTGCGCCTTCATTATCTACAATTCAGAAGTGGTCAAGTGAATTCAAACGGGGTAGAGAGAGCATTGAAGACGACCCCGCGCTGGTGGGCCAATTTGTGCCGCTACTGAAGAAAACGTCAAATTTGTCGAAAAACTTGTACTTGAAGATGCCCGTGTAAGAGTGAAAACATTAGCAGAACTGACTAAGCTATCCGTGGGTACCATTCACACAATCCTTCATGAGCGCCTGAATTTGTCAAAGGTCAGTGCAAGATGGGTGCCGCGAATGCTCACCGCGCTACAGAAACAAGTGCGAGTTGACTGTTGTAAGGAGTTTTTGGACCTCTGTGGTGAAAATCCGCAAAGTATTTTCGCTCGGATTGTTACTGGTGATGAAACGTGGGTTCATCACTATGACCCTGAGAGCAAGCAAGAGTCTATGCAGTGGCACAAAAAAGGATCACACCCGCCGAAGAAGTTCAAAGTCACTCCGTCCGCAGGAAAGCTCATGGCCACGGTGTTTTGGGATTCTAAGGGAATCTTGCTAATCGAGTACACAAAAAAAGGTCAAAGTATTACTGCTGCATCATACGCAACCACCCTGCGTAATTTAAAGGAGGCAATTAAAGAAAAAAGACGTGGAAAATTAACCGCAGGTGTGTTGCTGCTTCACGACAACGCGCCGGTTCACAAGGCGCGCCTTGCCCAGGCTGCTGTGCGGGAGTACAGATTTGAAGAAATCAATCATCCACCCTACAGTCCGGACCTGGCCCCTAGTGATTATTATCTATTCCCTAATCTTAAAAAAGACCTTCGTGGAAAGCATTTTTCGGACGATGAAGAGTTGAAGGGAGCAATAAACGAACATTTTTCGGGCCATGAAGAAAAATATTTTTCAGAGGGAATTGAAAAGTTACTTTCACGAACAAATAAATGTGTTGAGATGTTAGGGGAGTATATTGAAAAATAAAATTTATTCAGAATTTTCTGCCTTTTCCTTCATACCTATACCGAGAATACATTGAACTCCCCTCGTATATATATTTATTAAGTCTCAATAAAACGCTTTTCAACCTAATTAGCAAAGTTTCTATTTTTAGAAATATGTATCTTCTCATTTAGCGTAAAATTCAAAGCTAAGTAGTAAAATTTTCTATTTTTAGAAGCATACATCGTACCTATTTATCGTAAATTCAAAAGCTCTGAGTCTTTATGGTACCGACACATATCAGTATGGGAATTGTGAAAATGAATGGGGGTGTCATCGTGCGGCTTATACATTTCGCACAGCACGGTGGCGGCAAATTGCTTTGAAGTGTGCTTGTCGCGTGCTTCATGCTTCTGTGTCAGAAGCCTGATAAAAATTCAAAACTTCACAGCTTAACACTTACCATCTGTTTGTATTTGCAGTATATGGGATATTTTGCAGTTTTAAAAAATTATGATTTCTTAAATAGCAAAAATTTGTTCTAATGAACTTTACTTTAGCGTGAGAAAATTCATTTCTGGAGTATTGAAAGTGATGAATTCTAAAAAAACATCAAATTTTAGCGTGAGAATTCTGATTTCTTGTTATGAAAAAAAATTGAAAAAAGAGTTTACATGCAAAATCATTTGTGGGATTTTCGGGTCTTTTTTTATTTTCACTAGTTTAGCTGATAATATATTACTATAAAAGCTGAAATTCTTTTCGAGAATTAGCAAAAGTAATCGTTTATGAGAAGAAGAAACATGATCAGCAATAGCAACATGATGATGAATACAGATATGGCATAGGTATGAGCAAGTATTAATTTGATAGCTTCATAATCATTGATACTTAATTATCATTTTATTTTTTCTGCAGCGAACTCAAGCAATACCTGATTATCGTCCGTGAAGAGCTGGTATGGCTAATCGGTAAGGTTGTGGAAGGTGTAACAGTGGGGCTTGAGGATACGGAGTGTATCCTCATTAACATGGATAGGATGCTGGACCTTTTAGTTGCAACCGGCTTCGGAGCGGATGACGATTATGAAGAAATGGAGAACTTGCGTGAAGCTGTTTTCTATGACTATGCATCCATAGATACAGACGATCTGCTGTTCTTCAGATATTGTAAGGCAATTATAATAAAATTGCTAAATGAAATTTCAAATATACTACTATTTACCTAGCTGAATTTGTGTTTTTTTCCTTTTCTCTTTCAAATATAAAAACTAGCTGAATTCGTGTTTTTTTCTTTCTTCTCTTTCAAGCCTCTCTCTCTCTTTATGTCATCAGAAATATTTTTTTCTTTCAGCCTTAATTTATTTTTAGAATCTAGGATTGCAATGCATAAGAGCATGTTAGCCCCTGTTTTCTCTTTCAGATTCATCCAGAATAGAAAGACTTCAGCAGTCATTGAATTCAGTTTAGAAGCAAAAACAATGGAAAGCCTAAATGACGAACTACAAAGATTTTTACAAGAATTCAATATAAACAGATTTTTACAAGAGTGTGTAGATATAGTCTTAGATGAACACAAAGAAGAGATAATTACTGACTACAATTTCCTGAAACCATTTATAAATGTCAAAATCGTTACTTCAATTCACGGCAAACATTATGAGTCTTGCTCTTGGCCAGCGATGCTGCAACATCAGGACCAGATACTTGCGAATGTTGGACCGTTAAATCATTATTTAAGAAAATAAAAAAACTAATAAAATTATATAGCAGGATTAAGAAACCTTATTGTTGTTATTGTGTGAAGGAAATATTGTAAAAGCATAAAATAAAATATCTACGATCCTTAATCATATCATAGTCCTTTTATTCTTCTCATTGTGAGCTCAGATCCTACAAATAAAATGAAGCTGAAATAGAAAAAAAGGGGTGGGGGTGGGGGGGGGGGGGGGGAAGATGACATACTCTTATATACACACATACACATTTCTCAGTAAAAATCATCATACTATGACCCAATTTTATTTTATTAATTTTTTATAAAATGCATATTTTAATATTACGAAGTAATTAAGGCGCGAAGATGTTCAACACAATTTGGTGAAAGGGTTTTATTGGAACTGAAGTCTAGTGTCCTTTACCTACCATAGCGATTTGATAATATATCTGATGAGGTTCTTGAGGATATCAATAAAGATGGAAATTTCTAAATAGTTAATAGAGGCGAAATTGGAAAATCTTTCGATCTTAAGATTTTACATCAAGGTGAATTAAGTGATTATACACACACGTATCAATTCCGTTCATCTGCGTTTGAATGATGTTCGCTATTGGTATATTTACTTGATACACCTGTTGCTCCAGAATCCCTGTACATACTTTTGGCCTATGTTGATACATAAACGAATCCCAAGTAACTTGATGACGCAGGTATTCATATACTGCCTCTTCCCAGTATAAAGAGTTGTACCAGGCTTTTAAAGCCAAGTACTTTAAGTTGAACGGAGACATTAGACAAATCGATGGCATATGAACATGACAATTTTTCATTGAAGAAGAAGAAAATAAAGAACAAGCAGCCCATGGTATTTTTCCTACAAGTGCCAAATCCAGTAATTCCGAGATAGAGCCGCTAGAGGATGCCTCTGATTCAGCAGAACAAACTTCAACTCCAGAATCCGTATCCGTATCCCACTCCTCCTCATCACTCGTCCCCGGCGGTGTTTCACCCCACATATTAGTAAAACTGAGAAAATTAAAAAAATTAAATTGCTATCAACCCTACCGCAATAAATACTAATCTAATTTCGAAATATACATTTGCTTTTATACCATAATTGATGCTAAACACCTAACAATGCTGCGTATGAACTTCCCACCACAGTTTCCCACACATCAGGCGGTCCCTTTGTGCCCACTTAAAGGCCCCCGCACAAATGCATGCCAGCCATCTGAACTTCTAACCGCAAATTTTACGGCGACCCCTTTGTACTTCAAAGAAGCCGCGCACATTTAATTCACTCCGACACATTTTCTACTCTGCATCTAACCGCAAATTTTACGGCGGCCCCTTTGTACTTCACAGAAGACGCGCACATTTAATTCACTCCTACACATTTTCTACTGTACATATAACCGCAAATTTTACGGCGGCTTCTTTGTACTTCAAAGAAGCCCCACTTTGTAACACACACGCACACACACACACACACGCACACACGCACACACGCACACACACACACACACACACACACACACACACACACACACACACACACACACACACACACACACACACACACACACACACACACACACACACACACACACACAGCAGGCCCTCGATAATCCGAGCCCCAGCTAATCCGAACGCCTCTATAATCCGAACGACCCTTTTACGCTGCGCCGCCGCCATTTCTTAGTAACTCACAGTGCCACGCAGCGACCACTTTTATTAAAATATCAGTAGTTATATCAACCGAATTTAAATTGGGCCTGAAAATTTCTCTGTATGTAAGTATATTAAAACTTAGATGGAATAAATGAATTTTTATTCATAACATTAATCACTACCGTGTCATACATTTTAGGTGCTACACATATCAATTTTCATCTGACGCGCACCGTTCCGCCATTTTGTTTTATCTACACTGTAGCGTAGCATTTGAGCATTTTTTGTGAGTTTTAAATCATGGCTTCAATATCGAAGAAAAGAAAACACGTGACGTTGACAATTTCACAAAAGTGCGAGATTTTGGACAAGATTAAGGCTGGCATCTCGTTAACAATTCTTGCACAACATTATAATGTTGGAAAGTCCACTATTTTTGATATTAAAAGCAAGGAGGTAAAAATAAGATCATTCGTAATAAATACAGAAAAGGGTCCAGGCGTCAGAAAAACTTTGAAAACTCCTCAAAATCTCAAGCTTGAAGATGCTTTATTTACGTGGTTTTTAGAGCAACGAAGAAAGAACGTCCCTTTGTCAGGTGAAATACTGATGGAAAAGGCCAAATATTTCCATGAAAGACTTGGAATCCGAATGGGAGACTTTGTTGCTAGTAGAGGATGGTTAGATAATTTTAAGAAAAGGCATGGTATACGCCAACTTAAACTTACCGGTGAGAACCTGTCGAATGACGAAGCAGCTGTAAAGCCATTCCAGGCTAAATTCATGGACGTTATTAGGAAAAAGGATCTGACTGCAGACCCAATCTATAATGCTGATGAATCAGGCCTGTAATGGAAAATGATACCAGATAAAACGTCGGCTTCTGGGCTAGAAAGTAGGGCCCCAGGTTCCAAAGTATCGAAGGATAGGATCACATTTATGCCATGCGCAAACGCAACCGGAACGCACACACTGCCCTTGCTGGTTGTTGGCAAAGCACAAAAGCCACGTGCATTTGCAACAGTCAAAAAGTTACCAGTTCATTACATAGGTCAACGTAATGCTTGGGTTAAAGACTATTATTTTTAGACTTGCTGCCCGAAGTAAAGAAATTTTTATCGAGAAAGAACTTACCGCTAAAAGCAGTTCTACTTCTTGATAATGCACCAGCGCATCCACTCGAATAGGATCTGATATCGATTGATGAAAATTTTACTGTTCTGTACATGCCGCCCAATTGTACAGCCTTAATTCAACCCATGGACCAAAATGTGATCCAGAATATCAAAGTAAATTACAAAAAAAAAAGCTTCTATTGCAAGTTTTTGGCCAGCAAGAAGTTGATCCAGAATGCACAGTATCTGAAGTCCTTAAAAAAACCACAATGAAAGATGCAGTGTTTTCACTGGCGGCAATTGTCTTCAAATCTGATTAAAAAATCTTGGAAACCACTGTGGCCCTTGTTATTCGAATCAGAGGAAATTTCTAGTTAAGATGTGGAAGATTTTGATCCCGAAGATGACTTGCCATTAAGCATTTTTCGTAACAGAGGATTTTCAGAAATGGAGATTAACAATTTCTTGGCAAGCAATGATGATATTGATTGTCAGGAGCCCTTAACTGATGAAGACATAGTAAGACAAATAATAAATGACCATGACAGTGAAAACGAAGAAGAATTGGCGGCATCGGAGGTATCGGGACCAGTTGCAAGGATTGCACATACTCAAGCTGTATCTGCTTTAAATACTTGCTTAGAATGGGCGGATGCAGTCGATATTTCGATTCCAGAAAAAATGCTTTTGCATAAATTAAGGGATAAAGCATTTTCTATGTCGTTAAACACCACTCCTCAAAGCAATATTTTGGAATTTTTTAAAAAAGTGTGATTAATAGCAATATACTTTAATTATATAACATTATTGCCTGATTAAAAGATAAGTATGTACTTTCAATTACAAAAAAACTTTGTTTTATTTTGCAAAACGCCTTTCAAAATATCTATGTATATGTATACATACTATAATCCGAACGCTTCGTAAATCCGAATAGGGTATAAATTTTGGGTGTTCGGAGTATCGAGGCCCTACTGTACACACACACACACACAATTCATGCCAACCATCTGAACTTACTTCTAACAGCAAATTTTACCACCCACCCAACAACCCACTCAAGGTCGAATAAGTACACATGCACTTGATCCAAAAACCGCATAGCTTACCTACTGTCACCATTTGCGTTGATTTGCAAAGTGTGTTTCCGCTTCCAAAAGGCTTCGCGTCAGCTTTTTACTACAAACGAAAAATAAATTCGTTTAATTTAACTGCGACAGCCTGTTTCTTTGATGGGGAGAAAATTACTTACTGTGCGCTGTGGGATGAGACAAAGGGTGGTCGTGCAGGGAATGATATAGCCAGCGCTGTTATAAAAATACTTCGACAGTTTGTACAGGACTACCCGCAGATAGGATTCATAACATTTTGGAGTGATTCCTGCATTCCTCAAAACAAAAACAGAGTTATCGCGACAGCTCTACTCCAATTTTTATCCGAAAACTGTCACATTAAATCAGTCACACAAAAATTTTCTGAGCCTGGTCACTCTCAGATTCAGGAAGTGGACTGCGTGCATAGTGCGATTGATAGGCACTTGAAGGGAGTCGAGATACATAGTCTCCTTTCCTTAATAAGACTGCTAAAAAATATCAGTTTCGAAAAAATAAAGTTAAGGCTCATTCAAATGAGACCTACTGATTTTCTTGCATATTCGAGTAAAGCTGATAGACTGATTTTCCAAAATGTGCCTTTCAGTAAAATTAAATTTTTGCAATATAATCGAACTGATCTTTTTACTATCAATTATAAAATATCTTCACGAGAAATTGAGTATAAAACAGCATCGATAATTAAAAAACCATCCAAAAAAATAATAGCAACTCCAAAGAATTTATTTTCCCAAGCTGTGAATCCAATTGATCGACGAGGTAATGTGAAAGAAGATAAAATTAGTAAAGTGTCTATTACCTTTTTTGCAAGAGGTATTTCAGGTTATCGAAAATTGAATTTTTGGTTATTTTATGTTATCGTTTTTGTCAAGAATTGTTACCTTTTTTTAAAAAGAAAATATATTAAAACTGATTAAAAAACATCTTTTATTTGAAATATCTAAAAAAAGTAATTTAGGCAATAGATTAATGTAATGATATTTAGGTCTACTGGGGAACTCGATTAGATCAGATCGAAATACAAAACTATACAGACGAAAGAAAAATGGAAAAAAATTGTTGAAATCTTATATCAAAAACACGTAAAACAGTCGATGAGAAGTAAGCAGATGAAAGTTTTGTGGATTTTTCCTATCAGATTTCGTTGAATTTTGTTCCATCTTTCTAGCATCTATATAATTTTGTACACACGATTTCGATTTGATAGAATGAAATTCCCCGGTAGACCTAAATATATACACATGTTTTGTCGTACGTGTATAACTATGTTTCATTCGGTACCAAAGTTGGCGTATACGGCAAAAGCCATACATTTTTAAATACCTATAACTAATAAAAGTCTCATTGCCAGAATCCTAAAATTATAAATTTGGAACGTCCTTATCTTAAGAATATTAAGTTTTAAATATTTCTATCGTACCATTTTTTTTTTAAAAAAAAAAACTTTAAACTCATTTTATCGAAAGTGGTGTGACTGGCATATACGGCAAATCAATTCCCAGGTGACGACATCTAGAATTCGGCAAAATCTGAATTAAAAGGAGAGGTTGTTCTGCTTCAATGAAATAATTAAGACAATGGCACTGGCAGCATTGTGTAAAGACATATCTTGTCTAGGCACTCCGCTGGGCAGTAAGGTACAATATGATTATTTGCTGTAGGTACTAGTTTATCATTATTAGATAGTATGAGTCTTTTGTCAAGGACAAGGAATATTCCCAAGTGTGAGGTATGCACGAATTGTTACGAAAGGTATGCCGGCTGTTAACTAATGTTAGCTTATGGGTGTGTAATAACAGAATTAGCTAGGAAGTAAGTCTACTAGAGGCACTATCGAGCATGAAAGGTGGTTGAACGAAAACAATATATCCAAGTTATTTTATCAATATTTTGATTCATTTCTGTAGTGTAAAATAAAAACTAGAGTTAGTGACTCATTTTAGAATTCTAACGCGCGACGACGATAAGTTGTGTGATTTAATTAATTGTGAAAAGTGGAGTTAGTTTAATATTTCCCATTGTATCGCAAGACGATAAGTAAGGAGTGCCTTTTATTTTAGTGTGAAATAAAGCGTGTGAAATGGCAGAAAAGAATTTTTTAAAATCCGGAATAAAATGCTGTATTCAAGATTGCAAAAAATCAAAGTGGCATGAAAGTAAATTAAGAATGCTTAAATTCCCTTCCCCTGATTTGGAAATGGGTCAAATTTGGCGTGAAAAGTGTGGTATTCCGGAAACGGATTACAGCAAGAAGATATACATCTGTGATCGCCATTTTAATCCGGATGACATAGGTAAGAAAAGGTTAAAATCTGGTGCTCTTCCATCTCTTTTAATTCGAACAGATGAGGAGCAACATTCAGATTTTTTAAATGTAAGCCCTCCTTATAAAATAAGACGCTTAAGTAGTTCCTTAGAAGAATTCTGTAGTAACTGCGAAAAGTATGTGAAGCTGACAGATTTCTATCGTAAAAAATACAATAGGGTTCTTAAATATAACCAAAAACTTCGCCGCCAGTTGAAAGTATGTATCATTTTTCATATTTTGAATTTTGATTTGAAACAACAATTTATAGAATAAAAAGTGTGAAGAAAGTTATTTAAGAAAGAAGTCGAGTGGACAAAAAATGTCTGTTAAGTTATTTAAAAAATGGTATTAATTTATTAGGTAACATTAGTAATGAATCTAAGACATTTTGTAACTTGCTTATAAGCTCTCGTCCAAAGGAATATAATGAAGAAACCAAATGCTTAGCTCAAAATATATTTTATGTTTCTCAGTCCACATATTTATTTTTGAGAAATAAGCTAAATTTGAATTTGCCGCATATTTCCTCTATTAACAGGTGGGCTCCTATCAAATCACTTCAGCCAGGAATTAAAAATAATGGTTTTGAGGAATTAAAAAGAAAGTGTTATACCTTAAAGCAGACAGATAAAGATCATGTCGTTCTGATTTTTGATGAGATTGCCATCAGAAAAAAAATTGATGGATTCGAAGAAGATGGATTCTGCAGACGTCCACATATAGGAAAGCAAGTCTGCGTTTTTATGATAAGGGGCTTAATTTCTAACTGGAAATTGATTCTAAATTATTTTGTTTCAAAAAATGGGTTATCTGCTGAAAGCTTATGTAAGCTAATTAAAGAAAATTTGAAAATCTTATCCAGTATTGGAATAACAGTGCGAGTTATAACAAGTGATCAAGGTTCGTCTAATAGGAAATGCTTTTCTAATTTAGGTGTTTCTCCAGCTAATACTTTTATTTATGATAATGGCAAGAAAATATACTGCATGTTTGATTTCCCACATTTAATAAAATCGCTCAGAAATGGTCTTTTGAATTACGATTTAAAAACTCCTGACGGAATTGTAAGTTTCAAGGTTGTATCGGAATTGTGGGAACTTGAAGTAAATGGAAAACCAAAATGTATATAGTATGTACATATATTTCCCAACACATTTGAGAAGATGAGGGTCAAATTGGCTACTCAGATTTGCAGCAAAACAGTACAAGCTGCCATTAAAGCAGTTGCTGGCACATTAGGTTTTCAAAATACCAACAAGGAAACTGCTTTGTCAACTGCGAATTTCATTGAGAAAATCGACAGACTTTTTGACTGCCTAAATAGTGGCTCTTTACATTCTGACAACTTTTATAAATTCGCCAGGCACATGATTTTATAAAATCTTTTATTGAATACTTAGAAGTTTCATTTGTTGATAAAAAGAAAACTGTATACTTTTTAGAAGGAATGAAACTTACTTTACATTCTTTACTACAGGTGGTTGATGAGATTTTGCATGGAAACGCGGAAGTATTTTTCATATTAACAAAACGACTAAATCAAGATCGCCTTGCAAACACCTTTTCTGTTATTCGGCAAAAAGGTGGAAATAATAAGAACCCATCTTTAGCTGAATTCAATACTATTTTGACCAGAATTATGAGTACGAACATTATCCAATTAAGTTCTTTAGGTAATTGTGAGGAGGATAAAGGTTGTGGTTTAAGCCTAAACATAAGCCCTGAAAAAAGCTTCCCAGTTTCATTGGAAGAAACCGAAATATCCCTTCACAATGAAATATTAGTATCGGACATCAGTTTAAGCTCCGATAAATAACTAACTACTAACTACTTTTTAGAAGACACTTTTGAAAATAGCGCTAGTACTAATACGGATCTGCTTTCAATGAGGTATTTCATAGGTTATGTAGCATTTAAGATTCTTCCTAAATTGAATTGTGATATATGTAAGCGTAAAGTCAGAAACTCTTCATATTTCAAAAAAATTATAGCTCTGATACCGATTTTGGGAACTTAAATGCCCCGTTACAAAAATTTCTGAAAGTAAGCAAAAAACACATTCCAGTTTTTGATAACATTTTTAATTCACAACCGGAAATAGTGGGCATTAAACATTTTACCACGGAGAAGTGCAAACTTGCAACTCCGGAATGGTTTTCTGGCGATTGTTTTGACCATAAACTTATATTATTGGACTTCTTACATTTAGTTCTTCTCAGAAAGCATTGTATCTGGACAGTGGAGAAAAATGAATTGAAAAACATAGGAAAATACAAATTCTTACTGATTAATTATATTTTATACATATAATATTCTAACTTTTTATTTATCTATACCTTTAAAATTTGTTTGTATTATTGTAAGACAGTCCAGCAACAGAGTAGAGAAGAGTCATTACACACAAAATCGCCCAATTTTTTTTTCTTTTTGTCAGTTGTTTTTGGTAAGTAAAAACGGTTAAATAATGGATAGGTATATGATTATTGGAAAGTATTAATGGGTGTTAGATATAGGCATAAGAACAGCACAGTTTTTTGTTGCATTTCGGAGGGAACAGTTCATAAAATGGAGGAAAAGAATATTGAAAAAATTGTCTCTAAAATGCCATTACCACAAATACACAGCGACGCTTTCAATAAGAGAGATAACTAGCAGCGACAAGGACAGAACGTGGATTAGCCCTCTTGGGGAAACCACGATCAAAAAAACGCACCTTGGACTTTACCTCAAAAGGTGGTGTGGAAATAAGTTCATCGAAACATTTTCATAATACCGATCCAATACAGCAATACTTCGGCGCTGTACTTATGTTTATATTCAACTGTTTAAAATAAAATAAAAACAAACACCAGGAAAGGGCTGTCCAATTAAGTTAATTTTTGAGATGTTATTTACTATTTTTATGAAAACGCTATTTACAAAATTTCAGCTCTCTACATCTACGCGTACTCAGGCAATGTTCAAATGTGAAAAACGAAATTTTTGTATAGCAACCCTACAAAGGAGTTATCCGATTTGTCCCATTTCCGAACTAACAATATTTTATTGTACTAAAAACTTTTTTAGAATACGAAATCCTATATATACACTGCTGGTCAAAGAAATAGGTGTAAGCCGTTTTTTTATTCATTTTGGTTCTAAATGAAGTGGCTTTTATCTCAACTTAGAGCAAATTGCAGGAAAATAATCTATTTACGTCTCGCTCACAATTTTGATGTCAATCATATCAAAGGTTACTTCGATTCTTGTACGTGCTGCATAAAGTACTCTAGAAGTGTTTTCCAGCTGGTCAGAAATATAGGTGTGTGCGTAATAAAACAAAAGTTTACAGTTAAATTATAGGTTCAATAGAAATTTTAATCGAAGTGAGTTAATATTAATCATTTTTAATACTTAAAGATTATTTAATGTTATTTAGTTCTTCTAAAATGGGTCGAAAAGCTCACTGTACCCCGGAAGAGAGAAGTTTGGTTCGGCGATTAAGGAAACAAGGTAAAACCTATAAATTCATCGCTGAAGCATTGGGCCGGTCTGAAAATTTTGTAACCAATGCTTTAAAATCTTTAAAAAATTCCGAAAATAGAGGAAAAGCCAAAAAAACCTCCATAACGACTGACCACCGCATATTATTATTATCTAAATCAGATCCGTTTATGTCTTCAAGAACGATTTGTGCGCAAATTGGGAATGAAGTTAGTGCTCGTATAGTTCGTCGAAGGCTACAGGACGCCAAACTACCTGGAAGAATCGCCAGAAAGGTTCCGCTTTTAAGAGGTAAAAATTTAAAGTTCAGGAAAGAATTCGCTGCCAAGTGCCGTTTTTGGAACGGACCAGAAGGAGTAAAGAAATGGTACAACATCCTTTGGAGCGACGAGACGAAAATAAATTTGTTCTCCTCCGATTCTGGGCGAAACGTTCGAAGGCCAAAGGGAAAGGAATTTCATGTACGATTCACGAAGAAAACTGTTAAGCATGGAGGCGGAAATATTATGGTTTGGGGTTGTTTTTCGTGGTATGGCGTAGGCCCTATCTTTCGCATAAACGATATAATGACCAGATTTGAATATAAGGCAATCTTAGAGAATATCATGCTCCCGTACGCTGAGGAAAATATGCCTCTAAGATGACATTTTCAATTCTGGTAAAAAGTTGGCTGCGTGATCAAAACGTCTCTGTAATCCCATGGCCCAGTCAATCTCCAGACCTCAATCCTATTGAGAGCTTGTGGGATGTACTGAAACGAAAATTAGCCGGCCAATATTTCACAAATAAAGACCAATTGTGGGAAGCAGTCCAGAAAGAATGGTATTCCATAACTTTGGCAACATGTCAACAGTTAATCGAATCCATGCCCCGGAGAATTGAAAAAGTTCTGCAAAATAATGGAGGATATTCCGGGTACTGAGGTTAGGAAGGAAGAAAAAATTAAATTTCGAAAAAATTTATGAAATAAATTAGAATATTAATATTTTTGTGTACTACACCTATTTCATTGACCATGTGAAATAAAATAATTTCGATAATAATTGGAATTAAAAGCTTTTAATTTACTTCTTTTGGGTTTTTTTACTTTAGAGTTAGTTAATAAGCAACTGTAATGAATTCAGTTGAGATAAAATTCATTATAATGGAAATTTTTTTGATAAATGAAGGAATTTTTACTCGCATCTATTTTTTTGACCAGCTGTGTATATACAGTGTTGTGCAAAACAATAGCAACCATTTCAATAAAAAAAAGAATTCATGTTTTTTCCTTAATTTTAATTCAGTTATAACAAAAATAATAATTCATAATAATCCACTCATCAAACACCAACAAATTAACATACTTCACAAAAAACAAAAGATTTCATAACTGTAAAAATAAATTAAAAATAGCAGACTTTTGCATTTTGAAGTGTGCGAAACAAGAGCAACTTTGCAACCAACTACGAAAGAATCTTTATCCAACGGGATTTTTTCTATATAACTTATATATAATTTATTCAAGTGAATTGCTGAAAACAGATATTAGTAATTTTTGATTAGTTTACTTGATAAGATCGCTTGAATTTTATTTTTTATTTGGCGCCAAGCAAGTTTCATAATAGTTTTAAGTCAAAATTAATTGAAGAGTATTGTAACGGATCTTCCTAAATCTCAATCGCAAAAAAATACAATATTGATAAGTCTATAATTTCGCGACTTATTAAGAAATATAAAACGACGGGAGAGACTAACACGCTGCATTTAGGTGGACGACCTCGAAAAACTTCAAGCTACACGGACAGGAGAACTACTGCTCTAATTAAAAGAGAACCGTTTATGACGTCAAACGTCATTGTAAGAGTTAAATTTAAGCATAGATTCCAGTACAGTCCGGAGGCGCGCTTTGGAGAATAATTTAAAAAGTTATAGACCAGCCAAGAAACCAATTCTAACTAAGAAACTCTTGCAAAAAAGCTGAATTTAATAATGGGATTTACTCCTTTACATTGAGTCCACTTTACAGATTGAACTTTGCAAAAACACATTTGAATTGGTCCATTGATAATTGGAGAACAGTCCTCTTCAGCGACGAATCCAAATTCAATTTAATTAACTCGGATGGAATGAATACTGTACGAAGACGAAAAGGTGAACGACTCGATCCACGATACTGCAAGGTCACAGCCAAGCATGGAGGTGGTAGTGTAATGGTTTGAACATGTTTTTCAGCTAACGGACTAGGTCCTTTCTACGAAATAAATGGTATAATGGACCGTTTCAAATACAAGGAGATTTTAGAGACGACTATGTTGCCCTATGCCGAATGGGAAATGCAGCTTCGATGGGATTTTCAACATGACAATGATCCGAAACACACATCGAAGCTGGTAAAAGAATGGATTAATGGCCCAATCTCCAGACTTAAATCCCATTGAGAACCTCTTCGGAATCCTCAAACGACGAGTTGGGCTCCAACGTTCCCGAAATAAAACAGAACTAATGCAAACCTTGAAAAAACAGATGGAAAATATACCTGAGGGTATAATTACAAATTTAATAGCATCTATGCCACGGAGATGTGCTGAAGTTATCAAAAAAAGGGCTATTATACGAAGTACTGAGGAATCAGCTTCCATTTATAAAAAGTTGCTATTGTTTTACACACTTCAAAATGCAGAAGCCAGCTATTTTTAATTTATTTTTACAGTTATGAAATCTTTTGTTTTTTGTGAAGTATGTTAATTTATTGGTGTTTGATGAGTGGATTATTATGGATTATTATTTTAGTTATAAGTGAATTAAAATTATGGAAAAAACATGAATCCTTTTTTATATTGAAATGGTTGCTATTGTTTTGCACAACACTGTATATATAATATGTATATCCACTACAAAAATCAAACATGCATAGATCGGTGACCATATGAAATTTTATACGGGCATTCATCTAGGTATCATAAGAATTGGTCTAAGACCAATTCTAGCTTTTTTACTTCTTTACGTTTCGCTTGCTCCTTCACCTCTATCTATCGATATTGAAATTGTTGATAAAAACTTACAAATGGAATTAATTGAAATACAATGTGATTCTTTGCTGAAGCAAAAATGTAAGGAAGTTGGAATACCAGATTTTTATACATATTTATCTTGTAGATCGATTTCCTAAAATGTTATCGTTTGTTACGCGTATACTATCTATGTTCGGAAGCACTTATTTATGCGAGCAACTATTTTCTTTAATCAAAAATAACAAAAATTCAGAAAGGTCAAGATTAAACTATCAACATTAATCGTCAATTTTAAAAATTGCATCAGCTCAATATATTCAACCAAATTTTGGTGAGTTGCTTTGTGAAAAACGTTTTTGGGCCATAAATAGGTTCATAAGATTTGATGACCAAAGAACCAGGGCTGAGCGACAAAAGTTAGACAAAGCAGCTCCGATTAGAGATCTATGGCTCATGTTCAACTCCAATCTAGAGGGTGCATACACACCTACACAAGTAGTGACAGTAGATGAACAACTCTTCCCATATAAAGGGAGGACACGATTCACCCAGTATATCCCATCGAAGCCAGCTAAATATGGCATCAAGGTATTATGGTGGGCCTGCGATTCATCCAATGCCTACCCCTGTAAAGGAATTTTATATACCGGAAAAGAATCAGGCCAGCAAAGAGAGACCAATCAAGATGAGAGAGTACTGATTGAGCTCACCAGAAAATTTATATCAAGTGGTAGAACAATTGTTGCCGACAATTTTTTCACGACATTGGAAGCTGTTGAAAAACTTCGATTGGAAGGAATGGCCTTCGTAGGAACAGTAAGACGCAACAAGAGGTGCATTCCTCAGGAAATGTTACCACATCGCAGCCGCCCAGTATTATCTACAGAATTCGGGTTCCAAGAAAATGTTTCACTGATTTCATATGTGCCTAAGAAAATAAAGCTGTTCTACTATTGTCGTCGGTACATTATAATAATGAAGTTGTTGGTGAAGCAAGAAAACCAGAGGCGATATTATTCTACAACAAGAACAAAGGAGGTGTTGATTTAATGGATCAGATGTTACATGAATACACCTGTAAACGTCAAACAAATCGATGGTCATTGGCGTTTTTCTACAACATGTTGGATGTTGCGGCGTTGGCATCATTCATTTTATACAGAATAGTGAACGAGAAGCAACGAACCCAGAACACAGATTCCCGTCGAAAATTTTTACATTCTTTAGTGAACCAGCTGGTGACTCCACAGATCGAACAACGAATGAATAATTCAAAAATTTCGACTAAATTTAATGTGAGAAATGGAATCGAAGCTTTCTTCGGGAAACCTCTTCAGCACAGAATTCCGGAAGTGACCACGAGCCATTGGCCATCAGCATCGTCGTCTACATCTACTGTAAAAAAATCTTGTTTCATTTGCCGAAGTAATGAAAAAATACAGCGAAAAACGAGATTTTCTTGCATATCATGTGCTAATCCAATTTGCTTACAACATAGCCACCAATGTAACAAGTGCCACAAATGCATCAACGAAGAAGAAGCAAGTCATCAATAGCAGTAAAATCTTGTAAAAATTATAAAATTTGTTAAAAAAAAAATAATATAATAAAATTCTTTCTAAAAAATGAAGAATAAAACATGCTTATAACTTTTTTTTCTGTAATATGGATTTATTTTCATATAATATGTATGGAGGTCCAGCCAGACCTTTTCCGTGGACGGAAGGGTTTTAAAACCTTCATAGACAGAAGGGTTAATAAAGCGCAAGGTCAAAGTTTTAATAAGGTTGCAATTTGTTTGAAGAGCCAGTATTTTCTCATGGAATGCTTATATGTGGCTTTCTCAAGAGCAAAAAATTCCTCTACTGTACGCGTTAGTGGCATACACACAGAGAATATGTAGATACAATATAATCTATTATGTTGGAGTAGTAAATTTTACAATAACGAGAAAATTTTCAAATTTGTGCAATTCTATTACATATTCAATAAATTAAGCTATTTTTTTATAAATGCTATTAAAATTATAATAACTGTTATCAGCAATAAATTTTATTATCTGCAATAAGTTACTTTATTACAGCTACTACAATAGATTATATTGTCATGTAATGAAATACAATACATAAAATATTTGTTGTAATAAATTTTATTGCATTTTATTGTATTAAGCTTGATGATTTTTACTGCAATCTACAATAAAATTTACAGGTTCGAAATGTGTGTAAAATTGGTATGTGTTATTCTCATCACATAACTGTGTGCGTCTTTTCGGATCTATAGTTACAGTTTTTGAGAATTTGTGCAGTGGAAAATCATAGCGAATAAAGAAAAAAGCAGTGTGTTACAAAGAGGTAATCAAAGTTTTGATATTCTAAGGGCAATTGTTATAAATTTATCGAAAATCAAGTTTTTAATTCTTGATCTTTAGAAAATAATATATTTGTTTGAAAAATGGAAGGCGATTGTGATGCAGAAAATATGAACATAACTGATTTCCTTCAAATTGTAGAAGGAAATTATTTTGTTTTGACAAATTATAGTGTTGAATAATCAGTTATTCTTTTTGAAAACCAAAATACTTCTGACGTAGAAGTTTGCCAGTTATTGGAAAAGTGGAATCTGCCGCAACTAAAGAATATATTTTCAGGTGTTATTTTAAATTAAATAAAGAAATTATAACAATGAATATATTGCCTGAATTAGTGCGGAAGTTTATTTTCACGAAAGTTTCGTGTATATTGAAATCGTGTTAATCAGGATATTTATTGAGATATTGTATATGGAATCTTTTTGAGAATATATATAACTTCACTTAATTTAATTGGTGAATTCTTTAGACAATAAGATCGATATTGAGAAGTATATGACGGAAAAACATATTGATAGTTTACTGCCGCGTCGAATATAGCTGACAAAATCAAATTTAGAGGAAGGTTGGTGGAATGGAGGGTTGAACAGGTTTATAACAATTTTGAAGAACAAAAATTTTCTTTCATTATTTGCGACGTCCTATAGGGTTTTCTGTCGTTTCTGTTGCTGAAACTATTTCGTCATTCAATGGCGAAATAAAAAAGTGGCTAACAAATTCTAATCCAGGGGTATTGCCGTCAAGTTCAACATCAAGAGATTCCTCGCCTGTCATACCATCAATTGAAATAATTGTAAAATTTCATATACAGGGTGATTCTGATCAAGATACCTTCCGGTATACCACGCGATTCCTTGAGGTAAGCTGATCAAAAAATTGTTCCACATTCCCCCCCCCCCCCCCCCCCCCTCTAGAAGCCTTCCTTTAGGAGTGGTGGCCAGTTGAAGATATTCGTGAACCCTGATGGGAATAAATGAGTTTAACTTTTGAACCACGACATAGATTTTGGTTATTGTTGGCTTATTACATAGCCAAGAATAGTAGCTGTCGAAAAGTGTATTACTATGTATTCTTTAATTAAGCATCTTTAAATTATTCTCAAATATTTCCAAAATTTCGATTTTTTTACACACAAAAGTTTTTGAAATAAATAAAGGTATTTATGAACAATAACCAAAATCTATGACGTGGTTCAAAAGTTAAACTCATTTATTCCCATCAGGGCTCACGAATATCTTCAACCGGCCACCACTCCTAAAGGAAGATTTCTTGGGGGTCTTGATCAGAATCACCCTGTATAAAAATTTTAATGTATTATGTCAATGTTGCAGAATATAGAGCAAATTTTACTGTCATCTCCAAAAGGAGTGGACGTGACGAATGTTTAGATAAAAATACGCGCAACCAACTAATTACATGTGTTGTTGATTACTTCGTTTATAATAAAATATATATAGGTACAAAGGAAGCATCCATTCTTTCACAAAAAATTGTAAATCGTTTTCCAACTGAATCAACGGTTAATATCTAGGCAAAATTCAAAATTAATCATTATTATATCAAATATACATAGGAAAGTTATTTCGCGTAGGTTTCTTGGGAATGTATGACCCGGGTTGAAAAAGTTTTGTGTTATTCATCCGATATATTTCGGTCATGGGTTTTGACCATTGTCAAGGAGCTAGATGTAAAAATAATAAAAGTAACAATACTTATAATGCGTCATAACAAATTCACTAAAATAAAGATCATTACCTTAGGGATATCACTACATAGTGTGTTTTTTTCAATTATTGTTTCGAGGCTACCTTTAGCATTTTGTCTTAAGATTAGATTTAGAAAAATAATGACATGAAACGAGTAAACTGGGCACTTGTTATAATAAATATGTTAAAATATAATATATATTAAATATGTTATAATAAATATCTAAAAACTATTAAAACATGTAAATAATAAATTATGTAAAAACTGGACTGCACTATTTTTTAAAACTAAGGTGACTAGCAATTGTTGTGTTGTCTATGAGTGTCAATTATACTCTTTTACTGATAATTGATGTACTGTGTGTCCCCTTTGAAGTTCGTGGTGTTAGGCTTTCTAGAGTGTATATATATAGCTTCTATGTTCTTTCGTTTCGTCCAGGATTGTTCTTTGTGAAGTATGGTGGGGTTGTCATAGTTAAAATTGTGATTATTCTTGATGGCATGTGCTAAGCATGCTGTATTATAATTGCGATCAGGCCTCTGTGCCTCAGTGTCATTTGTGGTGAGTTCAGTTGCTCGGCTAAAATCGTTTTTGTGCTCCCGCATGCGTGTTTTGATATCCCTCCCCGTTTCCCCGATGGAGATCTTGTTACAATTGGTGGTGTTACATTAAGTTATTTCAGCCCTGCCGATGCAAGTGGTCGTGCAAGAGGGGCACTGTATACTTATAATAATACTATAAAATTAAGACGTTGAAGTCGATCTCCGACTTCGGAAATTGCATCTGTATCCTGCATTGAAAGAAGAAGTATTGCAGTACAACCAGTCAAAGGTAAACCAGTTTCTTTTATATAACCGCATCCACGAATATGTTCTGTTCGCCATACTGAAAGGTATCATCTTCGAATAATTTTGCATTATGTTCGCGGTGTAAAAAGTTTTGAATATGTACGAACATATAATGGTATTCTATATCCTTCCTTTAAAGATGCCTGTATTGCCAGAAATCTTTTCGAAGATGATATGGAATGGCAAAGAATTATGCAAGAGTCATCGTTATGGCAAATGCAAAGATCTTTGCGCTAATTAATTTCGACAATTAGTATATTTTGTCAGCCTCAAAGTTCTTTACAATTTTGGGAAGAATTTAAAGATGTGCTTTCTGAAGACTTTTTGCGATTATGTAATAATTCACAACAAAGTTTTCAACGAGCTTTGATTGATAATGGGCAGTAATTAGCTCATCACGGAAAAACTTTGGATGATTTCAATTTACCTTCAATCTCGTAATCCCTTCTTAACTTGATGCTCTTTTCTGCACTCATATTTATAATTTATTTATTTATTTATTTATAATTTACAACACATCATGAAAGACACATTTGGCAACTTAATATAAATCGTGAACAAGAAAATCAGGAATTTTGGGTAATTATGACCTATTAAATAGAGAGCAGAAAATATTTTTCGATACAGTCATGACTTCATACAAGTCAACATTATCTCATGATAAACTTTTTCATTTGAGTGTTTTCGCGGGAGCAGGAAAAAGTTTTTTGTTGAATTGTATTTGAAATAAATTTCGGTCAGATGGCCTAAAAATTCCAATTCCATTGACTTGAAAGTCAGTATGTGGTATTAAGCCAAATTATCGTGATGGCGCATACCTTAGAAAAGCTAAGATAATTATTTGGGCTTTAGTGCACCATGATACGACACTTAGCTTTAACGGCTGTTAATAGATTATTTCAAGATATTATGGAAAATAACTTGGTATTTGGTGGAAAAGTTGTTATATTGTTAGTCTCATTACATTCCAATGAAACTAATACAATTGAAAGCCCCCTTTGGAAACATTGTCACAAAAAATGCGCACTGATGCTTCAGAAATAGAATGTTCTAATTTGTTATTGAAGTTAGGAGATGGCCGACTTCGAAATCGATATGGAATTACCACATTCTTGGATAAAGATATGATTGAAATTCCACCCGAAAATCATGTGAATGATTGCTCTATTCGTGATATTTTCGGTGATGATATTTCAATTACTTCTGAAAAGATCTAATTTGACGTTCAATTTTAAGTACCCGGTGATACTGTATTTAAAACTATTGAAGATGTTTTATTAACATTGCCCGGTGAAAATAAAACATATTATAGCGCTGGCTCTATTTCGTGTGATAATTCTGAAAAGGAAGATATGTATGTACCTTTTAGAATATGTTAACACCCTAACTCCTCTTTGTATGCCTCCTCAAGTTTAATTTAAAAAAAGTGGCAATTATTATGCTTTGAGAAATTTGAATACCAAAGCGGGATTATGTAATGGAACTCGCTTAATTGTCAGAGAGCTTATGGACAATGTAATATACGCAGAAATTGTAACCGATACAAATAAATACCACAGAGTATTTATACCGCGTATTACATTCCCGTTAGAATTGCATTCTCTATTACTATTAATAAAGCGCAAGATCAAAGTTTTAATAAGGTTGGAATTTGTTTGAAGAGCCAGTATTTTCTCATGGAATGCTTATATGTGGCTTTCTCAAGAGCAAAAAATTCCTCTACTGTACGCGTTAGTGTCAGAAACACAAGCAGACAGAATTATTGGTAAACTCTGAGAAAGTTTCCACAAAAAATGCTCGCTGTCGCTTTCATGTTTATTTTTTATCCCTTTTTTCCCGTTTTTAATCTTTCTGCCGCCCTCATTCTCTCTCAAGGGCGTACCCAGCTAAGGGCAGGGGGGGGCGCAATAACCAACGATGACGATTTTTTTTATTTTTATTTTATTTTATATAAATAAATAGAGAGTTGATAGTTGATGTTTTATATGTATCTTGATCTTCTATATATTTAAACATTATTTTCATACTATACCCAAATACAGAGTAAATTTTGTGTCCATTTTTAGGGACTATTCGTCAAAAAAGAAAAAAAGGTCGCGACAGTAGCAGTGGAAGCGATGATAACGACGACAAAAGTGTAATGCTACGATCATCTTAAGGCATCACATTCTTTAGCAGCACCTGTGAATATAAATGTCCCTGAAGATTCTTCTCCCTCAACATTGCAACAAGCTTATGAGGTCAAAGCCGATCCGGAAATTATAATTAACGACGATGGCTATCATGAAAATGATCTGGGTTGTTATGTTGGGTTAGCACCCAGCTGTCGGCTTGGAGTTATTACAAAATCCTTCGATCCCACCAAGTAATGACAATTATGGAAGTGATGCGACCCATTTACCGAGGAAAATAAATCATGCTTGAATGGATCAATATGCACCGTGGCTAGTATATTCCAAACACTGTGTTTTGTTTCCTCCGCCCGTAACCACTGTGAGAGGAACTTTAGGATCATTTAAGATCAGGTCATACACAAAATTCAAGAATATGCATAGACTGCCGAAAACATGCTTCTACCAACCTTCACCTAACAGCGACAAGTGTTACAAAGAATTTCCTTGAAAATGTTCCTGTCGACATCTTATTGCAAAGTGGACACCAAAAAATAATCGATGAAAACAAACAAATAATATCATCGTTTATTTCTTGTATAGTATTTTACGGCACGCATGATAAGACTCTCAAGTCAAAACAAGCAGATGAAGGAGTTTTATTAGATTTATTGAAGTTACGAATCGATTCAGCCGACGACAAATTAAACAGTCACCTAGAAAAACGCCGCAGCAATACAGTTTATACATCACCAAGGATACAAAACGAATTAATAAGTTTATGTGGCGAAGTTATTAGGGGGAATGTAATAAGTGATGTTAAAAGGACAATGATTTACGCAGTCTTAGCTGATGAAACAGCAAACGTACCTGGGAAAGAGCAGCTATTAATAGGCTTGCGGTTGTATGACGAAAGCAAAGTGAAAATCCGGGAAGAATTTGTAGGTTTTTTTTTCAGCAATCGCCGAAGCAATTGACAATGGCCTGATATACAAGATAATTTATTTCCAGGGCAAAAGTATACTGATCGGCCAAAGTTAGTAGCGCGCGTTTTTGAAATAAAACTGAATACGTTACTGTTCGTCCTCACGATAATTTGAGAACAAGTTCACTTAACTTTATATGATATAAACTAATGAACATATATGGATAAAATCACTTGAAATGCGATAAGAGGCTTTCTTTTACATCAAACCGTAAATACTGTATATATTTAAATAAAAAACAATAAAAAATACTTTTAAAATGATTTTTATAAAATAAAAGACTCCAAAGACTTTTAAAATGATTTTTCATAAAATAAAAGTCTCGAAAGACTTTTAAAATGATTTTTATAAAATAAAAGTCTCAAAAGACTTTTAAAATGATTTTTCATAAAATAAAAGTCTCAAAAGACTTTTAAAATGATTTTTCATAAAATAAAAGTGTCAAAAGACTTTTGAAATGATTTTTATAAAATAAAAGTCTCAAAAGACTCTTAAAATACTTTTATAAAATAAAAGTCTCGAAATACTCTCAAAAAGTTTTTTTGTTGGATAAAGGTCTGAAAAGACTAAAAACTTTTATTTCCTACCCTAAAAATTTACTCTTAACTTTTACTTTTAAAAATAAAAGTTAAAAGTATTATTAAAATTTAATTTATAAATATAAAAGTTTCCAGTCGAACTGGACTTAAAAAGAGACTTAATGGAGAGTTATTTTCACGGTCTGGTTTTAAATATTGCTTGGAAATTCCGTATAATAGAAATATGTAAGCAAGACTGAAAATGTAAATTATAACAAGTAAAAAAGCTAGAATTGGTCTAAGACCAATTCTTATCATACCCTAGATGAATGCCCGTATTAAATTTCGTATGATTACCGATCTATTCAAGTTTGATTTTTGAAGTTGTTTTTCGCATATATTTCTAGAACGGTTTGTCGTACAAAAAAAAATGATTATAACCAATTTTATAGGATTTCGTATGCTGCAGAAGTTTTTGGTACAATAAAAATGTCTTGGACTGGTCGTTTTCAAAGTATACGTAAAAAACCTAAATTTTTATATGGCAACACCAAGAAGGAGTTTCCCGATTTAGTCAATTTTTGACATTTTATTTGCCAATGTAGTAAAAACATCATGTACGAAATTTTAGCTCTCTACGTCGACGCGTTCTCAGGCAGTGTCCAAATATATAACGGAAAACGAAATTTTTATATGGCAACCCCACGTAGGAGTTGCCCGATTTGTCTCATTTTCGAACTTAATTTTACTTTTTTTTTTTAAAGTCCATGTACAAAATTTCAGCTCTCTACGTATACGCGTTCTCGAGTTATCGTGCGCACAGGCGGACGGGTATAAAAAGAAAAAAAAGTATAAACACACATATATAAAATTGTTAAGTAAAAGAAAACATATGTATAAACACATATAAAAATTTTCAAGTAAATGAAAACATGTAGAAACACATAAAAATAAAGCAACATTTTCATAACATCTCTGACATTATCAATTCTATCGATCTGAAGTGACATTTCTACTTATTAAGTGCTCGGCGACGACATACCGAACAGAAAAGGAACACTTATTTATTGAACAGACTCTATAAAATGGATTTCGGGAGTACATTTAATTATAATTCGTTTCATTATTAATATATATATAGAAGGAATTACCTTATCAAGTGCTACACGACGTTTTAGCTGAAAGAAAAGGAAGTTATTATTGTCGCACAGACCCCAGGTTATTGCCGTGAACAACACAGCAGCCCACCGGCAAAAGCGAAGATTACTTACGCCAGGGCTCTACAGAGGAAATAAGTGCTAGAGGAACCTGCTCGGTGTCCAATAAGCGGGCACAACAGTGAAGCTTTTACCACAACTTGTTAGGATCCAGGTTTCAGTGTAGGAGGGTAACCTCCCTTGTCAAACTGCGAGGCGTCTTTTTTTTTCAGTAAGATGATTTTTATTTTGCTTTGTCGAACTCTGCTAACTATTTCGCTCTCCTTTTGACAACGGGGTCCTCCCCTTTCGCCATGGGTTTTGTTTTGTGTGTGGACAAGCGCTCAAAGCATTGGCAGTCCTTCCTGAGCAAACCTAGGTAATGTTATAAATTACCAACCTGCTAAGCGGTGCTTTAAACAGCTAGTTTGCCACCAATTGTATATTGCTTTAAACTATACAATTGGAATGATCATAGCTATCAGGAACTATAGACTGCTTTAAAGTTTATGGTATTCGTCATAGCTGGAACAGTTGTACATCGCATTCAAGTGATAAGCATTTTTAAACGCAATAAACTGTGTGTGGTGATTTAAACGGTATACAATGCTTTAAACTGTATATGGTGATTTGAACCATACACAGTATAATAGACCTTAATGACAGTGCTTTAAACTGGTTACAGTGCCTGTAAAGTATTTATTGAGAATCAATTACACAATAAATTGGAATCTTTTGAATTCAAGAGTTATAAATCACAAACATTTATAACTCTTCTCATATTGAGTTTATATATTGCTTTAAAGTATATAAATCACCAGACTATAACGTTTCTTTCAATTATTCTAACCACCACGTTTTCTATTTAATTTCAGACAGAAAACTGCAGAATTAAAGCGTTAGTATTAATACCAAACAAACCGAATTGTTGTTAGATATAAGTTTTGTTGTTTACATATTATAAGTTTCTGGTGTCAGACGTTTGTTGTTGGTGTTTTGATTAGCGCCTTTATTTATTTATAATTTTTATAGCGACCTAATAAGAGGTTCGTACACACATTATAACGTTTTTGATCCTGGTATTGGTGTTTAAGACTTATTTCCTCCAGCTCCGCCACATACATATATTCGTATAGATATACATAATGTTGACTCTCGTTAAATCAAACCTGCGATAATACGAACCTCTCTATAATTCAAAGTTATCACGAGTTTCCTACAAAATCTCTTTATATTTCGAACTAAATCAATACATTTTATACACTTGGTAATTCGAACGAAAAAATCATTGCTACGTAACAAATCAACGCGTTAATTCGAACTCATCGGCGTCAAACACTCGACAATTCAAAGTTGGAAAGAGACAGAAAGATTGTAAGTACATTTTGAGACAAGTTCAAACTTGTATCATTGTACACGAGCATTGCCGTCTTTATGTTCCAGGCCGTGACACAAAACGATTTTACTACTTGCAAAAGTATTAGAGTGGTACGATTTCGCACTTCTCTTATCAGTTGTTGTTATGAAAAAATGCATTACTTTCAACTTCAAAAGTTTTATTCAGGAATTTTGTTATTTAATTCCTTGTGCATTTACCAGCATAAAAATCTAAGTACTTTCTTTAAGAAAATTGTTTATATTTTATTACTCAAACATAACACTACACATAAAATGAGAAAATGCGTTGAAATCTGTTGCCTTCATACAAGCTTTCATTTTTCTGTGTGTTTTCTCACAGAGAAATGAAAGCAAATAGTTCTTAAATTAGATCTACTTTTGTTTGAAACTGATTTTCTTTTGAAAATGTATAAAAACCTAAAGTATAAATCATACTACCATAAAGGCAACAAATTTGCCTATAAAATAGGCTAATATTTGAATTACCTTTGAATTATAATTTAAAAGTTATGAGGAGTTAAACACAGAAAACCGTTGCCGTCCATTCGATTCACAGCGCAGTGAGCAAGCGCAGCTTGTGAAAACATGAGGCGAATGTGTACCTCTGCCGATTCATTGATTAAAAAATACTTTAAGTCATGTTTGAAATGAAAAAACTGAATTATTTGATATGGAATGTTGGAAATATTTTTAAATTGATAGAAGCATTACGGGGTAATATAAATAATGGTTAACATTGTCTTTTTGTTTTTATTATACTTAAGAAGTTACTGTGTGTTGAACATTGAAAGACTTATTTTTTTTCATATAACTCAATAAGCAAGCACAAAGCTCTGATTGCTTTCTAGTGTGATTTGTGGTATGAAGGCAACAGAATTCAACGCATTTTCTCATTTTTATTTGTAGTGTTATGTTTGAGTAATAAAATATAAACAATTTTCTTAAAGAAAGTACTTAGATTTTTATGCTGGTAAATGCACAAGGAATTAAATAACAAAATTCTTGAATAAAACTTTTAGTACGTAGGCTTATTTACATTGTGCAGAAGGTTGAAGTTGAAAGTAATGCATAATTCCATAAGAACAAATGCTAAGAGAAGTACGAAATCGTACCACTTTAATACATTCAAAGAATTTGATGTCATGGGCTGGAACATAAAGACGGTAATGACACGAGCCTTTGTTTTTGTTATGATTAGTTTGTCACACTTCCGAACGAATTGGTTTGTTTAGTTATGTTTCAGTTATGTTACTCTTTCGTTGGTTGTATACAGCTTAAAAGTTTGTGTTAGTTATAAGTCCTAAAAAGTATAAATGCTTGATAATTGCTGAAAAGAAGAAGTTAATCGAAAAAGTAGAGGGAGATGAGAAGAAAAGTGATGTTGCAAAAGAATTTAAGATTCCTCTGAGTACTCTCTCAACCATAATAAAGCACAAGGAGAAAACTGATGCTGCTCAAACTGCTGGAGTATGGAAAAGAATTACTAAAGGTGAATTTCCTCGTCTGGAAGAAAGCCTGGTCATTTGGCTAAGACAGTGTGGAGGACAAAAAGTGTCTATTAGCGGAAACTTGTTAAAGGAAAAAGCAAAAGAGTTCGTATCTACTCTAAGCATCAAAAAACTTTGCGGCAAATGAAAGGTGGCTTACAAATTAAAAAAAAAGAGAAATGGAGTTAATGGGGACATGAAACGACCAAAGCGAAAATTTTTACTATTTTTAGACAATTGCACTGTCAACAACAGTCCTCCTACAACTTCCAAATAGCAACCATTGGACCAAGGGATCATCCATAATTTTAAGACGTTCTATCGCAAATAAATTGTTAAGCTCATTTAAGAATCTCTTGACAAGCAGCTAACTGCGAATATCACGGTTCTGACAGCTATTTTACTGATTGACAAGTCATGGAGAGCTGTAATACCCCTAAAGATGTTCAACTGCTTCAAAAAATCCGGTTTCATAAAAAAAGATCAGGAAAATCTTCCAATAATTATGGATGATGAAGAACCAGTAATAGAACACTAGTTGACATCAGCGGTGTGAATTTTTCTGACTTTGTTCAAGTGGATAAAGATGTTGCTTTCTCAGGTTCACTAACCGATGGCAAAATTTTATCTGCGACAGATACGAATGAAACAAGCAACGTTGAATATGAGGACGATACATCAGAACCTTTGGCAGTTAAGGAAGCAAGAGCCTCATTCGATACCTTACAAAGCTTCTGTCTACAAAACGAAGGTGATGAAAAAGCATTTCAGGCACTTTTTCTCTTAAAAAAAATTATTCAGCAGTCTGAGCAGCAGCAATGTGCTTTGAAGCAAACCAATATAACAGAGTTCTTTCGAAAGATTAATTAATTCACATTATGAATATATACACCAATGTATGTACACTAAACTTTTGTTAGCTAATGAATAATAATTGATCAACACTTAATAATTCGAGGTTTTATTTATTTTCTCTCAAAAATTTCGAACCATTTGATATTTCAAACACTCGATAATTCGTAATATTTTAAGAGTCCCTCGAGTTTCGAATTAACGAGAGTCGGCTGTATATATATATCCTCCTCTCAGCAGCACATCTTGTCAATTATGAGCGGTATGATCAACATGTTCGAGTAAGAGCCAAATGGGTGGTGGCACGGTCGCGCAATGTGACCCTGAACTCATACACACCCACGATATGGGGCTAAGAATTTTATTTTGGACCGTGACGACTTAGCCAGCCAGGGGGGGGGGGGGGTGGGCCCAAATCATGTCCGGTCCGGACTTCATCACCATCCGAAGTCCTCGCTCTCTCTCTCTCTCTCACTCTTTGCGTTGCTCTTTCTCCGGGTGACTTATCAATTGTTCGGCGCCGATTTTCAATCAGTTTTCTCTTTTACATTTCAGTGATCAACAAAAGGAATTCTCAATTTTCCATTTTCTCTGTTACCTTACAGATCTTTTTATTTCAGCTTTTCGTATTTCAGGTTGCAGGAGAGCGAGCCGATATTGATATAGATGAGCAAGATTCTTTTTTTGTATTATTGCACGCACAGCTTCTAGAAGTGAGGGGATGTAGGTGGCAAGAACCACCCCAGCTGTCTGACCGCTAGCGGCAGGCAACATGCTGTGCGGCCACCCACACATATTCCCCAAAGTGAATTTTGCGGCTGGAGGTGTCTGTCGCAGCCTCTACCTGTGTTCATGTCAGAGTGGGCACAGGTAGATCTGACGATGGCGCGCTCTTTGCTACAAGGTGCCCAAACTAGGTTTTTTTTTCTTCCGAAATTAGTCAAGCTTCCTTTGTGCGATGTACGTTCCTCAGTATTTTCTCGGTTTTAAATTTTTTTTTCTTTGTAAAATCTTAGCTTCTATGTTCATATCATTCAAGTTTTTCTTGGAGACCCATCGACTATTTTCTAAATCGGCGTTCACCTTTTGATTCTGTGGTGTCCTTGGCGATGGGATTGGGTTAGCAAGCTGCTTTCACCGTTTTTTTTTCCTTCGTTGGTGCCCGTCGTAAGACATCGGCACTGACAATGCATGATGAGCGGGTAATCAGTGGAAATTGAACTCTGTACGCGAATCACACTTTACGAGCCTCGGGTCCGTTCACAGCTGCTAGTCCCAGGAAGAAGCCAGTATTTTCCTATATTTGTGGCAGTAATTGTTGTATCGCGTGCATCGGGACGAGTTGCTTCCTGTCTGTTAAATTTTCTATCTAAATCTGCAAACAATAAGCTTGTCTATTTATTTTGAGGCACATGTAGTGGACAAAATTGGTTAACATGGCAGCGATATTTCTATACTCTGTCAACAAATTGAATATTCCTGAAATTAATCGTTTGTTTTTTGAAAGTGGACATTCCCAGATGGGCTGTCTTAGCGTTCATGCTAACATTGAAAAGAAAACCAAATATGTAGAAATATTCTATCCAACAGCCTGGTACACTGCAGTTCGAATGACTGGCAGCTCAAGAAATAAAACTGTTCATGAAGTCATTGAAATGACTTCTTAGATTTTACCAATATGCAGAAGACTTTCCTCAAAAATCGGACAAAGGATACTGATGGTGATAAAGTACACTGGCTTAAAATAAAATGGCTTCAGTTTATAAAAGGAGATTCACAACACGTTTATTTTAAGTATAGTCAAAATGATGAGAAATTCCAAAGCATTAAGTTACTCGCCAGAAACGAAATAGTAGTATAGAAAACCATAATTTGATTGCTAAAGACTTGTTATAAAATCAAGTAAATTTAACGATTTAATGAATCTATGCTCAACTAAAATAATAAAGGAAAGTTATCATTATTTTTATAAATCATTAAAGTGGAGAGGGCTGGCGGATATTGATAGTGAAAATGAAAACGAAGAATTGTAAGTTCCATTATAAATAATTAAAGTTTTTTTAAAATGTTGTGAGCTATATATTAGCGCTCAAATTCTATTATGTAACGTTGTTTAAAAAAAAAATGAAGGTATTGCATTTTAAAATTACTTAAATCATCACTCAATGTATTCAATCATAACGATTGATATGCAGATCAATTGGTATCATGTATGTGCGTATCACATTATCTACATACGTACGTACATGTATGCAATCAATATATTCAATCATAATAATTGATATGCAAATCAATTAGTATCATGAATATAGGTATCACATTATCTACATACGTATATACATGCATGCACAACAGTACGCGCATCTATTTTCGGAAGATGAATTTCACGCTTTCACCCCAACAACGTCGGTTCGACGTCATACAAAAAACCTAAAAACCCATGCATCTCAAATTACATTCATACGGCTAACCAATTCTTATTTTTAGAAAAACTGTCTCTCTTGTCTTTTTATAGCTAGCCGACAAATTAATAAATAAATCAGATTGCTGTCGCAACATTTTTGCGGCAAATACACAGCACTAGAACAAAGAATGCAAACGCCACAGCATGAGGCCGACTTTAAACATTCCTACGGCACTGACCTACCCCACGGTGTAGTACATATATACTACCCTCATACACTACTCTCATTCAGAACATTTGTAGTACATACATACTGCCCAGATCATTCAAATATTTAGGGTAAATTAGCTAGAAAAATCATGCAGTACATACATACTACACGCATTCAAACTAGCCAAGAAAAACCCAGCCAAATGATGTAATTACATATGTCCTCATTGACAGTGAAAATAACTATATTACTTCACGATAATACTTCCGCCAAAACATGCAGCAACCCATCATAAACATATGTGCAAATCATTGCCGCTACCTTTACCTTTTCTTAACGGCACTAATAAACAGACATTATGTAATATAAACATTTCGCCGCTTTGCATGAACTTGCGCATGCAGTGACACTGAACAGTGATTGCACTGAATGGCAATTGCCTATGGGTCATCAATTCACACGAACAACTTACGTTATAATTGCATCACGTAGAATTTAGCTTCGACTGAAGCAATGTGTTAATTTGTAATGTATGTCGTCATAAAAACATATTTCGACGACTTTAGAATTTATGTTAGGTAAGTAGGTAAGTTAAGAAAATTCCCATACTTTGTACATGGGACTAATAATGAAGATGGAAGTGCTGTAACCATAAATGGAGATCGGTATCGGTTTATGATAGAAAATTTTTTACGTCCTGCTCTTGAAAACAGACCTGAGATGTGGTTTCAGCAGGATGGAGCCACTGCCCGCACTGCCCGAGACACAATGGCACTTTTAAGGCAAATTTTTGGACAGCGAATAATTTCAAGAAATTCGGAAATTAATTGGCCAGCGCGTTCGCCAGATTTGTCAGCACCCGACTATTTTCTTTGGGGTTATTTGAAGGAGCGAGTATATGTGAACAAGCCCGAGACAATCCTTGAACTCAAGGCCAACATTGTTGCAGAAATTCGAGCGCTACAGCCACAAATGTTGAAAGATGTTATGGAAAATGCTCTAAAAAGAGCCCATCATTGCGAAGCTAATAACGGCGGTCATTTAAGTGACATTATTTTCCATACTTAGCGTAAAAAAATTTCCATTTTGTATATTTTATAATCTAAAAAAAAAAAAATAAAAAAAATATATAAACGAAAAAGTTATTAAATTTTTAAACCCCATGATGACTTTTGGCCCACCCTGTATAAAAAGCCAGAACATCTTTGAATAAACGAACACTTTTACTTGAGACTGGAAAGTGATAGTATTTCATTTTAACTAAACCTTCCTCTCTAAAGTCGGCAGTTCAAGTTATTCTTGAACGCCATAGATACTGGTAACCTCAGCTGGCCATTGGCTTAGCTACCAGAATATTACAGCTGTTCCTGAGCAGTAGCCACTGCTGAAGAGAATCAACATCAGATTATCTGGAGCTTGAAGATAATCATTACAACGGATAGTACATGCAGTTTGTTTACTTTGTTTACTTGTACATAATTGGGAAATCCCATGTGTATAAAGTGCATGCTACTTATTGGATAATGTACGTTGTGTTTTTTTCTTCTTTTCGTTCTGTTGCTCACTTCCTATGTACTTATAAGTGAACTTCTTTCGGTTTGCTTATTTTTATGTAAGTATTTAGAAATGAGCCAATGGGATAAGAGAATTTCTTTTTACGCAGGGGAAATGATCTGATGAAATGTCACAATATTGCGTGCATAGGCAATATTGGCTATATCCAATATATTGGAAAGGCGTTCCCGATATATGTATTCTAGCTCCGAAGGTACTGGACAGTCAATTTTTCAAAGTGTCACTAATAGGTCGACCCCCCACCAGAGGTAAGGCAACCTATTAGCAAGTCAAAATATAAAGAAAAAGAAGTTTAACAAAATAAATTGTAAACAAGTAAAGCCGTAAGAAATAAACACCGTAAGTGCTAAGTGAATCGAGTTGTTTAAAAACCTTAATTTGGCTGGTGATCTTCGGACGTACCAAGCACTCCCAGTCCAAGTTACAGACACTAATAAACGCCAAGTAACAAAGGAAAGAAATATCCGTAGTGAAAACTTTGTTGCTCATAATCTCAAAACGACAGACGAAGCTTTACGCTATGTTTATGCGCAATAAGAAAAGCTAAACCAACAGCAAATGGTACGCTACAGTAAACGATCAATGAAAAGGTTTACATTGTAGCTTTCTTTGTTTACCTCTACCTGCCTAAAACTTTGGGTAATGCCCGCTGTGCATTATTTGCATGCACAGCAAATATGATCAATAATGAATAAGGCAATTGGCCGAAGGTATGTGATTGGTCAAAATAATTTAAATGAGTAATGTCAGCAATTTTAAAAGTGTATAAATTCAGTGTAATGAGATTAAATAAATCAGAGTTAATTTTTAATTGCAGGTGTTTGTATCACTTTGTGACCTAACTGTAGAGCTCCCTCAGCTCCAATATGGAAACACCCAAAAGGTAATTGAGCTTCCTCAGCTCTTGCCTTTGCATTACTAATAGAGCTTTTTAGCTCTGATAATTTTTCTGGCTATTCAAATAGTGAGCTCTATAGCTCCTACCTGGATAAGCCGCTTGACTAATAGTGGGCTCTTCAGCTCCTACGAGTCAAGCATTTTGTCACACAGTGCCTTACGAGGCACTCCGACAATACGAAGAATAAAAGAAAAAGTTTTCTACACATTCCTTATAACAACAAAACAAAATGTCTAGCCTCAGGAAAACTTTGGCAATGTTTTAACAGACTGAAACGAAATTTGAAAGGGTCAACCAGACATTCTGAAACAATCGTAAGCGAAACTGCATCAACCGATACGAATGACAAAATTTCTTTCCTAAAAGCAATAAGCTGTCAAGTGTTAAGTGTGGTGGACAATCGTGTTTAACGTGAATTTTGTTTTTAAAGTGTTTTTAAATGTTTTTAATTACATTTTAGTGCTTTGTTTGTGTCTTTTGTGTTCTAGTTTGGTTATTGTATATTATTTTGGGTGTAATTTAATTTATACTGGTGTAATTTTATGTTTTTGTTTTTAGTGCTAGCTAACCCCACTTTTTTTTACATAACGTGCTTTGTTTGTGTAATTAATGAATCATTACCTACATTCATCATTTCTTTATTAGCGCCACAATATCGTAATTAGCTCAACCAACGTACATACATCATTTTTATTATTAATATATCTATACCGAATCATTATCATTCATATTTAATAAGAATCTTGTTACGTACAAGATTACATGCATACATACGTACATACACGATAATGATTTCTTGATTCTAGCAAGCAAAACATACGCGCATATGTACATATATATAACGTACTAACATATAATAAATTGACAAATTGCGGCAATACGCCGGCTCTTTGTACAAAAACACAAACACGGCATGAGACCAATTTCATGCATTATAATGGCACTAGGTTAACCTTGACCTAACCCACAGTCATTACATGCCGCTTATTTTTTCCTCACACAAAGTTGAGAAACCTCATGTGTTGATATTTTTACTTGTACCTACATAATTGGGAAATCCCTTGTGTAAAGTGAAATAGCAATTGACCCACTTATTGGGCAATAGTGCCGAGTTTTTTTGTAACATTGGTTTCTTCCCTATATATATGGTTGACCAATGGTTGCAAAGAAATTCTTGAATAAAGGGGAAATATTCTTTTGAAATTTTCTGATATTGCGGATTAGGCAATATTGACTATTACCAATATATTGAGAAGGCGTTCCCGATATATTCAATTTCTAGAATTCCTATATTGAATTTCCCAACTAGTTACCCCCATACCAAATTTGCTGAGCAATGCCAAAACCTAACTAAATAAAAAGCCGATGCATCTCAGGGACCAGGCAGTCATATTTCCAAGGAATCACTAATAGGTTGACCCCCCACCAGAGGTAAGGCAAGCTACTAGTAAGCCCAAAAGTAAAAAAAGTGAAAAGAAGCTGTAACTTAAAAGTAAATTATAAAATTATAAAAAGTATAGTAAAGTGAAAGTAAAACTTGTGAACCCAAATAAAATTCAAGTGTTAATTCGAATAAGCTAGTTCTTTTCTTTGGAGACTAGAATTGGTTTGGTGATCTTCGGAGCTTTCCAAGCACTCCCAGTCCAAGTTACAGCAAACATAGGCTCGTAAAAAAATTTTGGTGGCAGCGTTGCGGATCTGATTTAATCACAGCTACCTATTAACTGCAAAAGGTAACCTAAGCCAGGCGCTTCAGGGTGTACCCAAAGTTGTTGAAGAAACAACCCAATCCCAGGGATTGTGCACAAACATACAGAAATATCAACACGTAAACATAAAGAAGAAATGGACCCGAGAAAAAGCAGAGAAAACAAGCTCCAGGACATCAAAGCAGAAATCAAGGAGTATACCCGACCAGCAGAATCCGATGAAGCAACGATGGATTTCCAGGAATGCGTGAAAACCCAACAAAGACTACGCAGGTACAGCACTCTTCGAAAGTAAGTCGAAGAAATTGATAATCATATATCAAATTTATACTGTCAAATATTATATAAATATATATAAGTGTTTCCCAGAAATCAAATAAGGTGTTCTAGTGTTAGTGAAAAAAAATTTTTTCTTTCGATTTACATATAAATTATTACGCTCCTTTAATGTTGAAAATCTTCAGATAAAGTAATCAGGTGCTTAAGTCCTACTTGAATTTTGATGACTTCGGATTTATTTTCTTCTCTCTCGGCGACTTAAATAACGATTTTTTTTTTGTTTTGTGTGCTGCTGTGAGCTTGATGCTCTCTTTTGTAAAAATGTAATACTCGACGGCCTTTCGTAAAATTTAAAATTTCCCTCTTTGTGTTACTTTATATTCACGTGTTTCGTGTTTCGATCATATAGAATTTCATTGCATTATTTTCCTTAATCGTATATCTGTACTCTATTGTACATTACTCCATTTATTCCTTGTGTTAAAAGTGTTGTTCTTGTTCATTCGCACCTAACCACTGAAAAGTAAGCGAAAACGTGTTAGCAAGACAAGACAGTCGCTACACGTTTCCGCGATTATTCAGCCCAGGCCGGGAATAGCCATAGACATACGGCTGCCCGATTAGCTCGCGCTTCTCGTTATTTACGTGCTTCAAATCGGTCTTCAGACCTCAGAATAGCATTGTCGCAAACCAAACCATCACGCTAGAGAGTGTAGGCACAGACAGTTCGATGAACGCCGCACTCAGTACTCAACAAATAGGCCTGCTAAAATTCGGGGCTCATCCAAGAGCTTATCAGCATCAAAATTTGCCTAATGCGGAAAATAATGGCAGAGGACAACCTCGTCACATGAAACAAGTAAGGTGAACAACCCCAGAAAATTTTTCCTTGGGAAACGATTGTACGCAGGTGTATTCAGACGGCGAAACCCCCCGCGAAAAAACTATTCAAGCCGTAGTCCATCAACCACCCAATTAAGCATCCCAATAAAGATGCATAAAAGCGCCCTAGTGGTTGCTTACCATATCGATATCTCCCAGAAATCAAAAGCGAACTTTATAATAGATACTGGTGCAGAAATAAGTCTACTCAGAGCAGACTGACGATTCCGCTCTTGTATATGAGAAACAAAAATGCACAATTACCACCCTGTCTGGTAATTGTTTTCCTTCATTTGGAGTTTCATATGGAACAATATCCATCCAAGATAACTGCAAGATAGAACACCCCTTTCATATCATACCAAACGGTAATAATTTACCCTATGACAGGATAATAGGAAATGACTTCTTACCTAAATACCAATGTGTAATAGATTATTCAAAAAATATGCTAGTTATAAACACAAATGCCTGGTTACGAATGTCAATTCAAAAAAATGTCTCCGTTAGAAGGTAAAATCAATAAAATAAATAATGAAAGCAATACTTTCGAAGCAAAAAATTCAGCCACATTGAGCGATGTGCCCACAAGTAGTGATTGCAATAACGCAAATATATTGATGTAATGAAGCGCCACTCATTAAGCGGCATTCATCACTTCCCCAAATCAATCAAGCGTTATCAATATCAAATTAAATGAACGAAGACCCCATAATTCCAATGTACATACGTACCTACATATTTCTGAAAACATATCTTTTCGTACGTACATACATATTCCAAAAGCATATGTACGTACATACATATCTATTGTCATACGAGTATTCCCGGCAAATTACTTACAAAAATTATGTAACAATTTCTTCTTCAAAGCAATTAACTATTTCTCTCTGAAGAATACTCAAATTACAAAACATTAAAAACATTTTCTTTTTCAAGTAACAATGACTCGACCTTTTCAATTCATATCGATTGACAATAATTCCATCAGAATTATTGTCAACTCAACATTTTTCCATTTTTAATACAATAGCGGCAACGCGCTGCATTGTTTACATGAAACAAACCCCTCAGCACGAGACCAATTCTAGTCATGTAGCGGCACTGGGCTTGTCCCTGACCTACCATACAACCAGTGAGCGCTTGCTTTAATTGTTTTTCACATGTTGGGAAATACGCGTAATGTGCCTAGCGTTTGACCCACAAATTGTGTTCTGTTGTTCTTCGTCTTTTTTTTGTTGTCACTAGCTTGCTCATATGTATATGGTAAATACTTTGAGTAATGAGTATGACGAAAAAACAACATTATGTGTAATATGCATGAGGTTTTGACCCCTTTAATGGCGCTACATGAAGTTCCTGGTCATGTATATTCTATTAGCCAATAGACGGCCTTTAAAATGCTTAAATGCAGGGGAATCATTCAAGAATATTGCTTAGCCATACAATATCGATATTCACCGTTATATATTGATGCAATATCGGTAGGCGTACTCAAAATTTCCTCGCATATTTAACTGGGGAAATAGTTAGAATAGTGCTAAGATTGCTAATACTCACTATATACTTTAACCCCACTATGAATAATTCAGCCTTTAGCTGATTATTCAAAATTTGGAACCAAAATTCCAAATAAAAAGCCGATGCGTCGTTAGCCAGAGGCAGTCAGTTTTAATCAGTTTTTAAAAAGGAACCAAGTGACCCCCGACCCACGGTAAGGTCTCTTGTTCCCTAATAAGCTATAATAAGCTACTTATAAGAAAAAGCAAAGTGTAACGTTATAATAAAGAAGTGAAAAATATAAGTTAATGCTGAAAAGTGATTTTTAATGGTAAAAGAGAGTTTTTTGGAAACAGGACTGGTGATCTTCTACTAACAAAGCACTCCCAGTCCTTGCTGTAACAATTGCACAGCATTGATAACCTTCCTCCAAATAATATATTATTTTATGTTATATGCTCTAAAAAGACCCGCGAGTTCATTTAAATCAAAAACTAATAACGATCAAAAATCTGATACAGATTCACGACGCTACGACTGTGATCTGTATACAGCTAATAATGATCAAAAATCTGATACAGATTCACGACGCTACGACTGTGATCTGTATACAGCTAGTAAAGCAAACGAATTAAATGGGATCGAAGTTAAACAATCTTGGCAACTAATAATAATTCCAAGCAAGAAAAAAAAATATAATAAAATCTGATAAAATTACATTACCTGCACGTTCAGAAATAATGGTATCACTTCCAATAAAAGGAGAAAAAGGCGAATTATTAATAAAGAAAAAAGAAGTAAGGCCAGGTATATACATAGGAAACACCTTGGCACAAACTAGTAACAGTATGGTGAGAGTACTAATGATGAATACAAACGAGGAAAATATTGAAATCTCGAAAAATGAGATAGAACCAATTTGGGATTATGTACGGAACTATGAGGTGATTCAGCCCAATTATAAATCCGACCCAATAGAAAGCCGCCGGACATGCAAAAATCAAAATAACTTTTAATATTATGCGTGGGTGTCCAATCCATTTTGCTCTACCATCATTATTTCGAGGTGTTACAAATGGAATGACAAACTTAGTATACCCTATGGATTTCAACTAGGGTATAAAAAGGTGTTGACAAACGCATTAAATTAAGTGGCGAAGAAATTGCTAAGGCGTTTATTTTACATATTCAAGTAGATTTATATATTTACGTTTTTAAGCAAAGTTGAATAATATTTTTTCTTTTTTTCTGCATAGGATGCCAACTTAGTAAGAGAAGAATTTGATAAGAAAGCGGGAGGAAGTGAAAAAAATAAGTCTACTTTACAGCCAATAATTGTTGTTGCAGGAGATAGTTTAGGTAAGTAAAATTAAAAAGGGTTTGCGGAATATTATTTAGTATTTTCTCTTATCTTCAATAACCGCAATTTATATTGCTAAAGACTCCCATCTCTACAACGATTCATCTTTAAGTAACGCCATTGATTATTGCTTCAAATCTTTCTTTGCTGTCCACGCAGGATATCCAGAAAAAGCAAATGCAGTATGGACATTTATCCAGCGTAAAATGTATGGAATACCGACAGATTATGACAAAATTACGGTAGGAGTTAGCTCATTGCTGGCTGATCTTTAAACATTATAGCAAAAAGATATAAATCTAATTTGCAACCAATAATTGTTGTTGCAGGAGCTAGTTTGGGTAAAATTAAAAAACTTTTGTTTGTTAAATATTATATACTAGTTTTCAAAATGAAGTGTTTTGTATGTAAGATTAAATTTGATGCTCCAAAATGTTATTTGAAGCACTTGTCAATATATCATAAGCTTCAAAATATTTTTAAATGCTTGGAATGTCCTGAAGTAGTTTTTAGTAACAGAAATTCATTTTCAAAACATATTTATAAACACTTTCAAGTAGGAGTGAATGAAAATAATATTGAGCCCACACCTCCTAGATTGAATCCAAATCAAATTTGCACTGGTAATATTTTAGGCGTTTTTGACTTCGTCAGACAAAAAAGTTCATCGACACGACTATACAAGCCAGGCGGATATTGCTCCACTTCGAACATTCTTTTCCTGCACCAAACTATGTGCGGTACCTAAGTCCGAGAATGGTTCTAGACTTCATTAACAGTCTAAACCTAGAAAGGGAGTAAATTGAACGGGTACTCACAATAGATCTTTCATGTCGCAGTGAATGAGAGGCCAACGCCTGAGCAGCCCTCCACAAATCTAAATCTAACCAACACAAATATTTAACAAATTTGTCTCAGTTGTAAATTTTAAATAAATTATATATTTGTAGAATATAACAATTTCCGGATTTTGAAATTCATGTATTTTGTCGTTTCTGAATTTTGTTACTTCTGTATTTAACTTCCGGGTCAATTTTTCTGGATTTTGTCATGTTCCCTCTGCTCCCTGTAGAGGAAACATATTATAAGATATATTATTTCTATAGTAAGTAAGTAAGTAAGTATTATCTGTAATACATACATATATACAGTGGGTGGCCAAATTATTAGAGCCACCAGTAAACAAATTTATTATTTCAATTTGTATGACAATATTTTGGAAAATCATTATTTCAATACCGATTTCGGGTTTTTATCGTGAGAACATAGCTTTGTCAATCTATTTTATGTGTGGTAACACCACTATTTGCAATAATTGGCTGACCTGTCAATACCTAAGATGGCTAAACGCTGTTAACGTTCAGCAGTAGTTTGACACCTTAATATCAGCACGTGTTTGTAGTGTTTTCTAGAGTCTTTTGTAATTTTATTGCAAAGAAATATTTTTATCGCAATCAGTAGGCTATTAAAAAAATTACAGATAAAAGTTTGAGTGATTTCAGTGTCGTAAATTTGTATTTCCTTACGTGGTCTTGTTAGTAGAGAGATTTGAGCATGCGAAAGGCCAAGGACATTTCTCTCGCTAAAATATCAGAAATTAAAACGTTATTTATGCACACGGCGAATTCCCAGAGAAAGATTTCGTCAATTGCTAAAGTTTCGAGAGCAACAGTGGGCCGTATAAAGAAAAAAATAGACGCTAATTTAGAGTTAACTCCTAAGCGCGCCAAAATGTGTGAGCGGAGAAAGCATACTACTCCACGTGACGATAGGCAAATCAGAGATCTGTGTGTCGAAAACCGTAAAGCACCTAGAAGATTAATCGCGCAACAGGTTCGTGATGCCGGAATTAACATATCGGATAGGACTCTTCGCCGACGGATCTATGAGATGAAATTTAAATGCCACCGGCCAGCCAAGAAGCCGCTCCTAATGGCAGCAATGATGCAAAAGCGGCTAAATTGGGCAAAAAAATACCAAAACTGGACAACAGATTTCTGGAAAAAGGTGTGATTTAATTATTTTGTTGTAATCATAAACCCTTTGATTTAATATTTTTAATAAAATCCATTATTTACTGAAAC
Source organism: Dioctria linearis (assembly GCA_963930735.1). Lineage (NCBI taxonomy): Eukaryota > Metazoa > Arthropoda > Insecta > Diptera > Asilidae > Dioctria > Dioctria linearis. The sequence goes on along the minus strand of OZ005742.1, from coordinate 233,594,793 downwards.
ATTCGACGATATAATATTTTGTTTATCTTTGCTGCAGGTTTGCTTTTCCGATGAATCATCAGTACCTACACATATGGACTGATAAGGCCACATTTGTCAGAAGGCGACCTGGAGAAAAATACAATGAAGATTGTATTGTAAAAAGGGTGAAGCACCCATTGTGCATAATGGTGTGGTCAATCATCAGCATGGAAGGAACCGGTCGTCTACATTGTTGAAAACACCATGCGGCAGGATCAATACATCAAAGTCCTGGAGACAAAAATGTTGCCACAGACCCAAATATGGTTTCCAGATGGGGATTTCGTTTTTATGCATAATTCGGCACCATGCCATAAAGCAAAAAAGGTGACCAAATTTTTAGAGGAACACCAAGTCAGGGTTCTTGAGTGGCCCGGTAATTCACCAGACCTCAATCCCATTGAGAACCTTTGGGAGCTTCTCAAGCGAGAAATATCCAAAGAAATGATTACAAATAAACGTGGATTAATCGAGAGATGGATGATGATCATGATGAAAAAATTTAAATGAATTGCTTGAAATGCATAGAGAGTATGCCGAGGCGATCAGAAGATATGATAGCTGCCAAAGGTCAAGTGACAAAGTACTAAACTGAGTACTAAATCTAATGTAAAACGGTGCTATTATAGGATGACTTTATACTATAAATATATAATATAATAAAACTTTTAAGTCAATAACTATCCGTAAAATATTGTTTCAATTCAAATTAAACACAAAAATAAATTTTTTAAGAGTGGCTCTAATTATTTGGCCACCCATAATATATGTATATACAATAATGTTATCATGTCTCTTGGATTGAAGACTTTTGTTATAACGTTATGGGGCTATAAGATCTTATATTTCTTCCTTTACTCCTCCACTCCTCTGCCAATTTCAGGTTACGTCAAGGGTCATCGGAATAAGCAAGCGATGCCATGGGAAGCTGGGGAAGGCACGAAGGGCATCCTTATCACTTGATTCTCACGCAAATCTCTTAAGGAAAGTGGTATATAGTCCCTTCAGGACGTAATGTGTTTGAATCTGTTATTTGTTGGCACGATTTTTTTTTATGTTGCGTAGTAGAACAGGTTTCCTTTTCTTCACCCCACCCACACTCTCTACACTTAGTCGAGGTGTTATACAAGAAGCTTTAGCTCTTGTAGATGATTATTCCGAAGATAATATTAACAATGGCGAACCCGAAAGTTTTATTCTTCCGAAAAGGAATTTGTTGACGAAAACTGCATCGGATTAGGTGATTATGAGTTTCGAGATGATAGTAGTATATGGACACTTTGGATACCAAATAACGTTGCTCATGTAAGGGAAAGGTAATCCATGACCCACTATAGAGCAAATCAAATGGGATTTGGGCGTATGCACGGGAAAAGTGAAAGTTGATGAGACTAAAGTTGCTTTTTGTACCACTTGTGTGTAAAGTAAATGGCGGAATTGGAAACAACTTCCAGAAATCGGAGGCGTGCTTATCGGGTGTGCCACTGTTGATCTGAAAAATGAGAGTAGAGTTGTTATGTACGGACACATGTGAATTCATGCAGTGTACCTGCTCAAGAGGAGGGTTTATATTTTTTGCGTTTGGATCGCGAATGGAACCTGTTCTTCATGCTCAAGATACCGGCATATTTTTGCGTTTGAATCGCGAATCAAACTTGCTTTTCGCACGTGACCGAGGTTTTGTGTACACTCTGTCTTTTGGCCATACTGCGTTTTCGCGTACTTGAAATAATCGATCTTGTGTTCCTTATCAATTTCAGCAGCTTCTTAAAAGCTTACACGCTGGTTCGTTTCCGATTGTCGTCATCAATTCAATTGTAGAGTTTGCCTGAATTAGTTAATCATATTATAAAAAGTATAAAACTATTATTTTTGACTCACCATGCTTTACAATGATATTATTTTAAAACTATGACTTTACGAATATTTCTTAAGAACTAACAACTGTTGATAAAGAACTGTGAGATATACACGAAAAATTCCGTTTTATATACAACAGCGAAAGTAAAAAACAAATGGATTGGATTTTATTACATTGAAAGCAAGACACTTAAACAGAGGAGACTAGGGTATATAAAAGTTAGACGAAAATACCATCATTTTTATTGAAAGCGAACTTTTATAAGCAAAAGTTGTGTTTATCACGAAATCTTGTGCGTATTTTAAAATCAAAAGCTGTAGTTTTATTAATCCTAGGTAGTGCGCAGAGAAAAAAAGCAAAACTAAAGGAAAGAGACATAATTTTGGAAGAAAAGTGCTAGTTTTAATATATTGTTTTTGTTTTGTTTTTTGGTACAGCAACTTCTCAGCAGTATCACCAGCCTAAATAGATTAATAAACTAACGGCGCGTCATGTCAACAGATAAGTTTTTAAATATTTTAGAACTAGTTGTAGAAAAGGGTGAAGAGTTTTTCCCATGTTTTTTAAGATCAGGGTTAAACCAAATGTTTGAAAATAATGTTGCTTTAACAACAAAAGATATTTTAAAATTACATAAAATTATTTTTAAATAAGGACTGCTTCCAAAACCTTTCAGTTCAAGAAGCTCTTTCTAAGCCTTTTATCCCGTTAAAATAAACAACACAGTTCCGCTGTAGTGGTTATTTGTGAGTTTGGTGTCAACACCAACGTATTAGGGCATACGGGTGATATGGCTATACCTTCTTCTAGTATCGAATTCAGTGAAATAGTGCAGTCAGGGGTTGGGGCTTTTATTGAAATATTATCTAAAGAAAATAAACATTTCAGGAAATTTAAAATGGATGACGTAAGGATGACTTTTCAACTGAAAGATTCCTCACATCAAGACATTGATAATTTAATTGAATGGATGGAAAGAGCATTTTCTGAAATGATTAAAGAATTAGTTCTAAACAGCAATGAGGGAAGTCAAGTAGCATTGTCACTTTCATTGCCAAATAATCCAGAAGTCAAGCCGATATGGGTTAGCATGAGACCGGTGAATAAGGTTAATGGTAAATTGATCGTAAATCTGATCTCTGATGTTAATCAGTCAAACTCCGTATTTTTTTCGGATGAAATACTGCAGGTCGAAGCCAATATAACGAACTTTCCATATGGCGGAGAAAAATTTTGTAACAGTGGGAATGAAGCCGTTTACTTGAAAAACAAAAAAAGTCTGACAAATGTTAGTCAAAGCGGCTTTTTGTGTCTTCCAAAATGCTTGTGCTATTCAGTAGAAATATTAAAAGGTATAACCCTACCAAAAAAATGTTCACAAAGTAACGAAAAATAAAGGATGTTTATTATCAGATCTATATAAATTTCAAAAACAATTAAAAGGTTTTCAAATTGTGGTCTTTAATTCGTTAAACAGAAATATACTTTTTCAGGGTGGTCCTTCTCTCGGTCACACAGAAAAAATAATAAACATACGTACAAATATAGAATTCTCGATCAAACAATGGAAATTGGCCACCCGCAAGAAAGTAACCTTTGTACTTCTTGACGTGTGTCCAAATATCAAGAATTATTGCATCTTGTGCAATTTGATGCCTGTAAGGTGTTTATAATTAGCGATCGATTGTGGTGACCAAAGTCCACCGTGTGACCCAAAGAAATTCCCACTTTTTTCGTCATTGACTGATGGCAATAAACTTTGTATTTTATTTGGGTACCTATATTACTCTGCTGTCGATATTGATCAATAATAACAAAGAAATTTAAACTATGTATTTTTGATCAATATCGATAAACTACAAGCCCCAGAATTTTGAACATTGTTCCAATACATTATTTTTGCCTACCCTGGGAAAATGGATTTTATGTGGAAGGGAGAACTTTCCTATGCTAAAATTTTAAATAAAAAGGCGAGTGTCGAGATGGGAAAAGCAGAAGTATCTTAAAATCAGAAGTATTAATCCCGTTAGAGAAGTATTAAGAAAGTATTACTACGTTGTAGAAGTATTTTTACACTCTAGAAGTATTTTTAAAACCAGAAAAGGTTGTATTCATATATTAAAGAAGTTTTTGAATTTAAAAGACGTTATTGTGTTTTGAAGATCTGAAACTAGAGAGTCCCCCTACCAAAGGTAAGGCCTCTAGCGACAAATCGAAAAGTGAGTTTACTTTAGTACAAGGTCCCGATAGTCAGTTTAAGACTATCTCCAGAACCTTTGTTGTACAAGAAGTACAACACAAAGAGAAAAACTAAATAAACCAACTTAATGTGCTGGGCAAAAGCTGATCAAGGTATCAGAGCACAAGACTCTGAAAAGTACATAGCTCCTGGACTGGTAGACATCTTCATCCCCGCAGAAGAAAGTGACGAATTCACTAAAGCCGACTGGGAAGAAATTGAATTAGCCAATTGGGAAAGACTCGAATCAATAGAAGACTACAGAGCAGCTGCAGCCAGACGATACCAGGGGAAAATAACAGCGCTCTTGGAAAAAGAATACACTTCCCCAGAAGAGGTATACGGCGTTGTACACGTATATTGTAACCAGGAAGACCCAGAAGCTACGTGGGATTTCGACGCCTTCCAAAGAGACTCCATTGTCAGCAAGAACGAGGTAGTAGTGGAAATTAGAAATTTAGGAAGTTAGTATGTTTTTTTTACATAGTCTTTATATTATATTTTTTTCTATATTAATTTTTATACATAACTTTTAACCTTTTGACGATTATAATTATATAACCTGTTAAACGAAAATCTGACTTCTTTTTTCTGACTTCCACCCTCGAAAAAAATAATATTTTTTTTTCTCTCCTTCTTTTATCATCACGTGTCAAGTGAAAAAAAAGGTGTTATAATTAGCAGTGTTCAAGTGATAATTTTTTTTTTTTTTTATATTTCTCCGAGACTCAGAAATCAAAAGTCTCGTCAAGCTCTTAACCCAACTTCATTTCTGTACAATACTTCTCCGGGACTTAAAATCAAGTCTCGTCACGTTCCTTATTATACTTCTCCGAGACTTCAATACTAGAAGTTTCGTCACACCCATTCCCTTTTATGAAATTTTTATTCCTCCGGGGCTCAAAACGAGAAACCTCGTCACGTTCATAATCGCTAAAATTTTGTTGTATATGTGTAATATTATCTCGGATTTTCTTTTTTTAATATTCTTTCATCCTTCGAAAAATTCACCAAGTGATAGAAACCCTATGTAACCATTTTTACAAGACGAAAAAAGGATAGCCTAGTACCGGGATTGATAATTCATCGAAGAAAACCGCGAAAAAAATGCCTGCAGATACCCCCAATATGGCTGATAAGCTCAGCATAAATGACTATAAGACATTCATCCCCTAATTCGATGGTACTCCTAGCGAATTATATCGTTTTTTAAATATTTGCGAAATGTTCCAAAAAGAGGAAACTTCGGCACCGGAAAAGGCCCTATTTTTACAAATTATAAAAACCTAATTGATATTTTTGCGAAAAATTGAAATATTTAAATAAATCGACAAGGAAAATTCATGGATAATAAAGAATAAATTAGATAACATATTTTAGCTTATTTTGAGATAGTTGTGCAAAGTGAGCAAACATGGAAACAATGTGGAAATTCTATATTTTTGTGTGGAATATATGATAAAATGGCGGCTCCGACACCATAAAAGGGCAGTGCTCCCTTAGATCATTCTCAGTCAGTGATAGTGATTATACATGCCAGTTGGGTATAACATCACAGTGATTGAAAAGTAAAAAGTAAAAGTGAACTTCAGAAAATTTTAGTAGCATAAATAAACGTACAAAAAGGTACATTATTCTCATGCTTTAAAATTAAAGGTGTTTGAGGAAATTTTAGTGTGCAAAATTGGTCTTGTGTGTAAATGAAATTCCAGATAAGTATTTGACGTCTTTTCTGAAATTAATTCATGTTGGTGACAGCAAATTTTTAGTATTAGGTTTGTCCACATAACAGCTAAACTCCTGCTCACTTAGCATATTTAGCGTAATTTTAATTAGTTTAAGTGTGCTAAATACAAAATTGGAAGTGAATATTAATTATTGAATTCAAGTAGTGAATTTAGTTAAACATAAAAGAATTATAGTCTGACGTATAAGATTGAGTACGTGTCACGCTACGACACCTCAAGCATACATACCAGACGACATAATTAATAATAGAATAAGCATTAAACATTACAGTGAAGATAAGATAATATACGACATTGAGCATTAGAATTTGTTTAATAAAGCAACAGTAAACATAAGCCCGCATATCTTCTTATTTTAACATACCGCTACACTAACTCACCCAAAATGCCGTAGCTGTGGTGCTCGCTTACAGCTACATTACAAAACAAGGATATTACCCCCATTTTTTTAAATATTTTAGACAATTGGAACTATGTAGGACAAATTCCATCTACAGAAATGTATGTCATTGACGCGATGAAGACAGATGAAAGGGAAACCTTCTGCACATGGTACGACAACCAAATAAAATCCAAGGTAATTTTTAATAATAATAATAAGGTTGAATTAATAAATTATTGTCGAAACGACGCACAGTGGGGCAAGAGACCTCAAAACTTGGCATTAAATCGAAATATGAAATTCATCCCATGCATTTGCTCTATTGACCATTGTGTACTTCATTACCTGGAGGATAAAAGGACGTGTGAAAATGATCAATAAATCCAACTATCTCACCACTACTCCAATCAGTCTGTACCTTTTATCTGCTGAGATTACACGTACATTGCTTTCGTGCCGACAGAATAGTGTTATTGGTGCTATATTTTTGTTACATTACCGTTAAAAATTCATTAAGTTGTTATGGAACCGTCAAGTTCAGGTATGTATCTATTTCCTCTTGCTATTTTTTTACCGAAAATATTGCTATAGATTTTAATAATTGCTGTTATGTTTAGTCTTTCGTAAATGATTACTTAATTCAACACTTGATGGAAACTCGTACACCTTTAGTTATGTTCCGGGTCAGATCCGGTTTTCATTTTTACATATTTGTGAACAGTATTTATTGTTTCTTAAGAAGGCATTTCTTTTTTTTGCCCCTTTTTGCCCATTGTTTTTTGTATAAGGTACTTTTCATTGGTAATCCGTGTTGATTAAAACTACATCATACAGTCTGTACAGTACACGGTCTATGGAATAATTCCGGATATGCGCCATTCTGAGTGTTATTTTGTGCCAAACTGTCCAAATATTTAATATCATGTCATAAAATTTTCCTCTTTTCATAATTTACTCGAATATTTTATTACATGTTCTGTGTTATTGGTTTTATAGAAACCGCGTTTCTTAGCATTTTACCTGCGAAAAAGAGTAGATGTGCTGAACCATTCTTGTCAGTAATTTAGTTTTATTATTTTTTTATTTAGGTGCAAGTTCGAATACATTTTTCATCACGCGGAAAGAGCTCTATGACATCATGAAAACCTCTGAACGTGAAGGAATTGAGGATCAACTAAAAATTTTACAAGACGAAATAGAAAAGAGATCAGGTTGTACTAAAAACTCATTAAAAGAGATTAAACAAAGGTTAGCTCGTTTTAAATCAGATTTTAAATCTCGGTGGATGACAGCACATCGTATGGAAGAACGATTTCTCCAAAATAATTGTACGTGGTTGGAAACATCTATTTCATTCCCTCAATTTGTTGCGTTGCAACGTGGTCGCCCGAAAGTTTCATTTGAAGAAAGTGCGGAAAGAACAAAACGGCTGAAAACCGAAGATCTAAGGAGATCCACGCCTCTTGTTGAGTTAACTTATGCCACTGAGATGAGCTTAAGAGCATCAGGACTAACTGAAGCTTCAAAATTAATCAAAGAAATAACAACATCAAGTCCAACACGTGCCAGTAAATACAGAAAAGCGTACGAGAAGTCATTGGAAACAAATGCCATGTCAGGAGAAGATGCTCTAGCACTAATAATAGAAGCGGATTTATCTCGCCACCAATATAATTTAATTAGAATGAAAGCTTCAAAAATATTCCCATCCTACAAAATTGTTCAAGAAGTCAAAACGGAATGCTATCCAAAACCTGAAGAAATTAAAATAACTTCAACTTCAGTTCATGTTGATTTGCAAACGTTACTCAATCTTACTGTTGAACGTTTGCTCACCGTTCAAAAAAATGTAATTGATTTACTTAAGCCTGAAGAATTAAAAAATATGTGTTTATATACAAAGTGGGGCTTTGATGGCAGCTCTGGGCATAGTTCGTACAAGCAAGCCTTTCATGGTGTAGAAGCTGATGATTCAGCAGTTTTTATTACAAGCATTGTTCCTCTCCGATTAGTGTCTGGCAAAGCCCTCGACCTGGTTCAACTAGATATTGTAGGCCTTTAAAACTCGAATTTATTAAAGAAACTACCGAAGTCTCCATAGCAGAGAAAAAGAGAGTGGACGAGCAAATAAAGCATCTTCAAAGCAGCAATGGAAAACTCGACGGACAAATTATTCTAATCAAACACAATTTGATTTTTGCTATGATTGATGGGAAAATCTGTAACGCCATCACAAATACATCATCGACTCAGAAATGTTATATTTGTGGCGTTACATCCAAAGAATTCAACTCAATTGATGATATGTTAAAAAGGAAAATCAAAATAGAAAATTTGGAGTTTGGTATATCAGTATTACACGGCTGGATACGCTTCTTCGAATGCCTTCTCCATTTGTCATATAAGCTACCAATTAAGAAATGGCAAGCTAGAGGAGATGATGATAAAAAAATAGTTGCAGAAACAAAGCAACAAATTCAAAAAGACTTTAGAGAAAGACTAGGCTTAATTGTAGATAAACCAAACGTTTCCTTTCCTTCTCTTCATCTGTGATCAGTGCAAATGCATTAGCACTTGTCACTGATCAGCAATACGGGTGTCCCCAGCTGTGGTCATTGAACTGCACAGTCTGAGGTATTGAAAGCAGCAATAGGCATAACACTATTGTTGTTTTTTTTTTACCTCGCTGTGTCGTTGACTGCGGCTGGTGGCGCCCAAATTTTTGTGTTGTTGTGTGTCGCTTTTTTTTCTTTTTTGCTTTTTTGTTTTTGCCTTCAGCATGCAGAATTTTATTTTAGATTTCTGCAACATTCGCGGATTAAGAGCAAATCGGTTTTCGGTGTACTGCCACCTTAACTCAAAAAATCCGGCAATTCTTGCGCTAAGTGAAACCAAGGTCGTTTCTGATGCTGATATTAATCAGTATCACGTCCCTGGTTACAGCTTCGTGCCTCTTTTTTCTCAGCATAGAGGGATCGCAGTATATATTCGGAATGATGTGGCCTTTACTATTCTTCAAGATTTTCCTTCTGCTAATCCAGAGTTTAATTATATCTGGATTAGGTTCAAACTTCACAAGCACATCATATACTTCTGTTTCCTTTATCGCAGCCCAAATATGTCTGATGACGACACGGTATCCGTATTTGACAATATCTCCAACAATATTGATCATTTGCTTTCTGTTTCCCCCTCTTCCGAAATCGTCCTGGCAGGCGATTTTAATGTTCATAATATACCGTGGCTCAGACATTCTTCTACCACAAGTCCTGCGGGCCGTTTCGTTGAACTCTTCTGTGAATCATTTAATTTGCAACAGCTAGTGGATGCACCAACGCGAATTCCTGATGCAGCTGGAGATAAAGCTAATTTACTCGACTTGTTTCTAACATCTCATCCTGACAAATATTCCATTTCAGTCGGTTCCCCTCTTGGAAATTCAGACCATTGTTTAATCACGGCTCAATTTACCACCTCAAACCTGTGCCGCCCAACTGCTCCACCTACAAGTAGGCTTCTTTGGCACTATAAGAATGCTGATTGGGAAAGTCTCAATAAGTATCTTAAAGAAATTGATTGGTCGGTTTGTTTTGCTTCGAGGGATGTTGATGAATGCACATTACAATTTAGTAACATACTAAATCTTGGCATGCGTGAATACATTCCGTATTCTTACAGCAGGTCTCAACAACAGCATGATCGCTCCTGGTTTAACGATAAGTGTAACCAAGCTATAAAAGCGAAAGAGTCTGCTTTTCGCGCCTATCAATTGCATCCATGTCCGGAAATGAAACAAGTCTACAAGACTGCACGGAACACCTGCAAGTCCATTATCCAGAGAGAAAAATTTCTTTTTGACCAGAATATTAGACAAAGAATCTTGACAAGCCGCAAAGGTAGCAAAGGTTTCTGGTCCCTGGTCAAAACCATCAGGAACAATTTCACCAATTCCTCTATACCTTCACTACTTAATAATGGAGAAGTGATTGTTGACTCCCTGGATAAAGCTAATATTTTAGCTGCTAGATTCGCTTCAAATTCTCGTCTTCCACCAACTTCACAAACACCTGTTTTGCATCCCCCGTGCGGATGTGTACAAGAGCCAATACACATCCGTACGAGGGATGTGTTCAGGGTCCTTAAGGATATCAACGTCTCCAAAGCCGCAGGTCCTGATGGTTTTTCGCCCCTGTTAATTAAAAGCTGCGCCTCATCCTTGGCTAAACCTCTGCGCAAACTCTTCTACTTGTCTTATTCGACAGGAAAATTTCCAACTGCTTGGAAGCTAGCTCACGTTCAGCCTATTCCTAAGAAAGGAGAGGGTAGCGATCCCTCAAATTATCGACCAATTGCCATCACTTCGATTCTTTCAAAGGTTTTTGAATCTATCATTAACTCAAAATTAATGAAGTATCTAGAAACTAATCATCTCATCAACGATCGCCAATATGGCTTCCGAGCTGGACGCTCATCTGGAGACTTGCTGACCTTTCTTACGGAACGTTGGAACCGTAGTCTTCACAATTTTGGTGAGTCTAAAATCGTTGCTCTAGATATTTCAAAAGCCTTTGATAGAGTCTGGCATCCAGCCCTTTTAGCCAAACTTAAAGCACTTGGTCTCTCCCCTCCTCTTCTATTATGGATTGAAAGTTTCCTATCTAGTCGCCAAATACGTGTTGTATTAGATGGCGTTACATCTGAACCGCATCCCATAAATGCCGGTGTGCCTCAAGGCTCTGTTATCTCTCCAACTCTCTTTTTAGTTTTCATTAATGATCTGCTTTCCCTTACTTTCAATCCCATCCATAGTTTCGCAGATGACAGTACTCTTGATTTCGCTTACTCCTTTGACACTCTTGCGGAATCCAGGGGGAATGCCGCATGTGTTAAACGAGATTGCATGACTAGATCATTGAATAACGATCTTAACAGTATCCTCGCTTGGGGCAAAGCGAATCGCGTCGAATTCAATGCATCTAAGACTCAAAGCTGTCTCATCTCATTAAAACAAGATCATAACTTAACCACACCCGTTTCTTTTGATGGAGCATTAATTTCTGATTCACCGTCACTAAGCATTCTTGGCATTAATATTTCCAGTAAGTTAAACTGGACAGATCACATCTTCTCTGTTGCCAAAGAAGCATCGAAATGTCTTGGATTTCTGAAAAGGTGTAAGAAATATTTCAGCCCGTCAAATCTAGCGCTCCTCTACAAGTCCTACATTAGACCTAGAATGGAATACAACTCCCATATATGGGCCGGGGCTGGTCGCACAGCCTTAGCTTCATTGGATATTGTCCAAAAGAGAGCCTTCAAGCTCATTGGCGATTTGGCAATAACTTGTCATATCGACTCACTCGAGCACCGCCGCAATGTTGGATGCCTTTCGCTCCTTTATCGCTATATGCATGGTCAATGTTCTGATGAAATATCTAGTCTAATCCCTTGTAGAATGATTCCTGCACGCAATACTCGCGCTGCAAACCGCGCACATCCTTTAACCCTTCAAATTACTTTCGGCCGTACAGTAAAATTCCGAGATGCTTTTTTATCCCGAACAGTGCGAATGTGGAACAGCTTACCATCTTCTGTTTTTCCTCCGGCATACAATCTGCGGAAGTTTAAGGGCGACACACATCGGCACCTCCGCCACTCTCCTCACATCCCCTAATCCTTTCCCTATCTCTTTCCTGCCATGCTGTGCTTTGCATCATAGGGTATCCCCTGAGCTTGGCTTAATAATATATATAAAAAAAAAAAAAAAAAAAAAAAAAAAAGCCGGGGTTTGGAAATTCGAATGATGGTAATACCGCTAGACGTTTTTTTAATAATTCTGAAGTCTCAGCAGAAATAACAAAGCTTGATAAAGAATTAATACAGAAAATGCATATGATATTGATAGTTGTTTCATGCGGTCATGAAGTTAACGTTGGGAAATTTCGACAGTATACACTTAATACAGCCAGATACTTTGTAGACAAGTATCCCTGGTATTATATGCAATAAATATTTCATTCATGGGCCGGAAATAATATCAAGTGCATTACTGCCAATAGGACAGTTAACAGAAGAAGCACAAGAAGCGCGGAATAAGGATTTTAAAAAATACAGGGAGCATCATTCCAGAAAAAGTAGCCGTGAAAAATCAAATACGGACATATTCAATTTCCTACTATTATCATAAGATCCTGTTATAACGAGCAAAAGAAAATTACCAAAGAAGAAACTTCAATGCCTCCCTAAAGAAGCTATAGAACTGTTATTTATATTGAAGGTCACCGATAATAATTATAAGTAATAATATATTTGTAAAAGTTCTTAAAATTCTTCTATTCACCAATTTTTACTGGTTGATTCTTTCTCAGCTGATCTGCCAATTTTGGGAACACGAACATGCCTCTAGGTCAATTCCAGTAATCAATTAGAAGGCTGAAGCAACTCAGCCTTCCTTTAGAAGACTCGTTGGTGAATATGAGGAACGCAATTGATTTTCAGCACAAATAGTAATAGTGGTGGTTCTCGTGGTCCTTATTTAGTTATATAAAAGTTTTGATAAAGTATTGTATTAGAAAAGTTTTGAAAAAGTGTAATAAGTCTTTAAGTCTTTAGTTAAAAAACGAAAACGTCTTTTCGTGAAAACCAACTAGTGTGATACAGTAGGATACACACACCACTATAAATTAAGTAAATATTTAATTTTTCCGAAAGGAAAAACTAATCATTTTTACAGAACCTCGTGAAGACAAACGAGCCAAGGACCACATAGTATTCCTTTGGGAAATACACAACATATATTTTAATTGATCATTCCTACAGCTTAACTTAGAAACACTACTCTAATTTTGTAAATACTTGAAATGAGTAATTGTTCTACCTAACCATGTGTGGAATAAATTTTCGAGATGACATGAATTATTTTAGACAGTAAGATGTATCTAGAGTTTTTTTCTGTCATCTCTTTCTGTTTCGCAGATCTGATGGATGACAAGGTCACTCGGTTCGCTCTCTCTTGATTTCATATTCAGAGAGCATTCAAACAAGTTCCCCGGATGTTCAACGGAATGGTGGGACTGGTCACAAGGACGGCTGAAATCTAGTCCTCGTCACGGCTTGAATTTTTGAATGTTGTGTGCTGTGGAAGCAGAACGTTTAATTCAAGGAATCCAACCCACTCCACTACTCTCTGTACCCTTAGACGAGGCGTGCTAGCGTTTCGCCATGCCACATTGCAGGCGCGAGGTGAGCTTCTGACTTAGAACAGCAGGCTGAGCTTCACAATCAATCATCCACTCCTCACATAAACAAGCTAAGATGAAGATTTTAAAAACCATCGAATCACGAATCTTTCTTCTTCCGATAAGATAAATATCATTTTATAGATTTGGAAGTTACTTATAAAAGTTAAAACGTTTAGAAGTGAAAACACAATTTTAGAAAGTTAACGTACAATGATAACAATATTCAAAATAATTAGTTACTAAAAATTCTCATCCCTAGAGAGTTTGGTAGAAAACCAAGAACGTTTAATGATGGTAAGCAATAGAATCCTATAGTAATTCTATTTACGGGTATCGAGTTGTTGAAAATGTAACAAATGAGGCTATGTATGTACATTTTTTATTGCTGCACGCGGCTTAATGGGTAATATTATGCCCCGAAAATTCACAACAAATTTAAACAACGTTGAAGAAATGCCAATAACATTTGTAAATAACTTTAAATATCTTTATGGAGAAGAAACCGTAAGCCATATATAATATGCACACTGTTACATTTCTCAGATTGCACCAGAGACAAATTTGAAAATCGTCTGCAGCTGATAAAAAACACTGTCCAAATGGGAATAAGAAGCTAGAATAAATATAACAGAACTGTAGAAAAAGTAAATTGAAAGAAAAACTTCCAATAATTATGTAATCAATAAAATTAAGTTTTGTTCAAGATCAATCATTATCATGTCATTAACAGTTCTCACCATCCCAAATCATATTTTTGTTGATATAATATTTAGAGCTTTATAAGTATCACACACGTTCGAAAGCATAAAAATATCGTGATAAAATAAAATGATTAAATAAATGGAAATATATACTTCAATATCAGACCAAAAAATAAATTAATAGATGCTAAAAATATATATGTAATAACGCACACAACACGCAGCAATATATGTATGTATATTCTAACTATACAATTAAATAAGTATTCCACATTTCCATGTGGTAATTAAAGTTATAAATCTAAGCAGTTTCTTTCACGCTGAATTATTTACATATCTTAAGCTTAATTCTAACACAAATATTATGAATCAGTCTTTGAGAGATTTTTCGATGCTTGCTTTCATCCCTATTTGTTTTTTTTTTTATATTTATTTGACAAAAATTTCACTTTGGTTAAATTAAAACATAATAATACGAAAAAAACACAGACAAAAAATAACACAAAAGGTCAAATACCTCATGATATTGATGACGTGATGATACTTAATGGCACTTGGGATGTAGCTGATGCAGGAATTATAGGTGTAAAAATTGTGTTCAAATCTAATGTTTCTTGCAAAATTTTCCATGATGTGATAAACACAGCCTTAACTCTTTCAAATGTTTCACAATCATAAACAGATCTGGCAGTGTTTGTTAGATCAAATGGTTCTAAATTAAAATAAAATAAATTTATTAATGGAATTTCGTTTTCGTATCTTTTATTTGTTTTATTATTAAAAAACACATTTATCTTACCTTCTATACAAAGCTCCTTCCATTGATGTATATCATTTTTAAGACTTTTTGCCTGCCTACAGATCTCGATTGGTAAGATTGTTCCTGTGCGTACAGATATAGCGTATTGACAGTAACTGCAAAAGAAAATTATATTCTATTCTATATTTAAACATATTTCGTATTTTCTAATTACATACTCAAAAGTACTATAGTATTCCAGAAACTTAAGAAATAATTCCCCCAAAGTTTGGTTATTATGAGATTCAAAAGGTCCAAGATCTTCATGCTGATCTATAAAGCCACCGAGATCATTTGACTTAAGCTGAAATAGTAAAAGGAAAAGTTCCATTTTTTTAAATATTTATTTCATGTAAAAGTTATGCGATAGTAGGTATATAAAGATTAATCCAATTATGTATACTACCGTATAATTATGTTAAGAAAAAATAAAGAAGGAACTTAAATTAATAATGGCTAGTAAAAATTAGTAAGTAAATTAATAATGGCTAGTAAAAATTAGTAAGAATGCCCAAGAATGATGAATATATTAGAAAATGTAAGAAAATATCAGTAGCGTGAACAGTATTTAAGGTATAGGTAAGTGAAAATCAGAGGATGCACGACAATAATAACAGTGAAAACCATTTTTAAAGAAAATATTGCGTGATCATTGGATTCGGAAAATTGGTGATTAATTTCTTAAATTAGGTCCAGCGAATGGAAGATTAAAAGTAATGAAATTACGAAATTGTCGAGAAACATTATTAAAAAAAAAAAAAAGGATTCATTTATAACAAGTCTACAGTTTTGCATTCATTTATAACAAGTTTTAGTCTACAGTTTTGCAGAGAAATCATTGAAAAACTATTTAGTTGTTGAGGGTATTCAGATTGGGTTCCATTGCAGTTTGTATTGAAGACATATTAATAAACACCTTAACCGCAGCTCTAATTCATTTTTATATGTACATGGAATAAAACGGTTTCCATGCTGATGAAGCATATTCTATAATGCTTCTTACAAGGGAGTTAAAGATAATTAATAAATGTGAATGAGCAGACTTGAATGATTGATTTACATTAAGTCTGTTTAATGAGCTGCTCTAGGTTACTCTAGAAGCTAGGACAAAAAACAAAAAGGAGAAATCGTGTCTCATGAGTCTGCTTTTAAGTGAACTGGAGTGAGCTGGAGCAAGATTTTTTGTTCCAACTTTTTTGAAAGAGCAATTTAGAGCAGGTAGACGAGATAAGTAGCAGCAATTGTTAAAAATTAAGTTTGTTGACATTTTCTTTCATTTCTATGAAAAATTATGTATTTCTAAATTTATTTACTTTTCAAAACCGTAATGTTTTTTTAATTTGATTTCGCAATATGCTTAATTACTTAGCAACACAGAAGTTCTTTTTTAGGGTTCCGTACCCAAAGGGTAACAACGGGAACCCTATTACTAATACTTCGCTGTCCGTCCGTCCGTCACCAGGTTGTATCTCATGAACCGTAATAGGTAGACAGTTAAAATTTTCACAACAAATAATAAAAATAAAATTGGGGGCCCCATATAAGAAACCTGATTTTTTCGGTATTTTTTCACCGGGCTGTATCTCATTAACAGTAACAGGTAGACAGTTGAAATTTTCAGTGCCGCTATAAGAACAAATAATAAAAAATTAAAGGGGGCCCCAATACAAGAAACGTGATTTTTTCGGCTTTTTCCTCGTTTTATTCTCATTCATTATTAATATCATAAGTAGGCATAATTTTTCCAAATGACAGCATTATTATTATTTTTCACATGACGCCTACTCTCATTTGAAAAAATAAACAAAAAGTACATAGTGTAAAATTTTGTACGATGGTACGGAAGCCTTCGTGCGCGAGTCCGACTCGCACTTGGCCGGTTATTAAATTTTAAGAAATTTTTAGAAAATAATTATTTGTTTCAACCAACTAACTAAAGAATTTGAAAGTGAACAAATGTCATGTAGCCATTTCTAACACATTAGGGGTATTCACGCAATGTTGTATCAAAGAGTGTATCGTTGTAAAAGATGTATTTGATTACAACCCAGTAAAGTAATACAAGGCTTATGCATATAAAATGCAATACAAGGGTCTTGTATTTTTACATTCACAAATTGACAGTGTAAACCGACTTGTATAGTTGTACTTATTAGGTAAATTGAACGTCAAATGTCAGGGTGTGCAGAGGGAGAGGGGAGTGTCCTAGGATAATTTCCAGTGTGCCAAATGAAAGGTCCTTTCGAAGATTATCGACTGGAGCACTTATATTTTTTTTAGGTGGTACTGGGTTGATTTAGCAGGGTGTTCAATTTACATCTACTCGCATCACGGTTTTTCCCCACAAAAAAAGGTATTGCAAATTTGCGAACCCAAAACATAAGTAATGGCGCATCAAACAGCATGAAACTTTCTGGAAAACTTAATAAAACATCACCGGACAACAAATTGGTGTGATCGATTTACTTTTTTGCCCCTAAATTACTTAATAATAGTATTTGAAGAAATTTGCTTTAATTATTTTCAATATTCGAACCTTTTTTGCAGGGAGAGGGAGGGGCGGATCAAAAAACCAACTTTTGATTCGTCTTTAGCTCGATGAAGGGATTAAAGATATGAAAAAAACAAAGTTAGGGCGGGGGAATTTTAGGGTGGTGGTTGTTACCCCTCCCCTCAAGCCAAAAATATGGCATGTGGAGCGTCTAATTAAAGCCCCCGCCGAGCTCTATCGAATGGCGTTTTTAAATTTTCAATCCGGTATACTTCGTAGTGTATTTTTTCCACCCTCTTACATTTTACCTGAAAGCCACTTTTTCACTTTGTCGGACCCTGCATCATAACGGATGCCCCTAAAGAAAAAAGTTTACATTCAATTTAAAGGTAACAAAATTCTCTATCTACTAGAATCTTTTTATTTTCAATTCGACACATTTTCTCACTGAGCTTTTCCACCCGAAGTTCAAAGTTTTTCCTCATCTGGGTCCCATATACCCCATTGCTACATATGAGTTATTTTTAAATTTTTTTTTTCGATCATAGGCATAAGTGTTCGATTATAAAACTTTTTCATCTTTTCAAAAAAATTCCTCAGAAGCACCGTTATTCCGTAAAGAGAAATTGTAAATTTTTACATCATCTCACAGCAAAAAGCCGTCGTAAAAGGATGTTGTTCTACTATTATTAAGTTTTCTCCTAAGCTATCATCCCGAGCGGAAAACTAATTAGAAATAAACGTTCCAAACAAAACAGGCTTCATTTTATCCGCTAACATTATACTGAAAAAGTGTATAATTAAGTAGTAATAGTAGAAATAAAAACTTTGAAAACGACCAAAACGGTCAGAAAACGCAATGAAAAACCGGCATTTCATTAATTTAAGCCATTCTATTGAGATACTTCTGATTTTATCTCAGCTATTTTTAACCGAATCTTCATAATTTGTTTCTATAATAACTATGGCTCCTGGGAATCTTGAGGATTTTTTCAATTTTTTCCGGGGCCGGGGAGAGCTCCTACGGGGCCATTTTATCACCCTGTTACATTTCGAAGTAAGCTAAAGGCTAAAGGGTGTGTTCACTCTTTTTTGTAAATTCTTGTATTTTTACATCGGTTACACTGATACATTAAAGAGTGAATACCCCTATTGACTGATATGTATTAGGTTCATTCGTTTGCAAGCTTGGTGTAGTACGGTACTACACTCAACTACACCAAGCCATTCGTTTGTAAGGTGTACACTAGATTGAATTACACCAAGCCATCGTTTACTTGTCAAAATGTGGTGTAGTGTACACTGAGTGTGTGTGTGTGCTATATAATCAAGGTCCTTTGTTGATTTCTTCTTAAGCAACTGTGTAATAACCGAAATTAATAAATTGATTTGAGTAAAATACAAGTGGCTCAGTAATTTAAATAATTGAATTGTTTTTATTTTTTTACGACCTTATTACCTCGTTGATTTCAACATTGCGGATTGTGTAATAATTTGTATTACAATTAAAAAAATTAAGAAAGTGAACGTATTGAAAATATTCTAAAATTCATAAATTTATTTCAATATGCAAGGTAATTATTATTAATACTTTTAATTAACTAATAAATTTATCTTCTATTTTCGTAAAATTTTAACGATTTCAGTACTAGCTTTAAAAATGGATAAGTAAAAACACAAAGAACGAAAAAATAATGAGCTTGTACAAGAATCAGTAGAATCTTCTGCAACCGATTCAACTTTACCAGGAACTTCTCCGTCAACATTAACAACTGATAATAAACGAAAAGTGGCCCCAGATAATAAGCCTCAGTTAAAAACTCGCAAATATAATTCTGATCATTTGAAATATGGATTTATTTCCTCGACGGTTAAAAACCTGTGAGTGTAATTTGTTTCAACCAATTATCAACGACGGAAAACTACTGCGTCATTTAGCTACTTGACACCTGAGTCTCAAAATAAGTCACTGACCTTTTTTTCTCGAAGAAAGGCAGCAATAAAAGGGACAAACAAGATTTTTCAAAATATACAAAACTAACGGATAACCTGCTAAAAGCATCTTTTGCTGTTGCGCTATTGATTGCAAAAACCAAAAAACCTTATACGATAAGAGAAAAAATTATATGTAGTAACAGCAGCAATTAAAATTTGTGAAATTATACACAGTGATAAATTTACTAATCCTTTAAGTCTATTTCTATCTCAAACGATACTATGAAGAGCAGAATTGATATCATGGGATGTAATATTAAAGCTCCATTAATATCCCGTATTAAACATAGCAACTTCTTTGTAATTCAACTTGGATCGACTGATATAACAAATTATGCGCAGTTAATGATTTTTGTAAAATATCAGTATAACTGCCAAATTCATGACGATTTAATGTATTGTCGGGAGCTTTTGACTACAACAAGGGGTATTTGTAAAAGTAGATGAGCTCTTTTCAGAAAATGAGCTTGAATGGTCAAAATGTGTAGGAGTATGCACAGATGGTGTAGCAGCAATGACTGGGAGAATTTCTGGATTCAAGACAGAAGTACAAAAAGTATCGCCAGAAGCGCAATATATTCACTGTTTAATACACAGAAAACATTTAGTTTTTCGACAAACGTGTTGTGAACTCAAGGAAGCTTTGAGTGGACTTACAACTATCGTTAATTTTGTAAAAAATGTTGCTGCAAATTCAATATTATTTAATATTTTATGTAAAGAGATGGATACAGTACATGAGGTCCTGTTGTATCATACTGAAGCACGGTGGCTTTGACATGGAGAAGTCTTAAACAGAGTTGTAGAACTTAAAGATGAGCTTCAACTATTTCTTTTAGACAAAAAACCTGATCTTGTTTCGCAGTGATGAAAAGTGGATCTGTCTTACATCATATTTAGCAGATTTTTGTGATAAAGTAAAAGAATTAAATTTTTCTTTGCAGGGAAAAGATACCAACATTTTATACATACAAAACTTATTGCTTTCCAACAAAAGCTTTGTTCGTGGTCAAACTCTATTAACGAAGGAAATATGGAATTGTTCCCATGTCTAAATGAGTTTCTTAGCACCAATGAAATATTAATATCAAGTTCAATTAAAAAAATAATATTAAATCATATTGACGTATCTAAAAGTTTTTGTTGCTAAATATTTCCCAAACATAATCGAGGATCGAAAGTACGACTGGATAAGAATGCCATTTGCTAAAGCATTGAAAAATTATCATGTTATTTGGGTCGCTCAAGAAGTAATGATTGATTTAGATTCGATAATTCTATTGAATTAAAGTTTAATAAAAAAACTAATCTAGAATTTAGGATAAGGTGACAAGAACATCCGTCTATAGCAAAAGAAGCATTGCAAAATTTAATGCCTTTTGTGACAAGGTATAACAGCTTCTTCTTCATTACTACCAATTGACAAGTAAAAAAGCTAAAATTGGTCTAAGATCAATTCTTATGATATGTAATTTCGTATGGTCACCCATCTGTGAAACTTTGATCTTTGAAGTGGTTTTCGCATATATTTCTACAACGGTTCGTTGGACAGTAAAAATAATTATTACTGACTAATTTCATAGGATTTCGTATTCTGAAGAACTTTTCAGTACAATAAAAACGTCTAGGACTGATTACTTTTACAGTATCGGTAAAAAACCAAAAGTTTATATGGCAACACCAAGAAGGGGTGCCCGATTTAGTTTATTTTTGAAGCTGTACTTACTATTACTATGAAAACACAGTGTACAAGATTTCAGCTATCTTCGTTCTCAAGCAGTGTTCAAATATATAGTGAAAAACGAAATTTATGATGGCAACGATTCGAATGAGTTGCCCGATTCGTACCTTTTTTTTTAAATCTGTGTGTAAAATTTCAGTATCCTAAGTGATCGCATTTTAATTTACTTATTTAAGAAGATATTACACAGACAGAATCCAATAACGCAATACCTTAGAATAGTTAATACAGTAAATCATAATAATAAAAAATAGTAGAATAATATAAGACTACAAAATGAGAACCAAAGCCAAAAAATAATATAATAAACAAAATTTTAAGTGAAATAAAATAAACTAGAATTGTAAAAACTAAAAAGGAAAATACAAAATAATACTAAAATTCATATAAAAATAAACTATATACAAAAAGAGAACCAAATACAGAAAAAAAAATGATAAACTAAAATTTTAAAACTACAAAAAATTCAAATAATACGAATTATACAAGGAAATGAAAGTAGAGATTGAAAGCAAAGGAAACGACAAATATTAATTTGGAAAACCATTAATATCCTAAGAATCTGGAAATTGTTTTATCTCCGTTATAACTGATCTTTTAAATGTCAGAAGGTCAGAACAAAAGACATCAGTATTGCTAAAATTAGAATTACAAATTGTCTGCATTCTTACCAAAGGTGACTTAACTCGGAGGTTGGTCTACAGAAGGCGATTCTGAACGGAACATGGAGTCTTGAATATCTCGTTGGGATTATGCAGACCTTGAAAAGGAAATCGGGACAAAGCACGTAGTCATTTAGAAGTTTATATAAAAATAAGCAGTGTAGATACATACGGCGGTGTTCTAAAGATGGCAGATTAAAAAGAGATAATAAATAATAAATAATAATAAATAATAATAAAGAGAGTATACTCCATCTCGTTGATGTTTAATTTAAACAACAGGATTCTGGTAAACTTTCTCTGGACATATTCAACTTGACTATTGTAGCATGAATAGAAGGGGCTCCAAATTTGACAAGCATATTCAAGAGTGCTTCTCACCAATGAGGTAAAAAGACAGATGAAAGCATCACTGCCTTTGAAGGATCTACACACGCGAAAAATGAAGCCCATCATGCGATAAGCTTTATTAGTAATAAGGCTTACATGGGAAGCGAAAAGTAGTTTGTGATCAAATGTAACTCCTAAATCCTTTATTTCATTTACACGTGAAATCGAGATATTATTAATTTTGTATAGTTGAAGTAGATTGTATCACGCTTTCTAGAAAACATTATAGTTTTACATTTATCGATATTGAGGTCAAGATAATTTTCTCTACACCAATATACAAGCTTAACAACATCATAGTGAAGGCATTTACAATCGTTTGCATCATAAATTACCCTAAAAAATTTTGCGTCGTCAGCATAAAGCAAAGAAGGCGATGTAATATCTATTGATAAGTCATTTATATAAATTCGGAATATGAAAAATATGAATATGCAAAAATCAAAACTTTTTTTCCTACTAGCATTATTTCTAGGTGTTACAAATGGAATGACAAACTTTAGATTTCATCTAGAGTATAAAAATTAGCATAGATTGTGCTTTTTAACAAACTCTTTGGAACAAAACCTTCGAATTAGTATTTTTGAAATTTCACCGGATATTGATTATTTGTGTAAAAATATGCAATCACATCCTCCCATTAAATTCTTATTTTGGTAACAAAATTGAGATTATTTTGTTTAAATTTAGTTTTAAATAATATTATGTTGAAAATAATAATTTTGAAGTTTATTTTGTTTGGAATACTTAATTTAGAAGCATTTTATTATTTGTAATAAAAATATTGCTTAAAATATTAATGATAAATGGTATTTTATTAGTATAATTTTTTGGGGAGGACTGAATTTCTTTTTTTCATATTTAGAGAGCCGCCAGGGTACAGACAATACAAGTTTTTAATTAAATTTTGACGTCATTTTGCCCGCTAATGTATATACATTTACAGAAAAGACAGAGAGAGGAGAGAGAGTATTGTGTTCATTTTGTCCCCTAATAATGGAACGTGGTTCGTAATGAGAATGCTTGTATTCTCTGTACCGTGGGGAGTCGCAATATAAAAAAGTCACTGACCTACTAAATTTTTCTGAACAACTTTTGCAGTAACATAAAAACATAAATCCAATATTCCGGGTGTAATACAGAAACATCTCAGCACTTCCTTCTTCCTTGTGCTCTAATTTCTTTCACTATTACAACTAAAAAGTAAATAAAATAAAATAATAAAATAAAATAAAAATAAAATTTTTCACCGTCTGTGAAACACAGTTTCGGCAACACTCATTTTTGTCGTAATTAATATATTTGGCTCTTAAATTATTAAATTTGGCTTTCAAATTGCCGTAATCAAACTTACACATGTAACTATAACATTGCACAATACTTAGTAATATTTTCCAATACTCGCACTTGATTGATTCAAATGCTAACCAAAGTTATCTTAACAACAGTTTAAGAAGCAGGTGAGATTTCCGATTGTCTTAGATTTAAAATGCACAAAGGAAAGAAAGAAGAAGAAAAAAAAACAAAATAAAAACAACGCTCTTTAAAACTTTATAAAGACAAAAAATATGAAAGCGCAGAGTACATGCAACGAAACAGAGAGTAGATGCCGCGCATGAATTACTTGTTCCATGTTGTTTTTGCTTTACACTTACAACTACATGAAAACGGAGCAAGGGACACATGCACTTTAATGCCTAATCTACAATGCATGGTAAAACCACGTAGTCAAAACGTTATCGTTTGCTGAAGAATGCATATAAATACACGTAATATGTAAGTAGTGGTAAGCTGCCAAATTAAACAGCTGTTGACCTGTCAATTATCATAAATGTAAATGCTTTCTCGATTTCATTGCAGAATTATATCAAAGCAAGTATTTGATCTCAATAATTTGTACTATAATATAATATAGTAAACTTAGTAAAATAAGAAATTGCTCGAATAATATAAAATATTGCTTTAAAGACTGAAAGTACAAGTTCCAGTTTACAGCTGTTTTGTTCTAAATTCCCCTACATCGTTCTAAATTATGCTCAATACACCTGAAAATGAAAGAGAGGAGACATTTTTGCAAACATGAATTTTCAAATGCATGAGTGGGAAGCAAACACAAAAATCCATGTCGTTTTATCATGCATTGTAGATTAGGCATAAATCTACCCTTAGTCCGAAATTGTCTGTCATTAACCTACTCAAAAACATCTGCACTGTACAAACAGTTCCAAGAATATTTCAGTGAACATAGTGAGGTACAGGTAAACAAAGACAAATTTCGTTACTTTCTTCATGATATTGACGTCAGGATCAACTTTCCCTGATAATATAAAAAAAAAAAAACCAATTGGTCTAAGACCTTTTCTTATGATAGATACGACACCCTAGATGTATGCCTGTATATAATTTCGTATGGTTAGCTTTCTGTGCAAGTTTGATTGTTGAAGTTATTTTCGCATATATTTCTACAACTGTTGGTACGGACAGTAAAAATGATTATGAGTGACTAATTTCATAGGATTTCGTTTTCTGAAGAACTTTTCAGTACAATGAAAACGTGTAGGAATGATCGTTTTTACAGTATATGTAAAAACCCATAATTTTTATATGGCAACACCATGAAATGGTTGCAAGATTTAGTCCATCCTTGAATTTGAATTTGCAAGTTTTATTAAAACGCCGTGTATAAAATTTGAGCTGTCTAAGTCGACGTATTCTCAGGCAGTATAAAAAAAATATAGTGAAAAACGAAATTTTTTGTATGGCAACCCTACGAAGAACTTGCCCATTTTTATACCCTAGATGAAATCTAAGGGGTATACTAAGTTTGTCATTCCGTTTGTAACACCTCGAAATAATGATGGTAGAGCAAAATGGATTGGACACCCATTCATAATATTAAAAGTTATTTTGATTTTTGCATGTCCGTCTGTCCGTCCGTCCGTGCGCACGATAACTCGAGAACGCGTATACTTAGAGAGCTGAAATTTTGTACATGGACTTTAAAAAAAAAAAGTAAAATTAAGTTCGAAAATGAGACAAATCGGGCAACTCCTTCGTAGGGTTGCCATATAAAAATTTCGTTTTCCGCTATATATTTGGACACTGCCTGAGAACACGTCGACGTAGAGAGCTGAAATTTCGTACATGATGTTTTTACTACATTAGCAATTAAAATGTCTGAGATGGACTAAATCGGGCAACTCCTTCTTGGTGTTGCCATATAAAAATTTAGGTTTTTTACGAATACTTTGAAAACGATAAGTCCAAGACATTCTTATGGTACTAAAAACCTCTGCAGAATACAAAATCCTATAAAATTGATTATAATCATTTTTTCTGTGCGACAAACCGTTTTAGAAATATATGCGAAAAACAACTTCAAAATCAAACTTGAATAGATCGGTGACCATACGAAATTTTTTCTAGGGTATCATAAGAATTGGTCTTAGACCAATTCTAGCTTTTTTACTTGTCGAACTTAAATTTACTTGATTTTAAAAGAGTCCGTATGCAAAATGTCAGCTTTCTAGCTGAATGCGTTTTCGAGTTATCGAGGACGGACGAACGGACATGCAAAAATCAAAACAACTTTGAATATTATGCGTTGGTGTCATTCATTTCGGTCTTTTACTCTATGATGCAAAGCACAGAATGGCAGGAAGGCGATAGGGAAAAGATTAGGGCACATGAGGAAAGTGGCGGAGGTGCCGATGTATGTCACTCTTAAATCTTCCCATGTTGTAGGCCCGAGGAAAAACAGAAGATGGTAGACTGTTCCACATTTGCACAGTTCGAGATAAGAAAGCATCACGGAATTTTACTGTACGGCCGAAAGTATTTTGAAGGGTGAGAGGATGAGCGCGGCTTGCAGCACGAGTGTTGCGTGCAGGAATTAATCTACAAGGGATCAGACTATATATTTCGTCGGAACATTGACCATGCGTGCTCGAGTGAGTCGATATGACCAAGTTATTGGCAAGTCCCCAATGAGCTTGAAGGCTCTCCAATGAATCTAAGACTGTACGACCAACCCCGGCTCAGATGTGAGAATTGTATTCCATTCTAGGTCTGATATAGGACTTGTAAAGGAACGCTAGATTTGATGGGCTGAAATATTTCTTAACCTTTTCAGAAATCTTAACCTTTTCAGAAATCCAAGACATTTCGATGCTTCTTTGGCAACAGAGAAAATGTGGTCTGTGCAGCTTAATTTACGTCTGTCCGTCCGTCCTCACGTGAACTATACAACACGTTCACTTAGAGAGCTGAAATTTGTTTGAAAATGGAACAAATCGGTAACTCCTTCGTGCGGTTGCCACACAAAAATTTCGTTTTTCACTATATATTTGGACACTGCCTGAGACGCGTCAATGTAGAAAGTTGGCATTTTGTACACGGCGTTTTCATAAAAAAAGCATATATAATATCAAAAATTAACTAAATCGGGCAACCCCTATATGAAAATTTAGGTTTTTACGTATACTGTGAAAACGATCAGTCCTAGACGTTTTTATTTCACTGCAAAGTACTTCAGAATCCTATGAAATTGGTCATAATCATTTTTGGTGTTACGTAACACCCAAAGGGTAACAGCGGGAACCATATTACTTAGACTTCGTTGTCCGTCCGTCCGTCACCAGGTTGTATCTCATGAACCGTAATAGGAATAGGACAGTTGAAATTTTCACAGACTGTGTTTTTCTATTGGCTATATAACAATAAATAATAAAAATTAAATTAAATGGGGCCCCGACACAAGAAACGTGATTTTTTCGGCGTTTTTCATTCTTATTATTATCTGTCTGTCAGCGGGCTGTATTTCATTACCCGTAACAGGATGACGGTTGAAATTTTCACAGAGTGTGTATTTCTATTGCCGCTATAACAACAAAAATAAAAATAAAATTAAATTAAAGGGGGCTCCCATACAAGAAACGTGATTTTTCCCTCGTTTTAATCTCATTTATTATTATTATCATAAGTAGGCATTTTTTTTTAAATGACTGCACTATTATTATTTTTTCAACTGACAGCATTATTTTTTCACATGCATTGAATAAATAACTAATAAGGAAACGGCATATCGGGTGATATGCTGTGTTTGTATTCGTTTCGTCATGGCAGTAGGCAAACCGTGAAGTTTTGAAGGGGGACATTTTTTATAATCCAAATTACTATGTAAAATAAACAAATTTATAGCGCCCCCTTATTTTCAGATAATATTTCTCGGCGTGTCTATGATAATTTAAAGGACTTGTCACAGTGAAATGTCAGAAATCAAGCAGAATTTTCAAATAGCGACCAGCCCTCTTGTCTTTCTCCCCCCCCCCCCCCCCCCCCTTCTATGGGTTTGACTGTCATTGAATTACGTACACTGTATTTGCACGAAACCCCGCTTCCTTATTAGTTATTTATTTAATGTCCACATGACGCCTACTCTCATTTGAAAAAATAAATAAAAACTACATAGTGTTAAATTTTGTACGATGGTACGGAACCCTTCGTGCGCAAGTCCGACTCGCAATTGGTCGGTTTATACTGTCCAACGAACTGTTCTAGAAATATTAGAAATTGGTCTTAGACCAATTCTAGCTTTTTTCTTGTTAAATTATATATAGAAAGAAATACAGTGACTAATATTGTTGTTTTTTGCATGAATGAGTGAAAAGAACGAAACTATGGATTGTCCTAGTGCGACTGAGGCAACGAGTTAAAAACAAAAATTGAGATACCGTAGGATTACCTAAATGATAAAATCTTCTTGAATATCTTCAAAATTCTTTCAAACTGTTCACAGTAATTAATTTTCCCTACATGAGTAAAAACCTTAAAATTCCGCCCCTTTTCGTTTGTGGCTTTAATAATGGATAATAAGCTTAGATCATATCATAGTAGTATCGGCTCCGGTGTTGTGCTAATATTTATTTGATCCGCATAGTATTTTCGCTAAAAATTTTGCATTTTCGTGACTGCATTCAAGTCTCTTTTGCTGCAATTGTAACTGTGCTTTGCTATCTTTGTGCTTGTGAGTCGTTACTGTGCACACTGACATCATGGCAGGAAAGACAAAATTCCGTCAACCTCTAACTCGGAAGAGTGCGGACAGGTCGTTACACGCAGTCTGGCAAGGCATTGACTGATGATCCGGGGTCTATAGGTGCTGTTTTGCAAAGGTTATTGGAGTCATTGGAGTCTCGCATCTCAAATAAAATCGACCTGCTTTTAAAGCAACGAAAGAGATCGATGATGCCATTAGTTCCTTCAGCAGTAAGCTTGACTCCTATAATAGTACGATAGTTGAACTTCAACGGAGTCAGGATCTACTGCAATCACAAATTCTCGACTTTCACCGCACTCAGCACTTAAGCGATGTAATTGTTAGGGGAATACCGATCTTGAGTAAAGAGAATGCTCACGACATAGTTAAGAACATTGCAGCGTTTTTAAACATTCCTTGACACCGTACATGGATGCTTTTAGTATCAAACCTAAATCTTCAGAGCAAAGTACACCAAATTGTTATCCGCTTCTCATGTGTTTTTGAGCAGAAAGCTTTTCTGACTGCTTTTGGTAGGCATCGGGGCTTAAAACTATCCGATTTGGAGGGCTTCTCTTCAGCCGGCCCAATATATATATCTGAAAGCTTGATCCCGTATTACAACTCAATTCTGCAAGAAGCATTAAAATTGCGTAAACGGGGGAAGTTATTCTCTGCCAGTACTCGAGTTTCGTCTATGTAAAATGCAAAAGAGAAAGTATCGATATGAAAATTACCAATCAAAGAGACTTGCATGTAATAACATGATGTTACGCCACTAACGGATCTGATAACGTTCAAATGAATTCTTCACCGGAGTAAGGTTTATTGTTATTGATATTACATACCCAGTAAAACATAAGTCATAAATTACTACTCTAAAAGTAGTAAAAATGTACACACCGGAACAGCTATTTCGCTATTTTTAGGTGAAAGTCACAAATTTGTGTGCAATATTAATCAATGTGTAATATTCAATACAAAATATGTAAAATTACATATATTGTATGTAAATTGCATTTTTTACGACGTGTGTGTATAAAAGCGCAAACTACGTGCGTACAAACGATATTGCATTTGTATTTTTATGTAAAAACGCAAACTGTGTGCGTAAATATGCTATTTAATGTGTAAAACAGCACATGGGCATGACTTATGAGCCGATTAGTTTGCCATTTGGTTCTTAGTAGTGAAGTAAGCAGCACGCCGAATTAAAAAGTGGCGATTCTTTCTCAGTTTATTTGGTAT
Source organism: Dioctria linearis (assembly GCA_963930735.1). Lineage (NCBI taxonomy): Eukaryota > Metazoa > Arthropoda > Insecta > Diptera > Asilidae > Dioctria > Dioctria linearis. Next base: position 233,565,237 of record OZ005742.1, on the reverse strand, counting down.
TGTGTTATTTGTGAATAAGGTAAGCTATACAATATGATTAAGTGTGAATTGTGCAGTTTTGTGTGTAAAAAAATTAAAGCTTATAATAAGCATCTTTTCGATGCGTGATTGCAAGTTGTGGAAAAGGAATGGCCATTTTTGCTGCACAAGGAATTTTTATTTAAACATTTTGAAAAACTGACTGAAAAGGAAATTGTTAGTGTAATGTAAAATTTTAAGTCTAACTAACGTTGAGAAGATTATTCGTTATGGGGACAAACATAAACCCCGTATAATGAAAACGCGCACAAAGTTCAATGACGAAAATTTAATTGCTGCAGATTATGTCAGCAATCATTTTAATGAGAATAATGAATTGATCTACACAAATTACCGCGTAAGTTTACACTGTCTTTGTTTTTCAATGAATATTAATTTTCAACTTAATTTTTTTTAGCTTGGAACTGAAATTAAAGATCTCGAGCCACCAACAAATCGTCCTTGGTTTGATGTTATTGGTAAGAAATATTGATGCCATATAACATGGAATTATGTATTAAATTTGTTTCGGATTTTCTTATAATTTTTTTACTTTTTTTATAAAAACTGAAAACTGTGGACTTTCGTCTTTAATTTGACCTATTACACTTTATGTGCTATTTGAAATATCCGACCATTTATTTCCTTATCTTACAGTTCAATATTTTGATCAACTTTTAACAATTTAGTTAAATTTATAAAAATACCACTGCTAATTTTAAAGACTTTCTTTTCAAATTCAGATGCCGGAGCTGTTGATTTTTTTTACGTGTTTACCAATAATCAGGTAGTTAATGGGGAATCGAATAGTTGGCTAGAAGAACGTTTTGCATATATTATATTTTGAATGAAAAATATCCCCATAGAGCTTCACAGACCCTGGACTTTATACAGCGGTACTACTGCAACATTCATACCGAAACGTCAAGAGGTGAAAAAAAATATAAATGCCATATCTAAAGTTTTGCGTTTAATTTCTAATGTTTTAGAGTAAAATAAGTATAAAATATAAAAAAAAAACACATAAAATAAGTAGATTTTGTTTTTTAAAATAAACATTTTTTATAATTTATTTCTAGAACATTTTTATTCTGTACATGAAATCATAGGGTATAGCAAGTTTGTTATTATGCTTATTAGTTGCTATATTCTATAGAGATTGTAAGATCTTACTTGTGAAATAGAATGAAGCGGGGTGTTTTAAAAGCCGCACGGTAGCGTAATTACGAAGTGGGGGTACTTTGTAAAATTAAAGTGGTGCGTAAAATTAAAGAAGTGTGTAATACAAAAAAAATTTTAAATTAAAGTGGTGCGTAAAATTAAAAAAAGTGTGTAAAACAAAAACAATGTAAAATTAATGAAGTGTGTAATACATCATCTTCGAAGTGATACTACTACTCTGAGAGCAGGCATAAAATTGCTTACTCTTAGAGTAGTAAAAATTTTTTACTGTGTAGATACTTTGCTGTATTCTAGCGTAATTTCAAATTCTAACCTAGTCTTTTTGATTTTTTCTTGACATTTTTTTCTTTTCACCTTTAGTATTTTATCATAAGATTTCCTTTAGAATATTAATAGTATATACATATATATATAAATTCTGGGAGTATCCCATTTGACCGAATTCTGTTTCCCAAACAGACATCAGTAGGTACTAAAGACGGTTTAGTCAAAAGTACGCTTTCCCAAATTTTGTTTGCCAAAACTAGTCATTTCTGAAAAAGATAAAATAAGATCTTTACCAAAAGATCATTACGTTTCCCAAGACGTAAATGAGTGTTTAAAAATAATCCTGAGGAAAAATCCGACTATGAAGAATGTGATTTTTATTTGCTATAGGCAAATATGTTTTATGCAAACATGTTTCTACAAATGGCAAATATGTTTTTGACAAACGAATTTTTTGTCTTTGGTCTCGTTGGGAAAGATTGCTTTTGTAAAATGGACTTTTTGTAAAACGTGCAAACGTCTTTTGGGGAAATGTCACAGACTCTAAATTCTAATAATTTATTATCAATAGTTTTCTTGGTTTTCTGACAGTTTCATTTAGTTTTTTCTTCTTATAATGAATAATCTTTTTCAATAGTTATTTTATGTATCAGGTAATGTAGAATTACTTCATCGTACTTTTTGTTTTCTTTGTACAGAACTCGACACAACTTAATTTTCTATTTTTTTTTCTGTTCCACTGATGGAGATATACTCATTTATGGGTTCGGTTAATGGTTTGTGTGAGTTGTATTTAATATTCTTTGTGGATATTCTCCTAGATTTCACGTGTGTACCATTAATGCTAGAAGTCGATTCTAATATTCATGCTGTCCTTGTTAGCGGGTCATGGCCGCAGAATCATATACCGTCGTCACTCGTTACGATACCTGGCTTTAATCTATTCCGAAATGATCAGTTAAGTCACAGGGAAGGTGGTGTTGCGATCTATTTGAGGGCTAAAATCGTAGATTCTTCATCGACTGTGGAAATTGAATTTGTATGCTTGGAGGTTGTGGTTGGTTCTGGGAAATATTTATTATGTGCTGGCACACTACCGTCCCTTCAACATTCTCAGTTTTCTTGCCAAAGTATTGGAAAGGTTTATGCGAGCCCAGATTGAAAATTATGTAACATGTAATGATCTCCTGGCGAAATATCAGTCTGGTTTCCGTGCACGACACAGTTGTGAATCTGCGTTACTTAAGGTCACTACGGAACGATTGGCTCTAGATGAGGGAGATCTTGGTGTGATGGTTTTGTTAGACTTCTCAAGGGCATTTGATTGTGTTGTACATGAAAAACTGCTGCGTAAGTTAATGCAAACTTTTATTTCTCCTCTTCTGCTATTAAGATGATGGCAAATTTTCTCTCAAATAGGCCGTAACAGGTGGTCATAAAAAGAATTCAGTCTTCTCGAATGCATTTACCATGTCGAGTTAAGGTTCAGTCTTAAACAAAATATATAACATATCACCATTTAATACTTTTTATATTTTTCAATTATTATATTCAATAGAATTTAAATAATACAAAACAAAAATTAGTAGGTTTCTTCTTTTTTATTACTTTATCCACATCCTTCCACACTTTTATAGGGTTCAGATCAAGGCTTTGCTGTGTCCAACCCAAAACTTCTACTTTCTGGCCAGTAATCCAATTCTTTACTGATCTGGCTGTATGTTTTGGATCATTATCATTATTGCCTGATTTTCATCTGCATATGGCCCCATTGTATTTTTAAGGATGTCTTAATACAAACTGGTCCATAATACCATCAATTTTCTTTATTCACCCTTTTTATAGTTGTCGACTCACCGAACTGACAAGCTGCGCAGTCACTCTCACTTCACTTTTCGAATTGTCGTTGTCGAACGGTGTGACGTGACATTTTTCTTCGAAGCCTTATTAACGTTGTCACTTAAAGTGACAGATAGCGTCATTGTATGAGTTATATTTTTGTAGACAAAAATGAGGTTTGTCTATTTAGTAGTATTGTTGTTATTTTTGAAAGTGTTTAAAAGAAAAAAAAATTCTAAACGCGATGTATTCTACGTATTTCAGCACATTAGCTATAAAAGGCTGCTTCACCATAAAATCTATTATGATTTCAAATTGTATTTTTGTTGTAATTCTTACACTAAAAATGCAAAAAGAAATTAATTTAATTTATAAAAAACTATTGAATTTTATGTTTTAATGAACAACTTAAAAAGTCACCATGACATTTGTCATTTTCCGCGTGCTTTTTCCTTTTCCTTACTCACATCTAACATCCGTCACTTACAAAAATCAAATGAGTGAAATTGTCACTTAATTATCACTTCCATCGACATTTGTCTACTTAATACGACAACAGTAATACGTCCAAGGACCTATGTATCGACAAATGTCACTTAAAAGGACAACCATAATACCATTTCTGTGTCGTAACGCCATTTTTCACTTAGTGACAACGGTAATAAGCGTGACTGTTTCAATTGTAATTGTGATTGAATGATTGATTGATAGGATGCCATACATGCTGCTTTCCATCAGATCCCAGCCTGTTGAACTAACTTTCATCTGTCCATAACACGTTCTTCCAAAAAGATAGGGGTTTTTCGATGTGCTCCTTTGCAAACTTAGTCTTAGTTTTCTATGTTTTTCGCTAACGTGTGGTTTTCTTTTCACGATGCAAGCTTTTAGTGCAGAATAGTATCTACGCTGACTTCAATACCATTGAACTCGGAAATGTTGCTTTGAATCTGCCTTGCACTCACAAAAGCATCAACCTTCGCTCGATTTACAATGATTCGATCTTCTTTTATTGTCGTTTTTTTAGGTAGCAGCTTCCTGGGATAGTTTTCAAAGGTTTTTCTTCTTTACGTGCTGAATCGCGTTATAAATCATTTTCCTAGAACATCATTTTGGAATTAGATCCAAAATCAATTTTCGTTTTTCTGGGGTGCAACTTTTAGCTCTTCCCATTTTGAATTATTCTAATATTACTCTTACGGAAGGGTAATAACCACAGTAAATATTTAAAATATTTCCGGACAACAACTTTACTTTTTCGCTCGCAAAACGAAACTGTGCTAATTAATTGCTGCAAATATTCTGAATAACATTTAATTTTTGTTTTCCATTAAAAAAATGTTTATTTGGGATTTTTTGGTGTTACCGTCTATTATGAACTTAGGGGATTCTTTTAACGCACTTTGTTGCCCAGAAAAAGTTCTATAACTAACAGAAACCTTATTGCAATAATTGTCTTAAATGTGTGGTGCATGATGTTCAATTGCAACTGTATGCAGATGATGTGCAGTTATACTTATTTAGAATAAACGATGATCTCTCAGAAATATTTAGGTGGTCAATTGATAATGAACTGCTTCTTAACCCCGATAAATCGGAACACGTAGCCCTCTCTAATTATGATCTTAATATTGAGAATCTTCCCCCAATTATGCTTAATAAAGTGGAACTACCGTATGTAAATAAAGTATAACCAGTTTAGGGGTGAAAATTAATAATCGTTTGAGATGCTGTGATCATATCAAATCTATGATAAGCAGAATTTATTGTGGGCTTAGGAGACTCTGGCTGTCTGCAAATATACTTCTCGCCGATTTGCGTTTGAGACTAGTTAGCACACTTTGATGCCTCTTTTTGGTTATGGTGGTTTAAAATACATCAGACTAGACTCGGTTTGCAATCGGCTGCTTTCAACGACTGTATACAGTTTGCTTTCGGTTTGCGTCGTTCTGCTCATATCTCTGCTTACAGATCATTGATTTTCCGGCATAATCTTATTCGCACAGGTGAGCCAGAGTATCTTTATTGTAAAGTCAAATTTCTGCAGTCCCTGAGAGGACGTAACTTCTGATTCCACGTTTCAATTCGTCCATCCTTGAGGGATCTTACTTTGTGCAGGTTGCACGCCTTTGGAATCCCCCCCCCTTTATTTCTGTCAGTGAATTTAAGCAACAATTACTAGCTGATTGTGTCGAACTCTTTTCTTTTACTCTTTCCACTATATTTTTCTTTTCTTTTCCTCTCTATTTTTACTATTTTTGTGATATATTGCAAGTATTACGTTTTATTTTTTTTTCTCTCTAATCTTGTGTACAAATTAGGTAAAATAAAATATTGATATAAATCGACGAAAATTATTAAGATATTATGCTTAATGGTATCTATGACAGTGGATACAGATGAGTTGCCACTTGTAATTTTAAATAATAATATATTGCCTTATGTTAATGCTCTTAATTATTTAGAGGTGAAACATAATTCTGCTATTAAGTATTGTAAAGCATATATATTCTATCGATCTACGTTTAAAACTATTTAGAACTTTACTTTACAGATATGGTAGATTAAGTTTCCCCAAACTAGACAATGGCATATTCCCTCAGGCGTACTATAATAAGTTTTAATCTTTGTAATGTATTATTATAATAAGTGAATTTTAAACAAACAGGAACAAGACCAATTCACAGAGAGGGAAACCCAAGAAATGGCATCTTGTGAACAAGAATTTTGTGGATAATGCGCTTACATTGAAAATGCAGGCTTGTATTCCACCTTCTCTAGCAGATAAATCCCTTTATTGGGAAAGGCTGCAAGGACTTCGTCAGGCAAAAAAGTTTATCGACACCTCTGGCAGAAAAACAAAAGAACTCTACTCCTTAGCAGAACAGTGATCAAAATAATTACGGAGCTCTTCTCAGGCCATTCCCCCTTGCGGTATAACCTATACAAGATGGGCTCGGCTTAGAGTTCATCCTCCTGCTCCTGTCAGGATGCTCATGAAACCTCGGAGCAGCTGTTTAGCATTGGTCAGGCGGAGATTACTCTACCTCGAGCATGCTTTTACTCCACCAAACCTCAATCCTAGAATGGTTCTAGACTTTATTAACAATGTAAATCTAGAAGGGAGTAAATTGAACGGGGACTCATAATAGATCTTTCAGGTCGCAGTGAATGCGAGGCTAACACCTGCACACCCACCCCTCCACAAATCTAATCAAGAAAAACAACACAACCTTATTGGCTTTTTCCACAAAGGAATAATCTCAGATAGTTTCCGGAATGCTGCAAAAACATAAAAAGTCATATCTGTTCAGAAAAGAAGCTGGAATACTATTTGGACTAATCGAAAAAAAACTATCGGCTAAATTCAAGATCTATTTTAATCGGGTAATCAACGTCGGGAATCTCGGAGTTATTACCCACAAAACCAATATTAGTCATTGGTAATGGTTATTATTTTCGTTATCCCTCGATTTTTTTAAGCTTATTGTGTAATATTACAAACTTCACATTAAACCGCACTCTTCATAGGTTTCGGACAAATGGACTTGCAACAAAGTGTGTCACATGCGTTAGTCTGCCGTTGGTATTATTATAAATTTAATAAAGAATTATTAACCCAGCCTAGGGTTGCTATTATTTCAATAAAGTGCCGAAATTTTTTATATATTCTCCTTAAATGAAAAGTAAAAATTTTACGAGGCCTGTAACCATTTTACCCGCACTCTCTAAGGTTTGGGAAATCTTAATCAGGAACCAAATAACTTCGGCATCTGCTGTCCCCTATCTTATTTACCCCAAGCAATCTGGCTTCCGCAAAGGTCATAGTACCTCGAGTGCCATTCTGGACATTACTGAAACGGTAAGACTCAACATGGAACGCAAGCTGGCTAGCATACTCGTATTACTTGACTTTAGCAAAGCCTTTGATAGCCTAGATCACACTATTCTGTGTCATAAGCTGCAGAGCCTTTTCCGCTTTTCCCGCTCCGCCTGTAACCTGATCTACTCTTATCTGAGCTTGAGACGCCAGTGTGTCATGTCAGGGGATCGTATATCTGATCTTGTGGGCCTCCACAAAGGTGTTCCTCAGGGGTCTATCTTGGGTCCAATCTTATTTTCCCTACTTATCATTGACCTCACATCTTTGCAGATGATGTGCAACTACTTTATTCAGTGCCACTGGGATCTGTGGGTCAATGTGCTGTAGATATCAACGCCGACCTTTCCTCTGTCTCATCTTGGGCTTTGTGCAATAAATTAACCCTAAACCCAGTTAAGTCGAAATCGATTGCCTTCTTTGGTCATCCAATCACGCACCTTCTCGATCCCATTTCCCTATTGTGATAAGGTCTCCATCCTTGGCTTCATCTTAGATGAGACTTTATCCTTTTCGCCCCACATTAATACCGTAATCGGCAGGGTAGGTTTTGGTCTTAGCAAGCTTTTTAATATCAACATGTACCTGACAACATCTGTAAGGAAGAAGATTGCCCATGCCCTGTTGTTTTCTCACTTCGTTTATGGGGCGGAGCTTTACACTGGAACTTCCGCAGGAAATATTGACAGACTACGCACGTCCTTTAACTCAATTATTAGGTATGTGTACGATCTTCCACGGCGGGTGCATGATTTGCGCGGCTAAACGCTGGACTTTCTTAATACTACCTTTGACAAGTACCTTATACTCCGCAACCTCATCTTTTTCTTCAAACTAATTCGATCTCGCATTCCGCAATATTTGTTTTTCAGGTTGGAGTTTGTTAGGTCCCCTCGTTTCCCATTTAATTTAATTATCCCGCGTCATTCATCCAACGTTCTGAAAAATTCCTACTTTGTTCGTGTTATTCCCATTTGGAATTTATTGAATTTCGCTTACTCCTTGCTTACTTTGATGGCATTTAGATCGCACCTTCTAGATTTTTTGAATGCTACTCAATTGGAAGTCTTTACTGGTCGTACTGGTCTGGTTCTTCGTTAACCTATGCTCTTTTATTTTAGTCCATTATATTCTATTCTAATTTAACTTAATCTAATTCATTCTATTCTAATTTAATCTAATCCAATTTTTTCCTGCCCTTCGTACTACGTCCTTATTTCGCGCATTGATTTACTAACTTTCACACTTTCGGCTTGACAATAGGTAGTGCACCTGCACCCTCAGTTCTCACTTCTGTACTAGTACTTTCTACGTAATACCTCTCTGGACAGCGGGGATGGATATCGATCGATCGAGTGCGTTTTGTCGGCATATTTAAAAATTTTTCATTTAGTTAATCTCATTTTGTTTGCTGTAGCAACATGTTTTTATACAATGGGCCTAAAGCATAGTTGCTTATCATAATAAATAAATAAATAAAATTGAACAAGATCCGGTGCCCCGGTTGGGGAGCAAGAGGAATATATACACAAATGTGAAGCATCGAACTCCAAATTCCACATGCATGTTAGTCAGTATGTCATGAATATGTGGCGCTTGCCAAAAATCTAAAATTTGTATGATATATTTTAAGAAATGTAGTTCAATACTTACGATAATTTGAAATTTCTCTGGAAACATTTCATGAAGGCAGGGCAAAACCGGTGGATTAACGCCACATTGTAAAAAATGTATGACCATTAACGCTAAAGAGTAGCTTGATATTGTCATATTTTTGGCATTGTTTATATTATGATATTGTGCCCATAACTTCGTTATCAACACTAACGGTCGTAGCCGCCAGTCAACTAAAAATGAAACTCAATAAATTTCGGATTTTCTATATATATAGAGACAATGAAATACTTACGCTGGGAGTAGCAATGAAGTAAGTGTGTATTTCGTATTCCCACACAGTTGTTAAAATTTAAATCTACCTCTAACATATGCATAGAATCTTTAAATCTTAATATAGGAACTTTAGCTTCTATCAGGTTGAACTGCTCAAAAACACCTGAAATAATATAATAATAATACATATAATATTCTTAGCGACATATTTTTTATATCTTACCTGATTGTGAGAGATAATCTTTCAGTAGAGTTAAGTTAAAAACAGCTTCAATTCTAGGATCAATATTAGATGTATTTCGGCATACAAGACACATATCGACATCGGACGTATCAGCTCCAAATCCTGATATTGTTGAACCCACCAAATACAGACCATATCTTGGATAAGCTTTCTACAAAATAAAAAAATCAACATAAAAATATCTTAAGGTATTTTGAATTGTTTCTTTTTTCAATTTACCTTAATTGTCACATACAAATACCGCCACAGGTACATTTTCTTCTTATATGTTTCTTCCGTTTGCTGTGATGTTACGAATTTTGACCAAATTCCCTGTGATAACTGATCCCATTTAGAACCTAATAGAAGAGTTTCTGGAGTATCTTTCATTTCGACAAGATGTGCTCTAGCTAAAAACTTATCAGGGGGTGTGTAATTTTCATGAAAACCATGTGCCCGAAAATTAGGATATAAATGTCGACGACCTCTGTACGTTCTGTGATGAGATTGACTGTAAAATGAAAGAAAATTGAAAACTTGAATGTTCTCCTTTCTTAAACAATAAACATATACACAAAAGTGAAAAACAAACATTTCGTTGATTAATTAACGTTAAAGACAAAAAAAAATCAAGAAGGCAATGTGCATTTTTTTTTTGAATGCCCATCCATTTGTGGGTCCACACAACGTGGAAAGTAGCCGATTTTTCGAAAAAATTTTAGATATCAATACATAATTGGATAATGATTCAGAGAGCACTGACTTAATTTGAAATTTCCTGTAGGTTATTTAATTAAAAGAAAAAGTGCAAATCGGTAAGCTCTGCAATATGAAAATTCCAATTGCGCTCGTAGTTTGGAATACTATTTGAGAACAAACACCACAAATTTTGGGTACATTACATAACAATTTGAGATGTAATTTCAATAATAAATATGATATTCCAAATTCATCATTACTATAGCTGTGTTCTTTTGTGTACCTTGTTCTTGAACTGCCATATACTAGAGAGAACAAATTATTCTGTCGATTGAAGCGAAATATTTGTACTGTTCGCTTCATTTAAATCTTTTTATGAAAATATATGGGGCGTTCTTTTGTTCTGTCTGTTGTCACAAAAGAACACAGCTTATAATAACTTCGTTTGGCAAGGGGTTAGCCATTTAATACAAATTTAATTTGAATCTTAGCGCTCCAGTCCCGTAAGACATGTTAGGACACAGTTGAAAGTAAATTATAATTTAATTTGTATTAGCTGCCTGCTTCACTTAGACTTGATCTCATGGGATAACCGTTGAAACTGCTCTAGATCCATTCTGCTTTTCTTAGGTTTCTCATAGAATATATCTAAAATCTTTTCTTTGCAGCTCCCCCAGACCTGAAAAAGCAGTGGCTACCTAAAAGCCTACCTCTTTCATTCATTAGAGCGGGGCACTCACAAAGTACGTGTTGGGTGGACTCGATTTACTCTGAATCGTTCACCGCTAATCCCAGTCTTCTAGCATGCTTCTTATGCCTCAGTAATACATAATGACCCCTACCTGGTATTTGTTGTACTACCATTAAGGGGTTCTCTTGACCACATCCTGTCATATGCAGGCCACAATTTCCTCCCAATACTGCAGGTTTCCCTGTTGAGGCTTACCTTTTAAAGCTGCGATAGGGATCCTCATATAAGCTATCGCTGCGGAACATCAATTTTAGAGACCTTTTTGGAAAACTATCAGTGTGTACTATAGGAGTAGTGTGTATTATAGGAGAACTAAAAATAGTTTAATTGTGGGTACATTCAAATAGTCAATTCCTCTAGTCAACTTCTCTTGCACTTCGTTAACGCGTTAATTTTGTTTGTCGTCGGCATCTAAATACAAAATGCTCTTACCCGGAACTATTAGCTCTTGCACATGAATAATACATATTATCATTCTTTCTGAATAAAATTTTTCTTTTTGGAGTGAGGAAGGCTTCCAAAGAGAACTTCAATTATACACCTATCTTCGATGTTATATGGATCTCTAATGATCAGAACAAAAATATAATTAATTGCAAAGTATGCATGATTTACATCTGACACTAAACTTGAAAAAAAAATCCATGTAGATATTGCAATTATGGCACTTAGTATTTGAAACCATGCCCGATATAGCAGAAGAAATACAAAAATAGACAATAGAGGTCAACATGAATGCAGAAAGTAAACCAGTTTGATGAATGTGAGTGCTCAAACTCAAGTTGTAATAAAAAGAAATAAAATAAAGAATGAAAAACATGATCACGTACTTGAAGAAAGTAAAGGTGTCAATTAACGAGCATGCATCATGTGAAATAAAATGGTTTAATTTATGTCATTGGCTATTCGATTATAATTATAGGCTTATAGTCAACAATTTTGTAAATATCTTTGTATACATATTTATATTAGGATAAGTAAGGGAACCAATCGTAAAATAAGTCAATTTTTATTCAGACACGAATAAGCTACCTTTTTCTTTCATCCACTCGGGATACTTGTCGGTACTTGTTGTGAATATCAATTAAGAACTCTAACCAAACCAAAGAGATGCAATCATGAGCATTAATTTACCGCACAAGTCCAAGATCCCCTGCTATAGAGGCAAGCATTATATGGCGACCCTGCCAAATCAGATGCTGAAAAAAGCTTTGGATGACAAATCATCTAGGCCAAGAGACCAAAATCTCTAGAGGAATACAGGAGAAGAAACAGCGTAAAGAAGAGCGAAAAACTACCAGAGCAACAAAGGACGACTTTGAAGGTGAAGAAGAGGGGAGGTAGACAAGTTCGCTACAGAAAGCAGATTGCTGATCCCTATCTATTGAATAGCTTGATGATAACGAAGAAAGAGACAAATCCTTCCTCGACAGCATTCACTTATTAACATTTTGCGAGCGAATTGAAAAAGTAAGCAAACCTAAGGATGGAAAGCGAAAATCCAAAGAAACCAACAAAGGAAGAAAGTAATTGGCAATAATGCTACAACTACAAATAACAATATAGTCATAAGTAATTCAAACATTAAAAACATAATAATAGCGATTGCAGTCTTACTAATATGTAATAATACAATATAATACAATGCGTTTATTAATAGGAAATTGGCAATAGTTAGAACGTAGCACTGTTGGTTTTTTTTTCTATAAAGAACGGCCCGGGCCGATAAATTCAAGATAAATTGGTTGGAGACTTACTGGTGGTGCCACCTCTAATCAAGAACAACAACCCAAATTTAGCGTGTTGACCTTAGTTCTGTTTTCGCTAAAATTCAGGATAAATTCTCGTTAATAGCTTCTTAGCGCGCTAAATTTTATATGAAAACTTAGTTCAGTGCGAACTTCCGTACTAGGCTATATGCGGATATAGAAAATACATATTTTAAAGATTAATATAGGGGAATTTAGTACATTCCAGAAGAGGATATACATATTAGCAGAAAATCAGTAGTAAGTCAGTAAACAGTAAGTAAAATTGAATGGGGAAAACTTAATTGTGTATTTATGTAATACTATTTCCTTATTAGTGCAGAATATCTGTTTCTTTAATTTAATTTTAATATAATAGAAAAACACATATCAATTGCATTTTACTGATTATTTCGACATAATAATTACATTCAGTAGGGGTGGATCTATGCTATGTAAATTGATAATTTACACATTTTTTACAGTAAATTGCACTAAATTGGCAAATTAATGGATATATAAATGGCGTTTTCGTTTTTACTTCGAAGTTAACTTCTGCCCTCTGAAGAAGCAAACACGTGTTCGAGTTTGCTGTGCCAGGCTTGGAGTCATGACACATTTGACTGTCGGTGCTAGCCCCTGCTCTGATGAGGAGCAGCAGTAGCCCTACTAATACAACGTAAATATTGTCAATATATGAATCTCTGAATTGTTATTTTAAAATTGTTTTGACAAAATCGATACAGATCTGAAATATGGTTTAATTTTTAATTTAATTTATAGTATTTTTTGCACACGATGATAGCAATTTGCAACCAATGCTATATAGAAGTACCAGCAATTGATTTCAATAGAGACATTTGCTTTTTACAAGGTGAAAAGTGTGAACTATCACTCAATTCAATGGAGAACGGAAACTTCATTGGAGATTTCTGAAATTCAAGCGTGCAAAGAACCAATAATCACATCGTCACCTTTCCACAATTTCCAAAAAGGTTATTATTTTCCTCAAAACTCTCTATTTGCTCACGGTAATGCTCTAATAAGTTTAAAACTTCAAAAATTGTCAGTTTTTTATTTCTCGTTATTGTTGTTGACATTTTGAATGAAAATTATAACATCAATAAAGTCGAACACGGAGCTTAGCATTTGAAGCAGATGACACTTCGGTGCAGCGTTACGGTAACCCTAGTTGTCCCCGGTGCTATGCTTCGGTAGCAAAATCGAAAACACGAAAAGCACATACAAGAATGCGCATGGTTCCCTCGTTTAGATATTATGGAGTTATAGGGTCTGTTCTTCATGGGTGAATTAGTTTTTAGGCTTTTTTTGGATGCAAATCCTCCAATTTGGAAAGTACATGAACAGCTTTGTGCGTTATTAGGCAAAAAGCGAAAGTGACAAACATTACTATACAAAAATGAAAAGAAACATATGATTTAGACTTTATAATAGTGAGAAACAATAGTGAAATTTTGTTTTGTGGACGAGATGTAATATAATCGAGACTCCGGAGATTTGAATTATGTTTTAAATAAAATATAAGTGAAATAATAGTTATAAAAATTATCAGCCGTGACAAAAAAAATAACATTTTCCAATGCCGGTTTGTTTCTTTACAATTGAATTGTCAGTGGTCTCTTATGCCTAATTTACATTGCATGGTAAGACTACGTCATCAAAACGACAGGGATTTGTGTTTGCTTCACTCTCTTGCATTTGAAAATTCATGCTTGCAAAAATGTCACGAATGAGCACGAGCTTATGTGTATTAGTTAATCGCCAAAAACGATGTAGTAATCCCTCAAGTGTATTCAGTATAATTTAGAACCATGTACAGGAATTTAAAACAAAACAGTAAACTGGAACTTGTACTTTCGGTCTTGAAAGACATATTTTATATTATTCGACTTGTCCCAAAACAATTTCTTAGTTTACTTCACTATAGTATAAATTTATCGAGATCAAATACTTCCTTTGATAATGAAATCGAGAAAGCAATTATATTTATGATAATTGGCAGGTCAACAGCTGTTTAATTTGGCAGCTTACCACTGCTTACATATTTCGTGTATTTATATGCATTCTTCAATGATATCGTTTTGACGACGTCGCTTTACCATGCATTGTAGATTAGGCGTAACATGATATTAGCCATACAAAGGCTACGCCAAGAAACATTATCAAAAAAATTATTAAAAACTAGCGGAATCATAAAAAATTATAAAATTATAAATTTAAAAATTAATTTAAAATGTTGCGATATATTGAGATCTCGCCTATTAAATTTCTTCAATACTTAATTAAGTTTAAACCACTAAACTATGTGCCCGCTCTGAAAATATCGTAGTTTACGACTTCAATGACTAAACGGAACTCATCGATGCGATTCTACTACATGAAGAAAAATACTTCCGTTTTTCTTCCTCATAGTCTATCATTTTTACTTATAATTTAAGGTCTCACCAAGTATTAAATGAAAATTTGATAAATTTCAAAATTACTGTTTTGATTTAATAGGTAAAAATATAATACATATGTATATATATATAAAATAAATATATATAACCCAGAGTTTTTCCTTGGATGGATTTGGACTAAAACTTTATAAAAGGGGAAGTGTGACGTCAGCATATTTTCTCCCATTTTCTGAATACGTGATGAACAGTTTTTGGGTAAAATATTATAATGTGTTCACCTAAATCTCAGTACGTGAATAGACAAGTTATGATACGTTTAACAAAATATTAAACACAGATTCACACATATAAGGGTTAAATTAACAGTCTTTTAACAATGTAGTAATATTACTCTGAATTGAGTAAATTTACACCAAAAACGTTAGGAGAAAACGACGCAATATAATATGTAAATGAGAAGTATTTCATATATTGAGACAATTTTTTTTAACAGGTCATTTATGCACATGGTTAAGTATATGTAAAAAAAATCAGGCGGAGATATAACATAATAAAGCAATGTATTTTTTTTTTTTGAGCGCGCGTTGATGGCGAAAGTTCTCGACATCGATGTGGGTGTCGGAAAAAAAGTTGCCATATTTATAATTGAATAATTAATCTATCTTTAGTGTGAACCAACAATATTATATAAAAAAAATTATTATAATAAAAATTCGAAATTTAACATTTGTTTACTCAATTTTCTGAACCTTCGTTCAAGAGCTAGAACTTTCACCAGGTTCAAAAAATTGAATCGTGGGAAAATGGCTTTTCGTAGGCAAATTTTACCTGAACAAGTTACAAACCAGCAAAACTCTGTTTGATTTCATGTAAATATAATTTTAAAACTCATGCAGCATGCAATATTTGGAGAAATTCACAAATATAGAGTGGTTAAAATGATTTCAAGTGCTACTATAAAATAGTCTAACTTATGCGTGTCAAATACATTTCTAAATAATAGCCGATCATGAAAGAAATATCATGTCATAAACAAACCAGGTCTGCATGGATAAACAATTAATTACTACCTTCAATTTCCTGAAATGTAATGAATAGTGTTCCAAAAACAAGACATCCATGCGTGAAATGGAGCAAGAAAATTGATTTAACTCGGCTGATATGGAGATTTTGTGGAAGAATACTTGCAAATAGTTACAGCAGAATAGACAAGGAATTGATCACAGAACTAGCCTGACCCCTTGCAAAATCCTTCCTATCCGCACCACGCGAGCTGTAACCCTTTGAAGTCAAATTCGGCCGCACTGTGAAATCCTTAATAAGCAGAACAGTACGAATATGAAACAGTCTGCAATCCTCTGTTTCTCGCTCTAGCTATGAGCCGCAAACATTAAAGCGTAATGTACACCGTTACCTCCTTGGTTCAACCCAATAACCCTCAATTCCCCCCTTCTTGCTTTCAGTGATGGCAGCTTTATCAAGAGCTTTTGCAGCCAACACTAATCTAACAAAATCAAATAATAAACAGTACATAAAATTTCTCGGTTGCACCCGCAGAGCATAGCATGTTATGTGCAATTCAGTTTCCTGTGTCAACACTCTATTACAGGAAAATTCTTCATCCATAACTTCGTTCAAAATCCTTCTTTCAGGGCCGTAGTTGAAGTTTAATTAAGTTGATTTATTCGGATGCCTAAATAACTAAACTCAATTCTATGCCTGGCTCCAAGTCGTATGAAATTTAATAATGCGATTAGGCAGTAAAATATTAGATTTAAATGAATTAGTGTGTTACAGTTATGATTTCATATGCGCAACCATTTACACACCAGTGAAATAGATGTTTAAATAATGGAATTAAAAAAAAAATATAAAAAATTTACTAAGTACAAATTCTTACCTTCGTTTACTATTTGAATTATCAGTTATATACTGACATCCCGGCTCAGAGGATCCAGATCCATTTGTACTATATAAGCTATGAGGGCTATAGGCAGGATTAATAGCAGTATTCCAGAATGTTAAATTTTGATGGGATCCATAGTAGTTCGCATGAGTTTTTAGAAGATCTTCGTCAGAATATGTTGGGAAATTTATTAATGAGGTCATCTCCCCTGCTGGATAAGGTATGTGAACTGATCGACTTTTTGTACGATATTCGAAATCATTTTGCCTATAACTGGAATGAGATGAATCCGAATCGTATCCGTTTAGTGTAGGATTTGCTGTAGATAAATCTGCTGATGGTGGTAATGAAGTTGCCGTTAAATTTCCTTGATCGGTAGAACTTGAAGGTAAATTACATGAACCATTACCATTTTGAGGTTTATAGAATGATGGACTTTCTGATTTTGGACTTGGCGTCGGAGACCTACTATTGCCAATAAAAGTAGCGGAATCAGGTAAAACATACTTAAGATTCCTATAGTTTTGAACATTACGTGCAGTTCGTGGTAATGTTTGTGAGCTGCTAAGATCACTACTTGATATACTTCCAAATTTATTAACATTCATGTTGCAACATTTCTTAACACCACCGCCTGCATTCCAATTCCAACCCTTTTTGGGTGGTTGATTGCGATTACCACCAAAATGATGACTATTTACTGCATGAAACGGAATATTATGTTGACTATGATAATACTGATTATGGCCGTAATAGTTATTGCTTTGATAGGCCCCGTGGGATGTGTGATATACAAATCCACCAGCAGCGGCTAGAGGAGAGGCTACGTTCCGAGAAGAGTGTGCATTAACTGTTTCAAAAGTGTAATCTTTGAAATTTGTTCTTGTATTATGACTAGTGACATTTTGCGGCTCATGTAATATATTTGTAGTGTCCTGAGGATATGAGCATCTGTTTCGAGTTGTATTTACATACGGTGTATGTCTGGAAGGTGATGGCAAAGGACTATAAGTACGACTTGATCCGCCCGTCATTTGTACGCCGACGGAATGTAAAAAATCTAGTGTATAAGATGCTGGCGATACTGGAGCAGATGTTGTCGTTGTTATTGTTTGAGTAGTATTTGGAATATTACTCATAACCAGTGAAGTTTTACTTGGACTTTTAGAACTAACCGTACACTCGGCCGTTTTGGTTTGATTCAATTGGCTGTGATTTAGATTTTTTGATCGCGGTGATACGTTTTTCTGTTTTGTATTACTATTTGTATTATTATCGTTATTACTACATAAAGTATTGTGCGTATTTTTACTATTTGAAATATTCTGATTTTTTATTGTGTTACTATTGTTATTATTATTGTTGTTGCTGTTGTTATTGTTATTGATATTGGTGCTGCTATTGTTATAGAATTTTCTCCGATTTCCAGTTGGTAATGAATTGATCTTCTTGTTTCGATTCTGCAATTGGGTATGATTTTTGATGTACTTGATATTCGGTGAGACTTCCCGGTTGCAGCTTCCCTTTGTGCTGGCAACTGAGATAATTTTTACTTCAGATGAAAGCATGGTGGAAATTTTTAATTTATAAATTTTTATTTTTTGGTCTTGTTAACGCACAAAGCAAATACATACAATTATTGTATACTTTATACAAAATATACTTTTTTTTTATATATATAAATGTATCAACCGCTGATGTTAGCTGAAACAATATCCAACGACAACATTTACCTTACTTTAAGTCCTTATGCCATATTATGAATTTTTTTCTCATTTTGTTTCTTCATCTGTTTCTCTCGCTTTCTGCACCTGATATTTTAGTAACTTTTTTTTTAGAAAGCACTTATTATCACAGCATTGGAATTTTTATTGATATGTAAAATGCCTGGAATGAGGAAATTTTTGTTTTTATACACTCGAAACTATTTTAATTGAAATTTTATCTTTTACTAGATTCCCATTGAAAAATCTTAACTTTAAGTCCTTAAAATAATGAAGAATAGTAGGTAATAAAATACCAATTTCCTATCAATACCTATAGATGGAAACGTTTGCGATGAGTTTTGTAATATTTGTAATTTTACATGAATTCCACATATTTTTTACTGGATTGTTCAGCATTTATGAGCAGCTGTTTGAACCGGTTACAGATAAATTGAAGATGGACTATTCACTATTCAGTTTAAGACTTTAGTCTTGCCCTACCTAAGTAGCCCTGAGTCAGAGAACATTGTTCACATTTGGCCATTTGGTCTAACGAACACATGAATAAATAGCAAGAGAAAATGTGATGAAAAATTTTAGCATTCCATTCTCCCTCGTTCATGCTATCATAAAGAAATTGTTTTTTTAATACTTTTGAACCTGAAAAGCTCGGAGGTTTCGTCTTGAGCTTCGCACAGTCAATACAATACGCTATTAGATCGCTTATTTCTTAAAAAAGAAAAAAAAACAGAAGGAGCCATGTCTACAGACTAAATTAACAAAACAGTCTGAGCGATAGTCTACTAAGACCAATTAGTTTGCGTGTCTTGAGAGAAGACGGAGTGAATAATTCTTCCACTTGCCTTCACAGTCCAATCCTTTGTGGCCAGGAACCCAAAGCAACGTTGCTTTATTTTGTTGTTGTCCAAACTAGATTGAAAGAAGCACAGTTTGGCTATCTCAAATGTAGATGCTGAAGCTCCTGCAGCCCTTGTTTAAGGTTTCCTGAGCACCAACCTATATGTTGTCGACATAAATATTGACGCTGCGGATGTCATGGGAAATCACAGTTCACATATATAGCGACTATTTTAATCATCATACGAGAAACTTAATTTGGTAGTATAAATGTATTTTACCAATAATTACTTACTATATAATTAACTGGTCACAATGTAGCAATAACTTACTAAACTGCATGCATAGATTATTAAACAAGCATATTTAATTTACATACACTCACACCAACGCATGCACTGTATAAACCGACAAATTTCCTGAGTAAAACAATTAAATTACATAGAAAAAGCACTATGGCACTCGATTACTCCAACATATTCGTTTACTTTACGATAGAACGGACGCAAAACTAAAGAGTCTAAAATATACAGATGTATCCATATATGAACCGTTTATTGTGAAAGTGGTGCAAGCCCATTTTATTTACGACGAAATATTGTAATATGTTAGTTTAAATTTCTTAAAAACAAGTAAGAAAGCTAAAATAGGTCTAAGACCAATTCTTATGATACCCTTATGAACTTTTGTGTTTTGAAGTTAAAGATAGTGTAAAATTATTAACCAATTATGTTTAATAAAGAATTCTGAAGAAAATAGAAATACTATTTCCAAATGGACTTGCACCACTTTCAAAATAAATGGCTCATATTAATTACCAGAAGAAATAAAAAATACAGAGGAAGTGCACAAGTTCAAGAAACTAATAAAGGATTTTGCACACGAAATGTTGCAATATAATGATGTGTAAACTGATTACTACTCACAAAGATAACGAGTGACTAAAAAGAGAAAAAATGGAAGAGTGCTCTTCACTAATACCATCCCAGGCTGTATGTGAAGATGACCAATTAGTTCATATAAGAAAAATGAATAGTTAAACTAGAGAGATGGAGAGAGTGGTAGAAAGGAGGAAGGAACATTTTTTTTAGAAGAATCAGAAAAAATCATACGATTATTCTCCCGCATTTGCTCCTCAATCCTATATACATACATACATATGTGCAATATAAATAAACGTTAAGTCGGACTCGCGCAAGAAGGGTTCCGTACAAGCGTACAAAATTTTACACTATGTACTTTTTATTTTATTTTTTCAAATGAGAGTATGCGTCATGTGATAAAATAATGCTGTCATTTGAAAAAATTATGTCTACTTATGATATTAATAATGAATGAGAATAAAACGAGGAAAAAAACGCCGAAAAAATCACGTTTCTTGTATGGGGCCCTTTAATTTTTAATTTTATTTTAGTTTTATTATTTGTTGTTATAACGGCAATAGAAATAAATAGTTTGTGAAAATTTGAACTGTCTACCTATTACGGTTCATGAAGTACAACCTGGTGACTGACGGACGGACAGCGAAGTCTTAGGGCTTGTTTAGATGGTGTAGTTATTGCGAGCCGCGCACGAAAAATGTGTGAGGGAGATGAGCGGGGAGGTCGCGCACACTGCAGCGCCCGAGCATCGCGCACGAACATGAAGTTTTTATCAATTTCTCTTTCACTTGCTTTCTATGAGTTCGGGGAAGTTCTGAAAAATGTTTATTTTTATGGATTTTTCTTTCACTTGTTTTTGCATTCGGGGGAATTAAGAAAAAAAAATTTAACATTAGGTGATTTATTCAGTTTTGAACCATTGGCGGTGAAATACATTGAGTGTAATTATTACTGTGTTTTTAAATTGAGTTTTTAATTTAAATGTTTTGCGTAGGAAAAGAATGAAATTAGCTTAAAGTGGAACCGCCAATTAGTTGAAAATCTGTTATATTATCAAGGGTCTAAGAGCTTACAAATTATAAAGACTATATAAAAAGAGATAAGAGAGAAAAATCTCTTAAAGTACTTTAAAGTGAACTACAAAAAAAGTAATAACACAATTAATGTACAACATATACGCAATAAAATTCAAGTATTGCGTGGACAATATGTGAACGAAATGAGATTAATTGCAGCAACTATGAAAAGTTGTCCTCTGCACTTAATTCGAGCGTTTAAATGCACCACTAATATTTCTTCGCTTTTTCCAAGGTTGCACCAATACTTCCTTTTTCTTTTTGTACCTGCAAGTTGTCGAAGGCCCGAGACAGCTTTTAGTAAGCCTGTAACAATTAAATTATCTTCACTATCGCTGCTTCAGTAAGCATTTTAAAAAGCAAGCCCGCTATTTTCTAAACTCTTTCCATATCTTCTTAAGCTAGAACTCATATTTATGTCTAAAATAGAAACGATATATTTATAATTTGAATTTTGGAAGTTATTATTATATGCTAATAAACATACCTTTCAAAATGCGGAAGATATTCAATAAAAATATTAATGCCCAATAATTTCAATCAAATGTCATAGACGACGAAATAAGCGTTTAAAGGACTGCGCCTGTTATCGTGCGCGCCGTGCACAAACTATACCGTGTTAACGCACAGCAAGTTTTTCCCTTCTTGCACGAAACAGAATGGGCGATCACGCAACGCAAAAACTACACCGTCTAAACCAGCCCTTAGTAATAGGGTTTCCGTTGTTACCACTGACATATATAAAATGGACTGCTGATACTACTGAAATTGCTTACATTATTTGACATTTTTATGGGATCACTTTTCTATAGTTGTCTCTCTTTGGTTTAACTACTTTATTCCGCTGAACTACAAATAATAAGTTCTGTACACTGACATGTATGTAAATGGACTGCTTGTTGAACCAAAAATGCATGAAAACAAATGGCACCACTTTCATATTCCTGTCTCTTCCCGTGAGAGCATACTTTCCCACTGAACTGTAACGATTAGGAACGAGAAATTGCTTGTAAAAATCCATGTAAAAAATACTTTCTTCGACTCATAGTTACAATCTAACGATACAAATAATCCCAAATAATTTTGTGGTAAATTCCCACGGACATGCATGTAAATTCGCAAATAATTTAAATATAGCGCCAATTTACGACAGTTGGTAGCATTGTCTGAAATTAAAATTGGTGCCACATGAAACAGGAGATCAAGCAGTCCATTTATATATATATGTCCGTGGTTCTATACAAAATACACCATAGTCCAGTTTCAGTTCAGTGGGTTTCCAAATGAATATATGGAATAGAAATAGATGGCAATACAATATTTGTAATCCTTTCTCTGTCCCCCATACCTACTTTTAGGGGCAGGTAGACAAAAATTGCTTACTTTTTTTTCTTTAAAAATCAAGTTTAAAAAATATTTGATGTTGTAGGAGATAAGATTCCAAGGACAGAAATAATTTCGAGTGCTTCTATAATTTGTTGAATTTTTAAATTAAGATAATTGTCACACGCTGCCAAAAAAAGTTGACCCATATGAAATAGAAAATCAGGCAGTCCATGTTATATATGTCAGTGGTTGTTACCTTTTGGGTCCGGAACCCTAAAAACGAAAATAGATTTCAAGTGCTACAAATCAAAGCAATGGACGTTATACTGTGTGTGATATTAGGACTCCTGTGTTAGAAATGTAACGGATTAAGGAACGTTGGTGATTTTAGGCTTTGTTAGTTTTTTTTTGGTTGAGTCGTCTAAGAAATTTCGCAAGTTTTGACAGAATAATATATATATATATAATATCAACATGTACCTGACAACATCTGTAAGGAAGAAGCTTGCCCATGCCCTGGAGCTTTACACTGGAACTTCTGCAGGAAATATTGACAGACTACGCACGTCCTTTAACTCAATTATCAGGTATGTGTACGATCTTCCACGGCGGGTGCATGACTTGCGCGGTTACACGCTGGACTTTCTTAATACTACCTTTGACAGGTACCTTATACTCCGCAACCTCATCTTTTCGTTCAAACTAATTCGATCTCGCCTTCAGCAATATTTGTTTTCCAGGTTGGAGTTTGTTAGGTCCCCTCGTTTCCCATTTAATTTAATTATCATCCCGCGTCATTCATCCAACGTTCTGAAAAATGCCTACTTTGTTCGTGTTATTCCCATTTGGAACTTATTGAATTTAGCTTACTCCTCGCTTACTTTGATGGCATTTAGATCGCACTTTCTAGATTTTTTGAATGCTACTCAATTGGAAGTCTTAACTGGTCGTGCTGGTCTGGCTCTTCGTTAACCTATGCTCTTTTATTTTAGTCCATTATATTCTATTCTATTCTAATCTAACTTAATCTAATTCATTCTATTCTAATTTAATTAATCCAATTTTTTCCTGCCCTTCGTACTACGTCCTTATTTCGCGCATTGATTTACTAACTTTCACACTTTCGGCTTGACAATAGGTAGTGCACCTGCACCCTCAGTTCTCACTTCTGTACTAGTACTTTCTACGTAATACCTCTGAGTGGATATCGATCGATCGAGTTTTGTCGACATATTTAAAAATTTTGTCATTTTAGTTAATCTTAGTATTTTTTTTCTTGTTTATTTTTATTGTTCTGCCACTCATTTTGTTTGCTGTAGTAACATGTTTTTATACAATGGGCCTAAAGGCCTAGTTGCTTATCATAATAAATAAAATAAAAAAAATGGCATACGATAGTTTGCACATTAATCATAAACAATTTTTACCGCTTGTATACCTTATATAACCGTTGTACCAATTTCAAAATAATACAAGTTCTTCCAGCAGTTGTTTGGATGTCGAGGATGGTGAACTGGATATGAATGGATATTATTTGATTATACGCGCGAAGCCGTGATTT
Organism: Dioctria linearis; assembly: GCA_963930735.1. Classification (NCBI taxonomy): domain Eukaryota; kingdom Metazoa; phylum Arthropoda; class Insecta; order Diptera; family Asilidae; genus Dioctria; species Dioctria linearis. The sequence goes on along the minus strand of OZ005742.1, from coordinate 233,541,009 downwards.
ACTTAAAAAATAAAAGGCACGAGTCTGAGATAATTAAGGCAATAGTTAATAAACATATATGGTGGTTGGTGATTAGATAGATATACATATATAAGAAAAAAACCAAACTGTCTGCATTCTGAGAGGCTTATCCCGAAGCGCCTAAATTTTATAATTATATAATTTTTCAAATATATAAAGTATATTATTTTCGATTGTTCGATGTTGCATTAAATTTTATGTTAAAAACGGATTCAGCGGTGTGAAGCCCTCGGATATGTTAGTGGAGTGTTTCAGCAGCGATACTCTATCGAAAATAAACGTGTATGTCTGGGACGAACGCTTCAGAAGTGATCGTGAGTCCGCTGAGAATGACGATCGCAACGGCAGGCCATTAACATCGAAAACCAAAGACAACATCAACAAAATGTTGGCAGCAAATCGCAAATTAACCATCAGAGAACTTGCAGAGAACTTTAAAATAGTACCTGAATTTCATGCAAAAGGGGACCACATTGATATCGCGAAAGAAATAATTTTTGAATCTAAATCCGACTCAACATTCATCAAACACATCATTACTGTAGGCGAGACGTGAATTTATGAGTGACATACACTCCAGACATCAAGCAAGTGAATGGCGTACACTGTATGAGCCAAAACCGAAAGAACCACGTTGTTTTCAAGAAAAGGAAGCTAATACTCACGCTTTTCATGAATTACAACGGTGTTCTACATCATGAAATCTTGCTAGAAGGTCGGGCGCATTTATAACGCACCTTCGCACAATGTCATAATTATCCGCGGGATTTTTGGCCAAGAACAGAACGAATTGGCTGATTTGACTCCTGTAACTTCATCCCTTTCGGTCAACTCAAGAAACCGTTCCAGAGAAAGCGTTCTACCAGCCGAGAGAAGATAATGAAAAAAAACGAACACGAAAATAAAAATCTCATTAAAGACGCTACGACAATCTCAAGATCATCTCAGTAAAGATTTTATCGTAACGGCTAAAATTACTACATCGCAACATATCCTTACTTACCTTTCCTAAATTTTTTTCGAAAATGGATATTATAAAAGTGAGAAGAGGGGAGTTAAAAAAAAAAGCCCTGTGGAACCGCGACTAAATTAAGAGTTGAAACTCGATAATTCAAAACCACCATCTGAGTAGGTGACTGAAAACCAGAGTACGGGCTGATCGGAACGGAAAGCTAAATTTGTGGTTAGGTCATACGGAAGTTATTTAGGCCGTCTGAAATTTCAAGAAAATATTGATAACACTGAAGCCACAAACAGAAAAAGAGATCAATTATCCTAATATGTATTTTCGATATTTTTGCCTACAAGAGAAACAAAAGCCTTAAAAATTGGAATGCAAAACTTTAATAAGCCTCCAAGTCAACCACTGTGTTTTGCAATACAATCTTTTGAACGATGAGACAAGTTTTAGCTTTTAGCAACGAGAGATGTAAATAAAATTTATTTAACTTAATTGGCACTCCAACATGTCCAAGAGCAGATAACATCTCATCCTCACCAATGTTTCGCACAGAACAATTAAAAATAAAATCATTAGGATATAAGAAGTAAACGATAGAAACAAATGAACATAGAAATGATTGTGTAGGTTATTTTAAAGAGTGAAGTTATTCATTTCAATTATTTATTATCGTTATTTTCATTTCTTTTAGCTCTAAGTTCTGGTAGTATTAATCTCTTCCTAAAACCATACAAATTTCCAAAAGTTTGAGGATTTTTCCGCAGATTTAAAGAAAAATATATCTGGAGTGTGAATAGTGCATAGTCTAACCAGATTGTATGGGGACAAGGTTGGACTGGGAGAAACAATCATTAAATCGAGGACCATGCATTGTTGATGACCAGAACTCCTTTAAGAGGTCTATTACCATTAGGTGTCTTACAAGTCCACAAACAATCATTACTGAAACTATAAAGAATGAAATTGAACAAAACAAGGCTATTGTAAGAAAGAAGCATAACAGCGATAAAGAAATTAATTATGTTTGACTATAAGGACTTAGTTAGAATCATTTGATTAGAAGATAACTTTAGAGTGAATTGTATTAGTGGTATAGAACACCACTCCACTTCCTCTCTAAACTGTTGCGATTTGTGATCAAACTTTTATTTCCAGGTAAGATATCTGTAACAGGTTGGTCTCGAACTGATTTCAAAATCGTCTAGCACGCCTTTATTATATTCTTTACGGACATACTTTAAAATAAATTAAGGAAATTCTAACATATTACACCTGAAATATTTTCTCGAAATATACTTAGTTAAAAATTGCTACGTAAAAAGATGCTAAGCTTTAACATAATGGAAAAATTGGAAATAGAAGAGCATCATATAAATTTCTCACATTTCTTCGTTTTCCCTTCTAGTCACAATAACAATAATTAATTAATTTATTTAATAAAATATGGATGTCTGGTCTGAATCACTTTTTTTCTCTCAAATGTTTTCCTTATTATCCCCTTGACTTATTCCACTCCGTTTACAAAGCATACTCAAAAAATAATCACACAATACTTTTATCAACGAAAAATAGAGAAACAGTTAATTGTTTACGAATTATAACAAAAAAAAAAGGAATAATAAAAGCAATTCATAACGGAAGAGACCACCGCGCCAAACAGTTTGCAGTTTACAGAGACCGGACGGATTATGCTGATAGCAAAGTAAAAATAACAAAAATGTTTGGTTATGTTAACGGGAGATATTGCACCGTTAGAATATATAACTACCCACCTTATCACTTGTTGAATTATAATTCCATATTTTATGGTCTTTAATCTCAAACACAATATATATATGTATGATGCGTAATTAACGTAAATTCTTCACTAGTTAATTTAAACTGTTGCGGCTCTTTACTAGAACGGTCCTTCTTCCTTCTGCCATGCCACTTTTTTTGTCAAATATCTATTCTTATCCGGACGCTTTTTGCGATGGTAAGGCTACGGATAAAAATATTTTTTGACAGCTGACAGACATCTATTAGTCACATCAGCAAACATATGATGAAAAGTGATACAAATTATATTGCAAAATTGAATTTTAAAAACAAAAATTTTTATGCATATGACATTTCATTTGTAATATGGTATTGCGATCAATTTGTATTTTAATTTTTTCAAGTGATTAAAATTCTTTTATTTTAATTAACTATTTTTTTTTAAATGAAACTAGCATCGTGACATATAGATAACTCTATAATCTATTACACTTACATCTGGCAATTATATGAAAATCCTCTTTGACAATTCTTTTGCTTTGACAGTAAAAATATTTTTCTAACCAAACTTTCTATTAGTTGATTTGGTGATTTTTTAAAGAATTTTTTTCATTTATGAACTGAGGATAATCATTGACAAAATGCTAATTCTTAAAACAAATCGCATACTTCGTTCTTTAACCAACAAATCGTCTAGATATTTATCAACTCAAACTTCACCGGAACCAAGTGGGTCGAATGATGAATACACTGAGCAACCGATATACCCGGAAATCTTGGATCTTTCTTCTGAGGCAAAACAACTTAGGATGAAACAATCATGGCATAATGAAGTAAAAAATTTAAAGACTGTCGAAGAAAAGCTTATAAAAATAAATATGCCACGATATTATGGATATCAAGCGGTATTATTTCAAAACATCTTTCCATATAATTGCTTGCCTCTAACGCAACACTACACAAGGACTTTCTTCGAACAAGTGGATAAATTCCCGGATATCTATGCGAAAAATGATAGCAGAGTTGATTCCTTTATTGAATGCATTAAATCAGCTGTTGAAGATTCCTTGGAGCATGCAATTCTTTACTTCAAGTGAGTACTAAATATTATAATGAAAACGAATTAATTAATTTATTAGCTAATTTATTAGAAAACATTCCAAAAACAATGCTCAATAATTTAAGATTCACGTATCCAAAGTCCAATTTTAAAATCAGTGTCCAGAATCGATACCTAAAATATACCTATGCAAAGCCAAAATCCAACATTTAAAGCCAACAGCGAAAATTCAAATAAAAAACATAAAAACGAAATAAAAAATTATAACCTGAATCATTTCCAAAATCTGACTTGATTGATTTAATATTTTAATACCGAAATACAAGAAAATAAGAATCACAATGAAAAATGTTCTGAATGTTCTGAGACCCAGTTCTCATTTATCATCAGCAGCCATAAAGTAATCGATGACAATGTTGCGAAAAATATTTTGTTTGCAGTTTGTTTCCTTGCCCACCTAAAATTTTAGCTTCATGATCAGCAAACCCACCGCATCTCTTGTGTTGCGTACCATGGCTGAAAAGTAAAGTTCGCATCGTAGTGTAGCTGGAAACTTTTAATATGTTACTTGTTGCTAAAGTGGAGGCAAACTCAGAGGTTTGCAGATGCGAAATGCGTTTGGGATTGTTATTCTAGCTGTCACATCTTTATACGGAGTATTAAGCTATCTCTGCTAATACCTTGAACCTAATTTTTAGGGGCAGTCATGGCTTACTGCCTGACTACATTCAAGAGAAAATGACTTGGAGTAGACAGGACAAATGTAGATTAGTCCTGCCTAGATTCAGGACACACATGTGGTGGTAGAAGCTTCTACCAAGTTGTAGTAAGTCTCACTGCCAATCCAGGTCAAATCAGCTGGTTCTATCCACAGATTCGAAGAGCTTGCGACCCAACATATCACCAGTTAAGACTGACTCTCTAGCTTAAACCTGTGCCAAAACTGAGCTTACTGGCTTAAATCTTTATTTTTTTGTGACTGCGATATTGACTCTTGTGACGCTAAGTTACTTATCTCAGACTACATTCGAGTTATCCGACCTGCTCACCTAACAGTCTCATTATTCTTTATACCGAAATCATATCTGTGGCTATTGACATCAAATAGGAGGAAGGACGTTAGTACCATCGGTTCGCTATTATTATGCCTGTCGCTCCGGCTCAACATTAGAAGTTTTCAAAATTCTCTCTCTGTCGTCTACAATAGCTGTAATTATGCTATAATTTTCTTTTTCATTTATGCTTTTAGTGCAAAATGCGCAGCCGGATTGCAATTAACTTTACAGGAAAAAGACAAATATTTGGGAGCGGTAATTGTTGATCAAATCAATAGAACTCTACTAACTTCTCTGGCAGCGGATTGTCCACATTTATCTGAAATTGACATTGACTTAGAGCCTCGACATGAAGCATTTTGGTTTGTTGGTGGTGTTCAACCTCCTAAGAGAATAGAAAAGCACAGAGATTCCATAAAATGGCTGAAACAGTATGCACAAAGTCCAGTTGATAGATCCATTCAGTATCTCGGTAAATAAGATGTGTTCAAAATGAAATATATAGTCAAATTGAAAATATTCACGTTTATTAATAAATTTTCTATAGGGAAGCCATATCTTGCGTTAAGACATCGATTACCACTAGAATCTATTAGGACAGAAAGCTCAATGAATGTGGAAGAGCTACGTTCGAAAATTCCCCTGTATGAGTACGATTCAAGGACTATAGGATATAGAACAGCTTACAGACACGGAACTAATGTTCCAGGTGATGTCCTTAATTACGAATCAATCAATTTATCTTTGTATTCATTTCTCTTACAGGTTTTTGGCCAGGCAGTCCGCATGAGTTTGGATTGATCTCATATCAGCCTCGAGATTATATGATCACAAGAAATCCAATTTATGGTGTAGAAGATACCCAGGAAGCATTACATGCACAAGGAATTCAATCAAGTTTTGCATGGTTACTTGCTCAGGCTTGTTATCAAGGTTTTTCAACGTATAATGACTTAACTTATCCGCTTAGTACTCAGACAGTTATAACAAATGGAATTCAATGGTCCTTCTATGGCTACGAAATGAATACAAGTTTGGTTCATTCACATCAGGTTTACGATAATCCCAAAATTAATTACTGCTGGGGAACAAAAGAAATGAAACTTTTCGAGAATATTGATGAAGAAGGAAAGTTCACTGGTCTCAATGAAGAAGTTCTGAAATGTTTGATTCATTTTTATGTGAATGCACCTGTTCAGAGGAATATAAATATGAAACCGTATCTAGGAGAGAATGAGAAATTGGTAGCCGACATTATAGATGATGAACGGCGTGAATTTTTGGAGAATCGATACAAAAATTTGGTTTCTAATCGACCTAGAGCTCGTGCGATTCCTGAGATTTATATGTGGGAGAGAATATATAAAATTAATAATAAAACTCGACCGTTGGAGCCCAAGAGAAGATTCTTCGAGCTAGGAATTAATCCGTACAATCGACGATTAGATGAGCATACTCCGAAATATATTCCTAAGGCTTTGAGACCAGAAGGACCTAAGAGTAAAAAGAAATGGGCAAAAACTTACTATCCATAAGTGTAACTTTAATGATTAGTTTAAATAAAATGTTTTGTTCCTTAGATTTGCTTTTGTTATCTACTTACCTTCTTTATCAGTTCCTGTAATACCGGTGGGTTTCAACCTGATTCACTTTAGTTAAGGTTCTCTCTACTACGAATTGACAGGCGACTTTTAAACTTGGATTGCAGTTAAAGAGTTTCAGCTTTCCGCCAAACGGTTTCAATGAAAATGTAATTAGAAACAAAAGTGATTTGTTGGTTTTAATCTTAACAAATTTTCCTGTCTTCAATTCAGTGATTGTGCTTCTGTGGCTTGCAAAATATTTCTGACAGAATTTGTGTGAATATTATTACATGAATGAGAAGTACACAGTCCATTGTCTCGATCTCCTACCCATCAACGTTGAGGACTGGTGTGTCCCGCCCTCATTATGGTGAGTGAATTGAGATAAATCTGGTACTCTTCACCACGAGGAAAATTTAGATCACTTTGTCCTTCTATGAATCGTTGTACTTCTTCTGCAGTTTTCTCCTTATAAACATTGAAATCAACGGAGATGAGAAATGAGAATGATAAGAATGACGTAGCTATTAGAGTCTTCGCCAGTGGAATATCAACCTTTGATTAAGGGGAGTGACATGAAACACAGAATATAATGCAGTAATATCTTTGCGATAAGTACATGAGTTACAAGAGCGAACGAACTAACCAGGTCCGGGTTTAACATGCCTTTTCTCGGACCGTAATCCATAGGCGTTGACACCACAGTTATTGGATCAGAGGATGTATGTACACAGGAAACATCAACAGGGTTATTCAGGCTTAAGAGCTTGTAGGGTCATTTAACTTTCCTGTCAGCCTAGCTCTAAGAGAAGCTTTCCAGCAAGTTTTTTTTTAGATATATTATTAAGCCAAGCGCAGGGGATACCCTATGATGCAAAGCACAGCATGGCAGGACAGAGATAAGGAAAGGATTATGGGATATGCGCCACTGGTGCCGATGTATGTCGTCCTTAAACTTCTTCCACAGATTGTATGCCGGAGGAAAAACTAAAGATGGTAAGCTTTTCCACATTCGCACTGTTCGGGATAAAAAAGCATCACGGAATTTCACTGTACGGCCGAAAGTAATTTGAAGGGTTAAAGAATGTGCGCGGTTTGCAGCGCGAGTATTGCGTGCGGAAATCATTCTACAAGGGATTAAACTAGATATTTCATCAGAACATTGACCATGCATGTAGCGATAATGGAGCGAAAGGCATCCAACATTGCGGCGGTGCTCGAATGATTCGTTATGACAAGTGATTACCAAATCGCCAATGAGTTTGAAGGCTCTCTTTTGGACAATATCCAATGAAGCTAAGGAGTTGTATTCCATTCTAGGTCTTGTAGACTTGTAGAGGAGCGCTAGATTTGACGGGCTGAAATATTTCTTACACCTTTTCAGAAATCCAAGACATTTCGATGCTTCTTTGGCAACAGAGAAGATGTGAATTGTCCAGCTTAACTTACTGGAAATATTAATGGCAAGAATGCTTAGAAATTAATGCTCCATCAAAATAAACGGGTGTGGTTAAGTTATGATCTTGTTTTAATGAGATGAGAAAGCTTTGGGTCTTAGATGCATTAAATTCGACGCGTTTCGTTTTGCCCCAAGCGAAGATATTGTTAAGATCTTATTCAATGATCTAATCATGCAATCTTGTTTAACACATGCTGCATTCCCCCTGGAGTCCGCAAGAGTGTCAAAGGAGTAAGCGAAATCAAGAGTACTGTCATCTGCGAAACTATGGATGGGATTGAAATTAAGGGAAAGCAGATCATTAATGAAAATTAAAAAGAGAATTGGAGAGATAACAGAGTCTTGAAGCACACCGGCATAATACAAAACGTATTTGGCGACTAGATAGGAAACTTTCAATCCATAATAGAAGAGGAGGAGAGAGATCAAGTGCTTTTGGGCGTTTTGCGTTTGGCTAAAAGGGCGTCCAGTTCGGAAGCCATATTGGCGATCGTTGATGAGATGATTAGTTTCTAGATACTTCATTAATTTTGAGTTAATAATAGATTCAAAAACCTTTGAAAGAATCGAAGTGATCGCAATTTTTCGATAATTTGAGGGATCGCTACCCTCTCCTTTCTTGGGAATAGGCTGAACGTGGGCTAGTTTCCAAGCAGTTGAAAATTTTCCTTTTTCGATAATTTGAGGGATCGCTACCCTCTCCTTTCTTGGGAATAGGCTGAACTTGGGCTAGTTTCCAAGCAGTTGAAAATTTTCCTGTCGAATCAGACAAGTAGAATTGTTTGCGCAGAAGTTTAGCCAAGGATGAGGCACAGCTTTTAATTAACAGGGGCGAAAAACCATCAGGATCTGCGGCTTTGGAGACGTTGATCCCCTTAAGGACCATAAACAAATCTCTCGTACGGACATGTATTGGCTCTTGTACACATCCACACGAGAGATGCAAAACAGGTGTTTGTGAGGTGGTTGGAAGACAAGAATTTGAAGCGAATCTAGCAGCCAAAATATTACCTTTCCAAGGAGTCAACAATCACTTCACCATTATAAAGTAGTGAAGGTATGGATATGGAGGAACTGGTGAAGTTGTTCCTGATGGTTTTGACCAGGGACCAGAAACCTTTGCTACCTTTGGGGCTTGCCAAGATACTTTGTATGATATTCTGGTCAAAAAGAAATTTTCTCTCTGGATAATGGACTTACAGGTGTTCCGTGCAGTCTTGTAGACTTGTTTCAGTTCCGGACATGGATGCAATTGATAGGCGCGAAAAGCAGACTCTTTCGCTTTTATGGCGTGGTTGCACTTATCGTTAAACCAAGAGCGAATTTGCTGTTGTTGAGATCTGCTATAAGAATACGGAATGTATTCACGCATGCCAAGACTAAGTATGTTACTAAGTTTTAATGTGCATTCATCAACATACCTCGAAGCAAAACAGACCGACCAATCAATTTCTCCAAGATACTGATTGAGTCTTTCCCAATCAGCATTCTTATAGTGCTAAACAAGCCTACTTGTAGGTGGAGAAGTAGGGTGGAACAGGTTTGAGGTGGTAAACTGAGCCGTGATTAAACAATGGTCTGAATTACCGAGAGGGGAACCCGCTGAGATGGAATATTTGCCAGGAAGAGATGTTAGAAACAAGTCGAGTAAATTAGTTTTATCTCCAGCTGCATCAGGAATTCGCGTTAGTGCATCCACTAGCTGTTGCAAATTAAATAATTCACAGAAGAGTTCAACGAAACGGCCCGCAATACTTCTGGTAGAAGAATGTCTGAGCCACGTTACGACGGCAGTCAGCGTCAAACTCAAAATGGAAATTTTTGTATTCAAATGTTCTGCAAGAAGCTAAAAAATATATTTCGCATGGAATGACAACGTCTAATCAAGGGAATATAATGTTTAGTAAGGGTATGAAGCAGAACAGTAAATTTGGTCGCCTTGGTCTTCATTCTTGGAATTCTTCTCATTCTGTGATAAAAAAAAGGCAGAGCTTTTTTAGTTGAACTAGCGTTGCGTTTGTACTGTTTGTAACAGATGTGTAAACAGTGATGATCTTTTCCGATCACATCGCTTCCAAAATCCGTTGAGCAACACCATGTCATTAATTGTTGTAATAAGCCGTGCATCTGTTCACTCAAGCAGAGATGTGCGGCGCAGCTTATTCTGGTCCTCAAGGATATCTGTCCCGGCAGGAACAATGTGGATAAACGCTCCGTTTGAGACCTCCAATGACGAAACAGGAGTTCCTTCCACAGTTACAGTATCGGAAATTGTTCTGGTGTCCGAGATAATTCTGGCTTTTTAGATTACTGATAACTATGGTTGGGGTACAGCACACTACAATGTTGATTATCCGCCGAGTAGCTTCGAACACTTGAAATAATCTGCAAACGCAAAGACAATCTTATGCAATAAAATGGGTGCCCTCAGGAGCAAAGTTTCGAATTAGTCTGAGATCAGTTTGTCCTAATGACATCCTGTCTAGATAATTTGCACCTCACGGCAGAATAACACCATGGGGTATCACAACGTCCTCGAAAGCTATACCCTCACGCTGTTCCAATGACACCGTGCTTGAATGACTTGAACATGGCAGTATCGCAGTAGTGATGGTGGACTCTAACGTCAACTGGACTTCTGCTGACTGAGTTAAATCCAGAAGTAGTCCCAGGTATGTCACCGCTAGTTCCAACCATTCAGGACAGCGAGTCTGCCGTAATACAATTAAGGTTGTATTACAGCACAATTCATCGGACTCTGAATGGCTGAGAATCAGAGAAATAAAAAGCTTTGGTCTCTGAAAGACATAATTTTAATTTTATAAAGAGGCATTCAAAGTTAAGGCAAAAACACATCCAATCAAGCCTCAGGTGGCCTCTCTCATGCTTCCACGCAGCTCGCTAGCCTTAAAACTAACTGCAAGACTCACTTTGTTCAATGTTCGCAATTTGCTCTCTCAGGCCTACTTCTGTCAACAGATATTTTTTTAAATGTAAATGACAATGATAGCACCGATACGAGCCGATGGCAAGTTTTGAAGCCTAGCTTACCTGGATGTGCTTCTGCCTTTAATATTACTAGGTTTGTAGCATATTATTAATAAATTATCGACCAATTGCAATCACTTCGATTCTTTCAAAGGTTTTTGAATCTATAATTAACTTCAAATTAATGAAGAATTTAGAAACCAACCAACATCGCCAATATAACTTCCGGACGGACGCTCATATGGAGACTGGTTGACTTTTCCTATAGAACGTTGGAGCCGTAGCCTTCACAATTTTAGTGAGTCCAAAATCTTTGCCATAGATATTTCAAAAGCTTTTGGTTGTCTGTTATCCAGCCCTTTTAGCCAAACTTATTGCACTTGGGCTCTCCCCTCCTCTTCTACTATGAAATGAAAGTTTTTTATCCAGTCGCCTAGTACGGGCCGTACTAGATGGCGTTTCATCAAAACCTTACCCTATAAATGTCAATATGCCCCAGCGCTCTGTTATCTCTCCATCTCTCTTCTTAATTTTCATTAATGATCTGCTTTCTCTTCCATAGTTTTCCTAATGACAGTACCCTTGATTTCGCTTACTCCTTTGATACTTTTGCGGACTCCAGAGGGAATGGCAATGCATCCCAAAGCTGTCTCATCTCTTTCAAACAAAATCATAATGAATCCACTCTCGTTTCTTTTAATGAAGCACTGATTTCCGATTTTCCACTAAGCATTCTTGGCAATAATATTTCCAGTAAGTTAAGCTGGACAGATCACATCTTTGTTGCCAACGAAGCATGGAAATGTCTTGGATATCTGAAAAGGTGTAAGAAATATTTCAACCCATCGAATCTAGCGCTCCTCAACAAGTCCTACATCAGACCTATGTAGAATGGAATATGATTCCCATTTCTAGGCCGGGCCGGAGTCTGGTCGACAATAGCTTGTCATTTCGACTCATTCGAGTACCGCCATAATATTGGAAGTCTTTCGCTCTTTTATCCCTGCATACATGGACAATGTTCTGATAAAATATCTAGTCTGATCCCTTGCGTTTCTTATTCCTTTCCCTATCTCCTTCCTGAAATGCTGTGCTTTGCATTATAGGGTAATCTCTGAGTTTGGCATAATAATATAAAAAAAAGTGTTCAAGAATGGGGAAAGTACGACTCGGCATAGACGTATCACCAGAACTCCACTACATTCCCTAAACTTCCTGCATGATCTAACGCTGTAGTTAGAAACTTATTAATAAAAATTCGGAATAACCTTGGTCCTATTTTGCATACGTTTGACCCCAAACTAATTTGGGAAATTTTCCATTGTGAAGTAAGGACACTTTGAAATGAAACCTAATGACCGGCGTCTTCTTTTCGGGTTGCCACAATGATATATACTTATCCGTACTTTTGCATCTATGTACTAGGATTAGATACCATGCATTTATGTACTTTTGGATGATTACATTAAATATCATTCATAAAGTGTTTAGAAAAGGTTTTATGGGAGTTTAATCTTCGGAAAATTGACGATCTTGATTGCCTTTGGTGTGATAGAAAACAGATGGTATTACACCTAGGCTTATCAGGCTTCTTCTACATTGGATAATATAGCCGCATTTGCATATTTTTAACGCTGGCTTTACCATATCGTTGTTTCTTTCTGCTTGGAAAATCGATGCATCTAATGAGGCTCACGGTGATTTTCGACTCATTAGTCTGTTGAGAATTCTTGCCAGGGGCCTGGAAAAATTAACTTGCTAAGTCCTTGACAGTCTAGTTTCCGAAACTTTCGCAATTGTGAGATAGTCCTGTTGAATGTCACAAATGATATTCGCAGCTCACTCCCCAGGGATATCAGGGAATATATTTGCCCTACTTGATTTTACAAAAGCATTCGACATGGTCAATCATTCCAATCTACTCGAAAAGTTGGCTTCAAACTTCCAATTTCATTCTATATTTCTGTGTCCTTAATTCACAGTTTTCTCTCTAATAACACAATATACACACAGTAGACCAGCTTTGAACGAACTACAGAAAAGTGAATTTTAGAATTTTAATTACAAAAAAAACCTCAAAATTTCCCCCATAAGAGGGAACTATTAAGTATGATCCGGAAGTAAATGGGCGAATAGTAGCACAATGGCTGGGAGAAGTATTAGTTTTATGTAAGTAAGTACACATCTCGGCAAAAGTACTGTAAATGTATTGTTCCATTTCTGAACAGCTGTTTGATTGTAAAGTGGTGTTCGTTCCATGGACAGTATAACAGGTAAAATGGCTGTAATAATGTTTGTGACAGTTTGACAGTTCTACCAAGCCAAAAGGCATGGGAGTGGATCAAATTGTTTTTAGCTTTTTTTTTCTTGCAGAAATAGTTTTGCTTTTCATTTTGCCCCTTTTACTCTAGTACAAGTTTGTGCATGCTGTAAGTTCTCTTTCTTCCAGTTTTGATTTACATAGGAACCTTTGTATTAAAAATTGACTAGTGTGTTAGTTAAAAATGTTGAAAGACACATTATAGAAGCATCCTACTCATATGACAGTTTTGACAGAGCTGTTCTACTGTATGAATATACTCTGCTAATAGATTGCAACGGATAAAGGTGAGGGATTTTGTTTCCGGTTCCTTGCCTCTAAATTGTGGAGTCACTCAAGGTTCTGGTGTTGGTCTTTTGCTCTTCCGCCTGCGACCTTCCTTATGTTGTTAAAGACTGCAAATTGCACTTGTATTCCGAGATATGCAGGTGTATCTTAGTCGACCTACAGGACTGGTTGAGGATTGTATGTATTGATAGACGGAGTACGGATTTGGGCAACATTGCAAACTGGGCAGATAATAATCTTTTATAATTTAATGCCGAAAAGTCGTATTGCATTGTTTTATATCGCAGAGCAGTTGACGTGTATCTGATCTTCCGCCTGTATTTTCAAGTAACACAGTATTACCATTTTCAAATTGTGTAAAAATCTTGGTATTTTCCTCAATTTTAACATGAAGCTCTGTGAATATTGGGACCATATGGTGGACTTCGTTGGCTGTTGTTGTCTTCTGGAACCTTGTATGCGAACATGCGTTCAATGTTAATAAAATCCTTGATTCTGACGTACTTATATAATGGCAGTCGTAGTTTCCCTCACTTGGGTTCCTCTTGTTCTATTAAACCAGATGTGGCTTTAAACGATTCACACATGATTCGTCTTCTTCTTTAGGAGATACGCAACATCGTAATCACATACTTGGCTGCCCTTTAGACATATACGTTTTACATAGGGGCTTCTGGCATCTCTACATTAACTTATATGTACTAAAAACCAACAACTATTTATTTAATAAATTAGAATCTTTAGGCTCCCCAAGACGCCTCCATTTGCTAACACCAAATGGGAAACTCTTACTTTGTTAGTGCTGTCGAGCTTGGAATAACTTATCATATCGGATATTCAGTGTACGATCTCGACTCAGCGGATAACGTGATGTGGCGTCATTGTGGAATACATCTTTGATATGGAACCTTAATGTTCAAGTTCAAGTCCAAGTTAGGAATATCTCCAGGCATTGCTGTTAGAGAGATTTTTAGACAATTTTAAAGAATTCTCCATTGGTATCTATTTTCATTTACCTTCACTCTGATTACACGTATGTACCAGAAAAAATTCATTCAGATTTTTCAAACTACAAAATACAATCGAATTTAAAGTTTTTGTTTTTCAATTAAAATTATAAATTCACCAGAGATTTGATACATTCCTTTGGCTATAGTTAACCCTGAAATCACTTTTAAACTTCTTCGAAGGGTAATTAGAAGTTGAGGAGTTATGTATGCGATCAACCCTTAGCAATTCCTCATCCAGACATCGTGTAACACTTGACTAGTTTAGGAGAGCTTACGTACTACTATCGTCGGTCGGTACTACCCCATATCTCACTGCCACTGGATCAGACTAACCACTGTAGAGTTAAACGTTTTGGAAAATTTTAATGGACAAACTTTGTGCAAAAACCAAATTTCGGTTGCCTCACCAGAATTGACTTCATACAATAAGTGATGGAATTGCTTTAACTTCCTATGAACTTGTCTTGTGCTGTGAACTATCCCGAAACTTAGTTTATTGCGGTTCGCCATTTAACAGCTCGCTTCCCTCCCCACGAGTTTGTCTGAGAAAAGTTTCTAGTGTAATCAGGGAAATAAATGTATAAATGAATTAAAAAATATTGGAAGTGGTGGTGTTAGTGTTGTTAGGTTGTAGTATAGTAAAGATTGATGGTTCGCATACTTATTTGTTTTTTTTTTACAATTACAGGACAAAAATGTAGGAAAGTTCAATGAAATTGGGATGCATAGGTATATAATCTTTCCCCTATAAACGAGCTTAATGCACAACATACTCCCACAGGACGGTTCGATTAGAAATAAGGAAATATAGTCCCTACATTTTGTATGGACACTTTTCGCATTAATTTTAGCGTGTTAGTAGATATCATACAGGCATGGCCGCCTTAGTAAAGTGGGGGGCCAAGGATATTGGGGCATCCTAACAGAAAACTATACTTTGGGTTATAAACATGAATAATAACGTAAAGTATGTTAATATGAACCAAGAGAAGAAAATGTTTTGCTGATTACCAAATAGAATGGTTGACATTGAAAAAATGAAAACTTAGATTGAGTTTGATTGATTACTATCGAGTAGACGTGTATCGAATTCACTCCAGTTTAGTTCAAGGTTTAAGTATTTTTTCACGGCGTTTTATTCTGTCTTCAGCAGTGAACTGATTCGAGAAATCTTAATTAATTAATTTCGTTGTGTCTATACATCTGATTTCTAAGATCAATATTGATCTATTGTGCATAATTATTATAAAAGTCTAAATTTGTGCCTATTAGTATGAGTACCAACGATCGTATTAATACGGAGACGAGCTCATCGTCATCGAAGTCTGGAGTTGCTACACGCAACAGAAAAATCTTTACAACTAGGTACCGCTTCTTCTGGTCCGATGGGGTCGATCGATGCTGCTTATCGCTAACACTGCACTTTCAATTATCGCAATCTAATTACACACTATCGCTTCTTTATTACTTTCGCTTCTTAACACTGCAACGTCTAAAACAAGACTCTTTTCTGGCGATGACAACTGTTATATTTATACCCTAGAAACTCTCCGGATTATTCTGGAGTGTTCTATTCCAATAGCTTCTTGACTATTCTATTTGTTCTATTCCTGAACTTTCCTGTAGATTTCATAATCGATTCTCCGAACCTGAAGTCGTTTACTCTCCGAACCTGAAGTTGTTTATTGCCAGTAGATGTCACCAGTTTTCTCTTTCTATTGCACGTAACAGTATTGTGCTGCCAAAGCGGAGTACTTTCGGAAAAAACGGAGTACACGACTATGAAATTTAATGAATTCAAATTAATTAGAATGGGATGTCCAGAAATCATATTATTGTGCATAAAACCCATTTTCATTCAAATGATTTATATTTAGATTTTTAATTAAATCTTTATAATTCTATTATAACATTATTTATATTATTTTTATATAGAAACAACTAGTTTTTATTTTAAGATTTTCCCATTAAATTTTTTTTTCAGTAGTAAGAATTTCTTAAGTTTAGTTGAAGGCTGTTGATTTAAAAGATTCATTAATTAATAGCTTTGATTCAGATCATACTTGCATAAAGTAAAAAGGCTCTGTCATGAAAAGCTATTCTTGAGAAAAGCATACCTACATAAACCAAACCAAAATACATAAACTCGATCATTAGTTTATTTAATATAATTTTTGAAAACTTTTGAATTTTCATAATATATGTAAGGATTTTAACAGTCATCTTGCAAAATTGTACTGACAACTTCAGTCGCTTTAGTTTTTCTGCATTTCATATCTTTTACAATATTTGAATCAGTAATGCACAGAAATAATTCTGATAGAGCACACCTTGCATAAAATTAAAACTTATTTTGATTTTGCCAGTCTGTCCGTCCGTTCGGCCATCTTCACGATAGCACAAGAACGTGTGTACAGAGAGCTGAAATTTTGCATATGGACCTTTACAAAGAAACGTAAAATTAAGTTCGAAACCCGACAAATCGGGTAACTCCTTCGTAGGGTTGCCATGCAAAATTTCGTTTTCCACTATGTATATTTTTTGGCATTGCCTGAGAATGCGTCGACGTAGAGAGCAGCAATTTTGTACATAGTGTTTTCTAAAAATTGTAAATATATTTTCAAAAATGGGCTTAGTCGGGCAATCCCTTCTTGGTGTTGCCATATAAAAACTTGGGATTTCTACGTATACTGTGAAAACGATCAGTCCTATATGGTTTTCATGTACTGAAAACTTCTTCAGAATATGAAATCCTATAAAATTGGTTGTAATCATTTTTTCTGTCCGAAGAACCGTTCTAGAAATATATGCGAAAAACCCTTTCAAAAATCAAATTTGCACAGATGGGTGACCATATGAAGTTACATACGGGAATTCATCTAGGGTATCATAAGAATGGGTCCTATTGTTAGACCAATTCGAGTTTTTTACTTGTTTGCAATAACTTTAAAATATACTTTACAAAGCCGCCTGTTATTTATAAGGTTGCGTGCATACAGAGCAAGATTTTTGAATACGCTTAGTTTGTTTATTATGTGTATTACCTTTTGTTGGCGACAAAACAGCTTCCATAGAATTTCCAAGAATGATTTCTTGACATATTCGGTCGTCGTGCTCTAAATCTGTCGATGTACTAGAAACTATGTTTTCTTTATTATTTATGTTTGTTGAATTTCCAGGAATTGTTTTAGATTACCTTTGATCTTCGGATACAATAGTCATATTCATATTGCTTGTCGCAACTTTAGTATTTTACCTATGGACATACACTTTGGATGCTATGACACTTACTTCTCCATTAGCGAAAGTGATTTTTATCACATTAGATTTGTACTCTGCAATTCAAAGTTCTGTATGAAGTTCTGTTTCCCCGGTAAATATGGAAAATTAATAAACTATATATCTGAAAGAAATTTGAGGTCATTATAAAGGTCGAAGAAGAAGATGTGTCAAGAAGAGTAGACGTGTCAATTTACACTCCGCTATTAATTAAATATTTCTGGTTTTGATTTTTCTTTGGTCGTGGAGTTTGAGTTCCGTAAATTGGGTATATTTCTTATCGCTGGTTTATTTTGGTTACTTGCATATAATTAGTTTTATATAACACGCAATATGCATATGATTCGAAACACTCGGTCCGCTAGTGATACTCCAGCTACTTCGGCTGAATTAAAAATCATGTTGGACTCGTTTGAAGCAAGTATTAAGCGGCTCGAGATAAAAATTACAAATTTCAGTGAGTCAGTGGAAAAACTCTATAATTTTTTAGGGTAGGTTAAAATATCAGCTGAAAAACTAGAGAAACGGGTACATAACCTAGAAAGCCGCATGGACGAGCTTGAACGAAATTCAAAGAGTCAAGCTGCCTTCATTTCAGGATTACCATCTACTCCTAATGAAAACGTATCAACCATTATAAAAAAGCTGGGTGAATCAATAGGCTGCACACTTTCAGCTGAAACAACGGCCATTTTACTTCGAACGAAACATCAAACGGCTCACAGGAGCGAAAACCATGCTGAACAAAGTAAAAATAATAGTTCCCTCATAGTTGTGAAATTTTGCAGTTCTTTCCAAAAATCAGCCTTCAACATTGGCTTCACGGACAAAAGCAATATTTACGTTCGCGAAAGTCTTTCTTCAAAATATTTGTTACTCTTCCGTGCCGCTATGGATCTTAAACGGCGGAATAAAATTGGCTCTGATGGATTGATGGATTCATTTACATCAGGGTGGACGAGAATAAAGACGCAGCTGCCACAAAGATGGTGTTAGCTGTAACTTCCTTGAATTTTGTTATGGTCGTAGCATATTGCATATAGCAATATGCTACATGACAGCTAGCAGCAGCACTCTACCCGCAAGTTACGTCCTATATGGATGGCGTGACTTGACTACTCGAACACACTCGAATCGACCAGATGAGCGTTTCCACTTACTTTTTAATTTGACGGTGAGAAGAAGAGCGTTTGGCAGGAGAGGTTGTGAAAAGTAAAGAAGGCGTGAAGTGAAAAAAAGAAATCCAAAGAAAACCAGCTGAAAATAAAGTGTCATTTAAATAGTAAATGCATCAGTTTTTAATGCATTGAAGTGTTCGCCCTATATTAGTCTTAAAAGATTGACTGGCAAATTTTTATTGTGAAAAAGATCCTGAAAGCATCAGAAACTTGGAACAATTATACCAAGATCAACGAGAATAGGATAATACAACTGCTCAAAAAGGAAAATATCAAACTTCCTAGTTCACCTGCAACAATTTTAAATCAGAAAGCGGTATACACATACGGAACGCAGATTAGGGGAGAATCAAGGTAACTCCATATGTACTCATCACGGCGGCTGGAAGTCTCAGCTGATTAGTCGGATAAAAATCGTCCTCCTTAAGCGTCAGAACTTACCCAGTTTTACAAATTAGAATGAAATTAGATGTTCTGTGATAAGCTGTGGAGATGTGAACAGTGTCGTGAACATTACTAGTGGCAAGATTATTATAGAGTTTCATTAGATTATTAGAAGCCTCTGAACCTTTAGTTCTGTGGCGTAGTTAGGATTACAAATTGATATTGAATTGAAAGTTTTTTTTTGTAGGCACCCCTAAGTCTAAATTAGCTGTGCCAAGAACAATATTTTTGGTAAAAGTATAATAATATTTCTGTAGCTTCCTAGAAGTAATAATCTTTACGTTTAATTATGAACGTAATTTGAGACTGAAATGAAATAATTTTTATTGGGCACTGTGATTTAAGTAAACTGTGCCGAGCGGAAAGTGACTGGCCATAGCACCTCATTAACTTCATAGTAATTTATAGGAATCATAGGGCTATTCACTCAGGGTTTTTAGTTCCTTAAGTCCGGTTATATATTGACAGCTACTAAAGTCAATTCCTAAATTTGGACAACCTTAGCGTAATGAAATAGAAGTAAAATGAGAAACCACTTGCAATTTTTTTTTGTAAAACAAGAGAAGAATAACGCGAGCGTGAGTTTAGACTAAAGTATACCAATATGATAATGTAGCAAATTAGTAACTACATGCAAAAATAAACAGCAGAGACCAGGAAATTAAAACAGAATAATATTTTTCTCAAACAGCGTAAATTAATACAGACCTCTCAGAAACGAATACCGCCGCCTCCAGGGAGCTCCTTCGAGGAACCGGATACTATGTAAGTACATTTTCTTTTGTTCTAATTTCCTGCATTGTGTGATATCCGTTCAATAACCGATGGATTCTGTGCATTTGTTATTATATTTTGCTATATTTTGAAATAATTATTAACGAATACCCCTTATGTGGTTGCGGCAGACAGTCTGACAATTTCCTAATAGTTCGTACAAAGGATGAATTTTAATTGATATGGCTTATTACTTCACCGCTGTTTTTCTCGACGCCT
The DNA here is from genome assembly GCA_963930735.1 of Dioctria linearis. Lineage (NCBI taxonomy): Eukaryota > Metazoa > Arthropoda > Insecta > Diptera > Asilidae > Dioctria > Dioctria linearis. The sequence goes on along the minus strand of OZ005742.1, from coordinate 233,520,612 downwards.
CACGCTAGAGTTGTTTATGTCAAGTAATCAAGTACAAAGGAAAAGGGGAAGAAAACCATTTGCTCATAATACTTCGCTCAAACCTTCAAGGGTTCGATTATTGTTTTCTTGTTTCATCTATATGGATTGTAGTATTCAGGCCTAGCGCAGCTATGTTTTAAAAGTAATTTTATTCAAATAAATAAGGATAGGTATGTGGTACTTAGTATTATCAGTCCGCGTTAGTATTTGAATCGTTTAAAATCAGTCCTTATTGGGACCAAATTAGCTTAATGTACAGGAGTTGGATAAGCATTGAGTAAACATTTATAACGTCATGATGCTTTAAGTCTTCTTGATTTCTCATTCCTCTCTCCTGGAGCCCTCTGACATGAAGGTTGTTTAGGTCTGCTGGTCTCTCTCTTTACAGGTCAAAAAGGGACTTTGGACGATTGTGCCACTTAAAGTCAATGGGAGGATGGGGCTTGGCATAGAAGGCAGACCATCTGCGCCTTCACTGGAACGTAGGTAAGTGACGTAAGGGTCCCTTCAGGACCGAGTGTGTGCTGGCTTGTTGCTTGTAGGCACGAAAATCTTTTTTGATTATGGTTGGTGACAAGCGGCAGGTTATTTCGGGAACTCCCCCCACACTCTTCGCCACTCTTAGCCGAGGTGCTAGCGTGCCGCCTTGTAATAACGCTGTCATCGAGTGATCTGTCAGCTCATGCTGGCAGTTTGGACTTCACGTCCTGACCAATCACTCTACTCATAATACCATAACAAAATGGCGCCCAACGTGGGGCCACCTCAGTCAACTTCGGTGTTCAAATGTGTTAGACAGTGAGGACTGAGGCTACTTGAGATATGGACATTTGGCTAGTAGCTAAATCGTCTGACTCGGTAGTCTCACATCTAGTGGAGAATACATGTGGACCTTAGGTTTGACTGTTTTGTTAATAGAATTTTTTTGTAAAGTAAAGTTAGAGTTTTTGAAAGTTTTTGATATCTTGTCTCTCGATTTTGAATTAAAGTAACGTAAAGTTTTGAGAGTTTTGAATATTTTGAAAGTTTTGAAAGTTTGTAACGTAGAGTAATTTCTTTTGAGAAGTTTTTGAATTGTAAGTTCGACTTTAGGTTTGACTTCGGTCAAACCTCAAGTCTGAACAGTTGATTTTTTTGAAATGTTTTTTGAAATTGATCTTTCCCGCTGGCCTTCTGTCATGGAAATGGTAGGTGGCCTCACAATTTTTTTTGTGTGAGCTCTCACGGAGACATGTCTCTGTTGGCAAACTGGCTGGACAGAGTCGTGAATCTGTGAGACGACTTTTTGGCTTTCAGCTAATTAGTTGACCAGATTCATGCCTCTGCCCAGTTAGAAGGTTAGGTGGACATGAAGATCAGGTGAATAGGAAGGAAGGAGTTGTTGGAGGATGTAAGTGATGCTGGAGACCTTCAGCAATCAGGAGTTGGCGTACTGCTAACTGCCTGGCTGAAGAATCTCTAGTATCATTTTCAGTCTCTAGTTTCCCCAACCTGACTCTTCCCAGATTTCTGTGGGAACTCCACATATTTTTCATGCACACACTCACGTCACTTGCCTATATCCGGATTCTGACCTGGAAAGGGGGAGAGCGACCTGGATGCCTCTTGTGTTGAGGGTTAGCTTCGGGAAGTGAGGGAGGAACCACATGTTTTGATAGGAATTTTTTTGTTGAAACGCTTTTTGTTGAAACGTTTGTGATCCTGTTGGTTTTTCACACTTTTTGGAACGCATTAATTGAACTTTTGAAAGAAAACTTTTATTCAAAGAGTTACTATCTTTTCAGGACGTTTGGATTTTCGTTCGCTAAATCGATACGTCTGTTAACTCAATTTGGTAAGACTCTGCTAACTTCTCCGAGCCTTTGAATTTTTTTGAATTATTTTTGGAACTTCTTCGAACGTTTGGGAAGAAATTTTGTTTTGAATTTTAGTACAATTTCGCCGGACGTTTGGAAAATTTTTTTGTCTGGGATTTTGGTATCTTGTCCCAACCTTCAATTTTTAAAATCATTACTTCACTATCTCCATTGTTAAAGGGCCTGTTCATTTTGAACTGCTGGACTCTTTAGATTTCCTTGACATTCCTTGCGAACCTTTGGTTTGTGAAATTTTCCTGACTTACGACAAGTTGCAATGGCTGCAATGAGGACACCACCTCCTGGGCCGAACGGTGTGACTATGTTGCGTGAGCCATGCACGATCTGTAGAGACATAAGTTGGTCAGCTGAACAGAAACCAGTCATGACCACGTGTGGACATGTCTTTCATGAGGCATGTATCCAGACCTGGATAGGCGAGCATTCCAGTTGTCCTAACTGTAGACACCGTCTCACGCCACAGGACCTAACTGGTTACACTGGTGCCTTTCCCAAAAGAACGAATCCCGCGAGGTCGGCTAGTCGCGATTCATTGCCGACTTTTGACTTGCCTACCTTCTACTTACCACCACCGAATCGACGATCCTTATCACCAGGAATGCCCGATTTGCACTCAAGGACTTTTGTAGACCCGGGTCCTCGACGAGATAGTTCAGTGCGTAAAGCTCAAGGCCATTCCCCAGCTACGGATGCGTTGATGGCAGGCCTACGCCTACAAATGCAAAATCTAATACGAGAAAGTCTCGAACAGAGTCTCAATGGTTTGCGGACTGACTTAACAAATAGTATCCGACAACAAGTACCAGCAGCAATGCCGCCAGTGAACTTTTAATCGACCTCCATCAGCTTTTGGTCAGCCTAGAAGTCAGCCTGCACCAAACTTTGTACCACCTCCACCACCACCACCTATTCGTGTCCCCGTAGGCATAGGACAGCGGCGTTCTGGCAGCCCTATCCGCAGGTGGAATATATCCTATAGCGGTGACAGCTCTCGGCTCACAGTCGACGAATTTGTATTTCGGGTAGAAGCCTTGACTTATTCGGCTTTGGAAGGAGACTTCGACCTGTTGGTGCGTCACATGACGACTCTGCTTTCTGGACCAGCAATGGACTGGTACTGGTCTCTCCTGAGGCAAAATTCCACGCCGTCATGGGAGTATGTGAAAGCAGCTCTATTAGCTGAATGGGGAGTGCCGAAAGACGACCTTAAGGTCAAGGTCCAGCTTATGTTGCGCAAGCAGAAGGCAGGTGAGTCATTTGCTACGTACTACCAGTACCTGGTACAGCTACGAGACTAATTGCAGAACCCGTTGCCAGACGTTGAATTTTTGGAAATAATCAAATCAAATTTACTGCCAGAGATCCAAAACAAAATTTGTTTGCATCCTACAAACACCATCCACCAGCTTAGGATTCTTGTGAATCAAATTCAAGCGACGCAGCAGCGCATCGCGACAGCAAGTAGTTGGAACGCTTATCGGGGACAAAGAGTCAGTGAGGTGGATGGATACTATTCGACTGAAGCGGAACTGAATACTTCACCTGAACGCAGTGAGGAGGTCTCACTATCTGCTATTTCAACCCCGAAAAATGTAACCTGCTGGAATTGTGACCAGCCCGGTCACTTTTATCAAGACTGCAGGCAAGAGAGACAAGTTGTGTTCTGCTATGGATGCGGACGCAAGAATGTCTTCAAGCCTGATTGTCACCATTGTAGACAGAAAAACTTGAGACGAGTCGGGAATACCACGAGACTTCGATGGTATGACGAGTTCGGGGTTTAATTGCAAACAGTACGGTCGCTTGCGTGCGAGTACATAAGTTAAGTCAGTTTTGTTTTTAAATAAAATCTTAAGTAAAGGTAAAGTCCGTATTTTATTTGCATAGGGACACGACAAGTACTGTGTAATGTGTTTCGACCAGCAGTAATAGGGCGATCTCATCATGACAGAAATGAAACCCTGAAACTACCTACTAACTACACTACTGAACTCAGATGCCAATAAATTGCTGGTGGATACACATAGATTTATTTAAACATCTAGATGTGAAATTTTCTCTACTCATATGCAGTAGGTTGAGAATTGCCTGTAGATTCATATATTGTACGAGTCTTGAAAGAGTAAAGACTCATTACCGCTTTCGATGTTGGATTCCTTTCCGGCGATCTTCTTAGGAAAATAGACGTCGATAGTTCAAAATTTTGTAATCGTGTTCAGAGTTTTTCTGACATAACCAATCACGATAGATTCATATGAACGATGTTTCAGCAAATCGAAGTTAATAAAAAACACGTAAAAAAGCTAGAATTGGTCTAAGACCAATTCCTATGATATCCTAGATATCCGTTTGTAATTTTGTATGGTCACCCATCTGCGCAAGTTTGATTTTTGAAGTGGTTTTTCTCTAGAACGGTTCATCGGACAGAAAAAATGATTATAACTAATTTCAAAGGATTTCATATTCCAAAGAACCTTTCAGTACAATAAAAACGTTTAGGACTGATCGTTTTCACTGTATATGTACGAAATAAAATTTTTATATGGCATAACACCAAGAAACGGTTACCCGATTTAGTTCATTTTTGAAACTTTATTTACTATTGCTAAGAAAACATCAAAAATGAATTCGATCGGATTTGAATTTGATCAAAAATAAATTCGATCAAAAATGAATTCGATCGAAATTGAATTTGATCAAAAATAAATTCGATCGTAAATGAATTCGATGGAAAACGAATTCGATCGTAAATAAATTCGATCGAAAACGAATTCGATCGTAAATAAATTCGATCGAAAATGAATTGTACAAATTAATGTAAAAATGAATGGTAACATTAATATACCTTTTTATATGTCCACTTTCAAATATTGACTCCCATCATCCATCTAAATTATTTTAAATGTTTCTTTATCAGAGTCTGCTAGAAACGAGTTTGCTAAGCAAAGACATTTTCTTTTAGGTGATTATATTGGTCTAAATTACTACCTCCATGATATTGATTTTCCTACCGCAATAATTTTGATTGTTTCTGCAGCACAGCACAGCGTACTTCTATACCATTATTCAAGACTCCGGAGTTTCGATTATACAAAATCTCTTGTATATATACTTCAGTACTGTTTCTTACTATTATTAAGCATATGTAAATCACTTCTATCACTTCTTTAACAAGAAATCTCTAGAAAACCACATTACTAGTTTTTCGTAAATTCAAATAAATTCAGAAATGTCAGAAAGGTTGGAAAAGCCAGCACTGTGGTTCACGCTTTACACGATATTTCTCGCCCACTAATGGTGAAACGTGGTTTGTAATGAGAATAACTTGTATTTTCTGCACCGTGACCCAACCCTCTTGTCATTCGCTCCTGTGCTACAAAAAAATGCTTATAACACGCTCACGAATTTTATCCAGGATAGCCTATTCTCTTTGCTATATAAATCTATCAAAAACTAATGTGAAATTAGTCGAATTATATCACAGGCCAAATACTTCTCACTCAAAAAATGGTAAGCAGAAAATATAACGTCGGCGATCCTGCATAACCGCGAGACTGGCAATATAATAACCGCGTAACTGCATAGAATAAGAAAAAATTTTGAAGTAAATGGTAACGTAGCTGTCTTGTGAATATTGTATGTCTAAAATCCAAAAAAAAATATTATATTTCTCGTCCTATCGTAGAGCTCAGTAGAAATAATTTTGTCATTATAATGAAAAGAAAACAATTTTAATGCCTGCTAAAAATTTTCTTTCAACTTTAACTTACGCGGTAGTGATATAAAGTCTCGCGGTTATGTAGTGTTACCGCCGAGTAGGGTAAAAGTGTACCGAATAGTGTATGTACATACCTATACTTATGACTATGACATCACTCAGTTTCTCTGAGTTTTTGAAGTCTTGTTCACAATTTTATCCGTTATAAGCGAAGCCCACCATGTCAAGTTAGCCGGACTGATCACGCACCTCACTTAAATTATGCAAACAATGTCACTCAGTTGCCGCAGTTGCAGTCGTGAGTCGTGTCAATCTAATTTAGCCTTATAAAGGCTCATGTTTCCTATTCTGAAAGCGACTTAAGACGCGTGCAGTGCAAAATGGGCCATCTATGTAAATCCATCTCACTCCCATCCGCAGGCATCTACATTTACCGCAACCACACAGTTGTCAGTGTAGTTCGGGTGCAGTGCGGTTCTTCAAGTGTTACTAATTTACAAGGAAAAAGGATAAAAACAAAGACTTCAAATTTAATTTAATTTTCTTTTTGCGCGAATTTAATAAAATTAAAATTTCAGAGTGTCTTCAAAGAATCGACCAAAGCTCTGAATTATGTACTCGGGCGTCTGTTTGTTTATTTAGATCTACCTGAATGTGATCATCGGGTTGGCAATGTCGGGTTTTAGAATTGCAACGATTGAAAAGATTCAATCCAAAAATTACGTTTATCGAACACCAGAAGTTAGGACCACTTACAGAAATAATTTTTGAAATCAATTAAAATTTTGTGGTTAACTAAACAATTGAAAATAGTAAACAAAGGGGAAATTTGATACAATCTTGACATTTCTGGAAACTGCTGCCGCTGACAGCTTCCATGTGGATTTAATTTCGTTGTATCGAACTTTGTTTGAACGAAGTAGCAGCAAACTGTGATGTGAGTGATCACAAGAGTGTTGTAAGTTGTGTTAAGCCTTCAGCCGACGACATCGAACAAGCTAATATCGAACTGTAGTTAGTAAATTCGAAAACGCGGTTATTTTTTTCTTTCAACTGTTTTCCTTAGAATATTTTCAAAAGTTTGTTTTTCTATCCAAGTGTTTCATTGTTGTCTATTTGATTTTCACCATGCATCCGATACCTAATACATACCTACCTACCTCTATTAAGATTTTCTTTTGTTCAAATGTTCTCCATAAACGTAGTCTGGTACTGCCAGCAAACTTCGGGGTACCTACCTTACCAACATAAATAAATGTGTTTTTGTTGCTGAAAGAATTAGGTAGTAGGTGAAAATTAACGGTGAAAATTTTCAAATTTCCCACAATACACAATCAACTGAGTGAGTGAATGAAAAAAAATTTAAATAAAGTTTATACTGCATTCTCAGAGTATAGCTGGAGACTAAGGAAAATATTCAGGTATGTGGAAAACTAAATATATTTTTATGGGAAACAAATTTTAAAGTCATTTTTGCTCTCTGAGTGCAAAATAAGGAAATTTCTTTCTTTCATTTATTTTAAAAATTATTTAAAGACAATTTTTTACAACACAACTGGTTGAGACTTTATGCCAGTCAATAAAGACAATAAAAGTTTTGAAATTTTGATGGAATGTTGGGTGAGGTAAAATAACTAAAAATTAAATTTTGCAACCATCACCGAGGTTCGGAACATGCGCAATATTGCAGAAAAGTTCTTTAGACTTCAATAAAAAAATTTCAAAATCTACCAAGTCAATGTTTACTCTGATATTTTACACAATGTGTTAAATTTTCAAATCATTCCGCCCCCCGCAATATAATTTTTTATTGCAAAATATTTCTTCTGTTAGAAATGAATATAAAAAAAAAAAAATTCAAAAGTGCTGCGTAACGGTCAAATACCTGTGTCAACTTACCTGAAAACCTGTACCAATTTACAACCTTTTATGTGTACGTTGCTATTGTGGATGGGTTTGAGGTGGAAGATATATGTATACCTATACAGGTTTTGTAAAAGCCTTTGATAGCGTTAATTTAGCATTTCTTATTAAAAATCCTATAGTCTTCGGTTTTAATTCTTCTCTGCTTAATTGGTTGACATCATATCTTGCTAATCATACTCTGTATGTTAAAGTGGATTGCTTTCAATCTCGAATCTTCCACGTTTGGTCTGGTGTTCCCCAAGGAAGCCATTTATAAGTCCTTTGTTGTTTATTGCTTTTATTAATGATATGATAAATATTTTTCGCTCTGCGCAACCGTTTTTACATATATTGTTATGGAAGTATGTCGAGTGATTGACTTGGACGTGAAGTCCAGACTGTCAACATGAGCTGACAATCACTCGGTGGACAGCGTTGACTGCAGGGCGGCACGGCCAGCTCGCCGCGGCTATTGGCGGTGAGTGTGGGGAGGTTTAACGAAAACATGCCGCTGTGGCACCAGCTATATACAAAAAAAATCGTGCTTTCATATAAAAAGGAAGCACACACCCGGTCCTGTAGGGACCATTACACCACATTACACCATTACACACCTTCGTGAAGGCGCAGATGATAGGCCTTCAGCTGCATTGCATCATATGCACCCCATGACACTGAGGGCAGCACTCATTTTGTTCAGTGTCCCTTTTCACCTGAAAAGAGAGTAGTATCGGACCTTATCAACCTTCATAGTGAGAGGGCTCCGGGAGGGTGAGAGGAGAAGATATTTAAAATTTACCGTGCCATCTCGTTATAAAAATGCTTTATTTTAAGAATATGACACAACATCTTATATAGATCTAATGATATGGTAATTAACATACGTATGTATTAAGTTTGTTCAAGAAAGAATTTTTTGGGATTCTCCGATATATAGCAAAAGCTAAAAAATGTTCTAATTTGTTATTTCATCACACAACCCATTAATATTTGGTGACAAGTTTCAAGTCTTGGTTTGACTCATCAACAGGTCCCAAATAGCGAAATTGGGTGATTTGAAAAACAAATGAAAAAAATGAAAAAAAAGATAGAAATGAAAAGTTTGAGAAAAATAGAAAAAACAATTTTTTTATTTATTAAAAAATTTAATTTTTTTTTTTTTAAAGAAACAGATTCATTCCAAGCGAATCGAACCTGTATACGCCACGCAGTGGGCTGAAAAATAAAGAAGAAAAGGAAGAAGAAGAAGCGTTTCGTGTTAGCAGAAAACCTTAAACTCATCGGAGCAGCTTGGTTTTCTGCCTGCTGCAGACGCTTAAAAATAGATCAAACTGATCTCTTTTCATATAAACTCAGAAAAGAAGAAACTAAGAAAAGAATTTAATCAATAATCAAACAGCAATTGGCAACAACTTACACGAGTTTTGTTGATGAGGATCCCTCGCCTAGTCGCCTCCGAGAGGTTCCACTTTGCCACTGGATTCTATTTTAAAAGTTTGTTTAAAGTTAACAAGGAAGTAAATGCGTGATCCGCATGCTCACACAGTTGTTAAGATTTAACCTCTAACCTCTAATCTATGCTTAGCATCTGTTCGACAAACGCAGAGTAACAACGAAATGTGCACTTGCAGCAAGTATTAGACAACCTAATATTAAGAAAATAGGACACAGGTGATGTCATAATATACTTTTGTCTTTTGCATGAATGGGGGAAAGGAACTTGGCTAGGCACTATTGTAGTGCAACTGAGACAGCGAGTTAAAAACAAAAATCGAGAGAACGTAAGATTATCCGAACGACAAAATCTTATTGAATATCTTCAAAATCCTTTTTAACTATTCATAGTAATATACATCAGGTCACACTACCTCTATTTTTTAAGAAAAAAATAAATTTCGCTGGTGCTGAAAGGAGAGATAAAATTCCTCTCAAATGAAATTCTCATTTTTCCCGAAAATATCAGTGAATCCAACATGAGAGCATCCCACGTAATCTCTTGAGAGCAAAACGAATGTAAACAAAAGCACGTGCTGTTCAAAAATCATGGGATTACAGCAACAACATGTGTCCATTATAGCAACAACATTTGACTAAACTCTGTCAATATTTTATGAAAACCGGTTTCCACAAAAGCACGGGAGCATTTTATGAGAGTAAAATCTGAAAACTCCGGCCCTTTTCATTTATATACCATAACGAATAATTTGCCATTCTGTTTCATTGCATACAATTTAAAGAGAGTTTGATTTGAAATGTAAAACAATCGGAAAAGTCTTCTGTGTCCTAACTTGTCATTAAGTTAACTTTGGCTGGCGCTTGCCCAACTAGTATGCAGTTACCCCATTTTATTTATTTATTTATTTATTTGAGTCAGTCTACCAAATATAATAATCTTACAGACTTGCATAGCATTTTACGTAAACAAAGATTGTTCATTATTGCCTTAATAATCTTCTGTTAGGTGCCACAAAGTGACAAAAGCGACATCTGTTGGAAATGGAAGCAACTTTGGGCTAGTGATATCTTAGTAAACCTTGGGTTCGGAAAACGGAATATTCAGGAAGGTTCTAGTATAATTTGTAGAGTATAAATACGGCGCTACTCACATCCAGGAGGCGGAGTCTAATTTCAGACAGTGAAGTGAACAGATTGTGATAATTAGAAGTACAGGACTAGCGATAAATAAAGAGTTAATTTGATTGTTTGTGAATTTGTGAGAGTAAACAGTAAGTTAAATAAAGAAAGAACTTGTTAATGTTATCAGAAATATTGTGTTTTAAATATCGAACTAAGGCCACGCTCGTAACACTACTTTTATCAGATAAAATTAATTATCATAGAAGACCTAATAATTTTGTAAAGACAAAGCATTTTCGAAAACTATACTTTTAAATTTTTCTCTAGACATACAAATATCTACAAGTGATGAGAAAAAATTGTAATTAAATACTCAATTATATATTGGCTCATGATAGCCATAATTAGTTCTATGCTGAGGAGCATACAACAAATCCCTTGAATATATCGGTCTTTCAGGAGCATAGGTATATATTAATAAATAAAAGCAATTCGAACGATTTTATTTTAAACGAAAGTATATCTTTGACAAATAAAGCACAGGAAACTTCGCGATGAAGTTTCAGACTAGACAGACCAAGCAGTTTACATCTCACAGTGTATGATGGTAAGTCGTCATTTTAGTAATTTATATTCCGTAGAACAAATCTAGTAAATGCCTTTTGAATGGATTCAATACGATCAATATAGACACCAAACAATGGATTCATATTCAAGAATGGATCTCACGATCGAAAAGTATAATGTCTTGAAGGTCTGAACGTTATGAATGTCTTTGGAGTGATTAATTTTATAATCAAACAAGAAAGGACAGAGATGCCATGAAAAGTAACAGTTTTACATTTTGATATGTTAAGATGTAACTTATTTTTAGAGCACCAATCAAAATCAGTAAGCAATCGCTTAGAGAGTTTATTCTAACGAATAGTTTTAAATCATCCGCAAATATTAGGTATTTGGAAAAAACATAGAAAGTTGCTATATCATTAATGAAAAGCAAAAACAATAGAGGACCTAAGTGACTACCCTGAGGAACTCCCGAGGTGAGCGTTATTACATCAGATATAATATTGCCAATCCTTTCATATTGTTTGCGGTTATATAAATAGGCCACAATCCAGCTTAAAAAAGAGGAGTGGATGCATATACTTTTCAATTTATGAATGAAAAGAGGAATACTGATCTTTTCAAATGCCTTCGAGAAATCTGTATAAATAGTACCCACTTGAACACAATCTTCAAAAGCACTTGTAGTATAGTTCGAAAATAATGTAAGATTAGTTACATATGACCTCCCCGTAATAAAGCCATGTTGCTCAGGGCCTATATATTCCTTAACTAGAGAACTAAGCTTAGAGCTAACTATATAATCTAGTAATTTTGGTACGATTTTCAGAACAGAGACTGGTCTGTAATTCTCTACAGTGATTTTAGAACTTACTTTAAATATAGGAGTGATTAACGAAATTTTCCACTCATCAAGAAAAGTACCGGTACTTAAGGGTAGGTTAAAAATTTTGCATAAAGGATCGGCAATTTTTCTGTTTACTACCTTTAGATTATTTTGCGACAAATTTATGTAGGGACAACGTCAAGAAATTTGTTGTATGCTGTCAGCAGATCACAATGTTCCAAAAAAGACCAAGTTATGTTAGAGAAAAAAGGTGTATTATGACCTAAATAATTAACTTTGTTAAAATTAAATTCTATTTCATCGGTAGAATTCTGTAAAGGAGCAAAATATTAAGGCTAATGGCATTATGATGAAAATCAACTGGCGTCAACCGACTTTTAACCTCACTAATGTCTACTACTAAATCAGGAATAACGAATATCAAATCTAGAATTCTGCCAAAAATATTATTAATATTATTTAATTGAATTAAATCTAACCTTAATAAATTATCTATGACAAAACTTTCTGCTTCAGAACGTCCAACGTAAATTACTTAGATTGAAGTCACCTACATATATAGCATAAGTGGTGGTCCTTGATATTATCAGATAAACTAGTAATATTGAGTATGTGCTCCTTGTAAGCCTCAAGTGAAGAGGATGGAGGAATATAACTGATGCATATATCCAGGAAATTAGGTGTATTGAAGTTTCTCACGCGAACACAAAGTTGTCCAATGATTCCCGACTCATTGGATAAGTGAACTTGTTCGCTTATCATAAAATTACGTACTGCCAATCATAACACCGCGTCCACGTGAAAAACCAGATGCGAGAGGACAATGTTCTTTCCTATAGATTGTGTAGTAGCTCTCATCAACAATCTCACTATTTGAAATCCGATCATTCAACCAAGTTTCCGTGATGGCGATGATGTCAAAGTCATTTTCAATTATTGCGAGATAGAAATCTCTCAATTTCGTTCTTAAGCCACGAATATTTTGATAATAGCATTTCAACCCATTTTCTTTATTATCAACGTTTAAAACATTTATTGTACAGAAGCAAGGCCGCATAAATGGGGTGGGTTTAGGGTGTTCAAGCCCCCCCCCCCCCCCCCCCCCCCATCGTTGTAGCCTATACTTTTGTTTATCTGATAAGCCCAATTTTTCTCCAAAATTCTTTATATGTAAGGACTCATAGCAATTGGCTTTATCATTTTATATCCTTCCTCCGTGGCCCTTTCATGTAAAGCAAATTTAGGAAAAAAGTGTGCAAAATAGAGGAAGAAAATAAGCAGTCCAATATGTGTGTATATACGTTAGTAGATGGTAGCTTACTTTGATACACCGTAGCTTAATCGCAGCGGTATTTTGAATTTTGTTCACATTTTAAAATTTAAATAGTAAATCTAACCCTCCGGTTCTACATAAGAGACTTGTAAGACATCTCTTAACCTCTTAAATTTACCAAGTAAGAGATTCTAGCAGAATTAGTATTCTTTATAAATTTTTTCTGGACAACTTTAATTTTAAGAGGTTAAGAGGCTTTCGACAATCTGAACCCTCCCTTTTCAGTCAGCCCAGCTGTGAAAGGCAATTCACTTTGGAAGAAGGAAGCAGAAATTTTTGGCGAGGCAATGATGGTAATAGGGCCAACCCACACATATCCAGCACGAAGCACTTTATTTTGCTATACTTGTGCCTAGACACAATACTTTTGCTACGCTGTAGTTCCTTAAATGTGTGCGTCTTTAATCAGGTTACAATTATTGATTATTGTATAATAAATTCACAGCACTTAATGATAATTGAATTATTACATCATTAGGTACGTTCAATAGGATTTTCGTATCAACCTGTAGCAAAAAAATTAATTAATTTATAGTGACATATTTAACAAACTTGTACATTATTTATGGAATATATACATTATATAATTATGTACGTATTTGACAGTATTTTTATCCAAAATTTCGGTATTTGAAACAAAACAATTTCTGCGACTGAAAGTAGACATAAGAGATTTAAGGGTACCTCGGTGTAGAGCTCTTATGTTAAGAAATATTTGACAGCTATTTTTGTTTGCTAGAATACAAAATCTCGTAAAAAAAATCTCCACAAAATGTAAGAGATCAGCTGACCTCTGACATTTCTTAACTCTTCACGCAGAAGAATACAAATTTCTGCCAACGGACTTTGACAGCCCAGTTAAGAGGATAAGAGAAGAGCTCTTATCTCTTAAGTACAATCTGGGGGTACTTAAGTCTAATTTGTTTTTTATCGTTAAAACAACAACTTTTATTGTAACTAATTATATATGGTAACTAATATTTTCCATGAGCGCTCCATGGTTTTATTTAAATAGCTTAAAAAATTATTTGTTTACTTTTTAGGGCATTTTAGATAATTAAATAATTATATCTAAAATTCCCTAAAAATAAAATATTATGTTTTTTTAATTTGCGTTTCTTGTCCCACCAATATAAATGTTCTGCTAATCGTTCATCGAAATGCTAAAATTGAAATGAATAGAGATAAAATGTAATTCAGTAATTATTTCTTTTTTTATAAAAAAAAGGACCTTTACAATGTTTTTCTTTTTGTATTGTAAATAACCGTTAAACAAGATGTTTTCAAACATAACTTTTTAAATTTTTGCAGACCCAAGGAGCAATTTACATAAAATTCCGATTATTGAGTTCACATTACTGCTTAGTTATTCTTTCATCCCTAGAGAGTAGGTTAAACCCTCCCATTCGTGATATATATATACGGTCTTGTCAGAAGTCAACATTGGGAAAAAGATCAGGCAATTCCGGGCAATTGGTTTCCAGAGAATTATCAATTAAGACAGATCTGAATTTATTTATGTCTGCATCCTTTTTCCATAGTGGATGACATGTAATTTGGTTGCTTGAAATACTAATCATATTGGCAACATAATTTTTTATTTTATCACTTGTAGCATCAGGACGTATACGTGATAGGTGCAAATGTCTGATATTGTTTATCGCAGAAAAGTCATCGACGACAGCAGCTGTGCCAACACTCTTTTTATTATTATGGTGAGATCTTTTCTGAACAGTAGTCCAGTTGGAGTTACGATTATCGGCGTCACTCGCATCAATATCCGCAAACGATATCTTCTTATGATTTAATTCAGTGAGAGGCTTTGTTATAGCTGTAGATATACCAGCAATATCGTTGAGGTTATTGCACTAATCAGACTGATCTGCAGCACCTGTTATAGTTGTAGGAATACAAATGATAGCGTTGAGGTTGTTGCACTGATCAAATTTATCGGCAGCATCTGTACGAACTAGATCAATATGTAACGGTTGACCTGCACTCCCGACTATTCCATTAGATAAATTTCCTTTGGTTGAGCTATGATTATTATCAGTTTCAGACAATAACCCACTGATAGATGATACTGAACTGGATCGATTATAAGGAGAAGCTATTAGTACTGTGGACGGATTGCGTTTAGATGTAATAGTTGATAGCACTACAGAGCGAGAGGCACTATTGTCACTTATTATTGATTGATGTTGATCTTTTGTTTTTCTAATGAAGATCTCATATCAGAAAGTTCCTTTGTCAATTCATTCTTCAGAAAAGCAACTGTAAAGTCCGCTAAAGGGTGTGAGATGCACGAAGGTCACTTCCAAAAGATCGAGTTGTAGGTCTCAATAAGCTTAAGACAATTAAGTTTAGAGCACCGTCTGTGAAATAAATTAGCACAGAAACCACACCGCACTAATTTTTTGTCAGAGATACGATCATTACATTTACCGCACAAATTGTTATCCATGACTGCAGCAAGCAAAACTTGTTAATCACAAAATCAAATGAGCCCAAATGATAAAGCAATACTAATAAAATAAGTAAAAAACGAGTTTTCAAACAAAACTGAGGCCAAGCCGCATGAAAAAGTAGAAAATAAACTTTTCTTCAGACACAGAGGTGGACTCAGATTTTTTGATTGGGACATTTCTCTTGAATATTCTTTCTCTTCATGAATCAAATCACTTATTACCTCTGATTGATCATCCTGAAATATATCGGTGATTGTCAGCGAATAAAATCTGAGTCCACCTCTGTGTGTGAAGAAAAGTTTATTTTCTACTTTTTCATGCGGCTTGGCTTCAGTTTTGTTTGAAAACTCGTTTTTTACTTATTTTATTTTCTGCTTTTTTCACGTTAACTAAATTGTTATTACGTGCTGCATGGAGATATTTTAAAACAATTTTTAAGTCATGTTTGGTGCCGATCCGAAAACAAACATTTTTCGAGTATCAAATCGTTGAAGTACTGCAACGGTTTTCTGAAATTCAAATTATGTTTGTAACAGCGCTTTTTAGCTGTATTCCAACTTGATCCCATATAACATGAATTTTCCCGATTTTCCATGTTTCCACAGACTTTTCCTATTACTATGAATTTTTTTAAAAAATTTACATGAATTTTCCTTGATTTTTCATGCAAGTTTTCATGATTATTGAAGTGAAAGTATTGATGCCAGTAGGACGGAAAAAATGATTCCGCATAGCTTATAAAACTTTTTTGTCGGAAAATTTTCCGGAAAAGTCGGAAAATTTCGGAAATTTTCAGAAAATGTTCTAGAAAAATTGGAAAATGCTACATTTTTCTTGAAACAGATTTATCACTAATCATATCGATGAAAATTTGTTTGATGATTTTCCCGCTCTTCCGGGTTTTCCACGGAGTTTTCCACAAAAGCAACTTTATGCAACTCATTTCGCTCTACAGCTTTGTCTTAGGTTGCAAAACGCTCAAACGCTTCCTTGGTCTGAAAAATTCCGGAAAACCGTTTTACATGAATTTTCCTCGATTTCTTCGGCAAGTTTTCACCATTGTCGGAGAGAAAGTAATGATGCCAGTTGATAGGGAACTTGATCCTGCATAATTTAGAAAACTTTTATACCGGAAAATTTTCCGGAAAAGTCGGAAAATTCCGGAAAAATCGGAAAACTCTGCATTTTTCCTAAAACGGATTTATCACTAATCAAATTTCTACCAAATTTTTAAATAATTTTTACCGATTTTCCGGGTTTTCCATGGAAATTTCCGGTTCAAATTTTGATAGATTCAATTGTCAAGCAACTGTGTGCCAAATTTCAGCTCGCTGTGATGACGAAAAGTGGGTCTGCGAAAGTGTCGAAAATAGTAAAAAAGAAATATATAAATAGATAGACAAATTCGTGTACGAGTTAAAGGGAATGGCCTCAAAAAAGAAACAAAATCTTATGGAGCAATTATAAAATACGTCCGTTCACGTCCAGCACAGCGCCTATTTTTGTTTTAAAAACAGTTTAATGTTACTACTGTAATTTTAATTTCCTGTAAGAAAGTTGAGTCATTGCATTGACTCTTCAAATCAAATTTATCAATAAAATCTTAACTTAACAAATTTAATTCTGAATTTTGTGCCACAAAACGTACATATCCTAAATTCATCCATTCGATTATTTTGCTCCTTTTCAACCACACAACCAATATTTTGCAATAGATGATGTGACGGTATTTTCAATTTCCTCCAAGCATTTGCTGATCAACTATACTGGAATTGGAAAGCTTTTGATTTGCCGTGTGTCAGATATTTTATACCTGGAGGGGATGATCGGAGCTACCTCTTTGGTGTGAACTTTTTGTTGATGTATGCGCGTTTTCTATTTCCCCCCTAAATAATTGCCGTGTGGATGTTGAAAAGGGTTTGCTAACTTTTTATTACTGTCTCAATAGCCCTCCTCTTTGTGACTTTTTTTTTATTGCATCGCGACAAAGGTGGTTTTTAAATGGACATTTGTGCATATCATCATCCCAACCTCAGCAGAGAGTCCGTGGTTGTTAACCTGATAGCCTGCAGTTGCTCTTATCAAGAGGAGAATTTGAGGCTTAATTGGCAACATGGAACGGACGCCGTAATATTTTTTCCATATATGTAAGTATTTTTGTTCAAGTAGGCTTTCTTGGGATTCTCCGGTACAAACGAAAAGCAAAAAGAAGTATTTTTTTTATGTATTCTATCATACAATCATTTTATTTGTGACGACACAGTTTCAAGTCTTGATTCAACTTATCAACAAGTTCCTAAAGAACAAATTAAGCGATTCGAGAAAATAAATGAAAATGAAAACAAGTAAAAAAGCTAGAATTGGTATAAAACCAATTCTTATGATACCCTAGATCAGGGATTCCCAAACTATTATGGACAAGAGACCCCTTCTCTAAAATGAACTGATACAAAATACTTACCAAATTAAAAACTTTGCGGTTGGTTAAGTGAGTAAACTTGACACCATTTTCTCATCAACATTTTCCAAAATAAATAGACATAAAATTTAGTAAATATCAAGTGTAATTAATAATTCTTAATATAAAATACGTAAAAATACTTAAGTAAGTAATTATTTTTTGAAAAAAACATTAAAATCGCAAAGTAAATATAAAAAAAATTAAGAATTCAGTGTGATGGATGAACCTGGTGACTTTCTACCAATCTAGCTAAATCCGGCTCAATATTGGTGAGTTGCAGCCTTAAATCTCCGCGTTCGTCTATTTTCAAACGGCTTCTTTGTTGAACTTGGTTGAACTTCTGCTTAAGCTCCTCATCTGCGCTGATGGTAATCAACTCTTCTTGCGTTATCACATTGGCTTCTTCCATGGCTGTGATATTGTACGGATTTATTATCAATTGAGGAATTTGTAAATTTAAGAGATCCTCAAACCTCTTAGTAAAATCCTTGTGTAATGCGTCCAAGTGAGTGACATATGATAAAATAACATCGTCTTGAAGCATTTCTGGTAATTTTGACAAATGCGGAAACTGTGAATAATCTTTTCTGCTTAAATCTTGTTTATAAAGAATGAGTTTACCCACAAAGGCCGATTTTATTGATTTTGTTTTAATCAAGTTGAGATCGTCACCCTGCAGCTGTAAATTAACTTTGTTCAATATACCAACGATATCAGTCAAGTAATAAATATCTGTTTTACAATTGTTCAGATTTTCTTTCAAATTCGGATCTTTTTCTTGTAAAAACTCCAACAAAGATTCAAAAATTGCTGAAAATCTTGCTAACCAAGAGCCTCTTGATATCCAGCGAACTCCAGTGTGCAGAAGTAACCGAGTAAAGACTTCGTCGTTTTCCTCACAAAGCTGAGCAAATAACCGAGAGTTCAAAGAATTGCTTCGAATCTTGGTGACAGCATTTATAACTTATTGTAAAGACTGATGCAATCTAGGACTCAGATTTTCTGCTACTAAATGTGCTGTCTGTGAATCACGCAGTAATAGATGAGTGTATTATCATTCAAGCTCCAACGATTTTCAAAAAGCAAATGAACTGTCAACCTAAGTGCTAGCTTGTTATTTAGTAAAATATCAGGAGCATGTTTGGACCTGAACTTGATCATAATTTCGTTCGTGTTAAGTGGTGTATATGCGTCAAATACAGAGCAAGTCAAAAGGTGCCTGAAAGACTTGTACGCTCGAGCACATTATCTTGCACGAACTTGTCTACGCTTATTGACTTGCCCAGTTTCTTAAAAGTACAACAATGATACATCCAAAATATTAGTCATTCTTATAACAAGTTGGTAGACGTAACACAACTTATACAGTATCTTGAAAGTTTCAAATAAGAACTTGTGTTAATTAATAGGGGTCGATTTTTAGACCTCGTCGACCCC
Organism: Dioctria linearis; assembly: GCA_963930735.1. NCBI lineage: Eukaryota > Metazoa > Arthropoda > Insecta > Diptera > Asilidae > Dioctria > Dioctria linearis. The sequence goes on along the minus strand of OZ005742.1, from coordinate 233,501,401 downwards.
CAAAATCAGTTTTCGTTTATTTTCACCCCTGGGAAATCGATATCGACCCCAAGTGGTCGATATCGACCACTTTGGGAATACCTGCCCTAGATGAATGCTCGTATAAAATTTCGTATGATCACCGATCTATGCAAGTTTGATTTTTGAAGTGGTTTTTCGCATATATTTCTAGAACGCTTTGTCGGCCAAAAAAATGATTATAATCAATTTTATAGCACTTCGTATTCTGAAGAAGTTTTTAGTACAATAAAAATGTCTTGGAGTGATCGTTTTCACAGTATACGCTAAAATCCTAAATTTTTATATGGAAACACCAAGAAGGAGTTGCCCGATTTAGTCCATTTTTGAATTTTTTTTTTGCTAGTACAAAGAAAACACCATGTACCAAATTTTAGCTCTCTATGTCGATGCGTTCTCAGGCAGTGTCCAAATATATAGTGGAAAACGAAAGTTTTGTATGGCAACCCCACGAAGGAGTTGCCCGATTTGTTTCATTTTCGAACTTAATTTTACTTTTTTTTTTGAAGTCCGTGTACAAAATTTCAGCTTTCTAAGTGAACGCGTTCTCGAGTTATCGTGCGCACAGACAGACAGACAGACACACAGACGGACGGACGACTTGCAAAAATCAAAATAACTTTTAATATTATGCGTGGGTCTCCAATCCATTTTGCTCTACCATCATTATTTCGAGGTGTTACAAACGGAATGACAAACTTAGTATACCCCTATAGATTTCATCTAGGGTATAAAAATTGGGTGAAGTACACAGTAAAAAATGTTTCCCTAAAGTGAGTGGCAATAATTTGTGCCACTAAGCTTAGGCATTTTTTGATGAGATTAGGGAAAGCTCCACATTGGAAAACGTAGATTAGGGTTTTTATCCCTAAAATGTAGGTACTTCCAAATGTGGTATAATACCTAATTAATTGAATGTTATCCTTCTTTTATTCGAGAAAGCTTAACATTTCGGGAATTTTACGTACTATATACAGGTTTTCTGGTGCCAAATACCCATATCCATTGAATGTTTCATTGATTTGGGGAAATTAAATTGATTTTCCCTTTATATCAGAGAAAATTACATTTATTTTTAGAAAGAAACGCGTTTTAAATTTAGGAAATTGTCCTTCCTTTTTATAGTGTACACAGTAAACAATTTTTCTTCAGAGTGAGTGGCGACGATTTGTGCTTGGAAAACGTAGATTAGCTTTTTATCCCTAAAATGCAGGTAGGTTTTTTCCCCAAACTGTTCCGAAAATTGTCTAAATGTAGGCAATTTTCAAAATTTGATTTGTTTTTTCCCCTAAATTGTACGTAATATTAATTTTTGCAAAAAAATATTTTAATTTTTACAAAAAAATGCAAGTGCTGCTTTTTATGTCATCTGTGGTCCATGAAGCTTTCATGGTACGGCAGGTGGGGCACCACTTGTCCAGCGCCGTAGGTCGCTAAGCTTAGCCACCGTAGTGCTTAAGTGAAATATTAGAAAAACCTTCCATTAAGATGATGTATTCCGTGTTTTTATGTGTTGTGTTTCATGCAGTTACTGTCCTGTTTGTTCTGTTTGTTAGTTTTGTTAGGGTCTTGTTGCCATCCTTATGGGAGCTGCTGGCCTGCGTAGCAGGACAGCCCTTTAGGTCTTGATACGAATTTTTACTACGCTATATGATAATATGGTTTAAAAATTTTTTTTATTTATATTTTGGGGTTTGATTAAGGGGAAATGGCCGTGTAGGCCCATATTTGGCTTTACTTAAGCAGTTTCGCTCCAGTCACGGAGCTCATCAGAAGTTTTCTACGCTAGCAAACGTTCAGTTTGCTTCTTTGTGTAAATCTTCAGTGTAAAATGTTGAAACTATTCTATTACTATACGTATGTTTCCCGATCATATGATTGTTTATTACCCTGTGAAATTTCACTCTTGTCATTGAACATGATTTTGAACACGCACATATGTGGCTACTTTATACTCTTGGCGAGATTCTCTTTTTCGTGTCGTCGTTCGCCAAGGATGCATCTAAGCGAGGGAATAGGTGATAGTACGAGTAGGGGTTCTGGAAACTCGGGTGTTTTTAGGTCGCGGCGAGTACGAGTCCCAAATTTTGAAAACTCGTCGAGTCTGGATCTAAATCTAAACTCAAATCAATAACCGAAAACGTTTAATATTTTGAAGTTTAATAACGATTCTCATAGCTCAAGTTTTTGTAACAAAACAAAAAAAAATGTCTAAAATTTGTTATAATTACATAGAATTATTTATTGAATTGAATAATTTACTTACGACAATTTGACAATTTTGGATACGTCTGTTAAATTTAAAGGGCGCGTTCGCCACACTTAAGAAAATTTACTTACGAATACGGCAATTGTGGTCCAGCCTTAAATAGTACAGTAGTTCTGTTGCGCTGGGTTCGCTCAAACAATATATGACTTGTTTTCAAAAACAATGTGTGAATTATATTAACGAAATTATACTTGTAAGTAAAGATTCCAACACCTAATTTATTGAATGTTCTCTTCCATATATTCGGGAAACCTTAATATTTCAGGAATTATAGCGACTATATAGGTTTTCTTGCGCCAAATACCGAAATTCATTAAATGTTCCATTGCTTTGAGGAAATTGAACTGATTTTCCCTTTCTATAAGAGAAAATTACATTTATTTTTAGGAGAAAACGTGTCTTAAATTTAAGGAATAGTCCTACTTTTTTTTTACAGTATACTCATTACGGGCCGCCTTAAGATAAGTTTTGACTTAGCATTGTCGCAAGCATTCAACTTGACTAGTAATAGAAAACCTTATTGGTTTTAGGCCTTTTACATTATATCCTAAACTGTTTTAAATTTATTTGTATTTCCTAAAATAAATATAATATATAGAAATTTTAAAAATATTTGGAAAAGTACAATCTTCCAGTTGCGGGCCTCCATTTATTGAGTTGCGAGCCTCCATTTTTCGAGTTGCGAGCCTCCACTCTTCCTATTATGGTCCACTAATTAAAGCAAAGAATTTTAACAGTTTCATATTTTATTTTGTTGAATGTATAAAATACTTAAAATCTTCGCAGGAACTTTTTGCGTAAAAAAAAATGGGACTTATAGGCTTACAGAGCTTCCTAATACTTGTTCGGTTTTCTGTCTGGCGTGTCCCTGTTCTGGTTGGAGTTTTTGGTATTTTAAGAAATTCTGTAATGTCATTATTGGCTTCATCTAATAAAATGATAAGGATATCTAAGATGTTTAAGCATACGTATTTCTTCTAATTATTTAACTTACTTGGTGTCGACAATGCTTACAAGCTTTTCATATGTCAGACTATTTACATCATTGGAGTTCGTTGGGATTCGGTAAAAGCTCGCTTCAGTATTTACATAACTAAAACTCGTCGGTATGGGGTAAGAAGTTACTTCAGAATTTTTTTCTAGACATTTCGTGTAGTTAATTGCGATAACATCAAATGGATGTATGTAAACCAAATGCCCTAAGTCCGTTAATTATGCAACTTATGTAGATGTAATTATCAATAACACCTTTAAGCAAAGCTCTGAATTCTATTCCTGTTAATTTTTTTTTAAGATTTTGTCGCCTCCATTTTTGCACAGCCTCCTGTCAACCAGTTTTTAAGGACTTAGGTTATGTTAGGTTAGGTGGCCATCGCGAGAGCTCCTGTGATCAGCCTCACTTAGACCATTTGTAGTTTATTGTACCACCTTATTGGCACCTTACATGGGAAAGATACTTCAGATTTAGGCAGAGGTCTCCAACTCCGTGTCTGTTAGCTCCCCCAATTCGCCGAAGAATTAGCTGCTAGCTCCTACGCTTGTTGCGGGAGAGTTTTGTAAGTAGTCTGCAACATGACGTTGGAGTGCTTCCGAATTGAATTCGAAGATCACCAGCCCTTTGTAGGTGGAGATCGGGAATACTAATTTCACTTATTGATTTAACGATACAGTTCACTTTTGCTAAGTACTTCCTTTTTATTTGTTTTTCGTACAATTACTTCAATATGATAACTCTTAAAGGAACAATGATTTTAATTCATTTTAATCAATAAACGATGATTTTTTAAAGGATTCTAGTTAATTTTAATCAGTGCACGCTAGCTTTTCACTTGATACCAAGAATTGCGCAACTGCCGCACCTATCATCCTCACTGCTTTTTTATTATCACTCGCAGTCTTATGTATTTTGTGTTAAAATCAATGAAACAATGCAATTCGTCGATATCTTACGAACTTTTCGTAAAATGACAAATATATAAAGGTATATGTCGTAAGTCGTAGCTCGTAGACACTTGACGTAACTTAGCACTTCATGAAAAGTCTAGGCACTTCATGAAATGTAGGCAGATAGTGTAACAGTTTGCTCTTAATGACTTTTAAGACGAAGTGTCTGAAATTTTTAGTCACTTCATGAAATGCTATAAGCCTTTATGCCGATACCCTGCAAACATCATGATTCGAAAACGGTTTGCTAGCAAATCGTGATATTTGGCGTAAACCTCGAGATCGAACTCGATATCGAACGGAAAACAGACTACCAACGTAGTAAAAGGAATAGGATTCTCGACTTATCACCCTGAGATTTTCTCTCGATAGCGAATTGCTTTATATCCTAAGTAGAATCGAAATTGATGTTAAAACGAAGTTATGCGCACAATGTGTTTGTGTTAGTGGTGTTATATATTTCTTACATATTAAGGGAATCGAGCTATTCTCGTGTCGTAAGCGATTCGCGCAGAGCGAGTTTTTATGGACATTTAATTAGAGCCGTGGAAATGGAAATTTATTAATTTTAAGTAGAAAATATGGTCCGTAAACTTTATTGTCTAGGTGAATTCATCGCACCTTTAATTATATCACTTATCAGATAAACACTAGACATTTTAGCACATGTCACTAAACAGATAAATTATTTTTGTTTTGAACATTATCAGAAAGTCATGTATCATTTGAATCGTACTCAGAGAAACGAAGGAATCTCGCAGTAAATTCGAAGCATAACACACGTACACACGTAGTATCATTTCATTGTAATTCCGAAATCAGAAAAATGGAGAAATCTCGGGCAAAAAGTAGAATTGTTGTGCTGAGCTTTCTATTTTCCTCTCATTCGTAACAAAATCAGAGAAACGAAGGAGTCTCGGAAGAAGCTCGAAATTCTCATTTCTCGCTCAAATTCCAGATTACTTCAGCATGAAAAAATTGAGAGAGTATAAAAATGACTGCGAGGTTAGCATAAATTGAAAATATGTGAAAGTGACTTGTAACTGGCTGACGGCCTGAAATTAAGTACTTTCCCCTATATGTAATGTGAATATCTAATTTGACTTTTGCTTAGCCGTAACACCAGGGGAATAGATCAGTTCAAGAAATCATTATACAACACAAGGCGTAGTGACTTATCATATCAGGATTAAGCACAAGGTGATTATTTACAGACTTTTGCTTATGCGGGCAATACAATCTTCACCAAACTGTGTAACCAACGTCTGAAATTTCCCCCTTTTTCATGTGTTTAGATTTTAAATAATCTAAGCTATTACTTGTAATTAGAAATATCATACAACAACAAAATAAAGTAAAAAACACACTTTCTTTCAATTACGAAAGTTTGCATGGGATTTCACGTGAAGTCTACTAATGAAATAAATACCAAAAAGATACAAGCTCAAATTGTAATGAGTTTCGCTCAATTAAGATTTTACCATTTCTCCTCTCTTGAGAAAATTATTCATCTACAAATGTCTCATTATTTATATTTGAATGGTATTCTTAGGGACACGATATCGGAAGATAGTATCGATATTCAGTATCGTTATGGTATCAAAAAGCTGGTATCGATAGCTGGAAGTATCGATTTGGACATTATCGGTATATTAAAAGTATCGATGCTAGAATATCGAAATCAAAGCGATTTTTAACTTGACAGCAGAAGACTGTTCGGTTGATGTCTTATCAGCTTGCATGCAAGTTCATTGGCATCGAGACGTAGAGTCTTGTGTATATTGGAAAATTATAAGAATAAAGGAAGTATCAGAATGATAAGAACCCAAGAAAAAAGGAATAGGAAGGTGCTGTTAAAATATGTAATGCAAATGATCCCAGAAAATTTCATTTTCCCGATATAAATTAATGAATTTCTCTTAAGCATTTCTTTTCCGCCATTTTGAAATCTGTATAAATGTCAAACTACTATCTCTCAGCTGGCATGAATTTTCAACATGCAAGTACGCTGAAAGTTGTATGACAGTTGAATTACACGTGCAAGAAGTATGGCAGTGCAAGTTGCATGCAAGCTGTACTTGGAGGTGTAACCCCCTGGTAAAGTAAATTGTTTTCCTATTTAAATTTCGGCTCAATTTGCAAAGGCAAAACTTCGATACCGCTGCGGCGATACCGGATCTTTTGTACCGATACTAGTAGAATATCGGGAAGGCACTATCGATGCTAAGTATCGATAGTATCGTTAACAAAATATCGATACTTCAAATATATCGATACTATATTCGTGTCCCTAGGTGTTCTGCGCCAGTACTAATTGGGTTTTCGGCCAGTGTAAAGTTGTACATCTGCTCTACTTAGAGTCAGTGAGTAATTATATATCACTCCTGCTGTAGATAAGGATGAATTGACTACTACTACATAGATCTTTTAGATTACACTATGGCTTTTGATACCGTTAATCATCATCATCATCATCATCATGAAATTTAAAAGACACTTTAACTTTTCTTCTCATTTTGCGGAAATGATTTATGACTATTTATTTAAGCAACAGATCGCAAGCAGTATTTATAAAGTCTCCCAATGGGGACTGGTGTACCTCAGGAATCCATTCTTGGTCCTCTGTTATTTTCTATCCTCATATATGATATATTTGTTCAAGTTAAGCATTCTAATCTGGATCTTTATCCTGATGATATTCAATTGTATAGATCCAGTGTGGTTGGTTGAGGACTGCAACTCTCGTATAAATGAGGATTTGGAGGCTATTAATTTGTGGTCCTATAATAATAAACTAAGACTTATTTTCTCAAAACTAATGAACATATATGCTGAGTTATGGGCATGAGCTAAATGCTGGTATTTTTCTATTGGCGGTTGGTGGTAGTAACACTGTTATTCCAATATTGTTCAATCTAAAATTTGTGGAGTAATTTACAATTTAAAACGCATACATGGTATCTACATATCAATTTTTTTTTGTGAGTAACTCATCCTAACCATCAAAGTACAAGCACCTCGACCAAACCGCAGTAGAATATAAAAATTCTATGGCTTGTATCACTTGAATTGCTATAAAATTGAAAAATGTGTTGTCAATTTAATTATTTCTACCAAATAACATTCAATCTCCAAATAAGCAATTAATCGTTATGTTCAAGAGTCTTTCAATGGAACAGTTTGAACATCAGATCAGAATTTCAGGACAGACGAGGCAACAGAATGTACCCAAATACACAAAGTATATATTGCTCTTTGGAAATCAATTCAATTTTAATACCGATACAGTTTCGATAGCTTACCTACTCTATGGGTGGGTACTGAAGTTGGCTGTCCAGAATAATCCAATTCATTGTTGCTTTGATATCAAACAAATACTCAGAAATAATTCTCTGTCCGAATCATATTAGCAGACCGATTGTCTCTATTGAAAGCTTCTGTTTAATTTTGTTGATGGAATTCATTTTCGAAAAGAATCTGTTTTGTATATTTTAGCTGAGGGATTATAATTTAATTATAAATGTCTGTCCATTCTGAATATTGTGTTCTATAGAAGATATTATTTCCAAACAATATTCGGTTTCTGTTTGAACAGAATAAATGAAATGTTGAGCAGTGGACCATTGCACATTGTGTCGTACTTTCTCTAATATAGTTTTTTTCTAAGAAACCATGTTAAAAGCATCATTTGAATTGTGAAGCGTTCTATGGACAATCTCTCAAATATTTAGAATGGATTCAAAATGAAGCTACATTTAATTATAGTCCATTTCCTAAAAAGTTACTGAATGATGAGAATTGATTCAATGTCCTTCACTTCAACTTAAGTAGACTTCCATTTAGTGGAGAGGTAAAATTTTGTACACTGCGTTCTTAACGTTTAATTTCAAAAATTGGTAAAATTGAGGAACATCATTTATGCCGCTATACAAAAACTCCTATTTTGTAAATACTATACCTATATATTTCGTTGCTAGTTGAGTGGGCAATGGCACAGAAACTTCGAATTTCGACTACTTTCAATTAGGATTTCAAAAATGGACTAAACGGAGCAACGCCGTCGTAAAGTTGCCAAATTTCATTTTTTATAAATACATATTGAAAAAATAGTCAATCCCAGACGTATTTGATTTACTGAAGAGTATTTGGGAATATAGAAATCTATGAAAATTTACTTTAATTTAATATACGGGAAGCATCAATCTCTTATCTAGTTACTGTAACCGCTGAGATTTGGCTCAACTACAATAGCCGTAAAGATATTACGGATTTGTCAAAATTGTGATTTGTATCACAATTTCATATCACATTCCGTAAGGGTTATTATCTTCAAAAATTTAATGTTTTCAATTTTTCATAAGTAAACCTCAGTCTCGTTGAAATCTGTAATGTCTTTACGGCTATTGTAGTTGAGACTATTTCTTGCGACATTACCCCTTAATGCCGCCATTCGAAATTAAGTTTTTCAAAACACCTACAGTGTGCTTGGAGGCCGTCTTTATAATGCTATCGACCTTACCCATCTTCTAAAGGGGGTACCTAAGGGAGCATTACCGAATTAGTATATAGTAAGTAGGATTTCGGTCCTATATTGCGTATAAGTTCTGAGTTTCTTCGCTTGTCTAGACCTGAGATGTTTTCCCAGTATTGTAACGATCGTCGCCAAACAAATCCCATCTGGCGTGATCGTAATAAAACAAAAGTAATTAAATTCAACATCTAAGAAACCTTCTCGGCGGCTCGAACGATACACCGACAGTTTAAACTAGAAGAAATTCTTGAGAAATTCACTAAGGGTAGGTGTAGATAGAATACACATTATATGACAAGGTGTATGTGCCGGCTCCAGGTTTAGCTGCAGAGTAGCTAGATTAGTTTATGATAGGGTAAGAATAATTAGCAACATCGACAGCATTTTAATGTATAGTTCAAGATATGAAAGATATTGAGAGGTAGAATTAGGTCAGTCTTGTTTTGGAAGTATAGGCGGAAAATTGTTGTCGGGCGGTCCGTCGAGTTGGTCACGATTGATAAATTCTTAAAAATTCTTACAGTATATTAGTTTATAATTCTGTCCTCTCAAAGTCTATAACTTGTACTAAAAAGAATGGGTCTGCGGGTGGCCAAAGACAAGATCAGGGACGATAAACAAAGATGTGTCTAATTCCTTTGAAAGCTGGTCGGTCATTGGTCATTTGACCTTAATGCCTCTATGTCTTGGAATAGCAATCAGCGCGATCAGACCAGCTTAGGTTTATAGGTATTCGAATTTAACGCTTTGACTGCTGATTGGCTGTTCGATATTATATATATTTTGCTCCACTCATCTTCTAATAGATGATTTCACGAGCATATAGTTCTATGGAGTGGAATCCTGCCTGGAAGATGGTAGGTGAGACTCCCAGTCCCTTAGCGAGTCGATAATAATAATATATGCCCATGCTTACTCTCTCCCTCTCTTTTTGGATGATCCATCTGTGACCATTTAAAACATTATTTTTCCCAGGATAGATCACCAAAATGCCACTGTTAGCGATGCTCTAAAATCACCTGGACCAGATTTTGTAACACGGAGATCTATGGAGTTGGGGAGATGAGAGTTCTTTTGATATTTAACTTTCCACTGGGAATTCTCGCAAAACTCTCGGCTGCTTTAGTTGTGGGTGCAGAAAAAAGAAGAAGAGTTCTCGACTGTTGATCCGTTTTTGTTGTGTTTTAGGTAATTAGGAATTTTCAAATTAAATTATGGATTCACCGATTCCTCGCAAAATTGAAAAAACATGGAATACTTAGAGAGAAATATGGATTTTTGTGTATAAGGTACCCACTAAAAATTTTAAATCGCGCGAAAATGGTTAATTTGGTCGTCTTCCAGTACAGAAGAGATGCTATAAAAATAAATAAATGCATATACATAAAAATAATAAAAATGCATGGTAAAGCTTGTATATGTGAAATCGCATCTATATTTTGTCCCCTAATGAGATATGTAATTAGTTTTTTAATCCGATAAATAGTTTTGCAGATAACTGGAAAAAAAGTGAATCAGTTCTTTTTAAGATGGAAAACTGACCATATTTTGGTACAAAAATGGACGTATTTTCAACTAATTGTGAAGAACTGGTTCCCAATAGAGTACTAATGGAAATGAAAGAAAAAAACCGAAGATATATGTGCAAAATATGGGAACTGGGGTGTATATGACCCAAGTGCAAAAATCCATTTTTCAGTACTTAAAATTCATGGCGTCTAAACCATCAAAAACAAACTGCACCACTCGATTACCTCTCCTCGATCTTTAATCTGATTCCAAATATGACGTAGTTTGGTCAACCCCTATGTGGGGGGGGGGCGTACGACCCTTTATCACAAAAACTTCCACCCCAAAATATTGTTCACCTACATTTTCGCACTCTAGACCATCTTGAAAAGCACCCAATGCTATACAGTCCTCCCGCACAGACTAAGGTGCCCGTCAATATTGCGACAAAAAAAAAATTACCGCCAAGGTCCCTCAAATCTGCAAATTATCGTTTATTGAAATAAAATATAGCCTGCAATATGCATGTATACATGATTACAGATCTTACAGATCCTGAGCGACTTATTGAAACTCCTTTTTTCATAATTCCTTTAATATGATCCCATTTTTATCCACCTACCCTGCCCGCCTCATTTCCTCCACCGAGCATATTCGCCTCAGGCTCCCACTATTTTTATACCATATAACTACATTCCTTGCCTTCTCTGAATTGTCCCGTTATACCGAATAAATTTGAAAAAACTTATCCTCCTACATCCCTCGAAAACTACCCTTCTAAACAAATATATGAATTTATCTCGACCTTGGAAGGTAAAAGACATATTTATGTATATTCCTAGAATATAAAAAAAGTCTAACTCTCTACAACAAAAAGTGATACCCTTTATCGTCACCGGCGAGTATCTTAGAGAATTGTGAATGGAGAGTTAGGAAGTAAAGCAGCTTAAGTACAGCCTCAAAGGCTACGGTTGGTCAAATACGAATGCCATCATAATTACTCTTATACATGAAGTCATTGCAATTTTTTGTAACTAACTTGGACATGTCTTTTGTTTAGGTTTTGACCACCAAACGAGTGAATGATATTCAGGGTAATGTACACGACGTTTACAATCTTTTCTTCGTATTAAGCATAGAGCATAAATGAATACTCATAGATATATATAGAACAGAAATAAACAATAGAAAGGAAAAAAAGGAAATTAGGAAAATAATAAAAAAAAGCAAGTGAGAGAAAAAAATTGGTCAAGAACGAGGCGGGTTCGCACAATCAGGGTTCCGTACTAGAACTTTATTAACGAATAGTCGATCGAAAGAATTTAAGTATATTTAAATCTAATCCAAATTTTCCAGTGATAACTGATAAAAAATGAATGAATCATGCCACATTGTGCTGGAGCATTAGTAAATACGTTATCGATTATTATGTACCCATTTATGTAGTTGTTCTACATTTCATTATATTTTAAATACTACAGTACTGTAAAATTTCAAATATATTCAAACAGACGGACGAAAGGTGTGATCTTATTAGTAAAAGTTTTTTTCATAAGTTAACAAATGTAACAATGAGACTGTCAAAATTTTAGCTATAGAAACCTAGAAGATCAGGGGGATTGCTGATTTTCGCACAATGTGGGCTCTTTATAACCAATTCACCAACAATTTTGGAATCCTTAAAAGCAGCCCGTTTAAGGGATTCTCATAATGACAAAAAAAGAAATTGCTTTTGAGGGGGACCAAGGCGAACGTCTCATAAGCTTCAAAATTATCGCGCATCATGATGAAAATCTCGTTGTTATCACACGAGCGTAACTTTATTCGCACAACGGAAAATTATGTTGCTCTTTTAACTTTTGATCAAAATGAATGTTCCAAAAAATGTCTTATTTTTATATTCTGTTGGAAAAAAAAAACATAAAAAAAAGGAAAGAATTTTTGCATCCACTCACTAAACAGCGGAAGATATTTCACCGGGTATTTCTCTTTGAAACATCATAAATTGAAGGGATTTTCAGGAAAATTTTTCAAATGATATCGACGTCTTATACTCGATTTATATTTCGTTGCTGTCGTGTCTCCACTATCATCCTCTCAACATTAATTTATGTATTCATAATGAAAAAAATTTAACACAATATAAAAGCACTTTACACTCAATGGATCTTATTTAAAATGACGCGAGTTAAATTCTAACCCTTTTAAGTTAATAAAAAAAGAAACATAAAAATAAAATAATATTCCAATAAAAGACTCCACTGGTTAGAACACTCTTACTTTATTTAATGAAAAACACTTTACAGTCCAACTAAGAATACCTACCTGTATTTAATTTGATACCTCGCTTATAAAATCTCTTTTTGCTGAGGTTGCGTCTAACGATATGTTTGTTATTTCCTCTATGTGAAAACTATGAACTCGACTTTACAGAATGTGGGAAAATAAGAATTGAAAAATTATGATGATAAGCATTTTTGTCTTTAAGAAATGAATTTGAAGTTTGCAAAATTATGCTATGGAATTTATGAATGATTTAGGTAAAAATATGTTTAGGTTGGATGCGTAACTCGTGCAATCATTTGACAGCTCGTATGGCAATGCAGTTGCTTGGCAAGTAACAGTAGCTCTCATGAGGCTTTTCAGTTCGCACGCCATGAGCGGAAAACGCCACACTAAGGTATATAGAATACATGGTATTCCCATTACGAACCATGTACCACCATTAGGTGACGCATTATCGTGAAATGTACAGGAAAGTACAGCACAGAGAACACAAAACTCTCTCTCCTCTCTCTGTCAAAATTTTAATGGGAATACCTTGTCTTCTATATACATTGCGCCAGTCAAAATCGTTTCTCGCAACCTCACAGCGGCCTTTTGATCACGGGGAGCTAGTGTGTACAGTTCCATTATATGTACATACTCTCATGGACTGCGGTCAATAAGGAGCGCCGCATTCGGTGCTCGTGTGGCATTGCCCTTTATCTATGACTGTGGAATTATGTGCGCTTTTATTCTTGGTCTAACGAGATCAGGGTCCCTACTCGTTATCGCAGATTTCGTCCAAATTCACAGTATATGTAGGGTTTGACTAGAAATGAAAGTGGGAGCTTCAGATGGCAGAACCAAACTGAAATAATGCATAATATAGGGGAGCCTGGGGGATAACATGGGCCCTTTTCTGAAATACTGGGATAATTACCATCTTGTGGGTATATTCGCAATATTTCTTTGCATTAATATTATCTATAGTCTGTTATCTTTCATCTACAAAAAACCAGAAGTCATTATTTCAATTACTTTAGGAGCATTTTCCAAAATAAAATTACTTTTAATTAGCTGCATATGTGTGAAAAGTCACCACGCCTTATTTCGGCCAAATTCCAACCGATTTTCAAAATTATACGAAGAAGATTTCTCGTCTAACAGACTGAAATTTATTGAAAATAATTTCAATAAATTTACAAAATGCATTTAAGTGCAAAAAAAAATGATTGAAATTTTCGACCCAGCGATCAGAGAGGTCTCGGTATGGTTATCTCTGATCACCTACCATAGAAGTTCAAAATTCTTGTTGCTAAATTTATTGTTATTTTTTGAGACTATTACGGAATTCTGAGGAGAGCGGGTTACAGAGTAGTAACCCACCACCATATATTAATTTAAAAGAATTTAAAAAGTTAAAAAAAATATTTCTAGGGGCTGGGAGGTATTTATTTTATATTCCACCATCTGTGTAGAGTACAAAATTTCATCAAAACTGTGCTGATAAAATCAATGTTAAAAGGTGATTCATATATGTATACCAATACATAAAATTTTCTCATTTCCCGAACTCGGCTGTTCTGAGTAAATATTCCGGGTAAATATTATCCGGTTTGAAAAATTCTTTCTGCTAATTATTTCGTGATTTTTGGAGTACATTTTCCCTCCCCTTCCAATTAATTTGCGAAAATTAATTTGCGACGGCCAAAATTCCTGTCTGAAAAATTCATTTCGAAATGTTGTTATACGACTTATCGATTAATCCATTTTTTTAATGTATGCGGCGTTATAAAGAGATTATCTGTACAAAATCTCAGGAAGATCGGATGTCATTTACCTATTTAAAAATAATAATTAAATCTGCCATCTGCTGGTGCTCTTTGAAAACTAACGGAAATGATACTTACAGGTTCAGAAATTTACTTACCTTCTCTGTAGTTGACATTTTACCCGAATCAATTTGGCACCTTCGTTCAAATTCTGTTGGAATTTAACCGCGACAACTCCTGCGAAAATTTGCAAATTTGAGCATTTTACAAAAATTTGGGCTACCCAACACTATGCATTATTTCGATTTTGCTTAGGCATCTGGAGCTCCCACTTGCGTCACTTTCATTTCTAGTCAAACCCTACATATACTGTGAATTTGGACGAAATCTGTGATGACGAGTAGGGACCATCCCCTTGTAAGACCAGTTCTTGCGATACCCTAGAATCTTATATGAACGCCCGTACACAATTTCGTATGGTCACCCATTTGTGCAAGTTTGGTCTTTAAAGTGGTTTTTCGCATATATTTCTAGAACGGTACGATTATAACTTATTCAAGGAATTTTATTTACTATTACTATGAAAATTCTCTAAACAAAATTTCAGCTCTCTATTTCGACGCGTTTTCAGGCAGTGTCTAAATACTCGTATATAGTGGAAAACGAAATTTTTGTATGGCATCACCACGAAGGAGTTGTCCGAGTTCTCGAGTTATCGTGCGCACATACGGACAAACGGACGGACGGACATGCAAAAAACAAAATGTTAACTTTTAATATTATGCGTGGGTGTCCAATCCATTTTGCTCTGCCATCATTATTTCTGTGCGTTATAAGAACTTGGAAGACTAAAGGTAAAGCTATACGGTGAAAGACCTTTGTTTTTATTCTTCGGTTTACAGAGCCTAAAATCTCCGAAATTTATACATACATATTAAGAATCTTTTGTGTCTGTCTGGCTGGACTCTGGAGATCAAAAAAATAGGTCTCCGCCAGAGCAGTGATGGGCATTGACGAATTTCGCCCTTTTTTAGGGGATTGCTGACAAAAAAAGTAAAGTAAATCTTCATCCAAATGTGTGATTTAAAAATATTACCAAATATGATTGGATGCAATGTAAAAAACTAGTACAAGATTTGAGAAGTTTGTTTATCTCCTTTAATGATGGAGAAACACAGAAATTAAAACTTTTACCTATAAAGGAATTCTGCAGAGAAATTATAGAAGCTCCAAATTTTCAAGATAATCTTTTATTTTCTATTCTTAAAAAATTAGTTAAATTATATCTACTTTAAGGTATCCGATCGCAAACTGAAACATTCAACGAAACGCAGAAACTGAACAAATTTTCAGTTGCGTCACGGATATTTAAAAAAACAAACAATAGGTTAGCCGAAGATAATCTAAATGCAATCTGTAATGTTTCCAGTCAAAAGGTAAAATCAGCATAAACGAGAAATATAAAAATGTGAAAATCTAGAAATAGTTATATTGAAAAAATTATTTAACCAAGACATTGTTTTTGGCTTTAATAGACTGAAGAAAGTGTGCAGTATATAAATCGGTAGGTACTAAGATATTAGAAAATTTCATTTAATATAGGTATCTATGTGATACTCCTATTTGTTTTATTTTTAATAAAGTTTTGTTACACATTATTTTCCTTTTAGTTTTTAAATTGACGGAACTATGATATAGTTGGTAAGGAGAAACGGCAATTTCATATAAATTTTAAGGGAAATATGAGGCAAATCATCCCCCATCAAAAATTTGACTGGATAAAAACACTACAAAATTGTGTGATATTTATGTTTTTTGTTTTTAAATTACCATACTTCTAATGACGAATAAAAAAATATCTTTCCTGAACCCATTACTATTCCAACTTGAGATTTTAATATTTTACTAAAAACATTATTAGTAGAAGCATTTTAATAAATTAGAAAAATTTAATGAAGCATTTTGATATAAAGGATAATGTTTATTAATTTTTTTCCTTTTGAAGAAAATTTTTATATAATTTTTCTCTTTAAAATAAACTACAGATCATGCCTATGTGATAATTAGACCCCAAACTTATGAATTTTTGAATATACTTAACTCAGCATACCAAAAATCAGCAAATTTTATGGATTAGAAAGCCCTTTAAATTCGGGCAATATACATCGCAGGACAAGATAAAATTAGTTTTATTCTAATCTCATAATTAATAACTTAACATTCAGTAAGATGATTGGGTTGAGTAAATGCGCATTTTTACCGAATGACCTTATAATAAATAAAACAAAATTTTGCAAACTGTCTTTGTAATAATTTGTCAAACTTATTACTTACTCCACTCTATTATTTTTCCTTTTCGAGTACAGTTAACTGATAGAGAAGAACAACACAAATAATTTCCGGAGACCTGGGACCTAACCCCCGGAAGACATACACATTAAAAGGCCTTAACGGGTCGGCTACAGCCATGCAGTAAAGTATAGTTCATACAAGCGAAGTTACTGTCCCAAGTAGCCTCGTTTTCAGTCCCTCACCTCCTCTTGACATACCAATCAGTTTACTTGCGCCAGTACGAAAACGTGTTCCACTCACTTCAACTTTTTAGCAAAGTGGAACCTGAGAAATAGTCAAATTGAGTACATTTTCTGCAACTGGTACATTTTTTGATTTAAGCAGTCTTTAATAATATCAGCTGGAACTTGTAAAATGTCAACACATTTATGTTTGCAATTTTATACGGAGGGAGTGCTTTTTATTTTTCAGTAAGAAATTTCGTAAATTTAAAAGATAATTATGTAAGCAAAAATATTATTCCTTAGCAATCACTATGCCAGGAACGTACTCGCACTTCCTTTTTTCTTAGAATTTTTTCTCCGAAATTGCCCTTAATTACATTGCTGCACAATTTATGACCTTTTCAATATGTAATTTTTCACTTGAAACCATTTTCTCTAAAAAATAAATATCTTCACATTTCACAAGTTCCACGCCAGATGATATTCTAAACGTGTACCAATTGCAGAAAATACACACAATTTGACTATTTCTCAGGTTCCACTTCGCTAAAAAGTTGAAGTGAGTGGAACTCGTTTTCGTACTGGCGCAAGTAAACTGGTTGGTATGTCAAGAGGAGGTTTGGGACTGAAAACGAGGTTACTTGGGACAGTAACTTCGCTTGTGTAAACTATACTTAAGAGTTCACTCTCACTCTTTTGGTACACTCATCATGGAGGAAGAACTGAAATTTCATCTTAAATAGATCCTCAAGCCTAAAACTATCGCTCCCACAGAAAAATTAAGTTCGAAACAAATTGCAGCCAGGTTTGAATAACTCGTTTCTCCTTTTCTTTCTACCTTCCTTTTCTTCAAAAACCGTGTGTTGTATAATTATATCATCATGTACATACATATGTACGTATCTTTTCTTTGCAATCGTAATAATTGCAAAGATAAATAAATACAAAATGGATTATAAGTGCACCGATCAATGCCCGTTCAGCATAAATAAAAAATGACCTAGTGGTTGATTAAAATTTATTGCGGAGTGATTTAACTTTTCAATAATGTCCTAATTCGCAGGTAAACAAATCGAAGTAGGAAATAAATCAATTTAATTGTGAAAAGAATAAATATCTAGCACAGAATTATGATTACCCAATTCTGCATTTCTAGCATCTAGAACTAGTAAATGTTAGCTGCGTTCTTTTGTGTCCGCAGAACAGAGCAGAACAAAAATACACAAAGGAACTCCTCATACATTTTCATAGAAAGATTTAAATGAAGCGAACAGTACAAATAGTTCGCTTCAATAGACACAACAATTTGTTCTCTCCAGTATATGGGAGTTCTCGAACAAAAAAGAACACAGCTATTGAGTGCGGAAAATAACCAGAGTCTTCAGAGTAAAAATGTTGGATCAGTTTTTTAGTAAAGAACATATAACTTAAGGTTCTTCAGTTTTTAGTAATAGAGTAAGCCGGTAACAAAAATATTAAGAATAAGTAAGGCGACAAAAGATCCAAGTTAAAAAAAAGTTGAATTGTGCCTAATTGAAATCGAACAAGTAAAAAAAGCTAGAATTGGTCAAGACCAATTCTTATGATACCCTAGATGAATGCCCGAATAAAATTTCGTATGGTTACGGATGACCGATCTATGCAAGTTTGATTTCTGAAGTGGTTTTTCTCTAGAACAGTTCCTCGGACACAAAAAATGATTATAACCAATTTTATAGGATTTCGTATTCTGAAGAAGTTCATAAAAATGTCTAGGACTGATAGTTTTCACAATATGTGTAAAGAACCAACATTTTTATATGGCAACACCAAGAAGGGGTTGCCCAATTTAGTCCATTTTTGCTATTACTATGAAAACACCATGTACCAAATTTCAGCTCTCTATGTCGACGCGTTCTCAGGCAGTGTCCAAATATATAGTGGAAAACGAAATTTTTATATGACAACCCCACGAAGGAGTTGCCCGATTTATCTCATTTTGGAACATATTTTACTTTTCATTTCAGCTTTCTAACTGAATGCGTTCTCACGTTCTCGTGCGCCCAGACGGACGGACGGACGGACGGACATGCAAAAATTAAAATAACTTTTAATATTATGCGTGGGTGTCCAATCCATTTTGCTCTACCATCATTATTTCTAAGTGTTACAAACGAAATGACAAACTTAGTATAACCTATAGATTTCATCTAGGGTATAAAAAGTTGAAGTATGTGAATTGGATACTGGCAAAGTCTTGAAATTAGTTGTGAATCATTAGATAAAGGCCATACATCCTCTTTTCTGGCACTGTGTAAAAACAAAACAGCACATGTGCAAATGTATCACACGGTATACCTATTTTTCTGTACCTTAACCTTTATAGATCCCTTTGATGGATATGGGATCCCCATATATTATGTAGATATGTGTTCAAGTATACCTAGCTTAAGTATTGGCATATAAGGCGGCGGTGACAGTGATGAAGTATTAAGTATGCAGCATGCGACACGCAGTACGCAATACTTACTTTAGGTTGCATGTTGTTCAAATTGACGCAGTATTGTGTGCAACACCGTATTACAAATGTCTTCGTTAGAGAAAGAGGTCATAGCTTTTTGGTGGTTTTTAAGACGATGTAAGCACTTGTCAAAAAGGAGGTGTTGAATTTTACCATTTTATAGAGAAAATTTGTAGCATAGCTCAGCAATTGTCGCAAACGAGTCTATGGATGATGAAAAATTCAAGGGTTTTTACAGAATGACCAAAAACAGTTTTCCACCACTTCCATAATTTTTATATTATTATTTTAACAAAAAATTAGCAAAATGATGAAATACAAACAAAAATCGACAAATAAAAAGATCGAATAACTTTTCTGATTAATTCAGCGGGTTAAAATAAAATGTATTACACAACGAAATTTCATTCGCACTGCAGTAAGTACTGCATATTGCGTGTTGCATACTTCATACTTCATCAACATGACCGCCGCTTAAGCGTTGCTTTTAATTGGTAGACTAAATAATGCTGTAATCAAATGGAATTCTATAAATGTACGAAAATTATTTCTACCCATTTAAATTTATGATTTTTAGGATTTAACGTAAATGTAGACCGCGACATTTTCAATTGTTTTCAAATGGTATAGTTAGTTGTCTGAATGGCCTCAGTAGATTAGTTGGTAAGCGCGCTAACTATGATTCCTGAGGTCGTAGGTTCGGTTCCCACTTCGAATTAATCCTGTGCATATTCTATTATCTAGCCTAATTCCACTTCCGCATTTTTCCTTAATTCTCACTAATATAATCAATTCTTCAATTGACATGTTTTTGTGTTTTCTAAGGAGTTTCTTGGCTTGGTTTTCCTAATAATTGTGAAATTTGATATATGCAGTTCTATATAACTCTGTAATTGGCATATGGCTATGTATATGATTTTATAATAATATCTATAATTATTTTTAATGCGCGCCTAGTGTAGCTTGTAAAGAAAATGTTTCATTACTCTGTGAGATTGTTAAATCGGTAAAATGAATAAATAAATGAATGGTTTTCAATATCGGAAATAATTGCGTATCTATTAATATCCTCTACCCTGTAAAAGTCCTTCGATTTTTTTTTGTCATGATTTTTTCCTATCAAACTTTTTTTTCTAATTTTTTTCTATCCACCCACATACAAACCACAGCCCACATGAACACATTCCGTTAACTTAGTTTATAAAAAAAAAAAAATCCGAATAAATTTCTGTTGTTATTAATAAATGTAAAGAAAATATTAACCTTACCGACAGCACCGTAGAATTTCCCATTTCATTTCTTAAATCGCTGACGGAGACGTGTCTATATTTATAACTCTCGCATCGCACATAATACATTTTGTCTTCAAATGTGAGCATTTTGTTTTCTTGGAAAATATCTGATATCTTCCATCATATGAAGTTATATTATGTAACCTTTATTCCCTTCCGGAATCCTGACACAACATGCCAGAATACCTAAGTTCCCGGAAAAAACCATTTTCTCTTGTGACACGAAGGGCTGTTTTGGTATTAAGCAATGCCGTAAATCTTTCCTATCTCAACATCAGTAATTTCAACAGTATTTCAACTTTGTAACACAGTCCAAATGTTCACTTATAAAAAGGATTAATGATGCGTTACGAAGCTCTTTCAGGACTTTGAAGCGATATAACTCAAAGTGGGGAAAGAGAAGCAATTGATATAGATAGATAAAAAAGGCAGGCGTTCGTTAGATTTTTTATTTTTTTTATTTTTTAGTGCGGGACCTCTGAATTTCCGATAACTTTTTATACGACAACTTTTTCCGAATTGACCTGACCCCAGAAAATATGTCACGTGGAATAAAGTGGAAAAACATTGTGTATGTTGCCGATAGAGGAATTAGTATTTAAATTTGAATGAGTTGCATAAGAAGATTTTCCTGACTGGATTATTATGAAACTTTTATTTGATGAAGACTTGAGAAAATTTTATATTTAGGAATTTGATGAAATTGTTTGTAAGGAGGAAATCTTTTTGACATCGATTTTTAACAGTTACGTTGAGTAAAGATAATGTTTGATAGAAGAGACTTTGTCATGATAATAATTTAAAATTTGTTAGATAGACAATTGTTGGATCTTTCTAATGGTCTGTAAATGTTTCTCCTCCTCCCTTCCGTTTTGGAGTTATGGTTCAACAGAGTTAAACTTTCGAAATTTTAACTAGTGTTTTTTTTTATTTAACTACTATTTTTATCAAAAAAATTTTCATATGGAATTTAAAAAATCCAAAAGCTTCGCTTAAAAATGACCTATGTACTCTTTACTAAAAATGTAACCATTTCTGTGGTTTTCGCAAGACCTTCTCAATGAACATTTTTTCAGCTATTTAGTTGCAGAAATTGGAATTTTATTTTATAAGGGTTGTATAACGGCTATTGAGTTCCGGTGCTAAATTGTTTTATAAAGTAGCACTGAGAACTCTTTCCGAACCTCTTATAAAACAGTTTTGCTCCGGAAGCTAATTTAGTTGTAGAAAAGTTTTGTAAAGATATTATAAAACCATTTGGTTGCGAGTTGAATTGAACAAGGGATTTCCCCTTTATAAAACTCTAAAGCTTTATTTTAGATTTTATGACAGCTTTATACAAAATGGAAGCTATTTTCTTGGTATTAAATACTTTAAGAAGAACTATTCTTCACGAATACCAATTAATCTGTGTAAAACTAAGTATTATATGGAGTATACTTTGACATTACCTATTCTGAAGAGTTTACACTTTGGCCATATTATTATAAAAAAAAAGGGAATATATTGCAGCGAACAACATTCAACTTTTTTGTTTATTGACACGCAAATCTATTTATGAATAAAACAAAATAATTGGATGATTTTCCTCTGCATGAAATTTTATTCCAGTATTAATCGAAAATTAATGTTTAAGCATTACGCAAACATTATTGCAAACAAAATTATGTTGGATGACAAAGTCTGATTTCATAAAAGTTTTTTTTTCTGCTCACACATTTCTGAAGTAAATTTATAATACATTTTTCATAAAGAAAGAATAAGACAACAATAGACCCATATTACACAAATACATATTAAGTTTTAAGAAATTACTGCAGGAAGGTAGTTTTCACAACTCCTATAAAATAACTCCGCAACCAAGTTGTAGATATAAGTGGTTTCAAACACTTTTTAGCAGACTGCTAAAATGTTTTATTATTGCTTTATAACTTAGCATCCACAACTCCTATACAGTGCGCTCAATTAGCTCTATAAGGGTTATTTTAAAGCTCGCACAACATTTTTAACAACAATTTTATAACATAGGATGTTTTATAAAGAGCTGTGAGAACATTCTCATGGCCATAATAAAGTATAAATTGTTCATTGGGTTTTGGCTATGGTGAATTTAAATCTATAGGAATTAAAATTTGATTCGTCACTGATATTGTTGTAATGTGCACACAATACGTTTTTATTAAATTATATTTGCATGTTAGGGAGCAGGCCATACTTAGTGCAATTAGGCTACAAAGGGCAAACCTCCTAAGTACAAATAATCTGGTTGGCCACCTGAAAGTCCTCCAGGATTTCATAGAGGACCCGATAGCTAACCCAATTTCAGACGTTATGCCGAAACGCCATAACTTTGAAACACCATTTAAGGTGATCGTGGGGAACCGGCCACAGTGGCACACTGGGGACCTACCGTTTGAAAAAGGATCTCTTAAATGGTACACGGATGGATCCAAAGCAGGCGTGGGCATATATGGGCCAAGGTGCCATCTCGCAAAGGCACTGGGGGCCTCACCAACCATTTTTCAAGGAGAAATACACGCCATAGAACTCTGCGCTCGCGAAATAATCAATAAAAATATGCGTGGAGCAAAAATATACATAATATCAGACAGCCAAGCAGCACTTAAAGCGTTAAACTCGTTTACCTTTGAGTCAAAGCTGGTTTGGGACTGTCTTACTGTCTTGCAGCAACTGGCCGAGACAAATAGGGTGACACTGATCTGGGTACCAGGATATAAAGGCATTATGGGAAACGAGATTGCGGACCGCCTTGCAAAGGAAGGAGCCAAATCTCTGTTTATTGGCCCTGAGCCTGTCTTTGGACACCCAAAAAGTCACCTCTCAGCTCAGATCAGGCTTTGGGAGGACAGAACTAAGAAGGAATACTGGGAAAATACTCCGGGGCCGAGACAAGCGAAGAAATTTATAAAGTACTCGCAACAGAGGACAAAAGAATTTCTCACACTCGGCAGGAAAGAACTAAGGCTCATAACGGGCCTACTTACTGGGCACTGCCCACTTAGATACCATCTTAAGAAGATGGGTAAGGTCAATGATGAGACCTGTCGATTCAGTATGGAAGACGACGAATCCGCTGAACATGTCATATGTGACTTCGAAGCTCTGTGCCGAATAAGGCTAAGACATCTAGGTAAGGCATTTCCACTGCCAGAGGATATCGAAAAAATGGCCCTAAAGAATATTATAAGCTTCATCAAAAACCTTGAGTTCGAATGGGCGCCCTAGGGCATACAGGGGTAATTTCACAATAGATCTTATAGGTCGCCGTGACAAGATGAGAGGCAGAAACCCTGTCTGCATCCCCCGTAATTAATAATAATAAATAATAATAATTGTGCTACATCTGTTCAGCACCACATGTTGCAGCACGCTGCTGCACCCCCGTTTTTGCTTATTCAGCCTTCCTGTCTGACGGGGCCGCTATGATCAAATAGATTCGCAGAGAGTTTTTCTGTGCGTCACTTTACTGCCTTAGTGCCCAGACGCAGTAGCTGCAGTACTATTTTATTATAGTTATTTATATAGTGATAGAAAACTAATTCCGGTCTTCTTCTTTTTTTCAGAAATAAAGAAACGGACATTTGGATCATTTTTAATTTATTATATTGAATTTTTATACTGAATTGTTATTTGAATTTCTAGTTTTAAGCTCATTTGTTTTATTTGAATTTCGTGATATTAGGTTAAGGAAATGAATTGTTAATAAAATTTTATATTTGAAGTTGAGGACGCTGAGTTATCTTTACAACAACCGGCACATCTCCCTTATTGTTTGAGATTAGCTCTCACAGAAATGGTTGACAGGTGAGATTTGTTTGATCGAAACACATTACACACCGTACCTAAACTCTCAAAATATTCCTTTCTGGAATTTTTTGATCTACGCCTTTCAGCCAGAAACTGATAGTACGTCGGTACTTGTCTCTTAATTTTCTCTGTTCATATGCAGTAGGTTGAGAATTGCCTGTAGACTCGTATATTGTACGGGTCTTGAAAGAGCAAAAACCTCATGACCACCTTTCACTTATTTGTTAATTTTCTTCTCAACGACAATAAAGTCCCGGAATAGATTGCATTTTCTCCTGAAGAATACCCAACGCATCTGCAATAGGCTTGGTACAAGACAAATATTCCTGTATGTATTTAAAGTCCGGACAAGAAGTGGATATTTGATATTAAAGGCCTTTTTGAAGTTCTACTGACTTATCTTTGATTGCTGAAATTTTTAGCAAAACGTCGTAAAGACTATTCATCTTGTCTGTACTGGTATGCTCAGACCGTGGCCCAAAATGGTCTATTACCAGCCTTCCAAAACGTATTGCACTTGTTTAGGGTTTGTTCATGCATTTTTGACAGATATGCTTGCTGACCTTCTAAACTTTTATTGGCATCAGTAGCATAAGGACTCAAAGTGTATGAGGCATACCTAAGGTGTAACGGTAAACGTTCTGTTAAAGTATTAACTAAAGGCATTTCTTCCTCAGTATCATCGAGATCATCACTATCTGTATTTTCTGATTGTGAATCGTCGTCATAAGAATCCATCTGAGGTCGTTCATTTGCAACATTACCACGATGAACACCGAACCTCTTGAAGGCGTAGATAAAATTACTTTCATTATCTCTGCATTATTTGATACATATATAGAACACAAAATCGGTTGCTCCATTCTAGCTATATCAAAATGATAATGAAATTTCAAACAGTTATGGGCGGAGGGGCGGGGTTCAGTGTTAAGGCTTAGAGTCCTAAGATATGTAAAGATTTGTTGATTTCTTATTGGTTTTACAATCCACGGAGGACATATTACTATTACATATTTTTGCTATACCAAAATTCAATTTGAATAATTATGACCTCAAGCTATATACTCGTATAATTAAGTAAGTATTATGTATTTTCACACTCACACCCAGATAATAAAGACGACATACATTTACGAGTAGAATAAAATGCATATTTTAATTTTTAATACATTTTATCATAATCATAATCATAAAACTATGTTTAGTACATAATAAATTATATACATGCATAGGTATACAATAGTTAACATGAGGATGAAATCAAATTATTGTGGTTAGCTTTGTATGTATATCTCACAATATGAGAGTTGCAAACACATCAAGCTATCTAGAAATGTTCACAAATAGCATACCTTCTATGTGTATATGTGTAGGTAGATATATCCCATTACCATATCCAAATATCTATAGATAAGCAGTCATGTAACTCAGGTAGACAATGAAACCACCCATTTGGGTGAAATACGTGTATACGGCGATAGTATTTATTACTCCGTTTTCCTGATAACCAGCACGTATATCATATTATAGCAGCATTATTGATTAGGTTAAACCAATTAGTGCAATGTTTATGTACTCAATAGCAATTTGCAATTAGATTTGCTTGTCCGGTGTGTTTCCACACAACACCAAAAGATTTGGTCCACAAGTTTAATGTGTGTACACTTGTACAGGTAATACACGTAAATTAATGGCCAAATAACTTGAAGTCAGGAGCTTTTAGCTTTGTTTTTCTGGAAAATACTTCGGCACTGTTGTTGTTTGATTGGTGTAGTTCAATGTAGACAGGTTTTACACTTAATTTTTTTAATGGGATTAATATTATGTACAGAATTTTCAACAATAAAAGTTTTAAAGGCCATGTACATATATTATGAACTTTTGTTGTACTTTTATCGTATTTTTGTCACTTATTTTGACATTTGCCCACAAATTAGTCGTATTTTGGTTTTCACCATAGTTCATTTTGATTTATCCTTTTATGTACCACAAAAGGAATTAAAATGCATTAGTATAGTGAATAAACGTCAATTTATAAAAGTCACAATCCGCTCTCTTCCTCCGGACATGTGGAGCGTTGATTTTTATTAGCAACTCTTGTAAATGCTACACAAAGGCAATCATAATCTGATGTGACATTTGTTTTGCTAAAAGAAAACTCATATACTGTATGAACAACTTCCAAAATTAGAAATTAAACAGCAAACGCTTATACGATATTTTATGATATTTCGTAAATTGAAACCTCATCCAGTTATTTAACTGACTATAGATTTTTCAAAATTTCTTATTTGAGTTATCAAAAGCTCTTGAAACTTATAAGTACCAATACCCGGACTTGTACTTGAAAATTTTTAAGTACTTGTACCGGGATATTTGTACTTGTATTTAAAAGATCTGAAATATGGATCCTGGTACTGGTACTTGGAATAAATACTGGGCAGGCATTAGGCAGGGCGTCACTATCATATCAGTTTCGTGTATGGAACTTGATGATTCTGATTTGTTTTCCTTAATATATGAGAGAAGCAAAGGAGGGGATGTGGAAAACAAAAGTCTCTGTTAATTAAACGACACGACTTTCTTTTATTTTACTTTTAAAATCGTACAAATTTTATTTTATTTTCCAAATAAACACTGCTTCCTATGATTTAGGAAAAATTTAAATCGCGTCGGACGTTTGATGTGGACTGTACGGAATAGATGAGTGCCGCTTGGGTTCACTGGGATGAAAGAAAAGAATGGACTTTCACACAATTCACCAATTCTATTTTCACAATAATTTGAATGTCCGACTAAAATTATTTCGTAAATACTCGTCGTCGTTGGTCTCGATAAGTAATAAATATCGCTCGATCACCAAATGTTGACTGACTAATTATCTAAAAATTTATTGAATGCTGATGACTTATACTAAACTGATAAGCCTTGTACAATCCTTTTCTCTCTCCGGGTGCTCAATAAGATTCAACGAGAATTATAATAAGAAGACCTCGAACATCGGAACGTCGACAAAACCTGCATTATCTCAAAAGCTTTTCTTATTAAAATCGCCCCGAAATGTGCACACGTACCTGCATTTGCAGTAGATTAAACGTGCTGACCGATCTCTTCTTTTTGGTTTCTTGAGAGCGGAGTTAAGGTTCCACGTAGGAATGAGAGTTATTTTATTTTTTGTGTACACTGCTATGTTAGCGGAAATTATGTTCTAGAAGTTAATGGTTTTTGTGGGTTCTGTAACTTATAGACTCTCTGTACTCTCTGCTTGGCTTTAGGCATTATATCAAGATCTTGTAAGTGCTCAGAGAAATGCATAAAAAATGTTGGTCAAAACCTGGGAATATTTATTTGTTTTCTTTATTTTCTTTATTATTATTAAATAAACACATTTCTCTTTTGGATTTTTTACCGGGTTAAACTTAATTTTGTTCAAGAAAGATTTTTTTGGGATTCTCCGATATATAGAAAAAGCTAAAAAATGTTCTAATTTGACCAAGCTGCACCGATGAGTGGAAGGTTTTCTGCTGACACGAAACGCTTCTTCTTCTTCCTTTTCTTCTTTATTTTTCAGCCCACTACGTGGCGTATACAGGTTCGATTCGCTTCGAATGAATCTGCTTCTTTAAAAAAATTTTACATTTTTTTTTAATAAATAAAAAAAATTGTTTTTTCTATTTTTCTCAAGCTTTTGATTTCTTTCTTCTTTTTTTCATTTTTTCATTTGTTTTTCAAATCACCCAATTTCGCTATTTGGGACCTGTTGATGAGTCAAACCAAGACTTGAAACTTGTCACCAAAAATTAATGAGTTGTGTGATGAAATAACAAATTAGAACATTTTTTAGCTTTTGCTATATACCGGAGAATCCCAAAAAAAATCTTTCTTGAACAAAATTTATTATTATTACGCAAATTGTGCAAACAAGAAATAAATTCTTAAACTAGCACAAGGAAAATATAGTTAATAACACTTAATTTAATTATAACGTAAAATACAACTAGAACTACAGTAAGTTATTAATAAAGTTAGAGAATAATGAAAATATAAAATACTCATGAGCTGGTATACTTCGTAAACAAAATGTTTGTTAAAACCTATATACGAAAGTTGGGGGAACTGGCCCACCCCAGAAAAAAGTCCTAGTTACGCCAATGAGTACGAGGTCAAAAGTTTTGAGCTATATGATAATTGAATATATTCAACATCCATTTATAACAGCCCAGGGGTTGAATTCTGATAAAATTAACATGACAATGACATCGTGACTTTTGTTCGAAAATGCGATTCTTACTCCATGACTTCAGCCATAACATTTAGCGTAAAGAGGTGACTTATTTTCGAAAGGGCGATTCCTAAATAGCTGAGTGACATAACAAATGACTATTTTTCATGGCAATTATTGCAGCCGAAGTCACTTAATCCTTGCCCCTGTGACTTTTGTCATATTATAATACAAAAGTTACAAACGATACCGTCACGTAGTAATATGTATAAAAATAGTAAACATGCATATGTATAGGTTTGTCAAATTTCTAGAAAAATCTGAAACCAATCATATTGAACAAATATTTCATTTTTTTTTTTTATAGATGTACTTCTGTTTAAGAGGAGTCAGTACTCAGCAAAAGTTTCAATTTAGATACCAGCGTACCTGTAGGTAAAAAAATTTACTATCGTAGGTTTGTGTCCTGAAAGTGAGAAAATTCATATAAAATTAGCCTAGACTTAGACGACGGATCACATTAGAGACATCTACCGCAAAAGACAGAAACCCAACATCCGACAAAACCATGCAATTTAAGACGAAAAATGAAAATTTGCAGTTCACATAAATTGAAAAATTTTAACGAAAATTAACTTTTCTAAATTTTTTTTTACCGATAATTGTTAAATATGCTATTTTGCTTTGTATTCAAACAACTTTCAATGAAATATTACAATTTCTCGTCGGTAAAATATCGGGAGAAAAAACAAGTACTGTTAGAGTCAAATAATTATAAAAATCGCCACTAAAAATGACAAAAACTCGACGTTATTTGCTAGATATAGGCTTTATCTTCCCAAAATAGTCACAATCTAAAGAAATGAGAATACCTACTAACAGGAATTTGATTTAAAAAACTTCAATTTTTACAATTTTTTACAAGTTTCCGAGCTAATATCTCCAGTCCAAAATACTTTTTTTTAATATTTGTCGACGTTATTTGCTAGACTTCTTCATTTCCTTTAATTTAAGATATAAATCATTATTCTGCTAGTAATAGTTTGCCAGAAATTCGCATTGAAAATTTTTGAAACTTGCAAATCTTGGTACTAACTCATCTTAATGTGGTTCCAATTTTCTTGGGAAATTGGACATTTTTAACATAATGTGCATTGTAATAACGCCACAAACTTCTTTTATGCATTTAGAGACTGAAGTTAGTGATATGGCCAACAGAAAATCTTGTGCAACTGGCCGTTGTTAAGAGCCTAGTAGATCTCAAATAAGTCGTTACAAATTTTGCATACACCTTCGCATTAAAATGTGCTCCATTACTGTCCTTTCAGGATATATTCAATTACACAGCACTTGTCAAATTGTTACTGCTATAATTTAAGATACATGTCATGTCACCCAATAATCAGAATTCTAAATTATGGCATAGTGACAATGACCTTCTTTCGAAATCATTTTGTCATTTTAATTTTATCAGAATCCAGCCCCAGGTGCTCAAAATTAAAGTACATATTCGCAGAAGAAAAATCTATTTCAATTTGTCGTATATTTTGGCATTTTGATAGGACAAGTCGATAGCTTTTGCATGGTATTCAGGCTGTGGGCATATAGGTCATAGAATAAGAGAGTTGTCAATCATAGCAGCTTTTGCGAAATGATTTCTTATTTGCTTAATTATAAAATTGCATACTCGGATTTTGTTGGAAGCATTATAAATTCTATTGTTCGAGATGTAATGCGTGTAGTCGGAATTAGGATCTTTATACCTTCCTAGGCAGGCCCTTAAGCAGTGCCTTTCAAATACTCGAAGTCTCTCTATGTAACTGGAGCTGATGTTAAATCATATTGGATAGTCATATATTACTATTGGGCTTATTAGTGTTTGGTATGAAATCAGTAATCTTAAAATAAGTTTGTGGATCTTGTATACTATAGTTTTATCCATGCTTTTCAATTGAATTTTAATTTTAATTTCAATTCAATTTATTTGATGGATAATGCACAACAAGATACATATTGTTACGTGCAATAGAAAGAGACAACTGGTGACTTCTACTGGCAATGGAGAGTAAACGACTTCAGGTTCGGAGAATCGATAATGAAATCTTCGGGAAGGTTCAGGAATAGAATGAATAGAATAGTCAAGAAGTTTCTGGAATAGAACACTCCAGAATAATCTGGAGAGTGTCTAGGGTATAAATATAACAGTTGTCACCGCCAGAAAAAGAGTCTTGTCTTAGACGTGGCAGTGTTAACAAGCGAAAGTAATAAAGAAGCGAAGGTGTTGTAATTGGATTGCGACAATTGAAAGTACAGGGTTAGCCATAATTAAAGTTGAGTTGGTTAAATGAATGTTTGTGAATTTTATCTGATTAGAGTGAAATAAAGAACTTGTATATTGAATATTTAATATTGTGTTTTAATTAACGAACCAAAGGCCACGCTCGCACCAATATTATATTATATCTTTTCAGTATGTAACATCTAGAAATTGTTATCGAGAAATGCATAAGAAGATAAAAAGTGAGAAAAAAGCAGATAAAATAAAATAGCAGGAAAAATATTAAATTATTATTATTATTAATTCAAAATAGCTAGAGTTCAATTCAAAACTAAGAAATGGTTGGATTTACACTTTCAGGTGAAATTTAAAAAATACACCAACGAACAATTCTATAGAAAGAAATGTGGAAAACAATTTTAGTGATCTGATGGATGACATTTTGAAAGCGTGACATTATACTGACAGATTCGGGAGGGATAACAAAACCCCAAACAGAAGTGTAACTTTCAATTCCGATTGGTTCCTCCCCTTCCAGAAGACTATGATATAGAGGTTGAAGCTGAGGAAAGTCTAAGCAGGGGCTGGATGAACTCCAACATCTACATCTGCTCAAATGGCCAAGCTATGCTCCTAGCTCTGTCCACTTAAGATTTTGAATCGAAAATTGTCTGGAGCGGCCACATGAATCTCCACTGTCTAGAGACAACAAAGTAATCTTACTTTGAGTTCCTGGACACGAAGGAATAAACAAGCAGATGGTCTAGCTAAAACCGGAGCCGACAGTCCATATAATAGCCTCTACACAACATTTGGCCTACCAAAAAGGCACGTTAGGGGGAACTACATAAATGGGAAAACATGCAATTGGATCTCTTATCTCATAGGCCCGGTTTTAGGCAAGTTAAGCTAATTGCTTTTAGCATAAAATCGTTCAGGATGATGAAACTTTGAAGTATGTTGTTACGAGCGTGGCTTTAGATCGTTATTCAAACACATAATTTCACCAATCAATCAAAAGTTTTTCTTTTATTTAACTTTACTGTTCACTTTCACAAATTTACAAACAATCAAATCAATTCTTTATTTATCGCTAGTACTGTACTTCTAATTATCGCAATCCAAATGGTTTACTTCGTTCACTTTACTATCTGAAATAAGACTAGCCTCCTGGATGTGAGAAGCGCCGTATTTATACCCTACAAATTATCCTAGAACCTTCCTGAATATTCCATTCTCCGAACCTAAAGTTTACTATGATGTCACTAACCTAAAGTTGCTTCCATTTCCAACAGATGTCACTTGTGTCACTTTGTTGCGCGTAACAATATCATATATGAGTGTCCCGTACTTGAGTACTCAAAGTTGAAAACCACTGAAGAAGTATTTATCTCTCCAAGGTTTGCAAGCAAACTCCAAAGGCATTAATCGAGCAAAAGGGCTAGATTAAGTCTGGCCACTATAGAGGAGGACGCAAAGTTCAACTCTAGTCATGATGTTCGTAGGATCCTAGTGGCCAAGTCACTACTACTCGTAACTTAAACTATCCTATTGCAGGATTTTGTATAGGTACCATTAAACTATACCCGAGAGAATAATTTAAAGAAATTTAGCTCTAACACAAATTACTTTGACAGTCTAGGCTTGACGAACATTGGCAATTTTTGAATGTGAGCTCGTAAAATCTTTAAATTTAACTCTCGTATTTTTCTGAAAACTATCCAACGGGTTATGTAAAAGGGGAAAGATGGGAAACTTTGGAAAAACTTTTTGTAATTTGGGCGTAATAAGGGATTTTGTAGAACTTGAGTAGATCTACTGATTTGGAGTGTAAAAAGCGAGTTCACTAGGTTTCCACTTTGTGTGTGCGTTAAGCGGTTAAATGTACATTCCTTTTCACTCCTTCTGAGAGCATACTGTTTGAACATACATAGCTTCTTCATCTGACTCTATATTATCAGAAGCTCTGCTTCAATTTCTTGAATTGTTTTAGTTCGATTAGCCCAAGTTGCTATCGAATAATCTGCCTGTCATATTTGAACTATTAGGAAATCGCAACATTCTCGGAAAAGCTTTTAGTTGTTATTAGATCTTATTTTGGTTTGAAGACTCTCCCCCACCGTGATGTTAAAGCCTTGCATATAGTTCAAATCCGCAAATGTTTCACTACTTCCCTGTATTACATAATATGGGTAAGGGGAGCCTATAAAGATCTAAGGGAAATCTGTTTGCGGAAAAGAGCGTAGGATCGTGTCGAGGTGGATTTTGAGCCATCAGCCCTGGAACGGTAGTCAGCGTACTTACTAACTGAGTTAGTGTATAAATAAGGAGTATACTATGAGTGTACTATACTTGACAAGAATGAACCCACTCGGCAGGGACTGCCTCTGCTACGACGTTTGATCTTCTCTCTTTCGTCTACATTTTTTTTTCCAATATCCCGGCATCTCTAACCATGATAGTTTTTTCACTATTATTGACATTCCTTGTCAGGCTCCCAATAATTAGAATATCTCTTGTCGTTTTCCCGCAAGAATATCCACCCCTTGGTTATCAAAGGTAACAGAGGTTCACTTCTTGACTGAGTTTATATTGTTTTTGTTTATAGGTACTTGCCTGGATTAAGAATGTCAGTACCAGACTCAAGAGATCTGATATTTCTGTATTCGTACAATGAAAGAGATTCAATATCACAAATCAGTAGCTCCACTGTATTCTTGCGAATGCTCAAAACGAGAAAAACGCATCTGTGATGGCGCCATACACTGAAAGATGGTGAGATATGTGGAAGTTAGATTCATCCTGAGAAGTTTGTTGACTTTCTGTACAGTATCTATGCCGAAAGAGGCCACGTAATCAAACCTCCTCTTCAGGGTTTAGCAATTTTCTTTCTCTTGGGACTAATGGCAGCTTAGTATCATAGAGTTTGAGAAGTTTTGTGTTCAGAGCTTACAGTGGGATAGAAGTCGTCAACGCTTTTAATCTAAGAAGTATATTGTTACAAAACCACTTACCTCGCTCTCCCCTTTTCTTCATTTCCGTCTTTATTAAATGATGCCTGTAATATTTAACCAAAGGCAATGCAAAAAATGTGTCGAAATTTATTAACAGAATCCGTATTGCCACGATGAAAAAGTAAATTTCCTGCCAAAGGAAAAGATGTCCAACATGTTTCGCAAGCAAAAGGTAGTTCCCCGGTATACCAATGGGACATACGATAAGATGCTCCTTTCTTGTAAATTTTTGTTTCCGCACATTACCACAGTGTGGAATATTGACAGGAGCCTGTCGCATATAATTATTTAAATGTTCTTTACGGGCAAACGTTTCAGGTTGTGCAAACAAGTGATTTATCAGAGTTTGACACTTTTCAGCCAGCTGATCCATGTAAAAAAAAAGACATTGAACCAAAGCAGAACCTTAAAAACCCTAAGAACAAACTCGTTTTCATTCCAACCTCTACCTGACACTACAATGCTTTAAATATAGTCCAACTCAGATAAACCACTCACACTGATTTTACAGAGGGCCGGCGTACACGTGGGAGCACGCAGCGAAAGCATTTTGCTGGACTCGTGCTTAGACGGAGATGTACGATGATTTCGCAAATGAATTGTTCTGGCATACCTGAAATAGATAATAAAAGTGAAATGAAAATTATAATTTAGACAGATATAGAACGATAAAATTAAATGAAAACTTTGGCAAATATTGGAATTAAGCAGAACGTTTGACAGATAAAAAGTTCAAAGTAAATGAAAAGTTTGACAATTATGGAAAATTAGAAATAAACGTGTTTTGACATATATGAAAAAGATCTGGATTAGAAATAAAAAATAAGTTGAAATAACTTTGACAAATATAAAAACCAACAGAAGATAAAATTTGCATTAAAATAAGGAGTAATTAAAACTAATGGTGAAAAATGTAAAAAAGAAAAAGAGATGAAAATAGATGTCGCTAAGTAGGCCTAGGCAGATTTAGTACAAAAACTTTGTGAGAGGTGGTAGAAGAGTCGGCAGATGGAGTCGCGCCACAAATTTTTTTTTAATGATAAGAGTTTTTGTATTGAAGTCTCGTGTGAGCTGCTGCAGTGGTGTGGCCGACCCCAGAAGAGACGCCACGTTTTAAAACTAAAAAATACAAGAAAAGCGAAATCTTCAATTTGTAAAAAGAAAGTTTTTTTTCATTCCTTCTATTATCTCAAAACTAGATCTGAACAAAGTGAAAGCAGAAGGAGTAAAAAAACCAGAAACCTTTGGAGTTAAAGTTCGCACAAGACCCGTACTATCCCGGGCACACTATACCTTCGTCCAGTGTATACAAGCATTTAAGTTTTTATGCATGCAGCTACTGTATTTGTTGGTAATTTGGTTCAAGTGCAGCCCCAAACGAGAAATTCCTGTAACATTTGAAGACCGCTCGACCAAGTGTAAGCTTCAAGGAATAAATAATATAATAATATTATTAATAGATAACTTAGTTTTCTACCAACCTAATTGTAAAATGACGTAGCTCTTGCTGGAGTTGCTAATATAAAAATGCTTGGATTTGAATTTAAAGCGATTAGAAGACGCTGAACCAAAATACTCATTTTTCTAAATTACCAACTATATAAAATGTGGAAAATTGACTCTTTTCTTCAATTTTAAAAGCATTGAAATTTTTTAAAATTTTATCTTAGAAGTAACACTGCTTTTCGTCAAATAAATTAAAAAAACAAATCCAATTTTTTTTCCAGATGATGTATAAAGAGTTACTCTAGTTTTGGAAGTAACTTAATATCGAAAATCACATGAAATTAAGAGCAAAATGAAAGCATAAGTCCCAATCGAATTTATAAGTACGCAATTATCTAAATAAATAATGTAAGTATGTAGTAGGAAAATGCATTAGACATTAGCTACTGAATCGTTACTGCAGATAAGTATAGATTCTTCACTTTATTTGAGTACGAATATGAATATGAGTAAAATCCTAGTACGGCTACATAGCAAAAAAAAGCACATTAATTACAATGCCTGTATCTATTGATTATACGCAGGGCCTGTTAGACCCACTTGGAGGCACAGGTCTGACATCATTTATGTGGCACGAACTTATTAATTCGGAATAGTCCACATTTCTTGCAATATCCCAATATATATTTAGCGTCGCCAGATCATTTACACGATCCTGGAGCATGGTTGATCTTAAATAATTTTTTATGCGTTTGAGTACACTAAAACTCCTCTCTGCCTCTGCTACGCTAACTGGCAAAGTTAAAAATATTCTGAGCACATTAGCAATATTTGGATATATATGTATTTCAATTATTTCTTTCAAAAGCTCGCACGGTTTCTTGCAGCCCTTAAAATTGGATTTATACACTCTTTTAAGAAACTTAAATTCTTCTATAATTTCTTCACTTATTCGATTTTTATATTTTGTCTGTAAAATACTTGCTGCTTCAATTAAGCTCTTCTCTTCCATCTCATCAAAATTCCATAAATCTTCAAATAAGTTGCATATAGAGGAAACAGCTTTAAATCTTCGCGTAAGTTCATATATTATAGAATCAATGATCTCGTTAAAAATGTGGTTGTGAAAATATACTTCTGCAGATACTTGATCTCTTATTCGGCGATTTGTCGCAAATTCTCTAACAATGTCATGAACTGCTGCAATTTTCTTTGACTCTGAAAGAATCGAAGCCCATGAATTTTTAATTTCCTTTATATCTTCAATAAGTTTATCAATATTAATTTTTTCTGTTGTCAATGTTGATTTCCGCGCTTGGAGAATTAGATTTGTTTGATGCAATAAAACCAGAACCCTCATCCAAATTGTAGACATCAAGACATATTCAAATGTTGATAGATATGTTTTAAACGATTCAATCTGACCATCAGCTGAAAGATTACATAATTCAAATTCGTTGACAGCTGCTAATAAGGATTTTAAATGAAGGGCCACTGGCTTAACAGCATCTATCCTTGCAGACCATCTATTTTTTGAAATGTTGTGTAAAGAAATTCCGTGAAGATGTTTTTTTAAAACCTCCCATCTTTTTCGACTACTACTAAAAAAGTTGTATACTTGCTGAATAGTTCCGAAGAATGTTATTGCTTCTTTACAGGATTCTGCGGAGTCAATTCCAACAAGATTTAAAGTATGATTACCACAGCTGCTGAACGTGCAATTTAAATTTTCGAGCAAAAGAAGTGCTTGTACGCCGTTATATTTTCCAGCCATATTGGCACCATTATCATTATCCATTATTATACCATTATTTTGAAAATTCAAATTTAAATTTTTAATCTACACAATAAGCGACTAGCAATTTCTTTACCAGTTTTTTCCGAAAAATCATCAAAAGATATAAAGCGTTCCTCAATTGAAAAATCTAATTCGCTTAATTTAACATAACGAATAATCAAAGTTGTTTGCTCCTTATGAGATGTATCTGGAGTTGCATCAGCAATAATAGAAAAATACTTAGCGTTATTAATTTCATCAATAAGTTTTTTTTGAACAAATAAGCCCCGGTCGATAAACTCGTTTTGAATTTTATTTGAAAGATAATGAACTTGCATTCTCTTTTTTTCTTCTTGTGCTGCTCGAACTTTTGTAACATGTTCTGATAATATCGCATCATATTTACTTAGAAGTGCAACTAAGCCCAGAAAATTACCATTATTTGGATTCCCAATGCGCTCATTAGATTCAATAAAAGCTAGTCCTCTCTCGGATAGAGAAAATATTATATCAAGAAAACGTTCCAAAAGCTTTTTCCAATATGTGACTTCGTTTTTAAGTTCTTTTACCAGCAAGTTATCTAATGCACGATTAGCCAAAGCAACTTTTTGTGCATTTTTCCACGAAATATACATTTCCTTGTGTAAAATAGAATTTTCGTGAGATGATATCCGGTCATTTAACTTTTTCCAACCATTTTGTTAAATATGAAAAATGCATGTTGTTGTTGAAAATGTAACATGGTGCACAATAAATTGATTGGTTTTGGACGCTCCAGCATATCCAGTCTCTATCACACGTTTCTCCATTTGCAAGGCTCTTTGAAAGTAAGCGATATGGAGGTCGACGGTTGGCCGCGTCTTTTGAAATATTTTTTGGTATTTCAAACCGAGTAATTTTCATAAATGATTGCATTTGAGCCTGGTTATTTTTATCTAGCATTCCAATATCGGAACACATTACTTCAATTCCACTTTCAGTTTGCACGCTGCTCAACTGACCATTTTCATCTTGTAATTCCATTGCACAAACTACATCATCTTACACTGTAATTATACTGTCAATGTTCTCAATAGTATTTTCATCCAGCTCCTCTATTTCTCTAACTGTATTTACTGCAGTTTGAACTGCGGAATCTTCTTTTTTAAATATTGCAGGTCTTTCTGCTTGATTTGATGAATCCTTATTGAAAAAATGTGAAAGCGATTTTAAACTTTTAATAGCTGACTCCTGAAGTTTTTTCTTTTACCTTTTGCTGGCACCACTTTCATAGATCCTCTTGCTGTTTTAATTACCGCCCTAGTTTATTTATTTTTATTTATTATCAATAATCAATGCCAAACAAAAAAAATTACCCGTTTTTCCAATTTTATATGTAGTTTAAAAAATCCAATTATAGAGTTCAATTCAATAATCGAGAAAAAAATTAAAACACTTTAACAACACTTTTAACTTTAAACTTTTAATAATGTCAAAGCTATAGCTGCTTCGAAAGCATAGCAGATCAACACTTTGAGAACTGTCAATTTAGCCATAGCAAGAAAAAGCGGCTGCGATAATAATTTGAACTCATTTAACAACGCAAAGCCTACTATTCTTCAATAATTTTTTTTTTTAAAATCATATCGGCAGTTAGTTGTGCACGTGCAGTGAAAAAAAAAAATGAAAATCTGAGGAAAAACGAAAATAGAATTACACCAAAAATAAGGCCTTCTATAGTTAAATTAGATTTAATCTTAGAAAAAAATTGTTTTGTTGCCCTACGTAAAAGTGCGAAATTAACGTTTTGATCGTTTTGTGTAGTATGAAATAGTGTTGTTTGGGGGCCCCCTAAATTAAGAGGCCCATGTCAAAAGACCCTCATGACCCCCTCTTCTGAGGCCTGATTATACGTCTTTATTTGCATCCTTTTCAAAGTATTACATTTATAAAATCTCTATAAAATCTGAGAACATTAACAAACCTTTTTGTATATCACTTGGATTGGAGCCTGGGTTCCCACAATTACAATCCCGACATCTTATTCATCCGGCTACATGTATGCTTAGTATGGTAAGGAATATTGTCTTATGTATGCATTACGAGCTTAGAGTGGCTAATATCAGTACTTAACGAATATTGATCAAAATGTCTTATATCTGTCAGAAGTTTTAGTGTTGAAGTTTATGTTCTGTAAAGGATTTTAATTAAAAAGTTATTCAAAAAATAACAAATAAATACTATTTCAACCTAAATATGCCCCGAACGGTAAAATTTACAAACGAAAAATGCTTCCTCAAACGAAAGAAAAATATCGAAAATTTTGAAATATCACACTTATTGCAATGATGGAATTAAAAACTTAAAAAGAAAGATTATAAATATGAAGGTACACAAATATAATGAAAGGATAGGTTTTTATGAAATATCCATATATTTAGCTATTAATATAAATGAAGAACAGTTCCTGCAAGTGATTCAAGATCAATGTGTTGAAGTGTTTGAGGAACCAGCCCCAATATGAAGACAATTCAATAATATTTTCGGAGACTTATAACGAAGAAATAATTCATCAAGATGAACATTATATGCACGAAAATTCGTGTTTGCATAAAATTCAAACGTGGGCTACTTTGTGTAATATAAATCAAATCACATATAATTGAAAAAGTTACTGAAAATATTGAAGGAAGAAAGTTATTGGATTGTGTACACCCACTTCATCTAACACCAAATACATCACAGAAATGTCAAATGGTCAGGTTCTTCTTTTGGGGTTGAAAAGTCCTTAAAGTCGTTACTGGATTCATACAAGGAAAACACAATCGAAGAAATTAATAATTAGAAAAGTCTTTTTGTGTAGAGGGAAAACCTAGATCAACAAGTAGCGGAAACAGTTTTTGGGTTACTCTTGGCTGCGTTAATAACTTGAAACTAAAAATATTTCCTGTCGGGATTTTCTATGCATCAGCAAAACCAAACAACTTCAATACAGTTTTGAAAACATTTGTGGATGAAATGATTGGTTTACTTAATAATGGAATGATTATTAATCATAGAATTACACAATAATTCTCCATTCCTTTGTATGTGATCCACCAGCAATGGCTTTGATCAAGCAAATTAAATCACATGGAGCTTATTTTTGTTGTCAAAAATATTTTACAAAAGGTGAAATAGTATATTTTTAAAAGTGGTAAAATCAAAATTGTTTATCCAGACATAAATGCTCCACTACGTACTAATGCAGACTTTAGAGAAAGGGTTAATTTTTCGGGTACAGAGGTTGAGAATCATTGTAAAAGAGACAGATCGATACTTGAACTCTCCTGTTAATATGGTGGATAATTTTATGTTAGATAAGATGCATCTTGTGTATGCAAGAAGCTACTTTTTATATGGTTAGGGAGACCAAGTTCTTGTAAGTTTAGTTTAACTATGGTTCAGCTATTAAATCAACGTTTGGAAGTTTGTTACAAGTATTTATGCTCTGAGTTCCAACGTAAATCAAGAAGTACAAAGTTCCTTTCCTATATGAAAGCTTTAGAATTCAGAGTTATTCTTTTATACGCAGGCCCCATAATAATTAAAGGAATATTAGATCCATCGGTATATAAACATTTTTTTATGCTGAAATTTAGCAGTGTGAATTTTAACATCACTCCTATATTACCGGAAGTATAACGAATATGCAGGAGATTTGTTAAGCACTTTCGTAAATTGTATGGAACTAATAATATGACCTACAATGTTCATTGTATTATACATCTGCCAAAGGACGAATATACTTTAGGTCCACTTGACGAAAATTCGTGCTATAAATTCGAGTCTTATATAAAAACAATAAAATCTAATTCTAATAGACCTGTGAGCAATGTGTCAATAGAATTGTTGAACAACAAAATGTAAGTTATCAAACGATCACCTTTTCTAAAGTTTCACCTTTTCTAAAGTTTCACCTTTTCTTAGCAAAAATATCGAAGGAACCAATATTTACAAAGTGCTTCAAACGTCGACTTATATCGTTAATGCGAATAGTTTAAGCTATAATTGCATAATGTTACGCCGAAACAAATATATAATTCACGTGAAGCAATTTGAAAACATATTAGTAGGCCTATGGAACCCAACTGTTTCTAAATGCAGGCTACATGGACTATAGCGACACTCAAACAGAACTCACAATACTTGGATTGGATTGAAAAGAGGTTGAGTTTTCCGGCGGGAAGACTCTGGAACTTAGGCCACAGCAAGGCCCATTGTTGACCCTCTCGAACCTATGAGCTGTCCCAACCGGACGCTTTAACAAAATTCAGA
Organism: Dioctria linearis; assembly: GCA_963930735.1. NCBI lineage: Eukaryota > Metazoa > Arthropoda > Insecta > Diptera > Asilidae > Dioctria > Dioctria linearis. Next base: position 233,459,924 of record OZ005742.1, on the reverse strand, counting down.
ATTGGCCCCCAACCCTCCCTGCCTGCCTTATGCAGTTCCTCCAGCAGGTGTGAGCCAAGGAATCTATAGCGCTTACCGGAGAGTGCCGGACTGTGACATAAGAAGTGAATCACCGTTTCGGTTCTTTTCCGCATCCTTCTACATACAGGATCAGCAACAAGCCTCATCTTGTGCAGGTGACCCCTGAGAAAACAGTGCCCAGTGAGAATTGACACCAGTGTTCTCAGAGTTGGTTTGCTGAGTCCCAATATCTTTTTGGTCAGATTTGGGTTAGGTTTACCCCACAGTTCCTTAGTAGTTCTGCCCGTGGGATCATCGAGTCAGAGGTAACTGAATTTTAGATACAAGAATGTTTGGTGTAATCGCGATTGTAGAGGAAGATTACTATGAGGTTATACCAATACGGGCGAGCATATCCGCCCTTTCGTTTCCGCTGATATCGCTGTGACCTGGCATTCACATAACGTGTACCCTGCTCCGGTATTTTCTTCAGTTTTGGAGCCGTCTGTGTAAACAATAGGGTTTGCTAATGGTTGAACCATGGAGTGCGACGTTCAGTCTGCCCTAGATGGAATTATTGATTTAAATTCGTTTTTTCAGTATAGTCTCTAGAAGTAGGTCACTGTACCTGCTAATATCAGGAGCGATGGATTGCACGATTTCAAAGATGGATTCGTGTGGAACTCTTGCTCCAGCGTGAACTCAGTTCAGATTAAGATACAACCTGAGCGGTGCGATTGATTCCTCCTTCTTGATATATATCTGCACGGGGTGTATATCGAGGATAACCTAAAGAGCCCGAGTACTGGTTGACTTGAGCGCGCCGCGTACGCTAAAAAGGCACAGTCTCTTTCGATGATTGGCGAAATCCATTCCTTTGCACCACCCCACAAAATCGTAGGTTATCATGGGTTCGATGACGCTAGTGTAGATCCATAGGATCATCCGTGGTCTAAGTCCCCACTTTTGCCCTATAGCTCTGCGGCATATTGCCTTATTCGCTTTGTCCTCGAGGTGTCGTTTCCAGTTTAGCTTCTTATCTAGTGTGATATCGAGGTATTTAACTATATTTAACTGTATTTAACTATAAACGTGTGTAGAGGGGAGGTTCAGATTGGGGATGTTCCTTTTCTTAGTGAAAAGGCATAGATCTGTTTTCAGTGTGATTGATGGGTAACCCAAAATCAGTAGCCCAGTCTATGACTAGTCGGATTGCGTTTTGCACCAGTCCACAGAGTACAGATTCATAACTACCAGTGACTAATATCAGCAGGTCGTCTGCATAACACACCACCTTATATCCCCTCTGGGTCAGTGTTGATAGGAGGTCATCCATAATGAGCACCCATAATAAAGGTGATAAAATACCGCCTTGGGGGGTACCTCTATGGATACTTTTCACTCTGCTCACCGCAATCAGATAGTTATTCAACACGTGTGCGATCCAGTATCTTGTTCACTCCATGCTTTGTTAACATTTCCGTGAACTTATGTAGAAGCACATTGTTGAAGGCGCCTTCGATCGATGAAGACAGCCAGTGTAGATTGCTTAAAAAGGAAGCCTTTTTCAATCGAGTGGATAATCTCGTGGAGGGCCGTCTCAACTTACCTACCCTTTAGATACGCTTGCTAGTGTTGTGACAAGCTTCTTCTGGGTATGGAACATCTCAATTCCCACTCGCAGATATGCTCAAGTGTTTTGAGTAGGAAAGAAGTCAAGCTTATTGGTCTATATGCCTTAGCTGTTGAGGAGTTTACCCGGCCATCTTTGGAAATAAACACAATTTTAACTGCATGCCATTGCTTCGGAGTATAGCCCGTCTTAATTCAGGCCCTAAATAAGACGACTAGATTGTTGAAGGAGAGCTGGAAAAATGCCTTCCTTGCCCGGAGACTTAAAGGGTTTGACCGAATTCACTGCCCAATTCACCGACAGTTCCATGATGAAAACCACTCCTTCCTCCCCAGGAACAGTTTCACAAGCGAAAATTTCGGTTCGTAGAGATGCGGAGCCGTTATCAGGAGCGTCAGGGAAGTGTTCGTCTCACAATACTTACTTTTGACAGTATTAATGATCGATAGTCATTCAGTACCTACTTGTTCAGTACTGGATTCAGTAACTCTTTTGAGTAAAGCGAATATATACTGATTAGGCATTGAATTTCTGAATTCATTTTTAGAAGAAGAGAAGAAATGCAATTACCGATCCTCTGTACTGTTTCAGTTCTGATACGACATTGATTACCGAATCCTCTGTCTATGGAACTAGTTATGGTTTTAGCAATCCGTTCAGCACTGTATCAGCATTCAAAAACAAAATACTTGAATTTCAATTCATGTAGATTATCGACTGTCGCTATTAGCCTCCAATATCGAAAAATGTTACAGGGGTTCTCGCGTAATTGTTATTGTTCTTTATTTTATTCGATTTTTTTCATTAACCAGATCAGTTCTATAGAAAAATAATCCCAAACTATCATAACTTCACCACTAAATATAATCCATAATAATCAAAATTTAACTACCTACTTACCTTTAGAATATAAAAAAAAAACTAATTCCTATCGAAAATAACACCATTAAATCATTCCACACACAAAAGGGCGTAATTGTAAACCAATTCTTTTTCCCCCCTACAAAATAAACGTACGCTCTAGGGAGGATAAATCTCGAAACGACTGCTTGAATTCTATTTGTAAAAAAAATCATCATCCCCCCTACTGAGTAATAAGGTCCAGGCGAATTGAAATGTTTGTATTAAGGGAACACTAGGCGCCATAACAATTTCCTTCATAAAAGGCGCGTGACTTGAAGTGTAATCAGAAGTCAATTTTGTGTGGATTAAAAATAGCACAAAAGTGCTGAATTGAGAATTTTTTTTTATCTGAGGAAAAACTCCGAAGTGAACCCTCTGGATAAATACGACTTTACAGTTCAACGAACTATGTGTCACGTCGTCGACGGGACCTTTCCTCCGACAAATAAACATTCAAGGGTTATTTTTAAATGATTTAAATTTAACGAAATTGCGTCGAAGGATTTTTTTTTAGTCGCTTAAACTGTTTCGTCCTTGAATGTGAGATCATATGAGGAATGTGAATATGGATTAAGTTCAACAAAGTCAAGTTGACGTATTTCAAGATTTAAAATGTATTACAGACATGGTGTTTGATTTGTGGAAGAAGAAAATATAAGAGGTTGTTGTAAATTTATTTTATTTGAAAGGGTCGGCGTGTGAATTTCCAACCGTTTTTAAGATACCTAAACCAGATTAAGAGAATAAAGTTAAATTTCAACAGAAATGTCTCCTAAATGTAAGGCATAGGAAAACTAGTAAGGGTAATATTTTACAGAGACTATTTGATTTTTCAGCACAATCGGTATATATTTACCCGGTTCAAAAGGTTTTGACTAAACCTCTAATTTTTGTTCACGTCTTATAGATAAGTAGTACCACTTAGCGAAATAATAAACATTGCTTAAGAAAAAGTGTAAAAAAACGCAGAAAGTGTAACTTATTGGGTATAGAGTGTAATAGGTCATTTTAAAGCTAAGATTTTGGGGTAAACCTAGTTTAATGACATTTCTCTGACAGTTCTTCTGAGCATAATTTAACATTGAGTTACTAGTAGTTTGTGAAAATTTATTTATAAAAATTTGTTATTGTACTAAATCTGTTATGAATAATTTTATAAAAATCGGATGACAGATCTTTTCGGCACTTAAACCCATTCATTTTAGACTGCCACATCTCAGAATTTGTAACTTTTGCATATAACAATTGAAATTCAATCGACTCTATTTGTGATTAATTATGTTACGCATACAATTGCTGAATTATTTGGCTGAGACTGAAATGATTACTGTTTGACTTGATTAGTACTTAGTTGATTGAACAAGGAGATGAGAAGAGTGTTATGTGTGTTTAGTTTGGGCGAGTCATTTAGGACGTGAAGTCTTGTCTGTTGATCGAAATCAGCAGCTCATTCCCTATGATAAATGGAAAGACTGGGATGCGATAAAGGAAAAAAAGAACGGTATGCTTAAAAAATTTCCGTTTTTCGAAGGAACTTTAGCCACTTCAATGTTCATAAGTCCTTTCACAGATATGGCAAGATTAAACCTGAACTTGCCTCAATTATCGAACTTTATGGTTGAATTCTTGGAAAAAATTTCATACAAATTTATAGTTTTATCCTTGATCCTGTAAAGTTTCTATACCAAGAATATAATTTGTTTTCGTTCAAAAGGTTAAAACTACAAATTTGTATGACATTTTTTTTAAGAATTCAACTTTAAAGCTAAGTAGGTAATTGAGGCAATTGACCATAAATCGTTAACACGTTGGATACTGTAATAAAAGATGAAAGGTCCCATTTGAAACCAGTGTCCAAGTTTGATTCACCATTGGCATACTCCATCCTTCTTATTCACCGAACACACTGCATATAATCTGACAACACAGCAAACGTCATCAATTTTCGTTTAAAGTTTTCTGAACTACATATTGTTGCGAGCGTGGCCTTTGGTTCGTTATTTAAAAAGTTCTTTATTCCACTTCTTATCTTATAAAATTCACAATCCTTCAATTAATCAACTCAACTTAAATTATCGCTAATACTGTACTTTCAATTATCGCAATCCAATTACAACACTTTCGCCCGTTTATTACTTTCGCTTGTTAACACTGCGACGTCTTAAACAAGACTCTTTTTCTGGCGGTGACGTCTGTTATATTTAAACCCTAGAAACTCTCCAAATTATTCTGGAGTGTTCTATTCCAGAACCTTCTTGACTATTCTATTCATTCTATTTCAGAACATTCTCGAAAATTCCATTACCGATTCTCCGAACCTGAAATTGTTTACTCTCCATTGCCAGTAGATGTCACCAGTTGTCCCTTTCTATTGGACGTAACAATATTGTTACGAGCGTGGCCTTATTCGTTATTTAAAACACAATATTTCAGAAATCATTAACAAGTTGTTCTTTTATTTAACTTCACTGTTTAATTTTATAACATTTACAATCAATTATCAAATCAACTCTTTATAGTTATCGCTACTAGTGTACATCTAATTATCGCAATCCAAATAGTTCACTACGTTCACTTCACTATCTGAAATAAGCCTTGCCTCCTGGATCAATCAATCAATCAATCAGAGTTCTATACACACGCAATTAACGCAACAAAACGAATTATAGCGAAATTATAAACCGAGCCGATATCCCGGGATATTGTAAAATATTTACATAGAGGCTTTTATTTTGGCCTAAGTTTCACTTATGTCTTTGATACATTTTACACTTTAATTGTTCGAATAACTATTAACGTTAGATTACGCGATGTCGAAAAATTATTACAGCTTGTTGATGGAATTGGGAAGTAGGATGGGTTTGGGGGGTAGCGGAAACTAAAGATTTATTTGGATTTATTGAAATTTTTTATAGTCAATTTTACCAAAAACTCAATTCAGCGAAAAATAAATAACAAATCTTTACAAATGAAAGAATTCGGCAAATTTATTGTCGCCTCCTGGATATGAGAAGCGCCGTATTTATACTCTACAAATTATCCTAGAACCTTCCCGGAAATTCTATTCTCCGAACCCACAGTTTACTAAGATGTCATAATCTAAATTTGTTTCCAATCCCAACAGATGTCGCTTATATCACTTTGTTGCGCGTAACAATATCTTTAAAAAATAACTCGATCCAAAGTTCCATTTTGACCTGTCTACTTCCTGAAAATCCATTAAGGATTAAAATACAGAAAAAAAATCGACAGTGGGCTTTTGAGATGTTCGGGGATAACGGACATATCCATTATCCCTGAAAACAAATTTTCAAAAAACGACCTCGATTAATATTTTCCAGAAACTTCAAAGCTTCGTTAAATAACCCTTCCGAGTTAGAGCCGATCTAAGGTGCAAAAATCTAGTACCTCAGTTCATATAAAAAAAAGGGAAATACTAAAAAAGTGAGCACAGGGATGGCTATTAAAGACTCCGAGTGTAAGAGTGGGGTATTCAAACTTCTTCTCAGGACCTAAAGAATTCTAGTCTATACTAGATTTTCCAAAATGTACTAGATCAAACTTGCGCACTCTCCCAAAGCCATCCCCCGCCTAATTAAAATAAACATTCTTAATCAAATATTTCGGACTTAAAATGGCCATTTCCCTTCACACAATTTCTGTCGATTTTCTGTGAACTAACCCTGTTATGGACAGATTCTTCAAAGCATTGATTGCTTCAGCAAAATGGATGAAAGTAAATCAAAATCACTAAAGCTCAACCAAAATCTAAATCTTCTTATTAGATATATCGGCTCTGAGCCCACCAGAGGTGTAGCTGAGCCTTGTCATAAGCTTTTTCGTTGCCACAAAAACCTTGATGTCACGGTGACGGGATCAATACCAGGCTCACTTGAGTGGATCTATTCAAGGACGATTAGGGATTTAATTTCACCGCGAAAGATGAAAGAGCTCGAATATAAAGATATTGTTAAGAACTCTCTTTAATTTCTTGTAGTCACAAATAGTAGGAATGCCATAATCCTCGGCCTGGACCACTGTTTCTTGGCTCCCTATGCTCAGTGCTTTCTCATACCTAGGTGCAGCGCTCCATACTCCAATCCGGGCATCCATAACATTTTTGGACCCATTCGTACCTATACCTGACGAGTCTTCTGCTATAGTGGATACACACCAATTTTATGTATACCTGTATTCCATATAACAAAACTAGATTTAAAGTTAACAACAATTTTCTTTTACAATCATGCGTCACTAAATCAATCCTATAAAGAGCATTTTGTATCTTCTTATATTTTACAGTTGAATATAATCATGATACCCAGCTTAAGCACTATCAAATCCTTGCCCATTTAGAGTCATCCAGAATATTCTTCATGATTTTACTAATGACGCAAAAGTCTTATGCGGTCCATTTGTTCTTTCGCTGTTGCACCAATTATGACTAAAAATTAGTTTCTACTACACTAAGCAACGTTATTACAAGACAGTAGAGGAGAAATTTAAGTTAAAATTAAGAAAATTAAGTTTTACTTTAATTGTCAGTGCACAGTTGTCTGTTTCAGGCTGATTTAATCCTCACGAAATCAACCGATGCCATCCGATACAGAGCACTAGCACTGCTCCCCAATCCCCATTGCTAAATAATTTTAAACGAGTGCTGCCAGCGAACTGGATCCAAGACGTTTCGCCCTCTATACACAGCACCCCCGATTATAAGCCATCAATTCAAGCACAGCTGCTTAAAAGACGTAATTGTATTTTGGGGGTATAGTCATTAGTTATGGTAATTTATTGGGGCAATCAACAAGCAATTTCTGATTTCCACCCATTTAATGTGTCTGCTTTTTGCAACAACAATATATACAGCTACGCGCTATATAGTTACATAGTGAAAGTGGTACGGGTGTATCCTTCTAACTACATAGATAGGGATGGCCACTGTTATGGACTTACTGGCTTTGAAGATTCTATTTTTAAGCACTGCTGTGAAATTAAAATATGATAGCGGGCGGTAAAGTTGTACTGAGGGTGGATTTTTAATGTGAATACGGTTGACAAATTTGACTCAAAGATGGATACTCTCGTAGAAGTATTTTGTGTATCTAATTGTCGTCGCAAGATATTAATTTTACTGCTAAGTGTACAAGTAAAAGAAATTGTTGTAATTTGATAAAAGAAATTTGGTTATTGTCTACGATAAATACCAGACTAATGGTCAAGATACGAGAAAGCGTTCCGATCTAACTTGTGTTCTCTGATGACACGAAATTATGTGAAACAGGATAATTAATTTTTACTGTCAACTTTCAACCATGGGTTTCTTAACTTATAAAATTCTTGAAGCTAAAGGGAATAGATACATTTTATCATCGATAAGTTTCGTAATTATTTTTTTAACGTTTGTAGTGCCTACCAAACGGAAGAGTACTACATTATGTCCAAATATTTCAGATAAGTAGAGTCTGGGGCAAAACCAGAACTTCAAATTTGGAGTCATGTAACTATTATATAAAGTAAATAAGAATTAATTCTAACACTATTGTACGAACCTGCGGTCAGGTTGTCTTAAAAAATGAAGTAAAGGAGAGGGTGCTAGTTGCAAAAAATAGTCAATCAGTTTCAACAAGTGTCTACTGGCACAAAAAACAATGCATATAACAATACAAAACTTATTTATTCAAAGAACAGAAAATAATATAAAAAATAACAGTTCAGTCTTATAACTTAATACTAATACTTTGGTTTTAATCTGAAATGAGACAGAGAAAGAAAATATTAGAATACGTACAAGAAAGGATCGTAAACGTTATGCGGTTTACGGTCGATATACAAAATGGATTCAATACACCTTAATGCAGTGTGTAGAATTAGGGTAGATGCAATAGTAACTGTAAACGTTAGTGCAATTCACAGTCTGATATTTTCTATACACTTTAATGCGGTGTATAGAGTAGAGAAGATGTTATAATAACTGCAAACGTTAGTTCGGTTTGCAGTCTAATAATTTTTATATACCTTAATGCGGTGTATAAGAGCGGAAAGGAACTTGGCAGTTTAATGCGCTACCAAGGATGGCTGAAGAAGGAATGGTGATTGTTAGAGCGCTGCTTCGGCTTTTATAGACACTCTCGAACGTTACATTCTCGAAATATTCATTATTTCATCGAAGTTTCGATAATATTTTGGTTGTCTGGTGCAGCGCCATCTCTTTGGTCATAGGGAAATATTTTGATGGATAAAACTGTCTGGACAGTCCTGGTAAAGAATTTAATTTATTTTTATTATGGTTTCCTGTCAGTTTGATGTACGAATGTACAACTGTTTACTGTTTCAGTAATTAGACTTCACAAAACATAACAGTATTTTTAAAACTGGATCCAAAACCGACTGGACCAGAGATGGATTTCAATGACAGACTCTAGACAAGCCAAAAGATTGATTAAAGGATCTTCACCAAAGAAGAGCCTGGATCTTTAGAGGCTGTGTAGGAATCATCTCAGAATCATTACAGGAGTTTTAACCGGACACAGCAAACTAAACAAACACATTCATCAGATAGATATATCACCCACTGATATATGTATGAGGAGAACTCTTATGCGAATGCGAGGCCATTGCAGATTGTACATTTCGGGCTTTTGGTTTATACTTCTTAAAATCTGCCGACTTCGAAGAAACTTCACTCAAAAACAATACTGCTCATCCTAAGAAATTTGGGATTGTTGGATGAACTATAAAGAAAGTGGTGCACAATAAGCCAATGAATGGCTGCAGTGCAAAGCGTACTCGCTCCGCTAAACTCCCTTAATCTTAATAGTATTTTTCTATGGTACATAAATTAAAGTTCCTAGCAAACACTACGATTAGAGATCGGATCGGAAGCAAGTCACTCAATCGAAGTTTGACTTCGATCTCGCAGTCCATCTCGATCATGAGTCAAAAACGAAGGAAAAGGGACACCAATTCGAATCTAAATGATGACTCGATATGGATTCGACTTCCCGAGACTTTTTCAAATATTTTCCTGCATTGGTGCTATACATAAGGGTCATATATATTCGAGTTTTCTTCAGAAAGGTACTCGATTTCGAATTGTATAAACGAGTAAACTATATTTTGTGAAAACTTCTCAATATCCAATTGAAAATAAATAAGTAAACTATGAGAAACATTTAATATTTACCAAATACACATTTTTTTTTCTCAGCACTCAATTCACTATATAGCTTTTCTTTCGGCTGAATATTTTAAAAAGAATGTCGCTGACACGCTTGCGTCGTCATGCACAATCGATAATTCTTTTGAAGCACTTTGTAATATTTCGAGAGAGCTTCATAAAACCGAAAGATTCTCGGATTATAGTGCAAGTTCTCTGAAACTGAAGCCCATATGCCGAGAGAAATTCGTAAAACCGAAAATTTCTCGGATTCTTACTCTTCGAGAACTTCTCGAAATCGTGAAAACCCGACAAAATATTAGCTGAGTTATTCCAAAAGAAGGCGTAACAGAACCCACGAAAATATGTTTATATGTGTTAGAATCAATAGCGAAATCTGCATTGGGAAAAACTATTGAATTTTTATATCCTAGATAAATACCCTAGAGTATACTAAGTTTGCCATTCCGTTTGTAACGCATGAAAATAGTGCTCGTAGAGCAAAACGATTTGGACACCCACACATAATATTAACAGTTATTTTGATTTTCCCATATCCGTCTGCCCATCTGTCTGTCCGTCCTCACGATAACTCAAGAACGCGTATACCTAGAGAGCTGAAGTTTTGCATACTGGCTTTAAAAAAAGTGAATTTAAGTTTGAAGATAGGACCAATCGAACAACTCCTTCGTAGGGTTGCCATGCAAAATTTCAGTGTCGACGTAGGAGCTGAGCAGGGTTTTCATAAAAATAGTATATAAATTTTAAAAATTAACTAAATCGGGCAACCCTTTATTGGTGTTGCCATATAAAAAAAATTAGTTTTTTACTTATACTGTAAAAACGATCAGTCCTAGACGGTTTTATTGAACTGCAAAGGTCTTCAGAATATGAAGTCCTATGAAATTGGTTATAACCATTTTTACTGTCCAACAAACCCTTTTCGAAATTTATGCGAAAAACCACTTCAGAAATCAAACTTGCATAAATGGGTGGTAATACGAAATTACATACGGGTATTTATCTAAGCTATCATAAGAATTGATCTTTTAGACCAATTCCAGCTTTTTTACTTCTTACTCTTTTTTCTTATTTAAACCCCATGATAACATTTTGTAGTGGTGTTACCTGAAAGTAAGCAAACCCAAATAACTTCAATAAATATGTGGTATTGTTAGTTATTTGTTGACTATAATACATGCTCAATGAACCTCTAAAACTGACGTCCAGAGGTTGCAATAGGTGTTGCAATGTGGCGGAAAGATCAGTATCATGACACTAATTTCTTTCGAATTTTTAACCAAATTTAATCTTTTTGTATGTCCATTTGACAACAAAAAAACTGAATCAACTTCTCTGAGTTTTTACAATTTTAATAAGTATAATAGTTCAACAAATCAAAAAATATTTCACTTTAGATCCAACAACTCGGGTGACAAATGGTAATGATAACTACGTCGAGTAATTTTGCTTTTATTTTCATCCTCGGGAATATGAAAAGAAATAACCCAGATGATTTTTCAGCTGTGGTATTTCTGCCATATATATTATTTCAACCTGCTTCCAGTCTTTCATGGGAAAAATTTTTAATTACTCTATTTGCTGTAGTTACCCCAGTTTCATTCAGTTTGGTCAATATTGGCGCTTAATGAAGCCAAATCAATGGGAACATTTTAGTAGAGAGTTCTTTTGTAAAAATTTTGTTACATGATAAGTTTGTAATACTGCGATTTTCCATTTAAATAGTGTCTATATTTCACAATCCTATAATGCTTTCAGTGTAAAAGCAAAGTTGTGCAATTATATGATAACAATTAAAAATATGATTTAAAGATTTTTCATTTAAAAATTAAATTATATTCGTCCTAGCTCAGTTATTAAAACGAACATTGTTTTAAATTTAAGATGTGTTAATTTAGCATTCGATAAGTATAACAATATTTTGCCATTAAAACGAATACAAGATAAAATTTGATAACTGAATCAACTGCGTTCTTTACATAATTTTTCGCGGAAGTCTTTAGAGACCACATTCCCATTATAACTGAGACAAATTTTTTCGCTTTCAAGAAAAAAAAACGGACTGGAGCTTATGATGCCGAAAAAGTTAAGGAATCCTCCTCAAGAGCTGCTTTATCATCAGCTACTGGCATCCTATATGGCGATACTTAAAATACTCTCCCTCTTGCAAAATACTGCAAAACATATCTTCATCTAAATATGTTTCAATAATTGTATATTCGCTCCGGATGCGACATCTTCAACAACAAAAAATAACATCGAGGGATACTTCCTGATTTTCAATTTTTAAAACCATTTTGATTGGAACTCTCTGAAAGCTTTTTTTTCGCTAGGAATCGGACTGTTCCTTTCATATACAGGCATTGTATAATTCTTTTAATTTTGCCCGTATTTTTCTTGTATTCTAAAATACTCCATTTTTGACAAAATTTCTCAATCAATTAATAAATTTAAGTAAAGCCCAGACTCTGTCTGTAATTCGTTCGAATTGCAGCGTGTTTTTTTCCCTTAAATTAAAAAAAAAAATATATAAAAAATTACAACAAGTTTAAAAAAAAACTAAGAAAGTAAAGAAATGAAGAAAGTAAAAATTAAATAAATTAAAAAATATTTTTTTTATTTATAAACTTAAGAGAGAATCCCGCTCTAAGGACGGGCAACTTTACCTACCCAATAAGACAGGAATAAATTCGTCTGAGATACGGAATAACTTCTTAGATATCGACGCATCGATTATTTTCCGTGTTAAAATGAATTATTTTATACACTGAAAGAAAAAACCTGAAATTTCCGCTATAGAATTGATAAGACTTCTATACAAAATCTCTCCAATACGAATGAAGTATTAATATGATATGCAAAAGTATTAATTTTTGACAGTGTATTATTTTTATAAGGAATAAGATACGACTGCTATAAATTATTTTATTGATAGGAATCCTTATTATATTCATATGTTTAAAGTATGGTTCTTTTTCAGCAATTTCCTTTAAAATTGATAAGAAAATATAAATAAAAGTCCAATAATTTTTTATATACTTTTAATACATAATTAATACAGATCTTAAACCTAAACTTGAACAAATATTTATTAGAAATCTTTATTTCTAATAAGGTTTTTTCCACTGCTTATATAATAAATGTGTCCTGTAAATTCTTTTATATCCAAACATAGTATAATTTTAGATTTCTTCCTATATATTATGATTGAAAATGTTCAGAAAATGACTGGACTTCAATTTTTTCCACAAGTAAAAATGGGCTTTCAAAATCATTTAGAAGGATATTCTTTATTTCAAAAACTTGAATATCGTCTCCAGTTTTTATTGTTACTACAAATCCTATTTTGTACTGACTACCTTTAAATTCAATGCATTTTAAAGACTTGCAATTATTAAAATTAATATTTGAAATGGTGGCTCTGTTAACTATTGAGAGAAATAAATCTTCTGCAATTAAATTTCAAAGAACTGGGCTCTCATAAATTAATACTTCCAGAAAACCATTACAATATTCGTTTAAGAATTCGAAAAACTTCAAAGAAGCTTTCATACTAAGGGTGTAAGATATATTTTTTTTCTGCTGAAGATATTTCTACAATAAATTGTTGCTTCTTTATTCTTCGCTTCATATCTGTAGGTCCAAAGATATTTAAGCGGACCACTTTGAGATATAGCGGTAGGATAATGCACCAGAAAGTGAAATTTAGGTTTTAACATTTGATTAAATATATTGATATACATCGAGTTGTGCTGTCTTATTAGAATTTTAAGCTCATTCAATAAAAAGTCATCAAATGTACTACCTGATAATATATCTATAATTTTCAATAAAGTTATGAAAAATGTCCAAACTTCATTACCTATAGGAATAAAATCTCCAATAATAAATGGTAGAAAATGGACAAATGTGGACATTTATTTTCCTGTCATTTTTAACTTTTTTTGCTTCAAATCGGATAATTCAATAGGCTTTCTATAATTTAAAACTTCAAGAGAAAACAGTCTATTATTTAGAAAATTTAATAAAATTTCACTCAAATCATATCGGCATACTCCTTCAAATAAATGATGAAAAAAGAAAAATTTCTGGTAACATGAAAATCAGATAAGTCGTTAAGCAAACAAAATTCTTTTATTCCTGTTAAAGATACATCATTTGCGGTTAAATCAGTATTGTAATTATCCTCATTTCTAATAATTTTTGGGTGCTCCTCGCAATCAATTAATAAATCTAAAATCTCAAAATCTACAATAAAAATTTGAGTTGAAGCTTTGAGAAAATCCTAATATTACAGCGGCCAATAAGAAATGAGCGTAATATGTGCCATTACTAGTTGACAGTGTTAATCCTTCAGATCCAAGCTTTTGCAAAACTCTAACTAAAGGACGAAGAAACGGATCATTTCCATATCTCCTTTGCACCTTGGCTTTAAAGTACGCTGCTACAAAAATGAAATCCAATTTCGAATTCAGGTGTTGGGGGATCGACGGAAATGAATAATAAATATTTATAAATGATCTTCCGCATGTGGTGATGGATGCGAATTTGCATATATATGCTGATGACGTGCAGCTCTATCTATCTAGACCTATTGGATTACAGGAGGACTGTGTTGCTCGCATTAATGGCGATCTAAGTCGAATATCCGCTTGGGCTGAATCTAATCGACTCTTGCTCAATCCGAAGAAGTCGACCTGCATAGCCTTCTATAGTGGGGTACTAGAGTCGGAGTTATTGCCTCCCATTCTGCTGAATAATGAGATAATACCTTTCTCCGAAAAGGTTACTAGCCTTGTAGTTGCCCTTAACAGCAAACTAACCTGCTGTGCTCAAGTTTGTAGTATAGTCCGAAAAGTCTATGGTGGCCTCCGCAGGTTATGGCTCTCAGGGAGGTTATTGTCAGTTGGTCTGCGAATCAAACTGGTCAAAGCTCTGCTTGTCCCTCATTTTGTTTACTGCAGCACTATCTTCTCTTCCCTCGATGCAGCCTGTAATCGTAAGCTTAATGTAGCATTCAACGATTGTGTGCGTTTTGTTTATGGACTACGTCGCTTTGATCATGTCTCACAATATATTCCCTCAGTTCTAGGGTGTTCGTTGAATGCTTACCGTGATGTCACTGCCCTAAGTTTCTTACATCGTCTAATAAACACACGTTCACCATTGTACTTATTCGAACACCTGGGTTTCTTGCAATCGCACCGACACTTCAGCCTACTTATACCCCGATTCCGCACACTAGTTGGGCAACGCTCTTACTTTGTCCATATTGCACGTAAATGGAACTTTCTTCCCAATGATATTAGAACGATTGGCTCGACGAGGATTTTCAGAGAAAAATTAATTCAATATTTAATATCCACTGAAGTGGTTTGAGGTCGCAAATGCATGAGCTGGGTCCGCTCCTAAAACAACTCTAGGTTGATCTTCATCTTTCTATTCTTTTTCTTTTCTTTTTCTTATTCTTCATCTTTATATTAGTTTGATAATTGTAAGCACATAGTCGTATGATAACTTACATTTTTTTTTCTTTTTTATTTAATTCTCTCCATTTCATATCTCGTATACATAATCAAAAGATATCATCTTGTTGTATACATTAAATAAATTATTGAATTGAATTGAATTGAATTGAAACTCCACAGAGAGAGGCAACACTAGCATGGCTCCCTAGTGGATTATTTATTTCGAAATCATCAAAGTAAATATAATACGAAATTAGAATTGTTTCCTCTGGATAATTTGTTTTTATACTCTTAAATGTTTTCGAATTAACAAAATGTGTCATACTTGAAATTTGGCTTAATAGGTCTATATTATTCCTTGTTGTATCTAATACATGAGGTAATTCAAACAATTTTTAATTTGAAATTCAATTGGCATTAAGCATCCAGTTACTTAACTTTCATCAAGCGTTGGTTTTCCTTGCAAAATAACCTCCGTGATAACATTATTAATATTAAAAAAATTCAGGAGTGGCGAAATTACCAGATTTCTCTAGTTATTGAAAAATCTATACTCAGATTTCATACTCTCAAATGGTTTTGAACAAAAATCTATAAAAGTCTCAAATTAATGGCATTATTTTATTTTTTAAATTCTCCGCAATTTTGCTTGTTACCAATTTGGACACGTAATTTTGAAGTTCTAGAACATCCTTCCTATACTAAAATTATTTTTACTGTGTAAACTAAGTATAAATTGTAAGCAACCTTGAGATATTTCACTTGTTAAATTTAAAATGTCGGAAGCCGAAGATTGTATTTCGCTAAATCTATTAAGAGCAGAGTCCAAAGATTGCCGTTCTATATTTAATGGCTCTTGGATTTCCTCATTTTGTGAGGTACTTTGAGCCTCTGCATCCAAAAGACTATTATTATTAACAACTGAAAATCTTGAAAATGTCTGACCACAATAATTATAATATTGCATTCGTAAGTACTAAATTCGTCCAAGAAATGAATCCTTCTAAAATGTGTGCGCAGTTCTGAAACATCTTGGGATATTTTTTTGCAAATGAAACAACTCAGCATTTTTAATTTATAGAGGAAATGAGTTCTGATACTATTGAGCTTTTCGGATCTTCAGAATTGAAAATTTTATACACATGCTTTTGGAAAAAATACCATACCAGCTTTGATTCTACTGGATATATTAAGTTAAAAACAAAAAAGGACTTAAAGCAAGCATCGAGCGCTTTTAAAAATGCCGTAAATTTTAAGGTTACATTATCAATACAGAGATAAAATTCTGTAATTGTATGGATAGTTGGCCCTACTACAACTAAATATGTTGTTTTTCTATTCTCGTTTTTTCCAAATCATTTATGGACACCAAATGCACAACGATGCTTTTAACTGAACCGTTAATAGTCGCTTTTTTAAAAGATGAGGAAGATACATCACATGACTTCTGTAAGCATGTTCTTCACTGAGAAAAATTGTACAATAAATTCAATTGTATAATAGTAATAGATGGAAGAAAAAGAACCTAAAAGGTGTAAAAATTTTCAGTTATTACAAATGTAGTAAAAATAGCTCTTCTTCAGTATAATTTATTACAACTGAAATATAATCCAGTACTTGTCTATTTTACTAGATTTAATAAGTTATTCTATTACATTAGTCACAATAGATTCAAACACATTGTGAAATGAAAAACACTACGCCCCAATATTTTCAACTACACTGTAATAAAAGTACTGTGAAGTAGTAAAATGTGCATCTTTGCAGTCATTTCGCTTTATCCGTGCAAGTGAGTTGGTTGGAATAAAAAGTGGTTTTGCTTATTACGGGAAATTTTGGTAATTTTGTAATTGTTTCTTCTGTGAAATTGATTGTTCCTTCATGGAAAAGTTAAACGTGATGAACAGTGAAGGTGTTGATGAAAATGGTGATTTGATCAGTGTAAATGATACTGATCAGCTTAACTTTACGACATTTGACGATTATGGTTCTTCAGTTAACCAAGAAAGCCAGGCAATAGTTTTTATTACTGAAGATTCGATATCTGAAAATATTTCGCAATTATTAATTAAGTGGAACTTGGCTCAGTTAAATAATTTGTTTACAGGTGATTATTTAAATTTGGCTATCCAACTACGACCAAAACTGAAATTTATTACAGATAAAAGAATCGATGCAGAATGCCTGAAATACATGACGGAAAAAGACATTGGGATGTTGATACCAGACGAGTTCTTCGCAGAAAAAATTAAATTCAGAGCAAAGCTGGCGGAGTGGAGAGTTGAAAAAGTTGGAAAACCTCAAAATATGGATTACAGTTAAATTTATTTACAATACTGAAATTTAGGGCTACTCCATAGTTTCTATCGGCGAAACAATTTCAGCGACACCCTCATTTAATGACCTAGTGTTAGAGCGGGTGAAGAAAATTGAAAATGCATCTCAATCGTCAACAAAAGCTTCCAAACAGTTTTCGCCAGCCTGCTCCAATCAAAGTGTAGTCTCTGCTGAGAGTGCCGTAAGAATAATAAAGTGGGTTTATTTGTGATCATAAAAGAGTTTCTAAATTATTCTCAGAATATTGATGATATCTTGGCGTCATCACCCAAGGGCAGCGATATTGAAAACTATTATGCTACGAATAATCACTTCAATACATTTGTGCGTAAGCAACTAATAGGATGTATAGTGGATTACTTCATTTTTAAGAAAATTCACATGGGTACGAAGGAATGTAATATAATTGCCAACAAAATTGTAGAGCGCTTCTCAAATGAATCAAAGGTTTTACACATATTATTTGAATGAGGATACCATATTTATAATGATTTTCTGATAAGGAAAGTTACTTCATTCCCTCTGTCAGTCAAAGTCGAGCAAGAGGTACATTATACACAAAGTACAACAATACTCTGAAATACCTCAGAGGGAGAAATATAATTACCCCATCGAACAGCAGGTCACGCAGCAGATCACCATTTTTTTCAACATCTTCAGCATCTGTTATTTGTGATGAATCGCCTGCGATAGCAAGCTTAACAAACAATGGTACCTACATACTTAATATAATTTTCTCATTATATGTTTGTATAGATTCTGATTTAAAAATCAGCAGAAGAAGACAAGGTATGGCTTAAATCCGTACACAATCCATGGGAAGTAGTTGAACTGAAATGGAAAAATACTTTTGACCTTCGCCGCAGGGAAATTTTAGAAAATTCTAGAAAATATTTCCACGAAGTTTTCATAGACTGGCCTTTGTTTGCACAAGAAAAAGCAGAACGACTTGTAAGGCAAGTATGGAGTAATGCAATTTTTATTTCATTATGATTTTAATTTTTTTAGATTGATTTGGATTTTATTTCACTATATAGTGTTTCTCATTCCCTGAATTTAGTAAAAAAATGGAACCCTTTTGTTAAGAAAATTACACCAATAATAAAGGAACAACTGGAAATCAACGGATCGGCAAAACATATCCTTAATTTTTTTGGAAAGTCCGGTCCAGAAGACAGCGATAAGTTTAAACACTACTGCATAAAATAATTTCAACGTTTTTTTTATATTTTACAGATGAATGTGTAGAAGCCGTGTTTAAGCTCCTACATTACATTTTACCTTCCACGCAGAGAACTAGAACTTCCGGTGAAAACAATAAGAAGGTATTTTGGCATCCGTCTATTGAAAACTCGATTTCCAGTGTCATGCGCAAGGTAAAAAACCGCGCAGAAATCAAAGTGGAGTACAATAAAATAAAAAAAAGCTACAATAAACTAAATTTTCCGTACCAACCAATTATTATTTCTGTAGAAAATAAGGAATATTATATAGTATCAGATCATATATTTCATAAGGTGCAATC
The DNA here is from genome assembly GCA_963930735.1 of Dioctria linearis. Lineage (NCBI taxonomy): Eukaryota > Metazoa > Arthropoda > Insecta > Diptera > Asilidae > Dioctria > Dioctria linearis. The sequence continues at coordinate 233,440,878 of OZ005742.1, read as the reverse complement.
AATGTTAAATGCCGTCGATACGGTATTCAAATTGTTCTTCGTTCTCAATGTTGAATACCCAAAGGAAAGTCTTAATGTTTGGTTATTTTTACAATACTATATATACGAAATTTCCATAAAAACAGACGGTTCATTACCTTCTGCCATTACATCACTTATTACTCAACTTAAAGACTAATACAATGAGCTCAACATTCTCTTGTTTTGCTTGTAATGACAACTTTACAACAATAGTTTCATATTCAAACCACTTAAAGTTCTCTCATAGATATCATCCATACAGTACTTATAATTGCGCTCAAGATAAATATCCTCAATTGTTTTCAAATATATACAGGTTGACAAAACATTTAAAAACTGTACATAAGGGACGTTTTGTGAGAAATCCCCCAGAGAGTAACACATTTATTAAAAATATCAGAAAAAGTAACTAGTAATATTTTTATTAAAAATAATAGTAGTTCAGACCAGAACACATTTCCATTAAGATCTAGCTCTGTTAGTTCTGACCTCAATACATTAAATTTGGAGCATAACACGGATAGTTTACACTCAAATGCTTTAAATTTTATTATGAAATTGTGTAATAACAACAATCTCCCACGGAAACTAGTTTTTAAAATCCTAGACGACATAAAAGTGTACATTATCAGTCCGATTGGTCATTTACTAATGGATCCAAACAAAAATGAAAAGATTTCTAATTTTCTAGCTGATCCTTTTAATGAAATCAACACTGAGCATAAACTTATAAAAAATTGAAAGAATTGGACTTATTCAAAATTCCTAAAAAGTTTGAACTTTCTTCGAAAATCAATAACACTATAAAAAAAGGAATTCCAAAACTAGATTACAAAGAATGTAAAGGTGTAATTATGCCGGTGGAACACTTAATTACAAAAATTTTTGAAATTCCTGGAATGCTGGAGCAAACTCTGGATAACATGGAAAATCTTATAAATAAGGATAATATTGTACATTTTGTTAGTGGTTCAGTTTGGAAAGAAATTCATGAAAGGTATAATGCTGAGAATAAAATTGCTATGCCAATATTTCTTTATAATGACGACTTTGATCCAGACAATACTTTAGGATCACATTCTGGGCAACATTCAGTGTCGGCCTATTACCTTAACTTCCCAGCTTTACCACAGCATTTAACGTCGAGTTTAGATAATATATTACCCATCATGTTTATTAAATCGAAATATGTTAAAGAACATGGAAGTAACAAATGTATGCAAGAACTTTTCACAGTCTTATAGCGTTTAGAAACACCTGGCTTATTAAATAAAACATTGGAAGGAGATCGTAGAGTGTTTTTCCTTTTCGGCTTGGTACTAGGTGATAACTTAGGGTTAAACAATATTCTTGGATTTTCTAAGTCATTTTCGAGTCAAATTTTTTATTGCATATGCAAATGCTATCGCTTAGAAAGCAGAATTGCTTTTAAGGAAAAAAATTATAGACTACGTACTGATGAAAGCTATAACTCGGACCTGTTACTTCATGATTCCACTGGTATTACCGAAGAATGTACATTAAATCAACTACTTTCCTTTCACGTTACACAGAACACTTCTGTAGATATTATGCATGAGGGTGTTTTCAAAAATGATATGTGTTTGATTATCTTGTATTTTATTGAAGATGTTAAGTATTTCACTTTAGAAGATTTAAACCACCGTAAACAATTGTTTGATTACGGAGAAATTTCAGGCAATAATATATGCCCTCCTATTAAAATTGAAGCGTTAAAATCAAAAAAATTGAGAATGGCAGCGGTTGAAATGTGGTGTTTTGTACATAACTTTTCATTGATGGTTGGTGACTTAGTACCAAACAAGAATAAAGTCTGGAATATCTTTCTGATACTTTAACGTCTTTTAGATTTATGTTTATTGTCAACGTATGACTCTGACAGTCTTTTAGAATTAGAAAACACTGTAGCATTGCATAATAAGCAATATGTAAGGATATTCCACCAACATTTAAAACCCAAAGCTCATATACTAACGCACAATGTTACCACTATTAAAAGGTGTGGTCCCCTTAAATATATGTGGGCATTGAGAAACGAAGGTAAGCATAAAGAATTGAAAAGATATGCGTGCTCTATAACTTCTAGAATAAATTTGTGTTATTCTCTTGCATTCAAATTTATGTTAAAGACATTAACATTTCAGAGCATACTATTATATCAAAGCATTTGTCGTATAAAGGAACTGTATACGAAAAAGATTACTATGTATTAGAAGATAAAAACTCTCATTTTGTGTGTAAAATTATTGATTTAGTTGTTAACGAAGGCATAGTAATTTTAATTTCCGAGAAGTATGAAATCGCACGAAGTGCTCATCTTAATTCATATTTAGTAAAATGTAAATTAGATGGTTTTTATTGTAAAGAAATTGACTGTTTTAAGTTTTATCCTTTTTTAATTCATACCTTGGCCGATGGTAGCTATGCCTTCAGATCACAAATTATCTAAGGCACATATAATAATATTTTGTTCCTAATCATATACCTATGTCAAAAAATGTAACGAAGGTTTTCTTATAAAAAAAAAAATAATAATAAAAAAATAAAAAAAAAAAAAATATAAAATTAAAAATATATATACATATGTGAATATATAAAATTGTGTTTTGTTTATACCTAAGAAAAATGAATTCAATAATAAAATATCTATATACCAGTAAAAATCTTGTTTTTAATTAACCTATGAAAAAAGCAAAAAAGGGAGACGTGTTTTATTACACTGTAATTAAATTTATTATCACGAATCATCACACTTATTACAAATAGTAAGATCAATTTCATTATATGTCAATAATGTTTATTACTTAGTAATTAAACCAATTGATTTTACGTGTACATTATTTATTTCTTCAATAATAAATTTAACAGTAGTGTAATAAAAATTTCTACTACGTCTTAATAAATGGGATAATATTATTTATTACACTGTAATGGGATGAAAATTAATTACAAAAACAATGGATTGTATTTCAATTTTAGTTAAATTTATTACAAATTTCTCTCAGTGTTGCAGTAGGTTTAAGCACGGAGCTAAGCAGCATTATAATGATGCAATCTTTAGAATCTTTAAAAAAATATATATATATTTAATATTTTAGTTTTATTCCTAAAGTAATAAAAGAATTTACCTTTTTCAACATTTGCTTTTTTCATCGAAGAATAAAGATCACTATAACCACAGATAAGAAAGGTATTTCTTATCTGTGCTATAACTCTTATTTTTAATATGGTTTTCGTAGTACTTTTCTAATTTTTCTGATGATTCTGCCCACATATTTATGAGATTGTACATACCATTTGGATACTTCATCTTAAAATAAATATCAATCTGAAAAAATAGCGCAATTAAAATCCAAATGAAAACAAATAAATATTAAGTATTTACAAATTTTTGCCCGTCTCGGTCGGCTTGCTGATAAAAGGGCCAGTCATTGAAAATAGTTTCCAGTGTTTTTTCTGAAGACAAAGTTTCCTTATACCTGAGATCGTATGTCTTAGTCCAATTATCAACTGCGTTATCTTCGAAATTTATTGAGATTTTTATTAAATTTTTCATTGATATCATCTCTTCGCATTCAGTTGTGTTACTCTCTAGGCGTTCTGCTGTAGTATTTTATGATTCAAGTACCTTTCTACGTTTTGGTGTTCTTTTTAAGTTATTAAATTTGTTGAATAATTTTGTAGCAGCTCTTGGTACAAAGTAAGTCTCCACGTCTTCAGTTGGAAAAATATCAACCATGTCCTGTGCAATTTTTCCATTATTTCTGCAGTAGGTATGTGAAATTTGTTAACATCTGCATCGTAGAAAAAATCGGCTATGCAGTTAAGTACAGTTTTTCTTTTTTCTTCGTCAAATCAATTTTCAATTTGATAACATTGTAGCAATCCTATTCCTTTTGAAGAACATTCTAATATTTCCTTTAGATTCTAGATATATTTAAAAAATCAAAACCAAAGCTTAGATAAGTGAAATTCTGGTAATTTTTTATACATTTTATCACCATAGCAGCTCGTGAAAAGGAATTACTAGAGAGAAATATTATCCGATTTTTTTTAACGAACTATCAGGCTTACTTACTAAGAATAACGAAAGTATTATTTGAATTTAAACAAACTAAATAAAACTAGTTAATTGCCTTGCACTGTGTTGTTTTACTATTTAAATAGGAAGATGAGTTTTCTCTGCTAAGCGAAGGCGAAGATGAACAGTTTCCACTTTATAGCCATTCCTGAATTCGTGAATCTATCGCTGACTGTGTTGCGATAGTGCTGCTATCATCTTCAGGAAACTGGATACATGATACCTAGCTGTGAAATTCCTGGTAGAAGTTCCATTAAGTCTTCTTTTCTTAAAAATTTTAACCGTTCGACAGTTATCCCAACCCCTGAAAAAACAATACACCAAAGATATAACACAATTGGAGCTATTCGAGCCACTCATTCGCCAAAACGATAAAAGAAAAAGTAGGAAACATTGATACATTTTTATACATTTCTTGTAAGAAAAAATATTTATTATTCATGACAACAATTTTTGTGACCATTGAACAATAAATATTTTTTTTCACAAAAATATATGAAAATTTATCAATGTTTCCTACTTTTTCTTTTATGGAGTTAACCGTTTTGGCAAGTGTGCGGCTCATGTATGTGTAACAAATTTGATAGCCTAGCTGTCAGTGCTTAGAAATAAGCTACTTGATGATAATTTAAGATTTTAGCATGTCCATCGGGGTCCGCCTGTTTGGCTGGACGTTAATGTAAAAAATTTTAATTTCACGAGCTTTAATTTTAATCACCGCTATTACTGGTAGGTTCGAAAATAGGCAAAATCCGAGAGCACTTTATGATTGAAAAAGCAATTATTTTAATAATTTTTCAAGGATATTAAATACTATGAACTCAGTTCTTCAATTATAACTTTTCTTTGGGTGTTGAAAACAATTTCTCACAAATATTTAAGAATAAAATATATAAGTACTTACCCATGAAAATTGAATATAAATTCTGCAATTTAAATTCTAATAGAAGTTCTAATAATTGCACATCTTCAGCTGAATTATTTGCAATCTCACTACCGCTTGTCAACACAATTAACTCTTCCACATTTTCAAATTCAAAACTGTTTTGGTTTTCACTTCCACTCATTTTAAAAATTTTATACAGTAAACAAAACTTATACGGGTTTTTATGTATTATTTTGTATATTATACGGTATTTTAAAAATTCGTAGTCGTGTCGTGTCTATGCATGCAACTGGACTGAAGCTGTCTAATCACGCTTGACTAATAAGATTTTGCAAGGGCATAATACGAAAATTATTGCATTTACGTGTAATCATATGAAATTGATATTTTTTCGTATCAAATTAATAATATTCACGATATGTTGATATTTTACTTATGATATTCATATTTTTCTGTATAGAATTATATTTGCTTCGTTTAACTTATATATATATTTCATACTAAATACGTATCAAAATAATACGAAATTAATTGATATTTTTTTTTAATAAGTCAATAAATATTTTTTAATTATTAAATTGATATTATTATTATTAAACTTTAGTTTTACATATAGATATAATAAGAAAATCATTGTTTTGATTGATATTCATGACAAATTGATATGTTTCTTATATAATGAATAGAGATTTATTGAAATATGGTATTAATACGGAAAAAATATTGATTTAATACGGCGTTTTTTTCGGTGTATGGACAATGTCTGCTTCTTCGGCTATGCGATTGGTTTTAGCAGTAACCAATAGAAAATTGATCTTATAATTATCGATTCCAAATTGATTCTTGAATCATTGAAAAATATATTTCATAAGCGACCCGAAATATATTTTGAAATCGGTATGGACTCGATTTTTAAATATTTTAATGTATTGGTATAGAATTGGTATGGATTGAGGTTGAATATGGCTCTGACTATTCGCTACATAATTATCTGGTTCAATACTTATTCACTCAAATAATTTAAGAATTGAATAAACCCCACTTTTTCACTCACTTCAACAAAACTACGCTATTCCAACTTCAAACTAGCAACTAAGGATTAATACTGGCTTGTTTCGCTACCTATACGACTTATCGAAACGCATATTTTATCGAGAGAAGATCTATAGATTGACGTGGAATCGAAACTGAATCGATTACGTGTCCGGATATTTAAAGCAAAGCTCTGATTCCCAAATTGATTCATCAAATTCGTATTTGAATCGATTCTAAGATACATTCAATGTGAATAGATTCCATTTGTCTTACTGGGTAGTTATTTATGAAAATTTTACATTTTCCCTTCATGCTCAAAATTTTTGCTGGAGAATCTTAAGTAAATGTGAAGTTTGTTGACAATTTTGCTTGCGACTTTGTTTATTTTTGTCGTGAATTGTGTAAAATTCAGTTCATTGGGGTAGGAGCAGCTAAAAAATTTTAGTTACACTAATATATCTGCTCACTCCGTCATGCTCAAACATTAAGTTTTCATTAATTTTTCCTATTTATAGATCAATTCATACTTAATATACAAATTTCTCATTACCAAAGCCTATAACATTTCCAAAATTATATTTTCTAAGATAAACTACTACTTCAAGCCAAATTTACAAGTTTATAGGAACCTACAGTTAGTAATTTAACTACAGACCAATCGATATCAAATTTTGTCTAATATTAATAAAAAGCAATCGATACGAGCCTGGTAATCTGGAAGGGCCCATTTCACAGCAGAATATCACTATTTTTTGACTAATAAATAAGTACTCCATTTTCTCAAATCACAGCAGGAGCCGCGAGTACAAAAACAAAATGAAGATTTTGAAAATTGATACCATAAGGATTTCCCTTCCACGTAACCTTGTATAGTCAGTAGGTCTATTCGATGAAATATCCGGCTAAACCAAGGGTTACAGCGGGTTACACTATCTCGTTTTTTGGAAAACATAAGCTTACACGGGGTTAGACCAACTCGTTTGTTGAAAACCTGGTGTTTCTGATTTCTAGCCCCTAAAAATTTCTTGAGGTAAATGTTTGACATTTGTCATTTGTGAACTGTCACTTGGAATTGGTTCAGTAATTGCGGTCGATTTCTGTATATAAAAGTGAAGAAATCGTGGAGCTCATATCAAATTCAGATTATACAAAGGAGTTAGTTAAGAAATTGGATGATAAAATACCCATCGATAATATGCACATATAAAATTCGAATGAAAATGATGAAATATTTGAGGAGGTGATTAAGAACATGAATGAAAACTTAAGATTTGCCTAATAATATTTCACTTCTACATAAATTGATTGATTGAGGTTGAGGCCCCTTACAGGGGCTCTAGCTCTCAATTTAAGTATTTTCTCCCAGCCGTCGTTGCCGGCTTCGTGCAGCTCGTTCAGGAAGTGAAAGCCAAGGAATCTGTAACGCTTTCCCGAGAGAACTGGACAGTGACAAAGAAGGTGAGTTACCGTCTCGGGTTCCTCTCCGCATCCGGCAGGAGGTTCTGTATCAAGACCCATACGGTATATGTGACCTCTGAGATGAGAGTGCCCAGTAAGAACTCACATCAGGGTTAGCTTGCTTAGGCCCAGTAGTTTTTTCATTTCTTTTGGGTTAGGTCTGTACCACAGCTTCTTTGTAGTTCTACTTGAAGGATTATCTAACCAAAGGCGACTGTGTTATCAATCGGCCCAAGCCGAGACATTAGAAGTAAGGTGTCTTGGCGCAATCTCAATTATGGAGGAGAATATCTCCGAGGTTGCACCAAGTCGAACAAGTTCGCCCGCCTTTTTATTTCCGTTATTGTCGCTATAACCTGGCACCCAAAGTACTAGTACCCTATTGTTCTGAGAAAGGGAGTTCAGGGTGGTTTTGTATACCAACACAAGCTTGGAGTTTCTAAGGGGTTTTGACAAGGCCTTGATAGCTGCCTGACTATCCTAGTTGATTGCAGTCTCAGTTTCTGAGTTAATGAGAGGCCTTCCCGCTTCAAGGATGGCTTTGACTTGCGCCTGGAAAACTGTGACATGGCTTTCAAGGTCTATGGCAATTTCCACGAGAGGTTCCTCGCAAAAAACGTGTGCTTCGGTGTTTTCTTGGGATTTGGAGCCGTCTGAATATATATGATAGGGTTTGTTAATGACTGAAGCACGGACTGTGATTTCTTATTCTGCAATTTCTGCAAGTTTTGTTTTAAATTTGCTTTTCAGCATAGTCTCTATGAGGTGATCACTGTTCCTGTCTATGCCAGGTATCCCACTGGTAATTGGAATTATCACAAGATGCAAGCAAAAGCTCTACTCAGAAGGCATAGATGCATGGGTGCTCGTTGGACACCTAATTTCTTTTTAACATTTCATGTCATTAGGAGGAAGTAATAGAAAAGCTTTTCTACCGCTTCCTCCAAGCTTCCACTGGAAGGCCTATCAATTTTTTTTCCGTTGAGTTCCTTTCCACCAAGCTTCTATTCAATGCGACTAACATGGAAGCAATTGAGAAAAAGTACTTTGCTTCACAAGGATTCCATTGGAAGGCCTGACAATTTTTCCCGCTGGGGATGGACTACACGAAAGTACCTACCAGTATAAATCCAGCTCTGACTGAGATGTAGCCTTAGCGCAGCAATTGATGCCCTCTTCGTGCATTTATATCCATGGGTTGTATGTTGAGAATAACCTCAAGAGCCCCGGAGTTGATTGATTTGAGAGCGTCGCATACACTAAGGAGGCACAATCTACATAAATAGTACTTCTTTCCTTAAAAATTCAATTTAATGTTCATATAACAATCAATGTCCATCGAATCAAGGAACCAGAAATACTCAAAGAAAAAACTGTTTTTCTTTTATTCAGTGCTAAATTCAGATCAGGACTTATTCACTTAAAACGAATTGGAAATTCTAATCCGAATAACATTATTTAATTTGCCGACATAAACAAACTTAAAATTTCCAATTCACAGGAAATGGAAAGACGGAAAATACGCAGGCGGCACCATTACAGAATCCCTCAGCTTTTACGAGCTATGTTAAATATTTATTAAGGGTTCGCATTGAAGTGGTCTTTTAAGATTATTTCTAACGAGGTTGAATTTTATTACGTTTTCTCACTTAGATGAAACTGAAAATGGTTTTGGTTGTGCACTCATTCTATAGTAAATCCGGTGAATGCTTTTCAGTGTTAATGTGTATGTGTGTATATATAATTTTAATTTGGTTTTGAGGATGTATGTATGTAGCTCTATACATACATGTTTTAGCTGTCAACATGAATTTTCAAGTAATTTATTTCTTGCGCTCCTTGAGGTGCCTGAATTTATTGCAAATTTTATTGATAAACCATGTGCTTGCAAGAAGTTGGAGTAGATATATGTATATATATTTATGCACTAAATATAGGTATGTGCATACATATAGTCGCAGCTTAATTAAGAACTATCAAAAGTTCACAAATTTGCCCTTGGAGTATTTAATAGGATAAGTTTTAGAAATAAAGTTTTCACACATTCACGTAAGATAACTACTTTGTAAAGTTAGTGAAATGGATTTGAGCTCACCGAATGTGATCGCTATTCTCCCTCATATAATATCCTTACAACAATAAGTTGAGTGCGCTAAACTCACTAGTGACTTCAGCAAAGTTAAATTCACTTGACGACAATAAGTAGCAGAAACAGCAGCACATTCAAACCACATAAACTAAATCTTCAATTAAACTTGAAGCTTGAACAAAAGCTATAATTGGTTATCGAAAAATCACTCTGTCAATAATTCAAATGAAATATGTACGCGGTATGGGAGTCAAATTAATTACATATACTAATAGAGATTTGAAGCAACAATATTGCAACAGAGTTAAATATGTAAAGAAAATTGGGAGAAAATATTCGTGAAAACTTTCCAACTACTTGCAACACGGAATTATGCTGTTCAACACAATTGAAATATTAAAAAATAAAGGCACAGGAAGAAATCAATCTCTAAATGTCAGCGTCTAACGTCAACATTGTAGTAGCACAAATACATATATGGAGCGAATAATAATTCTAAGTAATCAAAAAATTTAGAACGTCCTGAAGGCAAAATAACAGTTCGAAAATTACAAGAGGGTAACAGGTGAGTTAAACTGTACCCCAATCCTGTAGAACTAGATGGAAGTACAACGACCTGGCTACTGTCACAGCCTGTACCCGATTCAAATTAACCGCGATTATTAACCTTACTATTACTCTGTGAGGCGTTCTGGTATTTTGACCAGCATTAGAGAGTATAGGCGTATTAAAATCTAAAGTCAGATAATGTTAGTTTGTGAGTTAGTTTAGTTAAGATTTCCAAGTCGAGTAGACCAGACCCAGGCAATCCATCCAGATTATAGATCGCAATGAAAAGCTGAGACACCAAATAAAGGATAAATATTGAAGAGCACCATATCTCGGCTTTTCATTTATGGCAGGCTGCATTTATCTTCCTTCCCCCTTTATATTTAGGAACGGCCCCAGAAGCCGAAGCATACAAGTTAGGAACAGTTCTTTGTCGAAGGTTCTTAAATCCCACTAACTGTCTGCTTAGATACCCGAAGTAGCTTTCTGAATCTTAGAGACTCTTGGACTGATCTTTGAGCCACAGAGACTGTCGGGCTGATCTCTGAGAAGTTCCTAAAATCCAGGAACTATCTCTCCAGACGCCCATGATTGAGGAACGATCTTTCCCGAAGCAAGTTTCTGAATCCCGGGGACTGTGGGACCGTTCTTTACCGAACCAAGTCCTTGGTTCCGTAGTACTATCTGTACGGTGCCAGCAGGCCTGAACTGCCGCGTTCTAGGCTGTAGGCTCTCCAGGACTTACTATCCAGAAGCCAGTCATCTAGAATTCTCCATTCAGAAGCCAGTCATTCAGGAGTCTATTTTCTGAAGCAAGTTCTCGAATCCCAGAAACTGGCCGTCTAGAGGCCAGATATCCCGGATTGCATCTTTTTGAAGCAATTTGCTGACACGCAAGAACTGTCCGTCTAGAACCCAGACGTCCCGGACTACCTTTTTCCTTAGCCAGTACCTGAATTTCCGGAACTGTTCAACGAGAAGCTAGTCCTTAAGGATTGTCCTCTCAACACGAGCTCTCAGTTCCCTAGAGCTGAACTGGACTGAAGACATCTATAAGAAGAACAACTCAAGCGGCCTAATGATATAGTCATCATCACAGAACCGCAGAACTAACTAACTATTATTCAACTAGAAAGGGACAAACAGGGCCTGTTATAATAACTCTTCCATCTCCATAAACCTAATGGATACTCTTGGATACGTTTTAGAAGCTCATAAAGCAAGCTAGTCGCTAGTTCAACAGTGACTAGCAATTGTTTTTTTTTTCAATCAAAGGTGCTTATAGAAATTTTTGAGTGGCTAATTTAAAAATTTTGTGGTATTTTCTGCTTAATGTCTACTTTTTACAATGTCGGTACTATACTTTTGGTGATCGTCCACAATTCTTTCTGTTCTTCATAACTCAAAATTTACAGGATTTTTTGATTCAATACTTTAAGAAAATCTTAGCAAGTTTTTAAATCCTAGAGAAATCTTATAGGATATACCTACTAAGTCTTTCATTCCGTTTTTAATGCATAAAAGTAGACTGAATTGGGCGACACCATACACAAATTGAGGTTTTTTACGTATGTTGTGAAAAGGATCAGGACATTTTTATTGTAGATACTAACTGTCTTCGACCAATTCTAGTTTCCCTGTTTAACTTCTACAATGCAATATGCAGTGGGGCGGTCCTGAAATTGCCGCCCTTTCTAACATAATCAAAATCAAGAGTGGTTATTAACAATTATTGAACATAAATAAATCAAAAGTCTTGAGACATTCAGGCCTACCGGGGAATTCGATTCGATCAAATCTACATCGAATCCAGGGTGTAAGGTAAAAACTTCAAATTTGAACCAAATTTTATTCAGGTTCTATTTTGAAGTTTTGTGAAGATTGAAATCATGGCAATTTGATAATTCTCCTCACATATAAAATCATAACTACCTAAAGAAATTTTTTAAACGCAAATCAATTTGAAATTTCCAATGAGCCGGATCAATATAAAAAGACGCAGCTATTGATAGATATTTAATAGCTTTGTTTGCCGGTATTGATAAAAAAAGATTGCATTGAGTTGAGTAATATTCCAGCATCTGATCTCGTTTCAATATTTTCTTCCTCAGATATCAATTTTTCCAAAGCATTGAAAATGTTTAATAAATGTTTTTTTTACAACAGTCATCGCATCTCCTCTTGTGTTTCAACGAGTTTCTACACTGCGCTTAACATCGTGACTGACCAGTGCCAAAAACTATCAAATTTTGCAAAAAGTCAATCAAATTTTGAAAAAAAATTTAATCAAATTTAGCAAAAAAAATCAAATTTTGCAAAATTTGATGATTGACTGAAAATAACTGCAGTCGACCACCAAAGTAAATGAAAAATCTGCCGAAATATTTTCTGTAAATTCCTACGAAGAAATGAATGTTTATTGCTCGTCTCATTGCTCATTAAATTGTGATATAGGGGTGCACTAGTCATTAAAAAAATGTACGAAATTCAATAATAAAATTCATTTAATTAATTTAAATTACCCAAGCAGTCAAAATGACTGCTTTTGGGCAATATACATACATAGGTACAAGACATAAAATATATGAGAAGCTGAGCGCAAAAGTAGCCTAAGCCATCATTATAGGCTGAAATGAGAAAAACGAAAATAAAAATTACCCACTTTTTCTCTTTTGCATTAAATCCTTCCCTCTTTTCACTCAACTGTGGTCTATTCAACTCTACATGTTGAACTTATGCAGTTTTATGTGGGATGGGCCATTTTTGCACTTAGAAATTTCTTTATTTTGGGAAAAAAATTTTGGGCTGCTTTAAGAAAACCGATTTATTGTAAGTTTCAGTTTCTTACAATACACAAAAACAAAAATTAAATTAACAAAAATACATTTCCATATAAAAAAAAATTATGCTCATAATTTCACAGCGATTGTTTTGATATTATTAAATTTAATATGACTTTTTGCCGTGTTTAAGTTGCTTGTAATATGCGTGATGGATGGGTGGTATAAATTCCATCAGTTGTTGCAAATCGTTGAATTTTAATGTATCGATAGGTCTCCCATTTGGATACAAGCACTCCAAGGACTGCGGTTGGGTTTTCGAATTACGCTTGGATAGATCAACGTCATAAAAAAAGTTTTTGTGATGATTGGAATACTTATAAAATATACGTAATGGGTTTTCTTTGCTAGCCATTATCCATTGGATCTTTAGCCACTCTACTTTTTTCTTATAAGCATTAATTTTTCTATTAGTTATATTATCTTCCAAATATTTTAGGATTTTAAAATCTTCTCTTTTCATTCAAACCACTTCAACCCAATCATCTGGTACAAAAATATTAGGATGAAACTTTTTCTGTTTCTCAATTAATCCGAAATCTTCATCGCATAGAAGATATGAGTGGCCACAAACCAAGAACTTGTGATCTATTACATTGATAGGACATTCTTCAGAGCATACGAAGTAATTACAAAAGGCGTACATTTTAATATTCCGATTCTGTCCCCACAGGCATCCGAATACATTACTAACTTGCTCGTATTAACACTATTTTTAATAGAATGTGAGAGGCATAACGCTATTTCCTGGGGACCTCTAGAAGCTTCCGTTTCGTTCCATATATACATTGTCGCTTATTTACTGGCTAAGTTGTGTACCCCAAAAAAATATGTCCATAATTGCCGTTTATAATATGAGATTCCAGTAGAAATTACAGGAGTGGCTAAAGTTTTCATTAAATCAAATGCGATAACTATCAATTCATTTGTAGAATCCTTAGCCATTTCAGCATCCTTTACCATCCCACTTTTGGCTGACTCAGCCTTCCTGAAGTGAAGATCTGTTTCTTGCTCAAGTGCAGGTTTTCTGACGGATTACCAAAACGAATCTTCATATTAAACGAGTCACATTTCTTGCAACTATCTGTTACATTTGGATGGAAGTGAAGATTAAAATCACTGTTGAAAACTTTATGGAATATAAAAAAAAAAGCCATATTTTCTTCCTTAACGTCTATTTTGTAAAGGTCGTACAAAATTCTTATATTGAGATCTGGTGATAAAAACTTCTTGTTCGGACATTGCTCGCGCTTATAATGGGATACGTAGGTTGGAATTTAGCTATATATTTCTTAATAATTTCAATCTTCTGATCTGGTGTTTTATTGCTGCTGGATGCTTTTCCCCGCTTATCTTTTGGAAGTGGGGAGCAATTGGTATTGTTAAGTAAAGCTCTAGTTAATCTTCCATTCGAAATGCTAAAGCTGGATTTAAAATATTTTTTATATACCTGGACTTGGTTTCCATTACCATCCGGTAACAAATACGTCCGCGTATTTTGCCTTTTATTTGTTTTGTTTTTACCCGAACAAGAGTACATAGATAGGCAGTCTGGGAATCAAAATTCCAGTGAGTAGTAATTTGACAATATTCCTTGTTTTTTCTCTTGAGAAAATTTTGTGTTGCAATTCTTCGAACAGTTGCACTGAAAACCGGTATCTAATTCCTTTGCCGGTATATTTTTCCTTTTCAGTTACATAGCTTTTACCAGAATTGCGTATGATTTTTCTTTGATTTCTTTTCCAACCGCGTTCATTACGATATCGTTTCCTTCTTCCTGCTTGAGGCGAAGTATTATTTGCCGCTGCTTTTGATATAATAATGCGTACAGAACATGCTGATGATGTAGTGGAACCATTACTTATAGATGGATAATAAGATGAAGAAGTGTAAACGTCTGGAAAAATAGAACTCGTACATGAATTATCGCCTAACACAAATAGTTTTAAATTAATATATTTGAAAATATAGCAAATTTTTACGATTTGCATTACTCACTTTCACACATTCTGTTTAGAGGAATAAAAATAGCCCAAGCCGCTACAAACAAAAATGAATTGTCGGTTAGGCCAAGAATTTTTGCTTAGGCCACTTCTGCATTCAACAAGAGACTAAATGACTGAGAGCATAAAAATTTAATATACAGCTGAGCAGCCCGCAGATGGGAAAATTTTCTCAGGACTTTTTTGATCTGTTAAGTGAAATATGGGATTTTTTTGATAAGGACTGCCGCACGCATTTTTGTTAAATTTAAATACTTATTACAATAAATGGTTCTGTGGATTACAACATTATTATGTTATTAATTTTCATTTTTGAAAAAAAAAAATACGCCCCAAAATATGTGCCGCCCGTGGCGAACTGCCCCCCTCTATAGACGCTACTGGCAATATGGCATATGCCTGTGCACCTTTCCTTCATAACTAAAATTTGCACATGACCTATCGGCTGTGTATATTTTCTCAAATATCATAAACAGGAAATGCTTATATAGGAAAATGGTTTCCCATAAGGTGTTTCATTTCACGATACAATTTATTTCAACCCATATAAATACAATATATACATTTATACTGAGAGTAGGGTTAATGAGATTCAAAACTGTCAAGTTTCTCAGTAGATATAGCCTAATCAAGCAAGACGTTAGTTTGTTTAAGGCCTCTAAACTTGAAATTGTTTTGATTATTTCGTATTATGTAATTTGCCATGAGTAACCGCAATGGAGGATGGGAGGGAGGGACGGAGGGAGGGAAATATTCTAAGGACCATAATCAAGGATATCTGCAAGTTATTTGTCTTGTGGAAAATTATGCAAATCTGTGAACTAAACAAATTTGTTGGGCAAACTTTGATAACAAAGTCATCCCACAAGGCAGTGTCCTGCCATTAAACTTCAGCAAATGCTTGCCCTTTTCAGTAATTAAAGCAGGAAATTCCGTCTTAGGAGTAACTTTTGTCGTCTTTGTCACAACGTAGAATGCCTTACTAGTTATGTCTTATTCTCTCTGTGAGTATTATCTAAGCAAAGTAAGTAATAATATTCGTTATCTGGATTGCATGCCTCATTTGTTCATGTATAATACTTACGTAGATATAATAGTTTCAGGATAAATTTTAATTTTCACTATGAAACCGCTATGAATTCCTTTTGAGCTAGTTCCATCTTGTTCCTTACTTTAATTTGTATACGGGTATACTACTAGAAGTATAAAAGACGACAGTCACAATAATTTGGCGAAAACTTTCTCGTCGAGAGTGTGGCATTTAAATTTTATAGCATTAACCTCCTTTGAAAACATGGATCTCCCCTTATTCAATTTGAACCAGCAAACACAATTTTCAGATGTATGGATGTATGTACAGATTACGAAAAACTTCATAATTAAATATGAGTTTTTCCGTTTACTAAGGATATTAGCGAAAAATGAAAACAATATCTATAAGTACATACACACCCACATACATACATATGTATCCGAGAAGACCCCGAACAGGAACTTTGTACTCTCAGTCAGGAAAGAACTTCTTTCAAAGTAAGTTTTCGACTGAAGTAAACTTTATGCCTGTTGGCCCAAAACAACTTTTGACGAAACGACAACCGAAGTTCATAAACTATAAATGCTCAGAGGAATTTATTTCTTTGCTGGCAATCATTTCTGCCATTTCTGAGCAACTTTTCAGCGCTAGAAAGTTCAACAAATAAAAATTTCAAGGGAAATTGCACAGTACACGGTTGAGTTCCTTTGGGATAATAGAGTTTGTCATCATAAAGCCAGGATATTTAATTTGGATGCGATTGTCTTCTAACAAAATTTTGGGAATGCATTTTAAATATATGTCACTAACTTGTATATACAGGGTGTTTCCGTCATAGTATTTAGGGCAAGAGGTGATAGTACTTACCTAGAAAAATTTAAAAATTGATTGGCAGGGGGCGATTTTAAACTACAGGGTGATAAAGAAAATATGCTGGGTTCTTACAAAACACCCTGTATCTTAAAAAATAAGGGATATATGCTCACCATCAAGAGCTCAAAATTAAAGCATACAAATAAAAAAAAATTGTTGTTAATCACCGTTTTGTAAAAAAAAGGAAGGGGTTAAACTCAAACAAGAGGTAAGAAAATCCGAAATTTTTAGTTTAGACTACCATAACTCCTGAGGGGAGAATAATATGGGGTTAGTTGAGCAGTCGTTGGAAGGGCTAGGAAGTTCTGCATATAATGAGTTCTCTGATGACTGTATACCCTTGACTTTTTAAGATACAGGGTGTCTTCCGAAAACCTAGCATATTTTCTTAATCACCCCCTGTAACTCCCCCTCCATTCAAGTTTTTGTTTTTCCAGGTTATTACTATCACTTCATTGCCTATGGACCAAGATGTATGTATGTGTGTGTATATTTAGTAAATTTTATTAATGCAATTAATAATAATTGTTTTTTGATTATGTCAACAACAACAATCGTGCCAGCTAGCGGACTATTATAGTGTCTTCCAAGTGAAGGTTGTAGCTATAAGTAACACAGTAAGGCTGTTAGGAGCAATTTGTGACGTACCTCGGGATAAATATCAGAATTTGTAATCACAGCCAAGCTATCAACAGAGCTCTGGATTCGAACATCATTAGATCGCGCCTAGTCCAACGTTATCGCAGTGAGTTCCGTAAACTACTTGGTGCTACCCACAGAGTTGCTTTCTGCCGGATGCCTTGATACAGTTATATATCCGAAAGGTAACGAGCTGGCTCTGGCCAGGAAGGACTTCGCTATGAATGTATGCTTAGCATAAGAATCCATATAGGTAGGCTTCTAGAATCAGAGGAATCGAAGAGGATTATAGATATACAGATCTGTCAGGTGGTAAATTGCAGATGAAGAGAATTTACCATATTCACGATTTGTCAGCTATAGCCCAAAATATATTCTGGGAAGACAGACAATCTAATAAGGAGGAAGTGTAGAATTTTACTACAGCTATCACGGAGCACTGCCTCTTTGGAAAACATGAGGAATTCATGCAAGCTCTATACAATTACTTCTGCAGAAGCTGTATAGATAAAAAAGGGGTTGAGATCGTTTAAAATCTGCTATGTGAATGTTCAAACCGTTCCAAACGTAGAAAGCATTGGAAGAAATAGCAAATAAGTAGTTGTGGGACCCTCTGATGTTCATTAACTCGTGTGGCTCGTATTAACACACCACGTAAATTAAACAATCCTTTTCAGGTACGGTACCGGCGATGGGGCGGCATCACAATGAACTATCGATGGTGTAAATGTAACTGGTAGTTTGCACTTTAACCTAGGTTGATACGGCAGGTACATTGACACCACCCAAAATGTTAAAAACATTGTCTCACTTTTATCACCACAATAATGATGTATAGTGTATTTATAACAAATCTAATCGATGTACTATACTTTTGGTGATTTACTTTAGAACGTAGCAGACTCCTACCACTGTATTTAACATGAGTTTAAAATAAAGTATTATCTTTTCAGAAAAATTGGATAGTTATCTATAGTAATTCAATTTAGGAATTGTGTTTTAATACCCTAGATGAAATCCATAGGGTATACGAAGTTTGTTATTTTACTTGCTGGCAGAGCAAAATGGATTGGACACCCATGCGTGTCCGTCTGCCCGTTTGCACGAAAACTCGAGAATGCACGGCCTTTTTAAAATATTTAGGACTTAAGTTCGAAAATGGGATAAATCCTCCTTCGCAGGATTGCCATACAAAAATTTCGTTTTTCGATGTAGAGAGCTGAAATATCGTATCTCCAAAACAAAGCCGAGCACCTCCACAAGTTTTGCCACGTAGATAGACTATAAAATAAAAATACAAAAAAAAAAAAGTGCTAGAGGTATTCCCTCAATAGCAAATAATGCTATTTTCAGAAAACCATTCTTTTATTAACAACATCAAAATCGCTCTGTGTTGCTATATGTATGTATTTGTTTATGAAAAATATGAAGCATTTAGCTTCATTTTGTTTAGTTCAGAGAGTCGCTTGCTTCGTTCTCGAGGTATAATTTTTTGAAAATGAATTTTCATAAAAAAAGATTGCGTTGAGGGGGGGGGGGACTACAAAAATAACAAGGTATGGCCGCTTTGAGAGGAAGTTTTGTGTTGCAACGTCACAAGGAGACAAAATTCATTTGGCAAAGCATTCCAAAAGTTTCACATAGCACAATTGATAATTGTGTATATTTGAAAATGAGCCAATTGCTAAGACTGAGTACATATTATGTAAATTAAAACTGATTTTTAAAGAATTTTGCGAATTCCTCCAGGTTCATGAAAAGAATCCTGATGTTTTTCAATTCCGCGAAAAGTCCACATCTTCCAGTTTTCTGATTTGTTTTAGGTTTGCCGTAGCATAATACTCACAATATAATGCAGAAAATATTTAAGTTCCTTGTTATATTTTTACGGGTTTTTCTCCCGGGAGCACTTGTTTGAGTAAAGAAAAAGACTTTATTGTTTTTGTTTTGATAACTTTTAAAACTTTATTTGTAAAAAAAATCAAGAATACTTCTTTAAACTATTTTGTACGATGCTACCGACTTAGTGTGTTCACTATCACGGACTCGGAAATACTCGATCCGTCTCTCTAAAAATCTATACACCCTTGTTAATTCTTAATTCTTATCGCCCCGGCTCCCACGCGCTGTCTCACATATTTGGAAATCTGATCTTTCACTTGAAGCAAGAAGCGAAGTCAGCAGAGCTGTAATTATGGTGGATATTTTATGTGCATGGTTCAAATAAACACTAGAGTGTTTATTTAGCACTTTCTTGAAACGAAATTTATGTGAACATAATTTAGACGTGACAAGGTTTAAGAATTTAAAGAAAATTAATGAAAACTGATTCCTTGTCAAGTAGGTTTGGACAGCGGCGTGAGAACCTAAGGGTGCTGTGTTGATGAGGGTGTTGATCATAACATCTCCTCCCCCCTTACAAAAGAGAAAAAAAATAAAATAAAATAGTGCTATGTACTATGATTTTTTTGTTTTTTTTTTTTTGTGTTTTTTTTTTTTTTATTATAAAATAAAACTGTTTTATATCTAAAAAAAAGTTTTGTTTATTTAATCCTATATTTTTATTTATTATTATTTTTTTTTTGTATATTCTAAAAATTTATTTAAGACAATTCCTTTAATTTGTATGTACTTATATAACGAATAAATTTTGGTAGAAGAAAAAAAATATTTGTTCCACCTAGAATTCTCTTCTTTTCAATCATATTGTTAATACATTTTAATTTCTATTGTCTACCATTTGTATTTCCAATGGGGGTAATATTTATTTTACATTTCAAGTATTTTTTACTTACATACCATGCTACAAAAATTATTATTACTATTAGAAGTACTACTGTGGTTATAATAAAGGTATTTGTAGAAATTTGGGGGTCGGAGTAGTCTTTATATGATCGCATTTTTTCTTTTATCTTTTCTACTTTTACATTTAAGTTAGGGTTTCGTAAATGGTAATCTTTTAGTTCTTTGGAATAACCTTTTTCATAATTTTCTTCCAAAATATATGTAACATTTTCCATACTTATGTTATTCAGATATTGTACAAATGTTTTTGTTATTTTCTTTATACTAGTTGTTTCTATGTTCACTTCATGGGTGGATGCTTTGCATCCTTGTTGTAATTCTAGTATGCCGCTTTGTGTTATTTGAATTGAGTATGCGGTATTGTTACAATAGATTCTCACATGGCTTGGGCTCGGAGTTATATACAACCAAGCATTGACTTTATTGAGTGAGTGCCAAATCTCATGGGTGATTTTAAAAATTCGTATTTCACAATTATTTACTTCGCTATGTCCCAGATGTAAACTTATTATGCAATTCTGTGGGTTTTGAAGGTAAGTAAGATAATTTTGAGTACATATATACATTTGTTCAATAGCTTGACACTGCTCAAGTTCATTGTGCTGTAGGAATATATATTGTCTTAGTTTTTCATTGATAGCTACGTATTCCGCATCTGCTTGAATAAGGTAGTATAGGTCGTTTTTATATAACGCAGGCATACTTGTTAATTTATATAATTTGAAAGTGTCACTTACTAATGGGATGTCTATATTAAGTACCAGAAATTGGGAGGTATAAAGCGGTTCCACTCGAGAGATTTTATTTATGAAAGGTAAATTTTCTATTGCCGCTTTGATAGGTAGTTTCAGATCATTTGGAAGGTCTAACTGTATTTCCTTAAGAGCTTCAATAAATGTCCGCGAACTGGATACATGTTTATCAAGTCTACCCAATTTTGCTTCGTATACTGCACTCGTAAGTTCTTCCTGTTTGGTCAGGACACGGCTAAGGGACAGTGTGATAAAATTAGATAATTCATCGAATAGGTGTAATGTTTTCTCGACTTTATCTTTGCTATTGAGGCCCTCTGCTAAGGAGTTAAGAAGGACTTGGACATCTTCAAATCTTTTATTTATTGCACTTTCCGTGTTATTTAGCGTTTCTATTATATTTGCTATAACAGTTGTTTGATCTGAAACTACTTGATGTAGGACTTTTTGGTTGCTTTGCAGGATATTTATTGCCGCATCGATTCTTGTTGAATCATCCTTATCCATAGTACCAAATAGGAATTTCGACAGCTTTCCCACTCCGCCTACAATACTTCTGACTTTTCTTTGAGTGGTTTGTCGGCGAAAGGTCTTACGAATTATGACATTATTTTCAATAACTTCATTTAGTGTTGCGTTTAATATTTTAAGAGTAGCTTTGCACGGATCCAGCAGAGGTTTTAGTTTTATACAGAAATTAGAGACATCTTCATACCTTTGTTGGAGCTGTTTTTCCTCTATTTCGAATTTATCGATGTCAAAGTGTACCACCAGTCTCCAGACTGAGGTAGATTTTCCTAGCAGACCCAATTCTTCGAAGTAGATGCCACTCGCGTTTTTAATAGGCGTGTTGGTGTGATATGATTCAACTTGCTGGGCGTAGGTATTGGTGAAGAGTATGCCCATGACCCTGTAATGAGCAGAAAACGTTTTCTCAATGGGACTAAATTGAATTAAATAGAGGTTTTATACAGCTGAGTATGGGTTATTATTATTTAAAGCGAACAGAACAGATTTAGATATTTTATTATTTCGACAACTTGTCTGTGATATGTACAATTAATTAATTTATTACAAGAATAAGATTATAGAAGAAAATGGGTGAAACTTGGAGACCGAGTTGTGGTTTCGAGGATGAACTGATGTCCATTTAACCTGATTGTGATTTAATATTTCCAGTATATGGAAAAAAAAATCTGGTTAGTTTAGCTGGTCTAGATATAAAAAATGAATTCCTAAAACCCTTCCGAGAAGGTGAAAAGCAATGTGAAATGCCCCTGGAAAGAAGAGACGATCTGGAAAATGATGCTGATCGAGAGGCAGAAGCAATTGCTATGAATAGAGAGTGTGGTAGTGCTCCAAGTATCGGTGCAAATTGGGCTAGCAAAAATACTCTTCCAATGATATTATCGAAACAAAATCATTAATGTTTTATGTTATATATAATTTTAGCAGGTTATTGTGCATCAACTTTTCTTTTCTCCCTATACGTATTACGGACGTCTCTGGTGACCGGATTTCTACCACTTCATATGGCCCTTCATATTTCATGGTCAGTTTCTTGTTTTTTCGTACTTTGTTTTCTAGAAGCACTTTGTCTCCTATGCTAAATGTGGTTGCCTTTGTGCCCCGATCATAGTAGAATTTGGAACGTTCTTTCGCTCTTACTGCGTTTTCGCGAGCCAGGGCGTAACAGTTCTGTAACCTAGCTCTGATTTCTATGACATAGTCATCATAGTTATAAACTGGTTCCACTGACACTGGTGATGGAAGATGGGATTTCAGGTTTCATACCGAACAAGATTTCATACGGGGTAAAGTTTGTTGCAGAATGCGGAGTGGTATTATAACAAAAAACAGCATAATCAATCCAAGTGTCCCAGTTATTACTATCTTTGCTCGTATAACTTCTAAGATATTCATTCAAGCTACGATGGTATCGTTCAAGGGATCCATTGGACTGAGGATGATAGGGTGTAGTTTGTATTTTTTTTATATTTAATAATTTGCAAGTTCTTTTAAATAAATCGCTGAGAAAATTACTACCTTGATCGGTTAGCAGATACCGCGGAGTACCAAAAACGCAAACTATTTTGCGTACATACGCTTCAGCTACGGTTCCCGCTTCTTGATTGGGAATTGGGATGGCTTGTACGAATTTCGTTAAATCGTCCTGAAAGGTAAGTATGTACTGATTTCCGCTATTTGATGGTGGGTTAATCGGTCCCACAATATCTAATGATACCCGTTCGAATGGTTTTGTGGAAGTTGTTGTGATTTTCATGGGGATTCTGACCTTTCTTGTGACTTTATTCCCTTTGGCAATTGTCACAGGATAATATATATTTTTTGATGTCTCTATACATTATTTTTCCACATATACTTTTGTTTTATTCTTTTAACTGTGCGGTTTACTCCTTGATGTCCGCCAGTGGAGTACAGTGGTATTCGTGAATGACTTTTGCAATTTTGTCTTTCTCTGTTAATATTATTGGTTTATTTCCACCAGAATAGTTGTCTTCAATTGAACTGGACTTTGAGTCTTTTAAATTGTCTGTTATAGGATCCTGTATTAGTATACTTGAATCGAAATTAAATTGTTTGCTAGGATCCAGACAGGGTACTAATTCACTGTTGGCTTTATTATTAGACTTAGTGTTTTTTGAAGTCGCGTTATTCGTCAGGTTTGAACCAGAAGTGTGGAGTTTGCTTTGATTTTGATTTGTTCCTACTTGAGATCTAGTCATCACAGTGACGTTTCTTGCTTCCAGTCGGGATAATGCATCTGCATTCTTATTCAAATGCCCCGCTTTATGGACAACAACAAAGTCGTACTCCTCTAGCTTGATTCTCCAGCGCATAATCCTTGAGATGGATCTTTGAGATTAAAGATCCAAACTAGAGGCTTGTGATCTGTCACTACAGTGAATTTCCTTCCGTAAACGTACGGCCTGAACTGTTTAGTTGCCCATACGACCGCTAGTGCTTCTTTTTCAATGGTAGAATAGTTCCTTTCGGCCTTATTCAGGACCCTGCTTGCAAATGCAATTGGCAGGTCCGTACCGTCTAGTTCCTTTCGTTGAGAGAGCACTGCGCCTATCGCCGTATTGCTGGCATCAGTAGTGACGAAAAATGGTTTCTCAAAGTTAGGGTACTGTAGTATTGGAGCTTGCATAATAGATTTCTTTAGAAGATTGAAGGACTCATCGCAATGAGCATCCCAATTAAAGGGAACGTCCTTCTTTAGTAATTGATTCAGTGGATTGGCAAGCTTGGAAAATCGTGGGACGTACTTCCGATAGTAGCCCACGAGGCCTAGAAAGGATTTGAGTTGCTTTATATTCTTAGGAGGCAGGATGGCTTCTATGGCTATTACTTTATTGTGATCGGGTTTTATACCTTTGTCAGTTATTACATGGCCCAGATAATGTACTTCCCTACAGAGGAATTTGCACTTGTTCGGTTGGAGTTTTAAGTTATGTTTCTGTAAACACTCGAACACTTCCCGAAGTTTACGGTTATGATCCTCTAGATCTCGCCCATATATGACTACATCGTCAAGGTAGACAAAACATCTAATACCCTGTAATCCTGTCAGCACTTGGTTCATCAAACGCTGAAATGTGGGAGGAGCATTTCGAAGGCCGAATGGCATGCGATTAACTCAAATGCCCGTAAGGGGTACTGAATGCTGTCTTCGGTTTATCCCCCTCGGCTACTTGTATTTGATGATAGCCATTCGCAAGATCTAAGGTGGAGAAATATTTAGAATCTCCTAACTGATTTAGGATATCTTCGATGTTAGGCAGTGGGTGCGCATCAGCTACAGTTAACTCATTCAATTTGCGGAAGTCCACTACACTCTCCACTTCCTGTTACCTTGAGCATCCGGCTTTTTCGGTACTACTAGCAGTGGCGCGTTCCATGGACTAGTACTGTGGCGAATGATTCCATCATCTAACATCTGGTTTACTTGTTTTTTAATTTCCTGCCTATGTATTTCAGGTAGACGATACGGTCTCACATTTATGGGGTATTTATTTGGCATAATGGGAATATCATGCGAAATAGTTGGTGTGAAAGTTAATTTATCTCCTTCGAGATGGAAGATGTTGTTGAACTCACGACAGATGTCGTCAATGGATAACTTTTCCTCCAAATTTAAGTGATCTAGATCTAGAAGAGCTGTAAGCTTCTCCAGTCGTTGTCCTATTCTGTCCTGATTTCGGACACTTTTCAGGTCATATACTTCATAATGGTTAACTTTCTCAAATTTCAAGGGAGTTGTATCTGTAATTTCTACCTCACTTTGGGAAGAGTTTATTACTGAGATGTATATGTGTCCGTCCTCGGGCTTTGTTATGCACCCTGAGGTATATACTTGTGGTGCTATTTCCGTCGGCAGACAAATGACTTCCTCGTTTTCTAAAATAGGGCCGAATTTGAGGATGGTCTCTGTCCTCGGTGGAATTATTATATTTTTCCTTGAGTATATAAAAGGAAGTTCTACCCCTCCTTCATTGGTTTGGACTGTTACAGTCTGGGATCTATAGTTAAGTACGGAATTTGTTTTTGACAAGAAATCTTCACCAATAATTCCTTCATAAGGGATAGGGAAATCTGAGGAGACCACATGGAATGGATGACTAAAGATAGAAGTCTCGGTCAGATGTATATCTAGATGACATATACCTTTAGTGAGGATTGTTTGTTCAGAAATGCCTTTAATTGAAATGGCCAAATTGGTATGCACCCAAACTTTGTTCTTTAATGCACTAACTTTAATTAGAGAAATAGAAGCTCCTGTGTCGAGGAGGAATTTGTTTCGCGTTACTTTCGCTTGAAGAATATTTAATGTGATTTCATTTTGAAACGTTTGCTGTGAATTGAATTTTAGAATTGGAATTGATGTTTCTTTAGCAAATTTTGTCGATATGGGTGAAATTTTGTGTTGGCACTCTAGTTTAGGTCTTGTACCCGCACCATAGTACCGCTGGTGTAAGGTATTGGGGCGTTTCCCGAATTCGGACGTCGTCCACTACGCTCAATTACTCGAGTTTGGTTGTTAGTTGTCGTATTGTGGTTTACAGTCGCGTTTTCGCGTTTCGCATTGTTATATTGTCGCTTCCTGCACTCTTGTATAGAATGCCCTATATTCTTACAATACCGACAGCGCGATGGCGCTGTTTGAATCGTATTCACGCGTGAATTAGAAAATCTTGGAAGGTGCGGACGATTGTATCCGTTCGAAGTTCCCGGATTATTCCGATTTTGTAATTTCCGGCACTCATTAGCTGTATGGCCTAAATTTTTGCAGTAGGTGCATTTTTTTGAATCCGTTTTTTCG
Organism: Dioctria linearis; assembly: GCA_963930735.1. Taxonomy (NCBI): domain Eukaryota; kingdom Metazoa; phylum Arthropoda; class Insecta; order Diptera; family Asilidae; genus Dioctria; species Dioctria linearis. The sequence goes on along the minus strand of OZ005742.1, from coordinate 233,414,446 downwards.
TTTTCGGCTGTGAGTTCCTCATCTAGTGCATAATCAACCGCAGAGCCAAGAGTGTCATGCTTCGTGGACTTAACTATAAGTTTCAGAGGATGCTTTAATCCTCTCTTGAAATTGTTTGTAGCCGTTTTTTCATTAAGACTTCGTATAGCTTTACTACCCTCGTCTCCTTCTCCTTGGGTACTCGCTATATTTAATTCGTCTAGCAATTTCTCGATTTTCGCTGCATATTCAGAAACTGTATCGCAATGTCCCTGCTTTATTGTGAACAGTTCTGCCTGTATGACTTGAGTTGACCGGAACTTCACGAAGTTCTTCTTTATAGCTGTTTTCAAGTCGGGCCAGTTATCAAAATTTTGATATCTAAGAAGCGCGGTATATGCCCTATTGGTTAATTTTGACTTAATCAGGTCAAGAAATTCGGCTTTATCATTATCGTCAGAGGCTTTTGAGTAATGGATTTCGGCGACTTGCAGAAATCTAGCGACTGCTTCGGAATTGCCATCGAATTCCGGTATAAGTTTTATAGCGTTTGCTAAATTAAAGGAGGCCATGCTTTGATTGTTTTTTGTTTGAAAATTGCGAGGAAGGGAACTTATTGGTTCTCCTTCAATTGCTGGAGTAGAAGTAGAAGATTTAATTAAGGATTCTGGGTCATTGGTACCTTTGTCCGCTACTGACTCTAGAAGAGTGTCACTTGGCTTTCCTGATTCACTTGACTCTTCGTCGGATTGGGAGCCATCTGGTTCACCCGGTTTGCGTGGAATCTTTTTTCCGCCTCGCAAAGAAAGGTTGAAAGAGAGCATGTAATTATTTTCTTTTCCTATATGGTTCTTTTAGTTAATTGTGGAATTAGAAAACTTTCCATAATTTAATTTACTACTCCGCTGATTATCACTAGTTTCTAATAAGCATGCAGAATAATATTCGCAATCCTTCTTATCAAAAGGAACTTCCAGAAAAAGCTACGCGGTTATTAATAAGGTAACTTAATTTATTAATCCTCCAATAAAGAATCAAAATTCAATTTGCAACTCCGTAAAACCGAGAAAAAAAAATAAAACAATGCAAGTAGACGATATCTTGTACGACTGAAAAGCGTGAAGAGAGGAGAAAGGAAAAACAAATTGAATAACAATACATAGAAGTCACGAATGAATTGTACTGGGAATTTACTATTTTGTAGTCTAGGCTGTTTACATGGGATTACCGAAGTGACCGTCACACACCTTTTGGAAATAAAACGTTTATAAAATTATTATGTACATTTTGAGTACTTGCCCGCACTATTAAAGCTAATTTAGGAAAGGAGAACCACTTTTTTTTTTTTTTTTAGAATGTCGATGAAATGAAATAGATATTAGGAACTTTCTTATCATACACAGAAAAACAAAATAACTCTAGCACCGGAGATGGCATAATTAAAAAAAAATTATTAACAATTAATAGCACTCGGACCGGAACATGATTGACGTGGAATCGTGCTTCGCAATCATTTCATTAATACCATTTGTAAATATGCACGTGAGATGCACACCATTTTTTCAAGAGCAAAAATTATTTCTGTTTAAATAAAATATATATATATGTGGGAATTCATTAATAACTATTCGTAACTTCTACCCTACCAAACTACTTCTAACCACCAAATGAAAAACGACGGCAACACTGCAAATAATAAAAAAAGCTTCGCTGTCATTTGAAAGAAAAAGAAGAACATTCGATATTCAGCATTCAGTCAACGAAGAAGTATTTTTCTTGAACGTGGAAAGTAAAATTGAAGTAAATTCCAGTAAATGTTAACTTTGTCATTTTTTTTATTACAATAAATTTGTTGTATCGTTTTATATAAATTTCCATTATTACAAATAATTAAATTTAGAATCAGTGAATTAATAAACATTGTATTTTGAAGTTTGATTATTCGGTCTTATTAATTTTGGAAATCCCACAATTGGGGGCTCAACCAAACAACGCCAAGTGGAATTTTTTTTTTTATCAAAAAAAAAAAAAAAAAACTTGGTATAATTCCAAAGCAGTTAAGGTGTCATCAAGGATCAGCGTGGGATCAACATCAAAATTAGCGGAACATCTAAAGAAAATCAAAAAAAAAAAAGAGGATTGGCATAAACTTTTGAAGGTTAAATACAGTGGTCAGGTACAAAAAGATAAATTCTAATAAAACCGTAAGTGGAAAATTTTCATAATTTTTTTTTTGGACAAATATATACCATATTATATACAGTGGCAATTAAACCCAAATTTCGTGGCAAAGTTCAACCGCGTGGAAATAATTTCCGCATAATCAGGTTATGTTATAATAATACCGCTATTCTAAAATATCAGCGACACACAATTATTTTCGACATTTCAATTCTTCATAAAAACCATCGACAACATATCGCCATTTTATTATACCTACATACAAACAAAAATTTTTTTTTATATAAAAAAAAACAGGGAGCTGTACAAGTCGCTGAAGATTTAATTCTAATATTAATATTAAATCATTAAAATTTTTCGTATTTTATCAAAATAATCATCATCCTTAAACATGCCTGACGATGGTAATAAACAAACTGTGGAAGAACAATTAAATCTATTAAAAGAAGAAAATAAAAAACTTAAAGAAAAGTTGAGAAAACAGCAACTGGAAAGAGAATTGAAAGAAAAAGAAATTAAAGAGAATGCAGAAAAGGCTCAGAAAAAAGACGAAGAATTGAAAACATTACACAAAATAGTACAACTACAAACAGAAAATAAAAAGCTGGATACACAAATCGTAATAACAAATGAACAACATAATAAATTAACAACTAAAGAAGAAAAACCAGAAATAGACAAGTTAACTGCAGAATTAGAACAATTAAAAGTAGAAGTACAACAACGAAACAATCTTGAAAGCACAACAAACGAAAAACACGATAAAGAAAGAATTTCGTTCAAAGATATATTAAATATATTACCTGAATTCAGTGGAACTGATGAATATGATGTCGAATCATGGATAAGAGATGTAGAAAATACATCAAAAGAATTTAAATGGAGTAACTTACAACAAACTATCTTTGCTAAAAGACTACTGACGGGAACAGCAAAACTGGCTTTACGATCGAATCCAAATCTAAATAATTGGGAAGAATTAAAAACATTTTTAAAACAAGAATTCAAAATTAGAATAACATCAGCAGAAATACACAAAAGATTATTACATAGAAAACAAGAAAGAAATGAAAATATACAAGAATATTTTCTGAAGATGAGAGAAATAGCGGCAAGAAATCCATGTATAGACGAAGAAACGATAATACACTATGTAATAAAAGGAATAAACGACAATCCTAGAAACAAAAGTCTACTATTTGAAGCAACAAATTTTGAAGAATTTAGAGAAAAAATACCAATATATATGAAATACAAAGACAGTTTAAAAAGTTTATCAAATACAACACAAGAATATACAACAAGAAAACCAGATATACAAAAACATGATAGCCAATCGAAAGTTGTACAATCAAGATGTTATAATTGTGGAAAAACAGATCACTTTAAAAATGAATGTCCACAAAATACACCGAAATGTTTTAAGTGTAATGAATTCGGACACATCGCAAAGAATTGTACAACAAAATCAATCAAATATATCGAATCTGGTAAAGATATACAAAAAGTAATTAAAATAAATAACGTAGAAATTTCGGCTTTAATCGACACGGGCAGCGACATCAGTATAATAAGAATTGAAGATTTTCACAAGATTAATGCACCAGAAGTAAACACATCAGAGTGCAAAATACAAGGTCTGTCAGGTGAAACAATTGAAACACTAGGTTCTTTTAAAGCAACTGTAGAAATAGATGACAACACATACATAACACAAATGTACGTTGTATCAGGAACGAATTTAAAAACAGCAACAGTAATAGGAAGAGATATACTGAACGGAACAAACATTAAATTAACAGATGATAATATCAAAATAAGTAAAATATACCCAGAATTAAAATCGTGCTACAACATTACATCTGAAAAAGAAGAATTAAAAATAGGAAATAAAAATTATTTAATCGAAATAAATAATCTAGTAAAAAAGTATAAACCAGAAAATAAATACAAAGATACTGATGTTAAATTAAAAATCATTTTATCAGACGAAACACCAATTAAATTACGTCCACGAAGAATGGCTCCATTAGAAAAAAAAGTCATAAATGAGCAAATTAAAGAATGGCTTGAATTGAAAATAATACGACCAAGTGAATCAGAGTTCTCAAGTCCAATACAGTTGGCAAACAAAAAAGACGGCAGTAAAAGATTATGTATAGATTACAGAAAATTAAACAAAATAGTAATCAAAGATAGATACCCACTGCCTTTAATAGAAGACCAAATTGATTCCTTAAGTAAAGCCAAAGTATTTTCAACACTTGACTTAAAAAATGGATTCTTTCATGTCGAAGTTGATGAAGAAAGTAAAAAATATACATCTTTTGTAACTCCATCAGGACAATTCGAATTTAATAGAGTACCATTCGGATTGTGCACGTCACCCACAGTTTTCCAAAAATATATAAATAGAATATTTCAACAATTAATCGAAAAGAAATTCGTTCTGGTATATATGGATGATATAATAATACTTTCAGAAAACTACGATGAAGGAATGAAAAGATTAAGAGAAGTCATGAAACTAGCCGAAGAATATGGATTAGAAATCAAATGGTCTAAATGTCAATTTTTATGTAATGAAATTGATTATTTAGGATTTAAAATAAATGATGGTAAAATTACACCATCAGAACTAAAAACGAATGCAGTTAAACAGTTTCCAGAACCAAAATCAGTTAAAAAAATACAAAGTTTCCTAGGTCTTACAGGATTTTTTAGGAAATTCATAAAATCATATTCACTGATAGCCAGACCATTAACGAACTTATTAAAGAAACAATCAGAATTTAAATTTGGTATTCAAGAAAAACTAGCATTCAATCAACTTAAACAATTATTGTCGGAACAACCAGTACTCACGTTGTATATACAAGATTCGGAAACTGAAATTCACACGGATGCGTCGAAATGGGGATTTGGTGCAGTTTTATTACAAAAAAGAGAAGATAATCTGTTTCATCCAGTATGCTATCATAGTAAAAAAACATCACCAGCCGAAGAACGGTACAGTAGCTATGAACTAGAAGTTCTAGCTATAATTTCAGCACTCAAAAAATTCAGAGTATACGTTCTAGGAATTAAGTTTAAAATATTTACAGATTGTTCAGCATTTAAGCAAACCATGGAGAAACAAAACATACTACCACGAATTGCAGGATGGGCTTTAGCCTTACAAGAATACGATTATCAGTTGGAACATAGACCTGGCGTAAGAATGAAACACGTAGACGCATTAAGCAGAAACCCAGTCGTAATGGTCATAACAAATCAATTTTTGAACAAAATAAAACATGCTCAAAATAACGATACAGAATTACAGCTAATAAACAAAATATTAGAAAACACAGAAATCTACGACGGTTATTTTAAACAAAACGATATAATATATAAAGATGGTAAAGACGGTAAATTATTATGTATCCCGAAAAATATGCAAACTGAAGTAATTAAAAATATTCACGACGATGGCCATTTTGGGTACAAAAAAATGAAAGACTTAATAAGCCGAGAATATCATATATCTCGTCTAAAAGAAAGAGTTGAAAATTGTCGAGGAAATTGTGTCCGCTGTATTTTAGCAGATAAAAAAGCAGGTAAACCAGAAGGGTATTTAAGCCCAATTCACAAAAATGAACAGCCACTAGATACCTACCACATCGATCACCTCGGTCCAATGACGAATACCACAAAGAAGTACTCATACATTTTATGCGTAATTGATGCTTTTTCCAAATTTTGCTGGATTTATCCAACAAAATCAACAACAACATCAGAAGTATTGCAAAAGTTAAATCTACAGAAGGATACTTTTGGCAATCCGAGAAGAGTAATTACAGACAGAGGAACAGCGTTTACATCAAACGAATTTAAAGAGTACTGTGAAATAGAAAATATAATTCATTTGCAGATAGCCACCGGTATTCCAAGAGGAAATGGACAGGTAGAAAGAATCAACAGAATGATTATACCAATCCTAACAAAAGTTACAATAGATGAACCAGCGAAATGGTATACATACACCGGAAAATTACAACGTTGCATTAACGCAACATATCAAAGAAGTATTGGAATATCGCCATTCGAATTATTAACAGGCGTACCAATGAGGAATAACGCAAATACAACATTAGCCGAAGCAATAGATGAAGAATTCAAAAATGCATTTATAAACAATCGTGAAGAATCGCGTGAAACAGCACGAATAAATATCGAAAACATACAAAACGAAAATCGGAAAAATTATGATAAAACGCGAAAAGCTGCAAAAAATTATAAATTAGGAGATTTAATTGCCATAAAACGTTGCCAATTTATAAATAATACTAAAATCTCTACTAATTTTATAGGTCCATACAAAATTACAAGATGTTCAGAACACGATCGTTATCACGTAGAAAAAGTTGGCACACACGAGGGGCCAAACAAAACAATCACAAGCGCTGACAATATGAAGAGTTGGTATGACATCACTAGCACCGACGAGGAGGAAGACTTCCTGGGCTTCGAAGAAGAATAGTACCAAAAAGATGTTAAAAAATTTATACTAAGATTTTAAAAGATGTACCAAAAGATGATTCTAAAAGATGTACCCAAAAGATGTTAAAAAAGTTTATACCAAGATTTTAAAAGATGTACCAAAAGATGATTCTAAAAGATGTACCCAAAAGATGTTAAAAAAGTTTATACCAAGATTTTAAAAGATGTACCAAAAGATGATTTTAAAAGATGTACCCAAAAGATGTTAAAAAGTTTATACCAAGATTTTAAAAGATGTACCCAAAAGATGTTAAAAAGTTTATACCAAGATTTTAAAAGATGTACCCAAAAGATGTTAAAAAGTTTACACCAAGATTTACCTAAAATGAAGACTTACCTAAGATGATAAACAATTTCTTAAAATAAAGTTAATTACCAAAGATGAAGAATACTTACCAAAGATGTTCAAAAAATTACCAAGTTACCTACCTATGATGCCTAATAATAAATTCACGTAATGACGTCCACAAATTTCATATTTTCGAGGGCGAAAAGACTATCAGGATGGCCGATTGTGGGAATTCATTAATAACTATTCGTAACTTCTACCCTACCAAACTACTTCTAACCACCAAATGAAAAACGACGGCAACACTGCAAATAATAAAAAAAGCTTCGCTGTCATTTGAAAGAAAAAGAAGAACATTCGATATTCAGCATTCAGTCAACGAAGAAGTATTTTTCTTGAACGTGGAAAGTAAAATTGAAGTAAATTCCAGTAAATGTTAACTTTGTCATTTTTTTTATTACAATAAATTTGTTGTATCGTTTTATATAAATTTCCATTATTACAAATAATTAAATTTAGAATCAGTGAATTAATAAACATTGTATTTTGAAGTTTGATTATTCGGTCTTATTAATTTTGGAAATCCCACATATATATTTTGTTTTGTTTTTACATATGCGCACAAGAACGAATGAAATTACTGCTTCGTACTCACTTCAAACAACACAAAGGCATACAGCACTTATTATTTCCCATGAGCTGCATAGTTCACTTTTATACACTTAATAATAATTTATATAAAGCAATAAAATGAGAAAGAAAAAGAGAAAAAAAAAATATTTTATAATATTTTATAATAATATCCTAACTCATAGTACCAATGTATTGATTCCATTATATTCGACACACTAATTTAGATATAATTCAACTTTTTTTTTTTTTTTTTATTTAGTACATGTAATAATAATTTATCTCAAGAAATAAAGAAATATAAACTAATATCCTGACTTACAGTACCATCCATATTGGTTCCATTTTATTCAATTGATTAATTAAATTCATGAAATTCCTTTCGAATATTCTGAGCCTTTTCGCTTTTTTTTTAGTTAATAAGCTTCCAGTTAAGTTGCTGATATGTTTTCGTGGGATGCTGCAAATTACGGATGTTTCAGATTCATCCAAATTACGGATATTTCAGAGTCATCCACTTCTTCCAGGTGATTAAATCAATCAATCAATCTTCATGATCTGTTGGCGATTTACACTGATTTTGTTATTTAGGATCGCGTGGATTATAATATAGCGCACTAATTTTATTATTAGGATCGCGTGGATCGCACCGCTGCCACCATTTTTGTTATATTTTTACGGGTTTTTCTCCCGGGAGCACTTGTTTGAGTAAAGAAAAAGACTTTATTGTTTTTGTTTTGATAACTTTTAAAACTTTATTTGTAAAAAAAATCAAGAATACTTCTTTAAACTATTTTGTACGATGCTACCGACTTAGTGTGTTCACTATCACGGACTCGGAAATACTCGATCCGTCTCTCTAAAAATCTATACACCCTTGTTAATTCTTAATTCTTATCGCCCCGGCTCCCACGCGCTGTCTCACATATTTGGAAATCTGATCTTTCACTTGAAGCAAGAAGCGAAGTCAGCAGAGCTGTAATTATGGTGGATATTTTATGTGCATGGTTCAAATAAACACTAGAGTGTTTATTTAGCACTTTCTTGAAACGAAATTTATGTGAACATAATTTAGACGTGACAAGGTTTAAGAATTTAAAGAAAATTAATGAAAACTGATTCCTTGTCAAGTAGGTTTGGACAGCGGCGTGAGAACCTAAGGGTGCTGTGTTGATAAGGGTGTTGATCATAACATCCTGAACAAATCTCAACTTGAGACAATGACAGATCTCACACAATGACTTTTGCCCCATATAACGTAACCACCCAATTGACAGAAATCTCGGCCATACCTCGTTAAGTATGAGTAAGCTATTTTCGTAGTCTCTATCAACTATGAAAGTTTCATCCAAATCGGAAATGGTCAGATCCAAAACAAGGCCAATTTGATCGTTTTCGTGTTCCCATATGCTTTGTCAGGGACGGTTCCAAGAGGGTGGGGGGGGGGAGAATTTTACTTGAATAGCTCTTGCGTCTAAAACTACTATTGATACAGAAAAACGATTTTCTAATAATCTTAGCTTGCTTTCTTATCCACCCAACCCTAATCAAATTATCTTTATTAACAAATATATTTAAAAAAATTACCAATGACTCCATTTGATTGCATAAATATAAAAAAAAAACATTTTAGAGGATCGGACCAGCGCGGACACATATAGATATATTTTTCTTGGTTTGAAAAGTATTTCTCGATGGTCTTGGCAAAGTGATAGTTGGAGTCACATTTCCTCTTTATCACTTGATAATAATATCTTTGCCGGCACCTAAACCTTCCCATCTATAAAAATAGTTTGCTAATACCCTAGGCAGACGGGAAAAATCAATGATCATTCATTCGTAATTGAATTTTTCAAAAATCGCTTTATCTTTGAATTTTAATTTTAATTATTAAAAATGTGCTGTCAATTACGTACAAAAATTGACAGGACTTTCGTTTTAATTCACAAAATCTTGGATAACTTGAGTTTTGAAAAAATCAGTTACGAACGAATGGTCATTGATTTTGTCCGTCTGCCTAGGGTATAATGCTCTAAAAATAAATAAAGCATAATTAATTAAATTATAGAAATTTCTAGGTTTAATAATATAGCGCATTTTGGTCCAAAAAGGAACGACAAGCCGTGTTCTGAAATAAGTGCATAATGTAATTATTATAATTTTTGAGTTGTATGCATTATATATTTTTATTTCATTGGCAAGATACGAGTCATAGCCTTAATATAATGGTGAAAATTTTTGCGAACGATAGATAAAAGATAGTATCGAGTTCAAGTAAAATGTGACATTTCCATACAAATTTTAGCACTGGTACAATCGCAAGCAAACATTGTACTGATAATTTTACTTATGCAGTTCATTGGTAAAAAGTGAATATTTATCTATTTTAATACAGATGGCGCTTTGTAAGTCTCCACTTATTTTGCTGAACATTTTAATGCGCGGAGCATTAAAATGCTGGTAAGATTTCGACATTTCTTGTTTCTATGATAATTTTCAGATTGTTTTTTTTTTTTTAATTTCTTGACAATTTTCAGATTGTTTTTGTTAATTTATTGAAGGAATAAATTTCTCTTGATAATTTTTAGATTAGTTAAGTCCATTTTTAATTGTAAATTGTAAAAATGTTTATCTTAACTTCATAAACAATGGAGAACAATCTTACTACAAGATATTCAAATTTAATATATCAGATCAAAAGAAATATACATTTCTAAGTATTTTTCTTTTTGAATGACTCAAATCCGTCAAAAAATGACAAAGTTATTGAAGTTTAAAAAAACGGAAATTAAAAACGGCGAATCTGGTGATGACGTCACGGTACACAACACGCACGATGCCAGTTTGCACAATATAATATTTATAAGACGATATTTTATGAAATCAATCCAAAACAAATCCAATCCCGAGCACTTTCTATCACGGCGGCGCAGCAACTACACTCGCGCTGCGTTAGACCGCGAATTGTATTGTGTATCGTGACGTCATCATGTTAGAGCGCGTTTTTGAGAATGCGGTGCTAAAATAGCTATAACTTCGTAATTTTTTATCCGTTTTCAATAATTCTTTCAGTGAATTAATTTTTTTTTATGACTATGATTCTGCATAATTAACTCAAATAGTCGTTGTTCCTCATTTGATGTTTTTCAGCGATAAAATTTTCAAACATCTGTCACCTTGTTTTCTCTAAATTAATATACATACGTCAAAATTTTACCAGCGCTTTTAATATGAAATATTTGGAGACCGCATTAAATTTTACTTTATCTGAACTTGATACTACGCTTAAGGTACTAGTGATGTGTAAGAATAAAGTTTTGCGGAATTTTACCAATTTACCATACAAAACATGCCGATCAAAAGGGATCTTAAGACCAAATTACCAAATTTTTGTTTGCGTTTGTTAACTCTTTTCATTACTTACTGTATGTATATACGAGAAGTTCTACTCAAGTACGATGTACGAGGCAAAGTATGTATTCTCGTACCTGAAAGTACGAGAATTTCGGAGTCAAATATTTTTCAAACAGAGTTTCCACAATGTAGCAACACTACGAAGAAAGAGCAGTAAATTATAATTTAAGAAAAATAAGTAGAACGGATCTTGGTCGGCGAGGATATTCAGCTCAATGTGTCAAAACACAGTTAAAAAATTGCTGCTTTGTGGTTTCAAACGTACCAGCCGAATGATAACTAGCATCACATCATCTCTGCTATAGCTGAAGAAACCTGCTACTGCAGTACGATACGACTTGATGTTGAAATTTTGACCCCCACACTCAGATAATTCTATATGTAGATTTTGTATTAAAATGTCTAAATATATTTTATTTTATGAACAGTAAGCCTTGCATTATTATGAATTCACTAAACCAATCAGACCAATACCTAATCACCGATTCAGAACGTTAACCCAAACACCATCCCCAAATCTTAAATTCATTTCATGAATCGAGTAAAACCGATAAAATTGTATTATCTTCATTTTTATCCCAAAACGCATTTCACATCTTTAAGAATTCAATAAACTTATTGCATAATCCTAAAACTCCGAATTCTTAATATGAATGCAATATCATGTATATGTAGCAAAATGCACTCCCAAAAACAATAAGCAACAACTATCAGGTGTCAGAAATTCTATCCCATTTAACGCATTTCTAAAATAATCATAATTCTTTCTACACGAAAGAAACACAACAAAATGCAATATAATCCGGAACTAGCATTCGCTACCCAGAAAAGCACAAATTATTCATTCGTGAAAGCGAAATCGTTACCAAGCAATTATGCAATACGTGTCTACGTCACCGACCGATCTGAGACCGCCAAAACAACCCAACAGATATTCCCTGGTATAGTTGCACTTCTTTGTACTGATAAGATGACATAAAAATTCGTGAATTATGAAGACCCTGAAAGTTCTTATGTATGGAATCGATTGCCGAACCTTTTGCAGAAATTATTTTTCCGCTCAAATTTCCTAATTTTGTTATTCAAAACAGAAAATTGAGTGATCATCAATTTTCCTACAGAAATTTGCTGAATCTTAGGTAAATTGTGGAGGGGAGTAACATCCCCGTGTTAATCATTTGTATAAATATGATAATGGCTGGACTAAGAATCCAGAGATTATTCTTTAGCCAACTAGGAGAATCCCCCTACTAAAGGTAAGGCTTCCTAAGTTATAATAAAAACAAGTAAAATAGCTAGAATTGGTCTAGAATCAATTCTTATGATACCCTAGATGAATGCCCTTATGAAATTTCGTATTGTCACCCTGCTATGCAAGTTTGATTTTTGAAGTGGTTTTTCGCATATATTTCTAGAATGGTTTGTGGGACAGAAAAAAGGATTATAACCAGTTTTATAGGATTTCGTATTCTGAAGAAGTTTTTAGTACAATAAAAATGTCTTGGACTGATCGTTTTCACAGTATACGTAAAAAACCTAAATTTTTATATGACAACACCAAGAAGGAGTTGCCCGATTTAGTCCATTTTTGAAATTTTACTTGCTAGTACAATGAAAACAGCATGTACCAAATTTCAGCACTCTATTGTCGACGCGTTCTCCGCCAGTGTCCAAATATATGGTGGAAAACGACATGTTTGTATGGCAACCCCATGAAGGAGTTGCCCGATTTGTCTCATTTTCGAACTTAATTTTACTTTTTTTTTTAATATCCGTGTTCAAATTTTCAGCTCTCTTCTCGAGTTATCGTGCGCACAGACGGACGGACATGCAAAAATCAAAATAACTTTTAATATTATGCGTGGGTGTCCAATCCATTTTGCTCTACCATCATTATTTCGAGGTGTTACAAACGGAATGACAAACTTAGTATACCCTATAGATTTCATCTAGGGTATAAAAAAAACTAAAGTGAAAGTATTGTATCTTATATTCAAGAAGTATTAATATATTAGTAGTATTTTTTAAGCTTGAAGTGTAAATTTTGAAGGAGGAAAGACTAACGAAGGACATAAAAACTTTAATTAAAATTCAAGCTAATAAAATTTAGTAGAAACTTTTTGATATTTTTATTCTGGTATTCCTGAAGAAGGCATAACAGCATACAAATTTTGGTGGCAGCGGTGGGATCTCTTGCAATAATAGACGCGCGAGGAAGCAGCAAAGCATTTTAAAGCCGCAAAAGAGAACCAAAAGGGCAGCAAAAGGGCAGTAAAAATAACAGAGAAAGCATAAAAAATCCACGGATCTGCGGCTCTAGAAAAATTTCTGCAATTAGAGCACTCTGCTCCACCCCACACCTCCTCCCTATACCAAATTGAAATGCAACAATTTATATTAAACACTGTTTTAAGTACAACTTTTTGTAAAAAGGTAAAATAAATTGTTACTAAATTGTCGCCAGTTTTAATCTAGCAGTCCTTTCTCATTAAATTCGCGAAAAACGAAGTGTACATGAATTTTTCATGACGTACGAGATTTTTTTAAATTGGTACGAGAATCTATTTGTCGCAGCTAGCAACTCTGGATACAATAATATAAGTGTGAGTTTTTTAATTAATGGAAAATAATAGTGCTATAAAAGTTACCACAAATATGATTTTTGAGACTATAATATCCGAAACATTTTATGAAAATTAGCCTCGACCCCCAAATCGACTCCGAAATCTGCCACTAAGAGGACCGCATTGGGTATGACGCTTCTATATTTTCGTGAAAGTTTTTTTTCAAGTAATAGTTGTTGACTGTAATCAGTATGACGGAAATCAATTCATTTCGAGAAAAATTGTGTAGGGTCTCCGATCTACTTCCCATCTGGGAACTTCTTCTTAGATAACATAGAGATTTTTGAAAAAATATATTTCTGATTTACCGCTATAATAATTTCAATCTTGGTCCAGAAACTTTAGGCAAAAAATGTTCTCATCTTCGGAAAAAGAAAAGCCCAACCAAGCTAAAATACTTACCTTTCAGCTCTCCAAATAAGGTGGGAAATGTCTCCGCAATTCGGTTGTCCGCAAAACGTGTGACAGCCTAAAAGTGGGGAAAAAAATTACATTATTCCGGTGTTTTATGAATATCTTCATTCCTGTCGGTCTTCCGGCTATAAAGTATATTCTACATAAAAAAGAAAAACGGGAAATTTTCCCTACCCTAAAAGAACGCAGAGAAAAATTTTCATCTGCGAATTGTAGCTGGTAAAGAGCTGAGGCGAACAGTGAAACCCGTTTTCCGATCGGACATAACCCAGCCGAGTTAGAACCGATCTATGTAACGCAAATTCTACTACCTCAGTTCGATTAAAAAAAAAGGAAATACTAAAAAAGTGAGTATTGAGATGACTATAAAGAGCTATTTAAGCCTCCGAGTATAGAGTACATTTCTAGTAAGTTGATAATTTTTCGCGCATGGGAAATATTTGAGCAATTTTCTTAAAAATAATTTCGGTAATTTTGCTATTCACACCCAACATGCATCACGTGTGTATGCAAAGTTTTTTATAAATATTAATGACAAGTGTCTCTTCTATATAGAAATTTCTTAAACAATAAAAAAAAAGAACAGGCCACCATAGCAATCGCCTAGCGACTGTCAGAAAATGAGAAAGTTTGTGAGCATGATCTGTTTATCTGCACTGGGGTACACTGTTAGAAAAATGAAACTTTAAAATTGCTTTTCAGTAAAATTTGTCGTAAAGAAGTAAATTGCATTCCAGATTTTAGATTATTTTAATATTCCTAATTATATATAATTCTAGCATTTTGAAATTGAAAGAAATTGTTATGATTTGTATTGTTCTAAAGAGATATATAAACAATACACCGGAAAAATGCCATGCAATGCAACAGAAAAAAAAAAGTTAAATAGCACAAAAAAGTTGAGAAGTATTTCACATGAATAAGATTTTAAAAAATTAAGCAGACGAAAAAGTACTGCAATTTTACAGTGTACTCATTTCATTCTTTTCGCTTGTACGCAAAATTTAAAGGGGGAGAC
Source organism: Dioctria linearis (assembly GCA_963930735.1). Lineage (NCBI taxonomy): Eukaryota > Metazoa > Arthropoda > Insecta > Diptera > Asilidae > Dioctria > Dioctria linearis. The sequence goes on along the minus strand of OZ005742.1, from coordinate 233,399,355 downwards.
GACTCGTACCTGGTGCGCATCTAGGGAAATTATCAACAGGAGTGTGGGTACTCAATCTTCCGATGCTTCGCAAATCAACAGCGATAGTAGGTTCCTCATTTAAAATTGGAAAAAAGGAAATGATCAACAATACTGACACGATGATTTAAAATGTAAAAAAAAATAAAAATAAATTGTATTTCTCTCGATTAATTATTATACATATAAATTAATTATTAATACAAAGATACAATACCAGTTGACTTAGTCGATTTATATAATCCGTAAGATTTTTTAAATCCATTAAGATATTTGAATAAGATTTAGGGAATAATTATTGGCAGTACCGTCATGATATCCCAAGTAATAAATATAACCATCAAGTTCACATAAATTAAACTCATCAACAACATCGTTAACACAAATTTCTTTGGTAAATTTGTGTGATCGAGTGTCGAAGATATATCTCACACAATCGAAACAAAACGTACACTGCCATGAATACCTCGAAAATGATTGCAAACAACACTCCATTACTGTGAGACTTTTAAGTGTCGCCTCCAATGACATATAACGTTTCCATTTACCCCAGTTAATCCGAACTCATAATTTGCCTTCCTCATTTTAGGACTGTAATCCCATTCTCCTTTGCCTGAATCGAAAAATTTCTACAGTTTTGCTATGAATTCCACTACATACCCAGATTATGTTGTCAAAATATGAACGCTGATGAAATTGCTTCTCTGTTTTAATTGATGAAAACTTTTCCAGCAATTAGAGTGCCAAAGGGTGGATCCAGACATCGCGATCGCCCCCATCGCCCTCTATAAACGCACTTGCCATCAGTTGTGGACCGCTCTGTATAGTTTTCTCTTTTGGTTTCAGCATGAAAATTTCATTAGCATTCAGATATCGCCGGAGTTCTTTATTTATATAATTTAAGTTTTTTGATCCCGTAAGCATAGTAAATTTGAGTCTCACATAAGATAGACATTATACACTTCTTGCTGGTCTTACTGATGGTGTTTTTCATATAAAGTCGCTTGAATTTTGTTCAAACCAGGGACCGAATCAGTTATGACTTTTTACGAAAAAAGCCAACTTTACCTGTTATTCCTGACCGGTAATAATTTGAAGCTAAAAACCAAGCTGGAAACGCTTTTTTATTTTATCTGGCAAAAATATAAAGCCAGCTGGGCTTTCTATTTTTTCGAGCTGGAACTAACAGGTTTTGAAGTCGGAAGTATAAAAAGCCAAGCTGGGGGTGATTCTGATCTCTTTGTCGTAGCTTAGGCGTGTATTTTTGTCATATATTTTGATATTTCACCTCAAATTTGTCGTACTTTTATATTCACCATATTCATTTTAACTTATCCTTGTCATCAACACAAAATAAACTAAAATGAATTGCATGAATGTCAGAATACATGCCTAAAAGTACGACAAATTAGTCAACTGCTTCCGAGGATGTGACAACAATTTTATATTGTGGTAAATTTATATTCTACATCTAATTAGAGTTATACAAGTGCTTAAATTCGAAATAATATTTTGATTTTCTAATGCGAAGTGTCATTTTCAGTTTATTCTATGTAATGCAAGGCTTGCTGAACTGGATAAAAACACGAAAAAATCAGTAGAAAAGTTCATGTTATTTAGGCGTATATTTTGACATTGGAGGGTGATTCTGATCTTTTGTCGTACTTTATGTCAAAATATACGCCTAAATGAAATAAACTTTTTTACTGATTTTTTCGTGTTTTTATCCAGTTCAGCATGCCTTGCATTGCATAGAATGAACTGAAAATGACACTTCGCATTACAAAATCAAAATATTATTTCGAATTTAAGCACTTGTATAACTCTAATTAGTAGAATGCCATTCATAGAATGTAGAATATAAATTTACCACAATATAACATTTTTGTCACAACCCCGGAAGTAGTTGACTAATTTGTCGTACTTTAAGGCATGCATTCTGACATTAATTCATTGCAAATTCATTTTAGTTTATTTTGTGGTTGATGAAAAGGATAAATGAAATGAATATGGTGAATATAAAAGTTCGACAAATTTGAGGTGAAGTGTCAAAATATGTGACAAAAATATACGACTAAGCTACGACAAAGAGATCAGAATCATCCCCCAGCTTGCCTTTTTAACTCCGGCTTCGAAATCTGTTACTTCCAGCCCGAAAAAATAAAAAGTCAAGCTGGTTTTTTTGTTTTTGCCAGATAAAATAAAAAGCATTTCCAGCTTGGTTTTTGTAGCTTTTTTAATAAAAAGTTAAGTTTTCAAAAGCTTTGCAGGAATCGAAACGGGTTTCACGAGACATCTTTTGGTATATTCCACAAAATTCCACGTTCATGATTTATCCCAGCTTTTTTTGTTTACAGTTTTCAAAATAACAGTTATTTTCGGTCCCTGGTTCAAACACCATAATTTCCTGGCTGGACAGCAATTCTGCCAAATTAAATGGTTAAAGAAATTTTCGGGGAATGCTAATTAGGTAGGCTTAATACATATAAAAAATTAAATTAAATATTTGCAGGGAAACTGAATCTGAGATTAATTACCCCGGCTATGATAATTTTCCCAACATACTACTTTTCATCAAATTACCCGCCTTTCGCTTGTACTGAAAATTCCTTAGTGGTATAATTTTAACTTTTTTGAGAATAATTTATGACTAAAAAAGAAATACTAATAAATATAACAAATAACTTTTAAAAAACTATCTGGAGTTTTCCATATATATTTAAATATTAAAATTATATTACATTTGTGTATAAATTTTAAAAATATCATGGTACACAAAGAAAGCAAAGTCAAAGCAAAGTAATTTATTTAAGTATTTTGATAAACATTAGGAGTTCCAAATTTCATTGTTATTCACTGTAGTGTTAAAACTAAAACTGCCCAGGGGCTAGATTCCGCAACTGTGAAATATTTGCTAGTGCACACGATTTAAAAACTCATCGTGAGGGAAAGTGTACCTACACTTAGTAAGTGCTGAATGAAAATTTGTCTGTGCCTAATGTTGTTTGAGTGAGAAAATAGTCTTTTTGTAGAAGTTAAATTCAGTTATAAGAAATGAGTTACATGAATTCACTAGTATTAAGGCAACTACGGTTTAGAAAAAGGTAAAATAAATAATATAACAAATAATTCTGAAATTAACGCTTGACAAAAAGTCACAGGTACCTCTTCAAATTCACGGGCCAAAATGGCGAGGAGAAAATATCAGTTAAAGTGTACAAAATTATGACAGAAAAACACATTTCCATTTTTGCGGAATCGGAACAAGGTGTTGTATACCAAATTTGTGCGCACGCGTAACTCATAGTCGTGGAATCCGGCCCAGAATCTGGCTTTTTTGTGTACCTTGAAAATTTAAAATTTATACACAAATGTAATATAATTTTAATATTTATTTAAATGCAAAATGAAGGGAAACTCTAGAGAACTTTTGTGATGTATTCATTAAGTGAAGGCGAAATTATTTTCTATTTTTTTAATGCGGATTTAGAAGACTTGAAAAGATTTTTTTTATATTTTCCATTTCATTTGATTAGAGTTTAAATTTTGATTTATTAGAGCTCTAGGGGGGGGGGGGGGAGGTCGCCCTGATCTCCCCGCTATATCCGCCCTTGAGTGTAATCCTACACATATTAAGAATTTATTTTCAAATATTGCATAACTAAAATCTTTTGAAGATTGATTTTTTCTTTTGTTATGATGGTCTCTTCTCTAAAGCCAACAAACATCTTATTTCATGTCAATCCAAATAATCGCTGACATTGGCGTAACTAGAACTTTTTTCTGGGGTTGGGCAGCTACCCCAACTTTCGTACATAGGTTTTAACAAATATTTTGTTTGCGAAGTATACCAGCTCATGAGTATTCCCAGCTTTTGTCCGACATTTTTTATGCATTGCTCTGAGTACTAACAAGATGTTAATATAATGCCTATAGCCAATGAAATTGTATAGAATAAAAAAAACCATAAAATGTCTAAAGTTATAGACAGTATAGAGTACAGTGACCCACAAGAAAGCGTACCCACAAGAAACATAATCTAAATTGTAGAACATAATTTCCGCTAAAATAGCTCTGCACACGAGAAATAAAAAAATTCTTTTAAGAAAAAAAATTTAATAATTCTTCATAAAATAATCCCAGACATCGTGTCACTACTTTTGTAATATGTAGTCTTCCTTTGTGAAACCTTAACTCAGAAAAAAAAAACTAGATCAGCACTTATGCAGGTACGTGTGCACATTTGGGACGACTTTAATAAGAAAAGCTTTTGAGATATGGCAGTCTTTGTCGAGGTTGCGATGTTAAGGTCAGAAGAACAACGAACAGTTTTCAATTGTACAACATTTTACATTCTTTTTTGTAATTCTCGTTGAATGTTACTGAGAACCCGGAGAGAAATGAGCATGGTACATCGCTTATCAGTTAGTATAAGTTATCAGCATTGAATGAATTTTTGGATAACTCTTCAGTCAACAGTCGGCGATCGGGCGATATTTATTGTTTTAGTTAGTTAGTTAGTTTTAGTTTTAGTTTATTGTGAAAATAGATTAGAGTGAAAATGCATTCTTTTCTTTCATCCCAGTGAACCCAAGCGGCACTCATCTATTCCGTACAGTCCACATCAAACGTCCGACGCGATTTAAATTTTTCCTAAATCATAGGAAGCAGTGTTTATTTGGAAAATAAAATAAAATTTGTACGATTTTAAAAGTAAAATAAAAGAAACTCGTGTCGTTTAATTAACAGAGACTTTTGTTTTCCACATCCCTACCTTTGCTTCTCTCATATATTAAGGAAAATAAATCAGAATCCTCAAGTTCCATACACGAAACTGATATGATAGTGACGCCCTGCCTAATGCCCAGTATTTATTCCAAGTACCACTACCAGGACCCATACCTAAAATCTTTTAAATACAAGTACTAGTTCCGGTACTGCTACTTAAATATTTTCAAGTACAAGTTCAGATACTGGTACTGGTACTTATAAGTTTCAAGAGCTTTTAAAAACTCAAATGAGAAATTTTATCGATTTTGTGTTTCGTGGGTACTCAGCCTATCCCTATATTGCATATATAAATATATCCAACATGATAAACGTCGTGCGAGCAGGTGGTGCACTACTTTCCACCATCGCAGGTGCATTTTATACTAGGCATCTTCAACCCATTGGTTGTGACATACGTACATCGATACAATTTTTCGTGAGAAACCGATCAGATCTAGTTTTCCAGTAAATATGGTGGCCGTGCAGGCATCTATTTGGCTATTCCGAAACGTTTTCGCTCCCGCCACGGAGCTCATCAGCGGTATTCCTAATATACAATGAGATATTTTTACCTACTCGGTGCATCTAAGTACACAAATTTGTTACACATTCTAACTATCCATTACGTTAAAGACAATTTTTCAAATATACATGTTTTATACATGTACATTTAAAAAACTTTTATTTTACAATTTGGGTCTTTAGGCATATACGCCGAGTTGTTCTCCCCGACCAACGAATCTACAGCAGTAGGTGATGGTTCGAACTAGCGGATTTTGTTTTAGTTTCAGGACATTTACTCAATAGGTCAACGCGCTGCACGGGACATGGTTCATGCAGGGACCACCATTGCAAAAGCCTCTATTCGCATCCCGCATCAGACCTACATCGTCGTCTTCTTATAAGGAACCTTAATCTTATCGATTTTGTGTTTTTGAAAAATCTATAGCCAGTTGAATAACTGGATGAGATTTCCATTTACGAAATATCATATAATATCGTATAAGCTTTTGCCGTTTTAATTTCTACATAACAAATGTCACATCAGATAATAATTACCTTTGTGTAGCATTTACAAGACCATCAAATGAAAATCACCCCTCCAAATGTGCGCAGGAAGTGAGCGGATTATGGACTTGATTGCCAACCTTCTCAACAAAGGATATTGATTCAGCATGTCAATGTCTGTCCTACAGTTACTCATATATTACGCTAATTTTCTTTCTTTTTTCCTGAGGGCGGTAAGATTTGTTGAGGCTCTGTCGAGTTGCAGATAGCCTCTATTATTAGAAGGCGTATTTAAATAATTTACAAGAGCTGAAGTACTTCGCGTTATATTAAGTACCAGTATCGGGACTTGTACTTGAGAATTTTTTGAGTACCAGCACCGAGATTTGTAAACAACATTTAAGTCCAGGTCCTGGTATTGGTATTAATACTTAAGTACCAATGTACTGTAATATAAGTAAATCACATGTCTGAAGTTAGATACATATTTTAGATCAATTATTTAGGTTTTTATTAAGCACTAATAAAGAGATAGTTAAAGTCTGTATACGCTTTAGTTTACGGTTTTTTTCTGCAAACTTATTTAGCACCTGTTGCGCATTTAGCTTGTTTTTAATTATCTCATTTTCAATGTTTATGAGCAGTGATGCCAGATTAGGCTATCGTTTTACAAAATCTGCGCTTCGATTTTTATGTAAACCGCGACACTGTTTTTTCTGGGCTTTTTGGGCTCTATTTTAAGATATAAAATAGAATGGCAAATGGGTTTTATTCACATTAAATGATTCTTGGATATCTCATTCTAACTAAATAGAAGAGGGGTATATATGCAATTTTCCGTCTATTGCATGCAATGTTTAAAAGACAAGTACCGAGGTACTGGTTAGTTACTGGCTTTGTACCCGAAAATCAAAATTTCATAACGAAATTTTGAGAGCATACTGCATGTTTCGATTAGCAGTGCAGGACGATCTCATCAGGATAGCAATGAAGCTCTGAACTGCCTGCTGTCAACACTCCAGTGAATTCAGATGTCCAAAAGCTGGTGATGGATATATAAAGATTTATTTAAAAATCTAAATATGAAAAATATGGAAAATGGGTTTTATTCACATTAAATGGTTCTTGGACATGTCATGCTAACTAAAACGTAAAATGTTTGGAATATTTTATATTTGTTTAGAAAATGTTCAGTTCACAGCAAAAACAAAAGGTGGCCCAAAATTGTATGGATTTGCAAAAGTGTTAAAATAATGTTCATTTAGAATTTGTTAGATAATGTAATTTCAAACTTCTATGCAAAATTTCAGTCAGATTCAAGGCACTTTTACATCAAAAACAAGAGCCGAAAACGTAAATCAAAGAACTCAATTTATTCCACTTTCTGCTAATTTAATTCCAGCATCATTCTTTTCTAAAGTGTTAGTTGTAAAAACTACCTGAGGTAATACAGACTCCCGCTGCAAAACTTTAGCATTCCTTATATGTAAGCTGGTGCTACTGTGTCGTTTAAGTGCCAAAGGTCCTCCTGTCACAAATAGATATTTCTTGCAAATTTTGCAAAATCATCCTTTTCCAACCAAGCAGAAAAAAATTGTGATTGATATTTTTTCTTTTTAAGTACTGAGACTTCTTGATTAGCTAAAAATAGTTCAATAGCTGGCATCGACGATCGACACCTTAATATGTATAATATTACCTGTTGCTTCTAGCGAAATCTCACATTGCATATCCAAATCCAATAAAACTTCTGAATTTGAATTGTCTTCCTTCTGTCGTTTCTTCATCGATTACCTTTACGCTGGGCTCGTTTTGTTTATTTTTTGATATATATCTATCCATTTTTCTGCCTGAAATCATTAATATTATTTTATTTCTACATTCTACCGCTACCAGACACTGAATATTTATATGCATTGCACCTACAACTGCTTTCTTTTCTAATATTTTTCACTCCGATACTTAAGCAAACTTACAAAACGTACAAACTTAATTGTCAAAGTTCACCACATGAGTCATGACATTAATGCTATAAAATGTATGAGATATTCACCTTGTTCAATTTCTGTATAATTTTCATTCCATCTATTCCACAGTGGCATTGTTTATGCCGTAGGCTGGACTCCGAGTTTCTCAGCAAAAAACTGAGCAGTTGGCAACGGTGCCGTATGGTGAAAATATGAGACGATCACGTACAAAACTTCTCTGTTAAAAAACAGGGATGCATTAAGGGTGTTCAATAATTGATTCATTTATTCACAATTTTAGTAAAAGCTGTAAAGAACAACATAAGAAAAAGTGAAAAACAGAGAAAAATTTAATCTCAAAACTGAGCATTGCAGGTTAAAAACTAAAAAATCTGAGAATTTCACTGTAAAAACTGAGAAACTGAGTTTCAGATAAAACAACTGAGTTTCTCAGCAAAAACTGAGCAGTTGGCAACGGTAAAAGTAATTTTGTAGATACAAGGGCAAGGCCATCCGAATATTGGAAGATACATATTTACAACCAAGTGATAGACAACATTCAAAAATTCGTTTAAAAATCTACCTTTGGCACAGTCAGTTGACTAATTTCCAAAGCTGCACCTGAAACATGGTGAGGCATTTGTAGAAAATTATAAAAATGTTTTCAATGTAGACATTTCCAACTTACAGGCTAAACAAAATTAATAAATAATATGTTCCAAAACAAAAGCATTGTAGTAAAATTGGAAAGACTGAAAATAAATTAATAAAGACTTCTGCCAAAATTGTATACAAGTAGAAGTGGGTCTTCCTGTCAGGTCGGCCGACTGTGATCGGAGCTTTTCGATCGAGTTAAATCTTGGTTAAGAGCAACTGCTTGAGGAGTGGCACTCATACATAGTGATGCCAGATTATGTCAAGGACTAACCGCCCAAATGAAGAAAATGATCGCCTAGAAGGCGCCGAAATATTTGTTTTTAATAAGGTTGAATTTTTGAAAAAGGGGTGGCTATTTGATTAGTTTTTAACGATTTAATCGACTGTAGATTGTATTACACTAGAAAAAGTATACCCGCGCGATACTTTTCTTTACAAAAAAATTGCCGCCAAATCAAAAAATTGGCGCTCCAGGCTCGAATTTTCATTTTAAAAATTTTATAATAAATAGAATTATTCAATTTTTTAAAACTGCTTTCACTGGAATAAGTTGATAGCTAAGCTCTCTTCAAATGAAAAAAAATATATTGTCAATTTAAAAAGTTATGAAAGAAATATTGAAACGATTTTAGTAACAGTCCACCTAACCACACCAACAGCCAAAAAATCACTATTTTCGATTTGAGTGGCTGTAAACATTACTGAAGGCACTTTCACATCAAAAACAAGAACCAAAAAAATGTAAACCGAAAAACTCAATTTATTCCACTTTAAAACAAGATTTTTGGCCTAATGATTAAAATCATGAGAAATATGATAAACTAAGAATTTTACTGAGAAAATAGTATATTTATTTCAGATTTTTAAGAAACACACAACTTTTATGTTTTATCAGACGAACTTTTCAGCCGAAAAAGTTTATGTTTTTCTTAAAAATCTGAAATAAATATACTATTTTCTCAGTAAAATTCGTAGTTTATCCTATTTCCCATGATTTTATTAAGCATTGTGGAGCAAAAATCTTGTTTTCACTAGCCGTAGAGCATAATATTTCTTTTCTTGCTATAGACCATATTACGGCAGTAATAGCTGAAATTTCAAAAAATTCTGCAGTGGTTAAAGATTTAAAGTGCAAACACACTAAAACAACAGCTATAATTAAAAATGTTATTGGTACAGGATATTTTGATTATTATATATTAAACGAAAAGATATTCTCGATCTGTGTTGATGAATCTACTAATAAAACAACTAAGAAACACTTAAGTGTCGTTGCTAGAGTTGTCGTTGATTATAAAATTTTTGATTTGTTTTTGACATTAATACCCGTCACTGAAGGTACCGTTATATGAGCACATAGTTACTTTCTTCGATACTAATAGTATCAATTTTAGAAATAATTTGATAGGTTTCGCAGCTGATGGAGCTAATGTTGTTACTGGCAAAATTCATTCAGTCGCTCAATTATTGAAGAAAGACTGTCCAAATTTAATTATTATTAAATGCGTTTGTCATTCATTTGCTCTCTGTGCTAATTATGCTGCTTCATATATTCCTGAAGAAGTGGAAGCAATGCTTATGCTATGTTCAACATAGCTCACAAAAGCAGGATGAACTCCGAAAAATCATGTAAATACTTGAAATTAAGCCATATAAATTATTACATCCTTGTTTAACACGATGGTTAGTTTTAGAATTGGTTGTTAACCAAGTGTGCAATCTATTTTAAATACAATAAATAAACCAGAAATAACAGAAGAATTTAATAAAAATTTCACACATTTTTCAAAGATTTGACTTCAGAGATCCCACCTTAAGGAGTTTAAGTATCATAAATCCAGAGAATATAATGAAGGACCAAAATGAAAGTATTTATAGTCTTGACAAAAACTTTCCAAACTTAGTAGCAGATCTACAAAAGTTGGATGATGAACGGAGAGAGCTGCGAGTTTTTGATTTTAGTCCTTATAAAGATCTAACGGATGAGGAATTCTTTAAAAAGTTATCACTTTCTAAGAGACATGACGATTCTTTAATTTTTCCAAAACTTTCTAAATTCTTTTTTGAAATGTTATGCCTTCCTCATTCTTCTGCTAATGTAGAAAGGGTATTCTCAGCAAGTAACATCAATAAAACAAAAGTAAGAAATAAACTCGGCACAGATACCCTCTGTGGAACTCTTATTCGAAAGATTACTTGAAAATAAGAAACATGAATTGCTTTAACGCGAAAGGAACTAAAAATATGTACCAATTATTAAATCAAAATATGTATGATTTTAAACGAAATAAATAAAGCTGTACTTTTGATTATTATTATTTTTTTTTTGTAAAGACAAGAATGTATCTAAATGTTAACTCGTTTTACAATTTTACATTTCATAGTAATAGGAAAAGTCTGTGGAAAACATGGAAAATCGGGAAAATTCATGTTATATAGGATCAAGTTGGAATACAGCAAAAAAGCGCTGTTTAAAATATAATTTGAATTTCAGAAAACCGTTGCAGTACTTCAATGATTTGATACTCGAAAAAATTTTGTTTTCCGATCGGCAAATTGTTTTAAAATATCTCCATGCAGCACGTAATAACAATTTAGTTAACGTAAAAAAAAACAAAATAAAATAATTAAAAAAGGAGTTTTCAAACAAAACTGAGGCCAAGCCTCATGAAAAAGTAGAAAATAAACTTTTCTTCACACACAGAGGTGGACTCAGATTTTATTCGCTGACAATCACCGATATATTTCAGTATGATCAATCAGAGGTAATAAGTGATTTGATTCATGAAGAGAAAGAATATTCAAGAGAAATGTCTCAATCAAAAAATCTGAGTTCACCTCTGTGTCTGAAGAAAAGTTTATTTTCTACTTTTTCATGCGGCTTGGCCTCAGTTTTGTTTGAAAACTCGTTTTTTACTTATTTTATTTGTTATTTAATTTATATACTGGATTATATTTATGTTTTCGTTTTCATGATAACTAATAAAAGAAATTTAGATATGATTTTTCATTTCTCAGTTTTTTTCGCAACTTCTCAGCTTTTTTCTCAGGTTTTCTGAGAGATTCAGTTGGCAACGCTGCTAGAATGGACTTTATCAGAAAGTCTTTTCCGCTCTCCCGTTGCCTTCTCCTCTTCGAAACTCGAGTAGGTTCTAGACAAATTTAATGTTTTTCTGTGAATTTCTCGGTTCCCGGAAGTATTTATTGTCGAGAGTGCGAATATAGTATTATTCCATAATATAACGTAATAAGAATATTACTTTCTTCCTTATAAGGATAATCAGCTGTATTACTCAATCCGTTGGGATTAGAATCGAAAAAGCTTTAAAAAGCTTTTTTTCCGGAAAATTAAACAAAGTTTTATGAAATTTTCAAAATTTCATTGATATCAAAGGTTATCAATTAAAATTTCCGCACAAACTGTCAAAATAGTTCTGCATTAATTCTCCTACGGATCACGCCCTTGTCAAAATTCAGTGGAATCAGAGCACTCAGAAGAGTCTTTAAAAATTTTAATAGGTTTTCTTGAAGAAAAGAACGCGTTAAAGCCTTTTTGATTCTGATCCAAATTACGAATGTACGAATTAAAGAATGTTTTTGGAAATTTTCATAATTTCCTGTTGATTCGGAGGGGGGGGGGGGGCACTGCGGCCCCTACCTAGTTACGCCAATGATCGCTGAGCGGGTTTGCGAACTATGTATACGATGCCTGGCAACTTCTTTATACTTTTGCTTAGTCAGTTTAGCAATCTTCTGCAAAAGCTCGGCATTCTCTGTAAAATCATCATTTAAGAAAATGCTCTTAAGGATAAATTCCTGCTTTGATTCAGTTTAGTTAAATAAGTAGACAACTTTCGAGAATACTTGAAAAAAGCTAGTTCTAGTTTCAGTAACTTTACATTTAGCTCAATTCCGAACATGTTCAAAGATCCTTTCTTCGTCAGATTGTATAGATGTAACCTGTTAACATGAAGTAAAGATTTCATCTCCTCAATAGTGAAGTCGGCCTTTAACGAGCTTCCGAAAAGAAGATCAGCTCTGCTAACGATATATGCCAATCATTTACTCTCGAAATTATAAATCAGATTATATCTAGCGTACTGCCAATATTTCACATACAGAGGTTTGACTCGTAATTGATTCACTTAAAATTAGTGAGCAGATTTCAATGAGTTCTTTAAGCTGAAACATATCTGCATATTTGATAATTTCCTCGACATCTTCAACACTTTCATCATTGAATTCGCTGGTGTAGATGTACATGACGATTTTCTCAAAGATTCTTCTAGCTGGATGATACATCGTTCATTCTTCTCTTTCATTGGCATTGTTAACAAATCTCTGAAATAGTTGCCAGATGATGATACAATGATTTTATGTACTCCGATTTCGAACCCATGTTCAGTTTCGATAATAAACCACAGAATTCATTTTCCATGCGCAATTCGTTGAACCGCCGTGATCTACTACTTTTTGATATCTTTCCAGTAGAGATTGCGTCGATTGTTGGGAATTAGATGCTTCTACTGTCGCCATTATAAATGAAAATCTATATTGAAAAGAAAAATATTAAAAATGAATTTTATTTGTAGCTGATAGCTGCCTTTCTTTTTTATTGCAGGTTATTATTTTCTTAAGAATTTTTTTTAATTCCTTATTAATTAATTACAGATTACTTTTAGCATGTCTCTTGATTGATTAAGGACGATTGCCAAATGGGCTAAATGCTGGCTAAATCTATTACTTTTCCATTTAGTAAATTTTCGAGCTTGCTAATTCTTCTTCTTCACATTCGTCTAATTATTTGACAAGTGCGGTTTATTTGAAAGATATTTAGAAGTATTTATTTGTAAAATGAACAAATACAAGAAAATAATATTACGGCCATAACTTTCTTGTTTATTTCCTGCAAATCCATCTTAAATGCCACACAATTGCTTTGCTTTTGAAATAAAAGTGACAGCTGAGCAATTGGCTAAATTCCACTTTGGTTTGGCACAGCCCTGGAATTAGCTGGCTAAATTTCCAATGCAAACTGGAATTTAGCCAGCATTTAGCCCGTTTGGCAAACGTCCTAAATTGTGCAAACGAATTTGGTTTTTGTTTTTTCATCAGTGACTTGTAAAACATGGACTGCTTGATTTTTTATTCACATAGGTGGGAAAAATTTTGTTGGTAGGGGTGTGCCACTGACATGCTATAAATGGACTGCTCGTTGAACCAAAAATACGTGAAAGCAAATTGCTCCACTTTCATATTCGCGTCTCTTTCGAGCATACTTTCCCACTGAACTGTAACGATTGGGAACGAAAAATTGCTTGAGGTTCAACGGTATTTCCAACCAAATAAGCCTTGTAAAGAACACTTCCTTCGATTCATAATTAAAATTTAACAATACAAATAGTCCCAAATACTTTTGTGGTAAATTCAGTAAATCCCACTGACATACATATAAGGAAATTCCCAAATAATTTAAATATAGCGCAGTTTACGACAGTTGGTAGCATTGACAGTGAGAGCATACTTTCGGAAATCAAAACTGGTGCCGCATGAAACAGGAGATCACTCAGTCCATTTATATACATGTCAGTGCGGTGTGCCAATTACATCAATTTGAAGTTTAATTTTTGCTTTAATAAATTTTCATATACATAATATTTCTTTCTGAGTCGATTTTTCACCGAAAAAAGGTGTGACACAGTAAAAACAAGCTCAGATTGATGTCGATGTCGTCTGTCAAGCTCAAAGCTAATAATTTTGTTGTTAAACACGCTCAAGATGATGCTGACGTTTTAATAATTGAAACAGCTATGGAGTGCTCATGCATAAATAGAACTGTTGCTGATGGGGAAGACGTGGATCTCTTGGTAATTTTAGTTACATGCACTCTGATTAATGAAGAGATCTTCTTCCCCAAACCAGACAAGAGAAAAGTCGAGCAAAAACTTTACGCATCTAGAAGTTTCAATGATCACGAAGACATCAGGGATCATTTTCTTCTTCTACACGCTTTCACTGGATATGACAAAACGTTTGCTAAAGGGATAAAGGGAAAACTGCAGCTCTGAAAATTTTCGTGAAACGTCAAGACTACGTAGGTCTTGAAATTGAATCTGGCGAATCATCACTCTGCTGCAGTACGTAGCTGCAGCACAAATTTTCAACCAGAGTGATGATTCTCCAGACTCAATTTCTTTGGATGGATTTCGAAACGTTCTAGCTGTGTATGGCGCTCCACATTAAACAAGATGACTTGAAGGCAAACGGTTATATTTGCTTTAAGAAAATCATATAGGCAGAAACAAGTTGGTGAATTTGAGTTTATAACTCCTAACAGCTAACGCAGCTAAATAGCACCTGCATCGTGTTTACTACCAGGTCCAGTATTGGTTAGGAAAACAGCTGAACTGGAGATGGGTATTCAAAAACGTCATATTGGATCCAATAAAACATCGCAACTTCCTGCCCCGGAGCGTCTTTTGAACATGATTTTTTGTAATTGTTCGAAAGGCTGTGGCGTATTGTGCGGCTGTCGAAAGTTGGGCCTCCAATGCTCCGCAGTTTGTGGCAATTGTAGTGGGATATCTTGTCCGAATGCTGCCCAATAAAAGATTCCAAATCGATTCTATTGATTCCGAGAAATCTAGGAATCTCTTACCAGTCCTGTGGGAAAATCAAGAATAATTTGAGAAAGAAGAGGAATAAACTGAAAGAGAATAAGCTGTCTGAAAGTAGTTACATAACCTACCTTAATGTTTTTAAGTTATGTATTTCTAAAGATGTACGAAGAAAAAGATTAGATTATACCTAACCTGACAATCTGAATTTTTCTACGTTAATTTTGTACCGGTGAATATAATTCTATTTATACCCGAATGTCTATAAAAATGTCAAAACGGGAAGATACCACTGTAGTAAATTAGTTAGAGATCGCCAGGTATTAGGAAGTTCTTTGCACCATGTAGTAATTAAATTCCATAGTGCGAAGAGTGGAGGCAGCCATAAGGCAGATCTACTATAGAGAAGGTAGATAAGCAGATCTTCTAAGAGATGCTCAGTGAGCAGATCTCTTTATAACTAGGCGGAGCTATAGTAGCAGATGCCTAGGTAGGGTGAAACGGCACCTAAGACTAGGAGGCACCAGAATAAAAGTTTTGACTCTGTTAAGACTAACTAAGAACTTGTTGTTTATTGATTTATTCCTAGGTAATTTATATAAAAGTAAGTATGCTAACCTAAGCTTATTTTTGCTTGGACCATTACCTTTTCGATAGGTATCTACATGCCCGTGATTTGGGGCACGTTAAGCCAAATGCTTATTTGCACTTATGCGCTTAACTTAAAAGAAAGATGTGACGCAACCACTTGGCTTAGACTCATGAAACCTCGGAGCACCTGGTCTGCAACAGTAAAGCATTGGCCAGGCGGATATTAATGCAAGTCGAACATGCTTTTCCTACATCAAACTACGAGTGTAACCTCAATCCCAGGATGATTCTACACTTTCTTAACAGACTAAACCTAGAAAGGGAGTAAATGCATCATGTTTGACGAATTGACACTGGTTTTCAGAAGCATTAAATCATTAAAGTTAATGAATTACCGTTCTGTTTCTTAAGCTGATACTTACTTATATCTCCTCTGATATTGTGCTTCATATTCCAAGCACTAAGTTTAAAGTTTAACAAACTCATCCTTTCTTTCTACTTGAAACATTGCAGCATATACCCATGATATCTTCAACGAAATCCGCCTCTGATTACCAAATAGTATGTTTCGTTTCTTAAGCAAGGTGCTTGAAAAATCAATGTACATAAATGTATGTACTGTCAGATGAAATATTTCCTTAACCCTTTATTACTACTCGGGATCGAAAACGACCCCAAAAATAATTCATTTATGTTTATCTCTAAAAATAATGAAAATTCTCATCGCTCATTGCTTCAAAGCGTACTAAGGATAACTGAAATTCGTTCGGCGCCATTATAAAAAAGTCGCTGCCTTTTTCTGAGAAATATAAAGGTGCTGGGGTCGTTTACGACCCAAGGGTAGGAATAGTGCAATTGGAAAATTCCAGAAATTTTTCCAGGGAAAATTAACAAAACCCAATGCGGTGAAGGAAAAGTTCACAATGTGTTTCACAGTTTTTACATATTTGTAGTATCTAGTAGTAGTTACCTATACCAAAAGTGGTGTGGACACTTTTGACCAATTGTATCACAAATATAGTGTTTCAAGAAACATACGCCGGTGTGTATTTTATGGCCTATTAAATGCAGAAGGAATAAAGAATCTGGTGAAAACAGACGCACTTTTTAAAAAAAAAAAATTGGTATTATGTCTTCTACGACCATATTTAGAGGAACGTGTTGAATGCAGCAATTTGCCTTCTTGGCTTAAGGACAGGATTGCCGGAATAATTGAAAAGCAAACACTTATTGAAGAGATGAAAATTTCCTCATGGAAAGCGAGCAAGGTGCGCTTCCTGTCCGCAATCAAAAGATAGAAAAATCAACTTGCAATGCGAGAGCCACCAGCGATACATTTGCTTAATACATTATAAAAAAATGTGCTTTAACTGCCTTTATAAATAAAATAAAATGCATAATTAGATGGCATATGTACAATAATACTATTTCTACATTATTAAAACTTTTGAATTTCCTAGTAAAATGGGCTAATCTCACAGTGGGTTTTTTATCGACCCCAGGGTAGGAAAGTTAGGGCTGAAACTATGGTTAGTAATAAAGGGTTAAAAATTGTAATACTTACTATGCTTTTTTGAATAACAATCCGGTTTTTAGCAGGCATATAAGTGGGTGTAAGACAATCGCAGTTCTGTTCTTCTGGCTGCATTCCGGTTCAGTGAGGTTAAGCTCTCTTGAATTGTTTTGTATAATATCTGTAGTTTTCATTTCCGGACAGAAAGGACCGAGGTGTCGAGGCTGTCGTGATAATCTTTTTGTGAAAACAATCTGTCAGCTGTATATAAAACAAAAACGAAAATCTATATATGTCGTAGACACTTGACGTAACTCAACATGTTGAAACCAACATTAAAAAGCCACCTAAAAGTAAAATCTTTCAAAAGATTCTAATTCCAAGTATTTCTAATTGTTGAAACTAGGTTGGGAATGAGACTATGTATACCTACCTACAAGCATGTCAATAAGGCAGTTTTTAGTGAAGACAACAATCGACACATTATGGCTACATTCCACATAAACAAATCCGGGACACAATCCAATGAGAGGAAAGTAACTTGTCTGCGATTAATATTACGCAAATCAAATGGAATTAGATTAAGTCATCTGTGCAGTTAAATGTACCTATTAAAGTAGCAAATTAGCAATATTGCATTAGGTATCCTATTGCATAATTTGTAATCATAATAACTTTAGCTAGACAAAATCAGGAACGGCAACACAAATACTCAGAATTCCAGTTGCTATGCACAGCGTCTAAGGTCAACGGAGTTTTCGGTTGATACCTACCACAGCTGTTAAGGTCAACATACTTTGGTTGCTATGCGCAATGTAAAATAATTTGTTGGTGCCGTGCGCAATTCAGAGGCAATATCATTCGCAGGCCAACTTGAATCTTTCTCTTTTCGCATCCAGCTCTCATAGATTGTGCATAATTTGGAATCGACTTGGCTAGTGGCAGTACCTTAAAATTATTACCAACTTTCCTTTAGTCTGGGTAAAGACTAGAATAAAGAATACTAACATCATAACTTTATCTTGGGTACCGACTGAGATAAAGATATATATTCTGGGTCTCGACTGGAATAACATTCACTAACATAACAACTTTATCTTGGGTACCGACTAGAATAAATACTAAATACAACTTTGCTTTGGGTCTCGATCTCGACTGAAGTAAAGTATCTTGTTCCGGGGAACGACTAGAACAAGATCAGTACTAACACATAAACTTTGTTTTGGGTCTCGCCTGAAACAAAGTATCTTGTTCCGGGGCACGACTAGAACAAGATAACCACTAAATATCTATTTACCAACGCCATATAGCCAATTCCACATTTTAAATTGGTGAGTACATTTTTCGAGTGATCATTTATTATATTTCATATCACGTATCCCATTTCTTATTATATTTATGTATATATATTTGGTGCCATTCCTGAAATGTACCACGATTTATTACAGTGTTGTGTATAACTTGAACTTATATACATAAGTGAAATATAGTTGTTAAGTGACATTATCGAAGTATCTATTTTACGTAATATAACTGAAGTTGAAATCTATTAAATCTAGTTCTGGTCAAGGTTGGAATTGTGTGATTAATAATAATAATAATTTATTCAAGTTGGTTACGTACACAAGATTTACAATCTTTTATCGTACTAAAAAGAAGGTACAACTAGAGGAGTGAGTAATAGAAACATAGCTAGAAGAGTGATTAACAAAGCTAAATTCCATAATTGACTTAAAGCAAGTAACAAAAATAACAAAAGTAGAAGAAATTCAATGTTATAATAATGAAAATGTACTTACATCCAGTAAATATTGATTCTGATTTGCAAATACTCTTAACTAGAACTAAACTATTACTAAAATTTAGAAAAGAAAATAGAAAATAGAAATAGAAAATAGACAGATTAGTAAGTAGCGATGCTATACATTCTTTCGTTCACTCTATAACGCGACGGACTTAATACTCTCTTTGAAAGCACTGATAGAGCCACTAATCTGAATACGAGCAGGAAGTGAATTCCACAACCGCACAGTTTGGACAAGATAAGAATTTTCCATCACGGTTTTGTGAAAACGCGGAATAATTAAGTTTAAATTTCGCTGTAAGGTTGTTAACCCCAAATTTTCTTTCAGGTAATCAGGCTTGCTTTTGTAAATCAAGTTATGTATAAATACAAGAGCTTTACGATTTAAATAAGTATCGATGGAACAACCCAGCAGTCTAAATTTAAAAAGTGAAACATGATCGTGTCTGCGTAGATTAAAGATGAATCTAATGCAACCGTTAAAAGCTACTTCAACCCTACGCTTACAGTGACTGTCCAGGTTCATGTATACCAGGCTACCATAAGTAAAATGAGGTACTATGAGCGCCCAAACCAGTTTCATTTTCATTCCAAGTGACATAACACTAGCAAAAAGCCATAACCTTCGAAGACCAGCATAGACTTTGCTTAACATCAGGTTGACATTTTCACAACACTTCATATCTTCGGTTATAACCACTCCAAGATTTAAGACTTTGCTTCGCACAAGTACTACAGAACCATTAAGATATATTGGCGGAATATCTGCTTTACACAAAGGACCGCTGTAAAACGAAATATACTGGGACTTGGACGAGTTAAGTAATAATCCATTGGTTGCAGACCACTCATGAATTCTATGCAGATTACTATTTACACGTTCAACGCAATCCTCCAGAAGTCCTATGGGTCTACTTAAATATATCTGTACGTCGTCAGCATACAGATGTATCTTTACATCTTTTACCACTTCTGCGAGGTCATTAATAAATAAACTAAGAAATAGTGGGCCCAAAACTGACCCTTGTGGTACACCATTTGATAGCTCTGACGCATCAGATAATCTACTGCCGATTTTTACAACTTGGGATCTATCAGAGAGGAAACTTCCTACTAGACTGATTGTGGATTCGCTGAAATTAAAAACTGTGGAGAGTTTACGCAGAAAAATTACATGGTTAACACAATCAAAAGCTTTAGAAAAATCCAATAGAAGAAGAACACTAAAGAGATTTTTGTCTAACGCAGCTCTGAAATCAGTAGTTATCTTAAGCAAGGCAGTTTCACAACTGTAGTAAGGCCTAAAACCTGATTGCCATTTAGTTAAAAGCATGTTGTCGTCTAAAAAGCTCACAGGCTGGTTATACATTAGCTTTTCCAGGATCTTGCCCAGAAAGCAGATAAGACTTATTGGTCGATAATCGGAGAGTGCTTCAGGCTGTCGCTTTTTAGCTACTGGGAGAACTTTCCAGCTGTGAGGGTAATTAGAGTACGTAATGCAGGAATTAATAATATGTAGAATATAGGGATAAATAAGAGGAAGTAGAAGTTTAATAAAACAAGGAGGTAAGTTATCTGGACCACTTGCATCAGATTTAATAGAATAGATAGCTTTAAGCATTTCTTCTAGACTTACGTTGCGGAAACTAAAGTCACTTATGTGCTGATCACTGATAGAAGCAATGATTGAACTAGTATCGGAGTCAATATACGGTCGAGTAGGTAAACTAACATTACACTCCTTACGATCTTTACCAGTAATACCAAATTTTCGCAAATTCTTCCATAGGAGCTTGGGTTGGAAAGTGGGGTTAAGCTTGGAGCCTAAGTATAAACGCTTAGACTGTCTAATAGCTGAGGTAACTTTGTTACGAGCAATTTTGTATAAACATCTCGACCGGTCGGTATTGAGCCGTTTATATCGCCGGTATAAGTATTCACGCTCCGCAATTAGAACACTTATTTCTCTGGTGAACCACGGACAGCCGCCGTAGCGTTTACGCCTGCTTACTACTGGCACAAATTTATCATGGAGATAGCTTGTTAAAGATGTGAATATTTCCACATGTTCGTCCACAGATGGGGAAATATAAATATCATTCCAGGGTAGAACAGGACATTCTTCAAACAAACCATGCACATCTATATTGTGGTAGTCACGGTACGTAAAACTATTGCAGGTACGATCTGAGTTCAAGGCAATATCATAGCATAAATAAAGAAAATCGTGATCAAACTGACTTGGCGAACTAATTTGGCTATGAAACAAGACTTTACTACTATCAGCTGTCATTAAAACATCTAGAAGTGATGGATTGGAGGTGTGAAAATATGTAGGTAATGAATTTATTACGTCTAAATGAATCGACTGTACGCAATTTAAAAATTGGAGGGATATCTGATCTCTGGGGAGAATATTCATATTGAAATCACCACCTACTATTACATTATCATAACGTTGTGTAGCTGACAACAATGCTCAAACTCACTCATGTTGATTTCACTGAAAATGTTAGGTGGGCAATATGCAGCTGCCAAAACACATTTCTCTGCCCCGGTATTTAACTCAACGCAAATAAACTCTACACCACCACTGACAGAAACGTTAATTACTTTTGACTTAAAGCAATCTTTGATGTATGTATATCGCAACACCTCCGCCAATACGATTTATTCTATCATTGCGGAATAAACTAAAGCCAGGAATCGATACCATAGCGGATGGAATACTATCATTCAACCAGGTTTCGGTTACAAAAATTGCACGAATATCACTCTTTAGCAACCAAATACTAATTTCCGGAATTTTATTTCGGATGCTCCTCGCATTGAGAGAAAATATTTTCAAACCTTCAGCCTGCTTACAAAAAACTTTTAACAAAATTCTTACCTTGTCCAACGCCTGTACCAGATCAGCCAAGCTCGCTATCGCCAGAGCCCCTATCAATGCTTAAACATAAATAAAACAATAATGTTATAGTAGTATGACTTAAAGAACGATCGCAATCAACAAACTTAACAAAGAAAAATAAGAAGAAAGAAGATGTTGGTGTAGAAAGAAAAAGATTGTAGAAACCTATGATAAAATTAATATAATACAAGATAACACTGATACCCTGTTTGTTAATGTCCACTATTTTAATTTTTCCCATAACAACTGTTATTCTATTCAGTGCTGCATTAGGTAAATTCATAGTTTGATGTAGCTGGTCCCTGCTAGTGATTTTCAATGGGATGTCCTCCTTGCACTTTTTAATAAAGATAAATCCATTTCTGCTAAAAGCCGAATGCAGTTCCTTAGCATCACGATAACGTAGACCTTCACGTAGCAGCGGATTATTATTAAAAATTATTAAGCTAGACGTGTGAGTGTACAATAAACCACTAACGTTAAATATTCAGCGGCGTTCCTATTTATAGTCCCCGTCGATATCTATATTGTTTTTGAGTGTTCTCATTGGGCAGAACACAGCACTAAATGAAAAGTGTAGGCCTAAGGCACGCACACACAAACACATACGGACACAGACGGCGCGTGTATGTGTGTGTGTGTCGTAGGCCTTGGTGCGACCTCCCGCTTTACCACTCATCCCCCTCCTCCTCCCTCCTAGTATTTGGTTATATCGGCTGGTATTACACTATCGGCGTCAAGGCTTGTAGCAATTCATGAAGTGACTAAAAATTTCAGACACTTCGTGTAAAAACTCATTAAGCGAAAATTGTTACCCTGTCTGCCATCATTTCATGAAGTGCCTAGACTTTTCATGAAGTGTTGAGTTACGTCAAGTGTTTACGAAATATATAAACTAATCCATAAGCAATCCTTTTTGGCAGATTTTTAAGCAAAAATTGAGTAATTGAACTTAAACGTCTTATGGTAAAACAGAACGAAGCGACTAAAGTATATTTCTTTGTAAGAACGTATTTAAATTTTAAATTTCAAAAATCCCTGTAAAAGGTGATCACATTACGAAAGTATGTATTGGTATGTATGGTTACAGAATTAAAAAAATTCTTATGTAAGTTCTTCCCACGCGCCACCACAACCCTACTACTAGTTATAAGAAAATTTGTATGCAAATCCTTCTTATTTTATCGTTCAGATCTTAACAAAATGTTATCTACTTAAAAATTGAATAGCATTTCTACCCTTATTGATTACATTTAACCCTTAAATCCGGGTAAAACTGATAAGGCAACAAAACGATAAGAAATTTTAAGGGGATGAGCATTTTGATTGTTGTTCTTTTCTTTTGCTTTTGTTTTTTTTGCAAACGCACGTAAGTTTATCCTAAATAGGTATCTCTCCGACAGATTTTGCGAACAAAACTTTGTTTTCAACTTGACCTTCTTATGGAAACTACTTTGCAGCAATGGTTCTCTTCTCTACTTTTCTACTTTGTTTTGTCCTGATAAAATTATATTATTTGATCCGAGCAGCATCATGGATGGCATCATCAAAACGAAAAAGGGCCGCATTACACAAAAAGGCAAAAGTGAAAATATACATAGATAGGTATTTACCATAGGGAAAACGGAAGGACAAAAAAGTTTATTTTCGGGGGAACACAGGAGACTAATACGTGCGTGCTATGTAAAGAAACATTTTTCTTATCCTGTTTGCTTTCTGTCCTTTATTGCCAGCTGAAGCATACTATAGTCTGTGTATACTTAGCAGGATACCATTGGTATATATCTGGAGTCTCCCCAGAAGCTATATATGCTAAAAAAAAAACTAAAAAAAAAAAAAACTTAAGCATCCCTATCAAGACTGAACGTTCCATTTTTAGAGTACCATCATTCTTTGCCTTATCACGGCACAGAACGATTTTAGATTTTATAACTGACATGAAATAAATTTGAACGATTTACGATAAAATCCACACGAAATGTAATAGATGTATGTGTGTACTCTGGATAGGTGGAGTGGAATGGTGACCCAGATAGATTGGACAAGGATGTGTATTAATACGTGCAATCCCTTTGGTGATAGCGCTTATTCCTAATGCTCTGGATTTTACAATACGGTTCGTGATGAAAGCCATTTTAAACTTGTTGTCTCTCTATACGTATGTAGGTCTACTTATGTGATGGAGGTGAATAGCGGGAAGACCAATACTCTAGTCAGAGGGAACTGTTGCATTTCATGTGCTTCCATCGATATTGTATTCGATACTATGTTGTATACCATTGTGTAGATGGGATTAAGAAAAATTGAACAAATGGGGCCCGAATACCACTAACTCGAGGCTGGCAATTCAAATTACTCAGAATTGAAACAATCAAAGACCGAAAAGAAAAATTATTTTGGAGTTGCTATGTGTAAGAGACATATGGTGATATGGTGCACACACATGCCAATTTATACTTTAGGGGTTAAGTTAACCTATACAGATATTTATAATTAAGAGAGAAAGTAAAAAGATGGACATCAATCTCCAGGATGAAAAAGATCTCCTCAACTCATCTCAGTATAATCAGTCCGTTACCAACGTTGAAGCTCCTAAATCAACGGACTTAAGACCATAACTTTCTGCTTCGGCAAAGAAAAATTCAAATGGCAAATCCACAAATGTCAAACAGAGGAAAAAGCCCCAATGATGGCAATATACTCTGCTGCGAAGAGAGAAGAAAAGAATTTAGAAAGAATAATTCGACTACTACGGGCACCACCTAGTATTATTCAGGGCAGAAACAGAGGACCATATAAAAAGCATTATTTCAACCCGTCCCTCAACCTCTACATATATTTAAGAAAAAAAGCTAAAATTGAATGGTTAGAGTTTCTTCCCACTTATTATTTATCTTGAGAACGCTCTTTGTACGAACCACTCTAAAGGGAATTGCAGATCGTAATCAAGGAACCAGAAAACCTGAATTCCTAGGATGCACACTCAGACCAGGATGAGTAGTCCTGATCTGAGCCAGTCATGATAAAACACCATGGCTGAAAGTGCCAATCTTAAATTGACCGAGAAAGTAAAATATCAAAAAAAAATATTGTGCTTTTCACTCCAGCGATCAGAGAGGTCTCATCAGTATGGTTATTTCTGATCGCCTACCATAAAAATTCAATGATGGAGGTCACACTAATTGCCCATTTAAATATTAAAGAAAAAAGTGTGAATTACATGGTAGAAAGATTACTCATTACAATTTTCAAATTGGGTGATAGTCCGCCCTCTTTGCCTTGCCGTACATGGATTAACCAAGAAGAATAATATGAGGAAGATTTCTTGTCCAAAAGACTGAAATTTATTGAAAATAATTTCAATAAATTTGCAAATTGCGTTTAAGTACAAAAAAAATGATTGAACTTCCATGGTAGGCAATCACAAATAACCATCCTGATGACACCTCTCTGGTCGCTGGGCCGAAAAGTTCAAAATTTTGCATTTAAATGAAATTTGCAAATATATTGGAATTATTTTCAATAAATTTGAGTCTTTTAGACAAGAAATCTTTCTCGATAAAATTTCATACCCTGAGTTATTGATTACTTTGCAAAGAGTTCTAAGAACTCCACAGATTCATTGACTACATCAAGAGTCATAACAAGAGGTTGAAACGACCGCAAGTATCGTCATGCCCAAGTAAGTCCATTCGACGTGGTTATAGACGGATCTAAAACAAAAAGTGGAGTTGGACTAGAAATATATGGCCGCCAAACAGTTACCATGATTACATGCATAGTAGAAAGATTGAGTCGAGATTGAGATTAGTGTTTTTGAGCACACAGGTTGAGAGTTTGAGTTGAGAACGGGTCCAAATATAGTTGAAGGGACAGTTCAACATAACATTTTATGTATGGTACTTTTGTGATGGAGTTATAAAAGTTATAAATTTTGTTTGAATAAACAAAATAAACTTACAATAAATACACAACCTAACAAAACTTTCGAGTATCGAGCAAACAAAATAAATCCCAACTGTTAGCTGCCAACTCGACTACACAATTCGCGTTTATAGAACACCATTTCGACTCAATTTCAACTCGAGCCACGTACATATACATGGAGTTGAACCCAATAATAGCTGAGGTTCAGCGGGCTCGAATCGGTTCGGTCGAAGCGGTGGTTAAATGACTAAAATTTCCAAGATTAAACATTTAAAATATTATGAAATATTTATTTCAATGAAGATTATAAAAATGAGCGTGAGAATCATGCATAAAAAAACATTTTATTGTGTATTTGCGTTAACCAGATGAATTGCTAGAGTCTTCAAAATTATAGCTTATCAAACTATGTAAAAAAATAAAGTGCTCTGAAAAAACAGTCGAACACAGGATTACAGTATATTTCATATAATAGAACAACTCTGTCAAAACTCTCAAATGAGTAGGATGCTTCTGTAATGTGACTATACTTTCTCTTTCAACAGCTTTCACTAATCTACGAGTTAATTTTTAATACAAAGTTTTCAATTTAAATCGAAACTGGGAGGAAGAAAGAAATCTGATCGCATGCTTATACTTGTGCTATGTTTCCTCCAGCAAAGGGATAGGAATAGAATGCAATGTACTGGGATTTACTAGGGTTAAGATCACTGACATATATAATATGGACTGACTACGTTAATGGAAATGCACTGCAAAAAGTGGGCTCACTTTTATATTGCTGACTCTTTCGGTCTAAGGACCAAGTACCAACTGAGGAGAACTGTAAACAACAAATAAATAAATGGGTCCGTCGAAATAAATGTTTTTAAATTAATTATTTAGGGTTATTACTGATAAAATTGTTTTACCAAAGGCAATATATTCATAAGATATGAATCGGAAGTTCGAAACGTTTTATTATAATCACTTTTCGAGCTGCGCGCTTATTTTTTCAACTTCCCGCCAATGATTTTTTCAATGTTGGCACCGGCGTAAGAACTTTTATTGACATAAGCAATCGAGCCCACATGAAATAGAAAGTTAAGCAGTCCATATTATATATGTCAGTGGTTAAGATTAAGAGAATTTTCACTTGACCACAATCTTCGATGAGACCTTTGAGACGACTCAAATAAAGCTGGACATCATCTGCATATAGGTGGGTGGACATTCACGGCATGCGTCTCTTATGGAAGGAATAAAGGGCCAAGAGTAGATGCCTGGGGCACACCACAGGAAAAGATCTGAGCAATGCCCATTGTTCAATATGAGACATAGATGGGCCAATTGGTATAATAGAGGAGGAGAGGATCTATGACTGGCCTATGCGCAACTACATAATTTTAAATATAAGCTAGTTGCTATACCACTTTTATTATATATTATGATATAGTAGATGTATCTGGAATCATTTCTGTGTTGTATAGAGTATAGGAGATGTCGTTATTTGTCAAAGATATGATAAGAAATTTAATTAAACGAATCAGAATTTTCTGGTAAATTGTTAGCAATATCCAGTCAATGAATTCTTTTATTAGAAGTTTTAAAGGTGGAAATATCATGCGAAATACAAGTACAACAGATGACGACGTATCAAAGTATATTTAAGTTCATGTTCCAATGAACAATGGTTATAATTGCCTACCTACATATCATCTATTGATAATAGATTTGTGTCGTAATTTAAAATTTTTTCGTGATAAAACTCTGGCACAGTCATTGATTTCACCAGACTTCTGAGCAAGCGGAACTGTGATTCATGAATTTGTAGCCGGAAGTAATTTTTTAGGAGGGAAATCCCATCGTAAGAAACCGGCAAGGCATTAAAAATCTATCATCAGAACTAAAACCTCTAATGTTTATTTTAACTCTTTTTATCGGACTGTGACATAGTGACTTTCACTAAAACTAGTCTTTGTGCATCAATTTTGGACAAGAAACTTTTTTCTGAGGAGTTTAATGTTTTTCTACGTGATAGACATCAGGATCAGCTGCAGTGCCCAGTTGGTGCTGGTGTTTTAATTGCAACTAAGAAAGATTTCCTTGTTGAAAGCATTATTATGAATGGATCTGGTTCCTTGGAATTCTTATGTGTCTCAATTAAATTTTTATGCTTCGTGGTTTTATATTATAGTTCTGTATATATTTCCGGAATCTAATTCTGCTGTTTACAAGGACTATCTTAGCTGAATCAATTCGGTTTTTGAGATGTCGAATTCAAATGATGCTATGGTTAATATTGGAGATTTTAACTTGCCTTCTAAATATTGGACTCCATCGCTTGTGGAGGGCTCTTTAATTCCAACAGAGTGTACATCTGTGGCGGAATGCGATACTCTGGATGTGCTATCTTCTTGTAGGTTTAATTAAATAAATGGCATTCGTAATGTTCTCGTTCATTGGATCCTATAGTGGGTGAGGTTCCTGATCATCCAGCTCTTGTCATATATGTTGACGATGCTTATAGTGCATCTCCTGATTATTTTTTGGATTTTGATTTTGGTAGAGCAGATTTTGAAAAATTGAAGTTGATACTAAGCAATATTGATTGGTATATTTTGTTTAAAGCTTTAGATGTTGATTCTTGTTTATTAATTTATTATAAATTAATTTTTAGCTGTTTCCTTGATGCTGTACCAATTCGTAAAGCTAGGAACTTTAGTTGTTTAGTAATTCTAAATCTATGAATGATTACCACAATTATTAGCGTCTTAGAAAACAGCTTCAGGAGGAAGCTCAAACGGCTTACATTTCTTACATCAATAACGTCCAAAGTAATATTAAATACAATCCTAAGCATTTTTAGAATTTTGTTAATGTTAAGCATAACAGCGATGGTTATCCCAACAGCCTCTCCTTTTTGAACACTTCTAAGGTACGTGCGGCAAATAAAGCCCGGAGGGTATTAAAGCTCACATTTAAAAATTCCCACTAAAATGAATCGCATCAACCTCATACTTTATGCGCACATGCATTAAGTCGACACGAACACCGTCGACGGGGCTTCTGGCAGCTAGCGCCGCCATGTTGACAGTAGCGAACTGTACGTCACTGAGAGGAGTATGACTGCTTGGAATTATAATTTTCGCCTAGACAAAATAATAAGTTCCGTTGTTTAATTGCTATTTCCACATGCAGTAACTTGTTTAGTTTGAACGTTAGGTAATGTAGTTTTCGATTTCGTTGTGTTGTCATAGGTGTTATAAGGCCCACTGGAGTAGAGCGTGGGCCTTATTACCTCCTAAATTCTCAATGAAACTAATGTTCCTATATATAGGATTATGATTGTGACATAATTTTTGTTCCAAAGAATGAAGACTGTTTTGATTTACTTTCTTGTATGTTAGGAAATTTATAACTAAAACTGTTTTGGCTGAGGGGTATAAAGGCCCCTTTTTATTTTTATTTGAAATTAATAAAAATAACCGAATTTTGTTGATTTTCTTAGTTTTAACAGGGTTAAAGGGAATCATTCCTCTGATTAAGATTTTGAAAAAGGTAATGTTTGTTTTGGGTCTTATTATACTGTGGTAGTAATAAGGTCCTTGGAAAAGGTTTTATAAAACTGAATTATTTTTTCCAAATACCTGCTTCTCTTATAGTTTTTCTATTTTTTTAGTTGTGCAAATAAATAAACTTCACTGCATGTTCAAATTAGGTGGCCCTTATTTGCCGCATGTACCTTAGACATGAACCGTCTCTTATATCTAGCTATTTCGTGGATTGTTTTTCCAAGTCTTTTAGTGTCGACAATAGGAATGCGAACGATTTATTTTATGTGTCGGCTTGCATTAGACATGCTCTAGCTTAGATATTAATATTCGGTCTATTAATGAATATATGTTATGTGCGCATATTCGTGAGTTGAAGCAAAGAACATCTAACAAAGTTAAGTTAAGTTAAGTTCTATGTTCTTTGGTTGAAGTCTTCCTGTTCTGTTGGACAGGATGGTATTCTTAGCATTGTCCTTAAACAATAGTTTGATAGTCCTTCGCGGCAGCTGCTTTATTTATTTAATTTATTTTTGTTAACGGGCGTATTTCCTGTTGCTTGAAAATTTTCATTTATTTTTCCTGTTTTTAAAAATGGAAGGAGAGACTTGGTTAGTAATTATAGACCAATTGTTAAATTGTCTGTTATACCCAAGATTTTTGAAAGCATGGTTTATGAACTGCTGACGTTCGATTGTAACGCATTAAGGGGGTCCTCTAGTTTCTCGGGTCGAAAAAATCGTTTTTTTTTCATAAATCACATCTAAAACATGTGTAGAAAATGTGTGCCAAAGGATTTTTCGATATTAGAAGTTGTTCACAAGTCACGGCCCTGGAACGGAGCAGGTATACGGAGCGCGAATTAGGCCCGAGTAAAGGGGCGCCGAGACCGTTGACAGACGCTTTCGAGTATTGAGTGATGTTGTAAAACAGGCCCGAATCGCAAAAAAACGGGAAGACGGAGCAGCTCTGCGTGACTTCCAAGAAGAAGCGGAGAGCCTATTGTATGGTCCAGGCATAGCAGATTGACGGTGAGATGTAATTTTTAGTATAAATCACATGCGCGAATTTTCAAACGCGTTTTTCTCGAAACACCATTTTTCGAAACGTTGACCACGATA
Source organism: Dioctria linearis (assembly GCA_963930735.1). Lineage (NCBI taxonomy): Eukaryota > Metazoa > Arthropoda > Insecta > Diptera > Asilidae > Dioctria > Dioctria linearis. The sequence continues at coordinate 233,368,918 of OZ005742.1, read as the reverse complement.
TTTCAGAAATTACTGCACCGATCTTTCTCAAATTTATACAGCATCTTTAATATGTTATAAGCCAGCGATTGAACTAGAATTATCATGATTGCTTCGATAGTTTTTTTTTCTACGAGCGAAAAACTTAAGAAAAATTGAGTAAAAAATAGCATGTAATTTTCAAAAGTGTATAAAAAACTCAATTTTTGTAATTTAGAATTCACTCTAGTTCAATCGCTAGTCTTAAATATGAAGATTAGATTGCCGTTTGCTTTTTTGATTTCAGATAAGCACAACAGCCGCAATCTTGGTCACCGTCAAGCACCTCTTTTACTTGATGTCTTCCTGTCGGCCACTATAACTTTTATTCTATTATATATTTTGACTTCAAAAAATTTGTAAAGCTTATTTAAATGTTAATAAAGATTATGCAAATACAATGAGATTGATTATTTCGATGGTTTGCCCGTAAGAAATTATTGAAAAAGCCGTAAAAAAATAGCCGAGAAACTAGAGGACCCCCTTAATTATCTCAAAACAATATGGCTTCATTAAGGGCAGATCAACATCATCCAACTTGACAGTTCTAGCATACTTTATTGCTAACACCCTTGAAAGGCGATTGCAGACTGACTGTGTCTCTACCGACTTTTCCAAAGCCTTTGACAAGATTTCTTCCAGAGTGCTGCTGCTTAAGCTTAAGCAGGATCTCATCTTATTTGAGTCGTAGAAATTTGAAAGTCCTCTTCAGAACGTGCTTTCAAGTGTTGTTTGTACGCCGTTTGGAGTTCCACAGGGAAGCCATCTTGGTCCCTTTTTTTGTCTTGTTGTTTGTCTCGTATCTGTGACAAAATTCTCTGAAATTTTAATATGTGCTGACGATGTGAGCAGTTTTAAGCAGGTTCATTCACTGAATTATTGTGTACTGTTACAGAATGATGTATGTGCTTTAAATTTGTGGTGTAAGCATAGTAATTTATTTCTAAATATTCTCAAATGTAATTTTATTGTCTTTAGCCGCAAGTTCTCCCCTTTTACGTACCAGTATCATATAGATAATGGTCCTATAAATCTAGTAAACCAGATTAAGGATTTGGGTATTATCTTTGACTCAAAACTTACTTTTTTTCGCCATCTTGATTATAATATTGGGAGAGCCTTTTCAATGCTTGGATTTGGATTAATGATCCGTACGCATTGCGTTCCTTGTATGATTCATTTCTAAGGTCTATACTGGAATACGGCAGTCAATTGTGGAGTCCTTATTACAGCGTATACCTATTAATAGGATTGAATCTGTACAGAAATAGTTTTAACGTTTTGTCCTTCGTCGCATTCCATGGAATAATAGATTTGAGTTTCCACCTTATCCTGATCGTCTAGTTTTAATTAATATGACGTCGCTCCATAGAAGGCGTGAGTTTATCTTGTGTGTTTTTATGCATTAAATTTTGATTGGATTAATAGATTCTCCTGAAAATCTAAAATCTATTTCATTGAATGTTCCCGGTAGAATTTTAAGGTACCGCGATATTCTTTTTATCGAGAGTTATCGAACGAATTATGGATTTTATGAGGCCTTCAGTAATATGTGTAGAGTTTACAGCAAATTTTCAAATTACTTAAATTTTAATATTAATACAAGAGCAATTCGAAATTTGATTCCTTGTAGGGGTTTTGATTGTTTTTATTTATTGCAAAATGTTTTTTTCTGAATTATTTATTTTGTAACTTTTATAAGTCAGATTATATTTATAGATTTTGGTTAAATATTAAATAAATAGAGTCATCAACACAAAAATGATTCTGGAGGCATCTCCTACAGTCTAAAATCTAAGTATACCAATAGTTTGGATCAATGATACCGTCATTTAGAATTCTGGGCATTGAGCTAAATATCACGTTTCGAATCGTTGAATCTTCCCTGGCGAATGTTACGAATCCACAATACATGTGCATGAAGCATGCTACAGCTATTATGAATACCTTAGCAAACTCTACGAATTGGGTTTCAATAATTATTTTTGTAAAAGCATTTTATTTTTCTTGCCTTCAAATATTTTCTACCTCGTCGTTGATCTTAAGTTCTAGCTTGATCTTTACTTGTGAACATTAAAAGGGGAATGCGAAACGTCATTAAACAAGTTGTTTAAAAATTTATTTTTTTAAAGTCTGAATTCTGATCTCTGATCTTACTTGTATTATTACATAGGATATCATAAACTTTCAAAATTCTACATGAAAATTAATCTCAAAGTCAGAAACTGGGCCAAACGATACAAAACTGTTGATTTTCAATGACATAAAATACCACGACAAGTTTTATCCAATCTGTTGTATAAATTTAATCATGGAGGCCATCTTACTATCTTCACTGGTTTCCGAGGAAAATCTACTGAACGCCAGTAGAGTAATATGCCAGTATGTAATATGCAAAATATATACACTCTTGAAGGAGGTAGTAACAAAAACCCTCAAACTCTGTCAGTGGTGGAGCGAGGGGAGGGGTCCCCAGAAGGTCACTTTTTTTAAACATTACTTTCAAATTATGTATAAAATGTAATAAAAATACAATAAAGCCTTTAAATATATAATAGCAGTTCTTAAATGCACAGATGGGCGCCGGACGCGACTTTAGACCCCTATTTTTTCGACTCATTTTATATTTTGGACACCTATGCCCCCCCCCCAAAGCCAAATCCAGGGTGCGTTATCCAGTAAATCGTGCTGGTCCCACTTACAATGGAAAGCGATTTGCTATTTCATGTGGCACAAATATTGTGTTTCTGTATATCACTGTTAGAGCACCCTTTAAAACGTTTACTTACTACATAAAAAACTTGAAAAACTCAACCAATCAGATGAAATTAATTTTACACCCGTAAATCGAATTAAATAAAAAAAAAATTATTTTCTTGTGTCCAAGTGATCTTTTAATCGCTTATACGGAATTAAAGTTTAAACTCAGTGCGACTTCAATTTTTAAAAGTTATTCTTACCTGAATCCTGCATATGGGCAAGAGAGACGGAGCTATCTTTACCTTAATCTTTCTGTGGTGATTGCAACTGTAGCCTACATAAAAACATCAAATGGCATAAGAAAACGTTCAGGAAGCAATATTTTGTGTTGGTAGCTCCAACTCTGCCATAGGGCGAAAGGGAAAACTATAAAACTTGTGCCATTCTTCCCTATAGGAAAATGGCAATACGCTCAGTCTGTTGTTATAAGTCAGTGGATCAGTGATGCCAACCAGACTCTTGGAAAATCCCTGAGTTTCGATAGAAAAAATCCCAAGACTTCCCTACATAATTGGCTTAACTCAAAAATTAAAAAATTAAAAACATTAATTTTATTTATTTATTTAGTATTTACAAGTAATAAAGAATGCATCTTCTAAGATAAAATAAACAATCTCCTGTGAGTTTGATGCAGTACAACAGCAAAATTTAGAAAATATGGACATTTTAGAATTTCGGAACTTTTTGTATAGTATGTAAACGCTTTGCTAGGGGGAAATACAAATTCAAATGCTAAATCGGAGCGTATATTTTCTGTTGTAACTGATGTAAAGACACAAAAGAGAAATAAAATAAGATCACAAAGTAATTTTTGCAATAATTTTACAGTAACAGATGAATGAGCATAAAAATTTAATGCGAAATCTTCCCAGTACAAAACTAATTAGCAATATTGTTTAATTATAAGTTAAAGGTGAACATTTTCCTGCAGCAAATAAACCATTTTGTTTTTTTTTGTAGTTTCGTCCGACCAAGCTGCATATCCTTTACGATTCAAAAATTAGAGAATATATCCTTTAATAAGGATGATAAATGATCAACAATTGAAAATGCGATATTATGCTGCGAAAAAAAGTTATTCAGCGACTTGTACATTCTGTTTAGGCGAACCAGAAAATAATGCGATATTGGTTTAACATTTTGAATTCCACCAATAGATATCTGAGGCTTTTTAGTAGCAGCATATCTCTGCAATTCGCTCTTACCACAAATTTAACGAAACATAACCTGCCAAACCAAAACATGCCAGATCATTTTTCCATTTTTCAATCCAACCTTGAAATGGATTTGTATAAAAAGTAAAAGTAAAAAGCACACTAAAAATATTAAAAACATTTGAATTCTGGATCACAAAGCCATTTTTCTTGAAAGTTTGCTTTTCGCAAGATCATTTCAATATTTTCATTTCTTTTGTGGTGTATCTTGCTGTCGTACTGAACTTGAAACAGTAGAAATGGAGAGGTTTTTTTCCATACCTAACACCATTAAAAAAAATATATCTGAAAGCGAACAATCTGAACTATGGCATTTTTCCAAACTTGAAATTTTCATTACACAACAGAAGAGTAGAGTGGAGGTGGGTATTAAAAGCAAATGTAGGTGGCATTGATATGAAAAATTAATAGCCTACTGCAGCAATTCTCATTCTGGACTAGTGTTTTTTCAATTTGCAGAAGTTCTCTGTAGCTTGGTGCAAATAACTTATTATAAACTTTTAGTGCACAAAATACATATCCCTAGATATCGTCATTTTTGAAACTTTTATCCCTAAATCTCTAAAACCGAAAATTATCCCTATATCTAGGGATAAAATCCCAAATTTGGCATCACTGCAGTGCCTGGTCCTTAACTTAAATCGGTTCCACTCGACTCGCAAATATTATCGCGAATATTTAGTGAGTGAAAGTGAGAGCACGTCGTATTGGAGACGCACGAAAACGAGATGTACCGAATATTCGCGTGAAACTTTCGGTGATATTCAAAAGTCGTGTGGCTTTAGCTTCTCTCTTAGATCATATAACGAAAAAGATAGGCTATGCTGTGTAAAATTCCTGTGCGTCCGTGCGTTCAGGTGTACACACCGATGTGCTTCTCAGCACATCGATGCGCACATCACATCATTGAAAAAGTAGGGATAGCACCTGAACGGTTGGTGTGCACTTCGATTCGAAATGTCAATTTTGAAAGTTCTTTAAGAACAAAACTACGCTAAACGTCAAAACTGCAAAGCGCGCCGGGACACTACGCTACCAGACCGTAGCGTAAAATGTGCACATCGATATGCTGGGGAAATGACAATGCTTCGGTCGCCTGAACGACATGGTGTGTAAAAATGTGACATTATGTGACATTCTGCGTGCACCTGAACGCACGGCGTGAGATAAGCATTTTTTTTCTGACACGGAGGGGAAATGACAATAGGGGTATCGCCTTTTTATTCTTCAGTTTGACAATTCTGATTTATTTCTGACATTTCAGATTTTATCAAAGGAAAGTTCGTGTTTCATTTAGTGAATTTGTGATATAAAATTGATTATAAGTGATTATATACTTAATAGAAGAAGGCATTTCATAGAATCGGAACTCAATTATCGGATTGAAGTGCGCTGTGCTGTGTTGCAGAAACAACCGAAAATATTCTCTTAGGAAATCATTTTTCAGGCAAATTTAATTCTTGCAATAATAAATTATAGTGATTTAAATAAAATAAGAGTGAAATATTTGTATAAATAACCAGCCGTGCCAAAAACATTTAACATTTTCCAATACCGGTTTGTTTGTTTAAAATTGAATTGTCATTGGCGCCTTAAGTCATCGTAGCTATACAAAGGCAACGCCAAAAAATATTATCAGAAAATAAACGGGGCACTGGGAGAATTCGTAAAAATGTAAAAAGTTTTGAAAATATTATAAAATTATAAACTTAAAAATTAATTTAAAAAAGTTGTGATATAATGGGATCTCTTCTATAGAATGTCTTCAATACTTAATAAAGTTTCAACCACTAAATTATTCGCCCGGTGGGAAAATATCGTAGTTTACTACTTCCATGACTAAAACGAAACATCGATGCGGTACTACTACATGCAGAAAAGTGCTTAAGTTTTTCTTCCTCATAGCCTATCCTTTTTGTTATATGATCTAAGACTTCTGCTTGCCTGGCGTTTCAGACCCACACACTCTATCGCACCGGCTTTGACTATTTCAGGTTGTCATCGTGGCAATTCATATGGTTTTAAATTTAGTACAATTGGTTTCATGTACATTTAATTTTGCATATTTTATTGGTTACCTGAAGTTCGGTAATTCCTGCTTTATTACTAGTATTTAAAATAGGTTTTAAGGTTTCTTTTATCTTGAAAGTTTCTTCCACATATAAATTTCTTTAAATAAAATAAAATTCTATAATCAATTAATAATAAAAATAACGTAACTTCTCTTTTTGTATTCAATTTGCTCAATAACTAAATGAAAGATAAAATAAAAATAAGTTCCCTCTTAATGCATTGTCGTGCGTATAATATTCGCAAATTGAAACCTTTGGGAAATAAAAATCGTTCCGCGTAACGAATATTGGCGATAAATATGACATCCTTAAGAAATACGAATTAGGACTTCATTTCTAAAGCAAAGAATAAATTTACTTAAAACTTTTTAATTTCAAGATTTGTTAAGGTTTTTGTTTCTATCACCTGTCTACCTGACAACAAATAGAAAATTAGCTTATGAGAAAAATCAGCACATTTTACTAACCCACATTGCAAGGAACTTCCACATTATTTACGCTTAGAAAACTAATTACCTACAGGTACGTGGTTTTAAATACCTTGGTAACCATCAATTAAGATTCTAGACCCCGTCTTAGGTAAATCTTGGGAACGACGTAATATGGGGAGCACCGCACATACATGGGATTTTGTAAATTTATTGTAATCAAAATATTTCACGTGATCTTATAGACTTGCCTAATGCGACTATATATTGTAGTTTGAGTTACACATCTGTATGTATATATGTGTATATGTGTGTATCTATACATGTTATACTTACGTGAATTGAAGGTACATACTTTCATTTTGGTTTAAGCTGCGGCTGAACGATATGGGGCGGGAGTGTATTAATTACCCAAAAATTTTCAAGAAAGCCTACGTCAGCACCCGGTAACATTAAGTGAAGTGTTTCGCTCAAATATAGTATGATGAAAATAGCAAACCCACACCCAATTTCAAAGGAGTAATTTATTTCACGCATGGGAAACTTCAAATTAACATCTGTTTATTTTTGAGGTTTTCTGAGGAACTATTATGTTCAAGCAGCCATACCTACCCAAGAAGCGTAGTATTTGAAATAAATGCGTGTGTTGGTTGGAGTATATTTTTCATTTCACATTTTTAAGTATAGATGTAGATGCTATTATTTGATTTGATATTGACTAAAGATTTTAAGGAACTTTGTTAAGCTTTAATAAAGTAGATATTAGGGATCCGAACTATATTTACTATCCGAACCGTGATATCCAAGCTAGACACTGCTAATAGTCCCAGTAGTAATGGTGAAGGACCAGCACACAAAAGAAGGACCCTCATAATAAGTAACTTGCGCCAGTGGGAGCCTTTCATCAAGATAATTCAAATACTCTCCCAGCCCTTTGCACTAATATGCGGCTTGATCTCTAATTAAAAAAAAAGGTATAATTGGTTTAAGACCAATAATATTATACCCTAGATGAAAATAAAAGTAAAATAAAGTGGAAGACCAAAGTTTTTTTATGGCAACACCAAGAATGGGTTGGCCGATGTACAGCATTCTTGAAATTGTATTAGTATTTTTATGAAAACGCCATGAGCAAAATTTCAGTACTCTACGTCAACGCTCAGACAGTGTCCAGATGGCAACTCTGTTATCTGATATGTCCCATTTTCTAAATCTACTAAAATCTACATAATTTTTTTAAAAGGCCCCTTTGCAAAATCTTAGCTCTCTAAGTAAATGAGCTCTCGTGTTATCGAGAGGACTGACAGGCTTACCAGTGCTGCCAGATAGCAACATACAAAAATCGGGAAAATCCTGGAGAGAATCCTGAATTGGGTATGAAAATCGGTGAAAGAAGTAATTAAAATATTTACTTTGTCAAAACATAATTTATAGAAATCCAATAAAATATAAATTAAAAAAACTTAGGGATGTATCCAGAACTATAAAATACATTAGATTAACATTTTTATTTCCATTTGCCCTATTTCAATCTTATCAGTAAAGTTTATACTATTTTTAATACATATTAAAAATAAAGCGCTTAAGCATGTTTTCATTTATATTTATATTAAAACATTCCTCTCTGTTTTTTGTCAAAAAATATTTGGACAATAAAATGCTTTTTAAGGTTTCAGCATCCAATCAATTTCACAGCTTTGTTTTGCTGATATTTATGTGTTAAACAGAGCAGACTTTGCAAAATGCAATATTACGGGTCGCGTCATAGTTCTTATTTTCAACCAACCACTTTTTTAATTTCGGATCATTTTGGCACAATTTGCAAAATTTTTGCACATACATTTTTGCTCACAAATACAAAAGCTACATAATTCAAACCCTGCAATTTTATCGCTATTTTCGGCAATATTTCATCATCTAAATCTGAATCATCTGCCACTGATCGTGGTACAGGTACTAAGTGTAAGTCCTTCCTTTTCAAGAAAAATCAACATTTTTGCAAGATATGTAAATAGTTTTATACCTTTAATCTTACTTTTTCTTACTATAAATTTATCCATCACATAGGAGAAGCACTAAATAAGCCGAGATCCTATTAGAAAAATACCAGCTTAAGATTGTGAAATCAACTGAACAAAAACAAAAGCTGACAATGGAAAAAATCTGAGGTTTGCTCAATTTCGTCAGATTTCACAGCTGAGTTTTAGTCTGCAATATCTGCAATGTTTGTGTCCATTTTTTACCCACATTTCTCCATTGTTTCGCGCTTCTGATCTATATTTTTTCATGTATATAGGAACTAGTTCGTTGCTTTTGTAAACTTTTCATGTTCCTTAGTTTAGTGTCAGAAGCGTTAATATAATAAAATATGGGTTAATAGTGAGAATCCCTAAAAATCGGAAGAGGTTGTAAAATATCGAAAGTAAAAGAGCCAAAATCTGGGAATCGGAGTTATACTTGAAAATCGGGGGAAAATACGATAAATCGGGGAATCTGGCAGCCCTGTGCTTACAGTAGGACAGACGGACAGCTAGACAGATGGACGGACAGAGAGAGGATCAGGCGGTTAAAATCAAAATAACTCTTATAATTATGCAGGGTTGTCCAATTGACTTTGCTCTATCAGCATTGTTTCCGTTACAAATGGAATGACAAACATAGTATACCCAATGAGATTCCATCTAGGGTATAAAAAAGTAAAAAAAATAAAGTCGGTGTGAAAATAAAGTGGGGAGAATTTATAAAGAATCAGCGGGTACAAGTCAAAGAGATATAGCAATAGAAACGGGTAAAAGTGGATTAAGGAAGGAATAATTATTCACGAAAAAAGTTAATGTTGTTATTCATATTGGGTTTCTCTCAATAAAGATATAGTGACTTTTTTCGACATAACATCCATTTTGGGATTATAACCAAAGTTAGTTAAGTTAGGACACAGAAGAGTTTTCCGACTGTTTTACATTTAAAATGCACACGACAAGAAAATGAAGAAAGAAAAAAAAACTGAAAAAAAATCAAACTCTCTTTAAAACTTTTATGAATAAAAATAAAAAATGTGAAAGCGCAAATTGCATGCAACGAAATAGAATGGCAAATGATTCATTTTCTTAAATAAATGAGAAGGGCCGAAGTTTTCAGGTTTTACGCTCATAAAATGTTCCCGCGCTTTTGTGAAAACAGGATTTTGCTGAAATATTGTGAGAAATATCCAATGTTTTTTATAGCATAACCAATGTTTGTTATTATGAATAGTTTGATAGGATTTTGAGGGATTCAATAAGATTTTGTCGTTCGGGTAATCCTACGTTCTCTCGATTTTTGTTTTTAACTCGTTGTCTCGGTTGCACTACAATAATGCATAGCCAAGTTCTTTTCCCCCATTTATGCAAAAGACGAAAGTATATGACATTACCTGTTTCGGTTTAAAAAACACGAAAAATTTCCAATGTTGTTCGGCTGTGTCCTATCTTCTTCATATTCAGTTATCTTTGCTATAACTCCCCTGATATGAGTGGCGCATCGTGGGCTGCAGAAGAACTGAAGCAGTTAAAAACAGGCATCAAAGTCAACGATGTTAATAATACCGCATATATTCATCATTGTTCTTCCTTTTAAAATGGCATTCTGTCCGTGTTACGCAAAAGGAGAGACAGTTACCTGTCCCCATCATAGGATTTAATTCCACTGATTTTAATGATCCATTTACATTGAAAACTTTATAATGTATTTAGTCCAAAATATGATTCGGTAGTTTCGAATTTGTACAAGACTCGAATTTCGAATTCGAATTGTATCAGTTCAGATGAATTTTACTAATCATGCTATTTGTAGATTGGATTGCCATGTTATAATGCATATGCTTTAGGCATGGAAAAATTAAAGTTTCGAATGAAAATTGGAAATATTGTTACGAGCTTGGCCTTAGTTCGTTATTTCAAACACAATATTTCGAATATAATTCAAAAGTTCTTTGTTTATTTAACTTTACTGTTTACTGTCACAAATTCAGAAATAATTATCAAATCGACTCTTTAGTTATCGGTAGTACTGTACTTCTAATTATCGCAATCCACATAGTTTACTTCGTTCACTTCACTGGCTCAAATAAGACTCGGATGTGAGAAGTGCCGTATTTATACTCAACGAATTATCCTAGAACCTTCCTGAATATTCCGTTCTCCGAACCCAAAGTTTACTAAGATGTCACTAACCTAAAGTTGTTTCCATTTCCAACAGATGTCGCTCGTATCGCTTTGTAGCGCGTAACGATATTGTGTTTGTAAGAGATACTCAATGCTTCAAAGTTTGCTCACCTGACTTTGTAGTTTTATTTAATATTTATGTACCTTCTTAGAGAAGAACAAGTGAAAAAGCTAGAATTGGTCTAAGACCAATTCTTATGATACCCTAGATGAATGCACGTATGAAATTTCGTATGGTCACCCATTTGAGCAATTTTGATTTTTTGCATTGGTTTCTCGCATATATTCCTAGAACGGCTCGTCGGACAGAAAAAACGATTATAACCAATTTTATAGGATTTCTTATTCTGAAGAAGTTTTTAGTACAATAAAATTGTCTAGGACTGATCGTTTTCAAAGTATATGTAAAAAACAAAATTTTTTATATGGCAACACCAAGAAGGGGCTGCCCGATTTAGTTCGTTTTTGAAATTTTATTGGCTATTAGTATTAGTATTAGTATTATGTCGACGTGTTCTCAGGTAGTGTCCAAATATATCGTGGAAAACGAAATTTTTGTATGGCAACCCCCCGAAGCAGTTGCCCGATTTGTCTCATTTTTGAACTTAATTTTACCTTTTTTTTAATGTCCGTGCACAAAATTTCAGCTTTCTAAGTGAACGCGTTCTCGAGTTATCGTGCGCACAAACGGACGGACGGACGGACAGACGGACATGCAAAAATCAAAATAACTTTAAATTTTATGCGGGGGTGTCCAATCCATTTTGCTCTACCATCATTATTTCTGTGCGTTACAAATGGAATGGCAAACTTAGTATACCCTATAGATTTCATCTAGATAATATTATTATATATACAAGTTGTTTCCGTCTAGGTGGTCAATAGAGCAGGAGATGATAGTACTCACTAGACAAAAAAAAATTGTATGGCAGGGGGAGGGGGATTATCAGCCCTTTCGGAGTTACAGGGTGATTAAGAAAAATAGCTAGTTTTTCACAAAATTTCCTGTATCCTAAAAAGTACAAGGAGTACGGTCACAGTTAAGCGTTCATTGTAATGGCCTTTCCGATCCTTAACAGCCTTTCCGCTGCTTAACGGCCACAGATACCACGTAGGTGTATTAGGTCAAATTAAAGGGGAGAGTCTTCAACACTAATGCCTATATAAAAAAAAAGATGTCAAAGTAAAAAAAAGGTAAGAAAATCTAACATTTTTAGTTTAGACAACCATAACTCCGTTGGGGAGAGGGTACGAGGCTAGTTGAATGGTTGTTGGAAATATCATGAAGTGTTGCAAATAAAGAGCTTTTAACTGTTACCGTACGCCCTGTATTTTTTAAGATACAGGATGTTTGGGCAAACCCAGCGAATTTTCTTAATCATCTTGTAACTCCGAAACGGTTGAAATGCACTCCCCTGCTATCAGGGGCGGATCTAGCATTGAAATTAGAGGGGGTCAACTAACTGCAAATAAACTTGTAAAAAAAAAAAACATCAAATGGGGCACCACTTGTGCTGCGCTGTAAGTCGCTTAATTTAGCCACCGCAGTATTGTAGTCAGGTACTAGGAAGGTTTCCGCCTTAAGAGGTGGGTGTCATTTTTTAATTTTTTTAAGAAAATTAATTTTTTAATAGAATACTTAGTAGTTTTGGGTGAAAGCTTCAGGAGTCATTCAAACCAAACTTTTCTCAGTTTTACACAATGGCATTTATAATATGGACTGCTCGATATGCTAATTTATGCGGGAACAATTTTGTGTGTCGATTGAAAAGTGATTTTAATAAAACCTTTTGAATTTCTGTTGAGCATCTATGAATATATTGCCTTTGGTAAAACATTTTTTATCACTAATTAACCAAAATAATTAATTTAGAAACATTTATTTCGACGAACCCACTCATTTATTTGTTGTTTATAGTTCTTTCTCAGTTGGTAATTGGTGCTCAGACCGAAAGAGAACGCTATATAGAAGTGAGCCCACTTTCTGCTGTGTATTTCTATGGACGTAGTCAGTCCATATTATTCACGTCATTGGTTTTACATAAGAACACTGCAAATATTTTAGAATGTTAGGAGTTAGGACTAAATTAGCGTTCTGATGTGGTAGTGAATGAGTCTGTTTCGTGGCTTGGAAGGTGTTTCTCGAGGGTTTTGGATCACCCAAATTTGGAGTCGGAAACTCAAATTCTGAGAAAAACCTATGCACATACATCACATGCATACAACAATATTCATTGAAATAAATTTTTATTTTTCAAGTTGTAGAATAAAAATATTTTGTATAATTTTTTGAAGTTGAATCACATAAATAAACAAAATATAAATTAAAAAATATATTTTTTCAAATAATTCAATTAACTCAACACGTTTTACTTTCATGGGTGGGGGGGGGGGGCTGTCAAGACTCCCTGGATCCGCCAATTTTTTGTTTCCCTAGGTGTTCCTAAACTATTTACCACCTCGACGGAAACATCCTGCATACCTATTCCACATCATCGAACTTTATATGGACAGCATGAACAATTCAGCCGTTTCTACACGAAATTTGAATGAAGTTTGCATTATATAGATTTGGCCCTTGACCCTTCGAAATTCAAAGATTTAATTTATTCAAAGTGCACGTTGATTACGAGAAGAAAATTTAAATTTCTTTACTTTATTTTTTTATAATTGAGCTTATATTTCCACTAAGTAATTTCTTTTATTTTTAGTTTTTGTTTAATTAGCCGCTGCTACCCGCAAAAACTGTGAATTAGTTTGAAACTAATATTTCCTAATATTCACAGCTAATACCCTAGCCGCAATAATTAAGTAAACCCAAGAATTCCATTCAACATCCCCTTTCACAATTAAAGAGGAACGTACGTAACAAATCTGTATTTAACCATTTAATTTATTCTTGCCAATTACTATGCATTCAATTCATATTACTATTTACTACAGAGAGGTGACCATACGAAATTACATACATTCATCAAAAGTATCATAAGAATTGGTCTAAGACCAATTCTAGCTATTTTTCTTGTTTTAATATGTCTTATTTTGTAGAAGGGTTGCCAATAAAAGTCATTTTAAAATAACTCAAAAATCGTTATATAATTAAATAATAAATTCAATTAAAAATATCTGATTGAATTGGAATTTCCGTTCATTCCGTCTATTGGTTCGTTGTACCGTAGGATAAAATTAATTTCCACAAATTTAAGGTAGATAGGTATACTCGAAATGAAGTCATTAAAATTCTGTTTATCTTTCTGAGCATAGAAGTCTAAAACACACTTCTACCATTAAACTAGAGAATTTCCGAATTTATTCGTTCTAGTAGCGACTTGAATTGAAATTTAAACATAAACAAAAGTTTACCGTAGGAACTGTCAGCATTTCTGTTCAGTGTATAACGGGATTAAATTAGATTTCAGCGTGTTGCGCCTATTACGGAATGCAGAATGCAGACATTCATACTAACATTACCATTAGTCTATGAAAATTGGCAACATCCAGTATATCCAGTATTATATATATTGCCCTGAAAACATGTTTGAATGATACTTTAGAAGTTTTGAATAAATTGCTTTAATGCATATAGAGAATTGAGACCAATTGAAATAGATCTGTCTCTTCGTGATAGTTAATACCCTGCAAAGCATAGGTACCATGACTACCATTCAATTCGGTTCCTTTAGTTTTCAGGTTTTGGATGACGATGAACTTAAGCATTTCAACAGAATAGATGCTATATTTCTCTTTGACTAGAAAACCTTATATAACTTATTTCAAGATGCAATCATTGTACATAACATATACTATACATAAATATAATATATTATGTATATATGTTGGTATAAATATTAGGTACGCTTGGAAAACTATTTCTAGAACTGTGTAATTTGGAAGATGTATTGCGCATACATTGAAAATAGCTTACCAAATTATTGCATTAAGTTGTCGTTCAACTACGTTCTGTTCTCATCTTTTATTGAAAGTCAATTCTGAGATGATGATTTATGTGCTCCTGCTGCTGAGAATTTGGATTGATGATGAGAACTAAATTAATAATTAATTAAAGTACCCGGAATTGGATATCATTCTTAATTATCTAAAAACAAAAAAAACAAGTGTACGGTAACCCATTCACTGCCAACTACGAGATATCTCGTAGTAGGCGTATGTACCAAAACTGCCGACTTCGAGATATCCCGTAGTGAGTGCTACAATTTTAGATTGATTACAAATGGCGATTTGAGTTGGGAATTATTAGAAAGGATGAATGAAAAATTTATATAGTGTAGAAAACATATTAATTATCAATTTTTATTAGATAAATTATAACTTAGACGATTAAATTATTACATAATAATTATATATATGAGCCGCTCAGTGCCACACATTCGGCATGGCTTTGTAGGCATCCTTTTTTTTCTGTGGGAGGAAGATGTTCTAAGTAATGAAAATCAGTTGTATTTGTATTATAGGTGTTGCTATCTCCTGCATTGCTGCCGTCGCCATCCAGTAAATGCATAATAACTGATTCCCTATATTTTAGCAGCGTCATATTTTTATTCCCTCGATTTGTTTGGTTATAGAACATGTATGCATTCCGCAGGAAGATTTCGAAGTAGTGTAGGGCCATTTGCTTGTACCAACGGATGGTTTTCCTGCGGAATGAATAGTAGGACATACGTTGGCAGAACAATCAACACCTGCCATTCCCAAAGTATAATCTCTGACTATATCTGTTTTAGTCGAAATTTTTCCATTTGTGTTTTTCACTTGAACCATTTCGCCTTTATGCATGTTTGATATAGTCAGCACATCACGCTTATCTTTCCATTTGTTGACCATGATGGATCCTGATCTCATCCATTCAGATTCTCCTCGTTTCAGTTTTTTTTTACCAAAATTTCTGGATTTCCCTTTCGATCGAATCTTAACGTGCCGTATACATATGTTGATTTACTCGTGAGAGCTTTCGCGAGCTCAACTGAATTATAGTAGTTATCCATGTACAGCTCCTGACCACGATTCAGGAAACCATCCATTAGAGCCAAAACGACATTTGAAGTATGACTTCGTCCACTTAGGTCATCATATCTGCCGGCATAAATTTTCACTCTCCAGTCTATTCCTTCAGATTCGCAAAGCTCATAGAGTCCGATGTATTGCCGAAAAACCAACCTTCCTTGCCAAAGAGCTATCGCTTCGTCAAGACACAATTTTCTACCCGGCTTATAGATGCGGTCCATAGTTTCGTTGAAGTGTTGAGATATTGGATTGATCTTGGATAATCGATTATCACCTTGTTCTTCATTATTATTAAAATGTAGAAATCTCAAAATTAATTGAAAACGATTTCTAGACATTCTCTTCCTCCAAAAGTTGAAATTATATAGTTCAATTTTTTTCCAATAATGTTTTATGGTGAGTAAACTAATTGTACCGGTGTGCATAAGTAATCCAAAGAATATCCGTAATTCTTTAGCGCTGGTATCCTTCCAATCTTGCAGCCGGGAGGATCGCAATAATGGAGCCTTTGCTATTTGTTGGCTAGCATAGCGATTGGTCTCTTGAACAATTTTGTTCAAAAAAGATTCTGTCAAAAACACGCACTTAATTTAAGTTTAATAAATATTAGTTTCTAAATATCTCCACTTATTTAATTCAATACTATGTTTTTCTTTCATAATACCAGTAGAGACGGCCTTTTACTTTCACAAAATCTTTCTGACTAGCTTCATACTTCGCTCATCCTAATAGTATTTATACTAACTGTTTCTTAGGAACCACAAAGAAAAAAAGTGTATAACTTAAATGTAAATGTAAATTCTCATTATCTTGGAAGCAAAGTAATTAAATCCTATTTTATTGTGTTTATGTTTTTCTTAGGAACCGCAAAGAAAAAAAAGTGCAACAATCCAAGGGTGCTACCTGAATATGGCCCACGAATATGAATATGTATATGAATATTGGCCCTGGTAACTACTGTCTCTTTACACGTTTTTCGCAGTGAGGCTCATTACACATTTGCATTATTGACTGCCACCAGATGAAATTAGGAGACGAATCCAGCGGGAAAAATGGGAATGCCTGACTTAGATAAGGTTTATTGTCAACATTACCTGGAAATCATTACGTTGTACTGGCTTAGCAAGGCAGGCGTTATGCATTGATGTGTAAATGTATGCTAGGTACCTTGCAGGGGAACTTTCAAGAATCGACCACTGTAACCGATTTTCTTCAAACTTTGCGAATTACTTATAATTCGCTCGCAAATCACAAATATCACAATTATTTTTCACGGAAACATACACTTTCCGAGATATTTCACTTTTAAAATCACAAACTTTGCACTGCACACCGCCATAAAATTTAATAATAAATACTCTTCTTCTTCATTTAAGTAGCAACGAAATGATCTTATTGGTGGGTATATACATACCTTCCCAACATTCGGGCTACCAGCATTGCGTTTTTTTATCCATTACGAGTATTCAATTGAGGTGTAGGGAGCAGCATTTACTTAGAATGGAATAGAAAAACTTTTATTAAAGAAACACACACACACACATGCAGGCAGGCACACACACACACACAGGCAGGCAGGCTGGCAGGGGCACACACACAAGCAATAAATGTTTTGCTATTCCATTCTAACTAAATGCTGCTTTACTGCACATCAATTGAATACTCGTAATGAATAAAAAAACGCAATGCTGGTAGCCAAAATCCTCGAGAATACTTCACAAGCCATGAAACAGACTCCCTCCCTACCACATGCGAGGCACAACGTAGTCCTTACATTCTAAAATATTTGCAGTGTTCTTATGTAAAACTGACAAAAGTTTAATTTGAATAGCTCTTCCGCCCTAAACTGCTATTCATACAGAAAAATGGTGTTCTGATAATCTTAAGCTTGCTTTCTTATTTTCGGAGCCGTTATAAAATTTTCGTACCTTTCCTAACAAAATTATTTAAAAAAATTTATCTTAACCAAATGACTACGATTCCTCAAACAAAAATTCTCAGCTGAGTAATCATTGTAATGTCGCTGTGCCGTGGGCTGATGATATCGAATGTAGCTGCCTACAGATTCGGACTACGGCTGCACATACACACATGCAATTATCACTCAGCTGAAAGGTATTGAGCGTAGAATGGTAAGGTTACTTTGTAATCAAAATTATTTTATTATTTTGTTAAGTAAGGTATATAGGAAGTTAAGCTTTTGGGAAGGTAAGGAATAAAGCTTTAAATTACTAGAAGACTATTTTCCTGTATGGATAGTAGTTTAGGCTCTATAGCATATATAAAGTAAATGTTTGGCACTTTTCCATAAGTATCAATATAGAACATTTTAGAAAACGGACTCACAACGCATACATATAGATTTCTGTTTCATGGCTTTGGAAGTTTCTCGAGGGTATGGTGCAGGAAATGGAGTGAGTGCATTCACCTAAAAAGCGTCATATAGTTACAATGTTTTTCTAAGAACAATGAAGGAAGAAAAAGTGCATAGATGAAAAATATTTTGATTTGTGCATTATTTTAGAAGATAAAGTGGATTATGTTCAGCTAATAATGAGATCCAAATAAGTGAAGGCAAAGTAAAACATCTTTGAATATGAAAAAGTTGATTGAAAAAAAAACACTACGAGATATCTCGTAAGCGGCACTCAGCACAGGAATTTTATTCACCGACGCCAGCTACGAGTTATCTCGCAGTGTTTTTTTTATTTTCAAATTACAGTAATCCCATCTCCATATATATCTGTAACTTAATATTCTTAGATTTTCCTGAATTCCGTGTTTTCTTTAAAATAAAATCTTGGCATCCAGGGCAAGAGACTCTAAATTTTTCTGGCAGTGAATGGGCCCTAATATCGTATGGTCGCCAATCAGTGCAATTTTGATTTTTGAAGTAGTTTTTCGCATACTATATTTCTAGAACGATTGTCGGACAGTACAAATGATTATAACCAATTTCATAGGATTTCATATTCTGAAGAACATTTCGGCACAATAAAAACATCTAGAGCTGTTCGTTTTCACAGTATACGTAAAAAACCTAAATTTTTATATGGCAACACTAAGATGAGGTTGCCTGATTTAGCCCGTTTTTGAAAATGCCATGTAAAAAATTGTAGCTATCTATGTTGACGCGTTCTCAGGTAGTGTCTAAATATATAATGAAAAACGAAATTTTTGTATGGCAACTTCACAAAGGAGTAGCCCGATTTATCCCATTTTCGAACTTAATTTTACTTTTTTTTTAAAGCCCATGTGCAATATTTCAGCTCTCTAAATATATGGATGGACGTACGGACGGACATGCGAAAATCAAACTTACTTTAATTATTATGCTTGCGTGTTCACTTCATACGTCTTACAAACGGAATGACAAACTTAGTATGCCCTATGATTTCATCTAGCTAGGGTATAAAAAGATATTTTGAATCTACCTTGGGGTCTAGTGGGTACTTGTGTTGAATATCCATCATTCTTACTGTGTAAATAAAAAAAGTTAAGGATAAGTATTTTTACAATACAATACTCAATGACCGGAATTTTGATATTATACCTAATCCATTCTATTAGCCATGAATTATGCAATGTTAGATTATCTAATCTATATTATTTTATTGAAGAGATTACATATCCATTTCGATAAAGTCATTCTTATCAATCTACGAACCTGTTTAGGTGGATCAGTATGGTTCCTTTGCCGCATGAAACTTGTTGGTAGAATGATGATTGGGGAGGAATGAAGTGCAACTTAAAATACGCAGGCAGCACAGGCAGGTCTAAAGGAGCTATATTTTTATTATGGCTATTACGAGACACGTTCTCTGTTTTCAGTATTGCAGTGTATTGTTAGCTTACATAATTTGTAGATGTATTAGTTCCAACGACTGTAAGGCAACAAGGACAACAAGTTAATGAAGGACATTTTGAGGGGCCTCAAAGGACATCTCATACTGACCCGTCTAAGCAGGGTCTATTTTAGATGCACCTTAACTTAAGTTTTCTCTGACAAGCTCATTGGCAACTACTCTACTATATCCTGTGATTTAATTGTATAATATTTAAGCGTTTTAACTCCCATCAAGCTGTCAATATATATACCTAGATTTGTATGGCACTACATTCTGATATGTCGAGGAGCTAGAAAATTGTGTTGTTGAAAAGCTAAAGTTTGAGCTTGAAATAAACTGCAGTAATCCCATAGGCGATACAGGTCCTTCGTACATTTCCTGTACCATCTGTATCCATATCAAGAGTACTTAATAATTATTTATACATCAAATCGGGCAAATCCGTTCACAATCTATCGCTTATTCGCTTGAATTTTCCCTATGGTGGATTTAATCTTCATACTCTTTTATGTTCTAAAAGAGTTGTTCTTAGTACGTGGGATCCTTATCTAGCCTCAAGGGTTGTTTCCTTGTATATATCATAGGAATAAAATTAGAGCCCATGTTTATTATCCATTCATTTTCTAGTTTTGTTTACCCAACTAGATTTTAAGTGACGTGATGTCTATCCTGTCTACATTGGTTTATTGTCCGTGTCTCCCAGACGGTTTTAATTTAATTTGTTCGCAGGAAAGATGTCCTCATAATGATTACATAAGATAGAATTTGTTTGGCGGCGATCATTACAGTTTCACCCAACCTATTATTCCCTAATCAATGATTCTTTTCAATTTCGTATTATACAGCAGACTTTAAATTCCTACCACTAAGCCTTACATAGCCGGCTGAGAATTCGAACATTAAGATCCACAAAGATCAAAGTTGCTATTATTGTAGATTTGATATTATTCAACCAGTACAAAAATTACATAAAATACTCTTACCTCCGTCAAATGTAATATCAAGAGAACACGAGGGTCTAATAATCTCAGCGGAGTTTGTAGACTCATAGCTCTTTTTAGAAGTTCACGCAATTGCAGTGTCTGAATTTCCCCGTATTATGATCATAGACATTGGTTACGTTTTATTTAACAAGGCGAGGGAGTGTGAGGTTGTTTGTATCCCAGCGGGAAAAATAATCAGGCCTTCCAATGGAAGCTTTGTGGAAGCAAAGTCCTTTTTCTCAATTGCTTCCATGTTAGTCGCATTGGAACTTAGAGGAAAAAAGTGTCAGGACTTCCAATGAAAGCTTGGGGGATGCGGTAGAAAAGCTTTTCTATAGCTTCCTCCTAATGACATATAATATGAAAATGAAATGAAGTGTCCAACGAAAAGCCAAGCATCTAAGCTATCTGAGCAGAGCTTCTGCTTGCATCATGTAATGCTTCCAATTCCCGCTGGTTACAAGAAATAAGTCACGAACCGATTTTAAAAGTTCTATCACCATTGGAAAGCTAAGTTAGTGGAAATTGTCATAGAGTATATTTTATCTCGGGAAGATAAAGGGCTCCTACGGGAAATCATGACTTACAGCAACTGGTGCTGGTCAAGTAAAAGGAGGGTAAAGGGACGAATAGGTACTTGTTCTCATAATTGTCATATAAAAAAATTTTATGATACTTACGTGCTCAGAGATTTTATTGCTCTAAATAAATTTCATTATTTTTTCATAAACATAACTCTGAAACTCTGACAAAGCAATAGTTAGTGTTAGTGTCAATGTTTTCTTGCCTGAAACACACAGACATGGTTCACTATACATAAGAATTTTATAAATCGGAATCCTTCAAATCTATGCAATGAGACAAGGTTAGTGAAAATGGTGAAAAACAACATCAACGAAGATACGAAATTCTCATCAGCACAGAAACTCCACAATTAATTTACCCCAAATTCCAATGATACCATCCAGATTCACATTTTCTCTATAAAGGATTTCAATTATGATCACGAATAAAAGCTCAGAACCATGGACCAGTGATAACAAGCACGTGGCAGATAAGCATTATGTTAAGAAACTACACTGAAACTTATTTAAAAAATGGCCATTGATTACCACGACCGAATATATAACTAGTAAATGAAGAAAACATTTAAAACCTCCAACCTACCTGGAATTTCAATGAGTTCAATTCAAAGAATCTTCTCGCGATGTGTCGCAAATATACTTAGATTTAGGTACCTACCTACTATGGATAAGTGTGCGCTTCAAAAAACTAATTTTAGATATAGACGAGATTTGAGAAATGTCAACGATTTTTATCAGATGACCATTCAAGCAAGATGACTTTCAACAAACAAAAAACGAGCAGACACAGTAAATACCGTTTATTTGATTCAAAAGAAATTAAACGAAAAAGCTACGTAAGTTTCTGTATAAACTTATATATATATATATTTATGTACATACATTAGACAGAAAGAAAACGATAGATAGAAGCAACAGCAGCAGCAGCAGCTTAAGTTTGTCCCGCCTTTCCTCAGAGAAGAAGTAATAAAAGTCCAACAAAACGAACGAATCTCCTAAAAGACATTCTTAGATTTCAGGAATGTTATCGAGGAATACAATTTCGATATCTTTACCTAGAATTCAATTCAATTTCGACGGGGAACAGTCAATACAAAACTTGTGCTTTGCCTGCTGCTCGGAGCCATGTTGTAATCGGAGCAAGTCCCATCCCCCATGCTGCGATCTCATCTCCGTCTTTCCAAAGAATCAGTTTTTTTTTTAATAGGATGTGCATAGGAGCACGCAAAATACAAACATTCGAATAAACAAGATGTACCTATTCTTCTATCATTTTTACTGATAAGGATGCAGTCGAATAAGCAATTTAAATCGCTGTTTATGTAAATCTGGGAAAACATTTTAAAGGCTCTTGCGAATTTTATGGTGATTCCGAGATCTTCAGATAAATGGGAAATGGCGATGTTGTTCGCCATATGTACATTTGGTGTTTACAGGAAATACCGACAATATAAAAGCGTATCTGAAAATGCAAAGGCACGTCTGTCTAAGGTTGATAATGCATATTAAAGTACATTTTGTGTTTTAAGATAATAAAGTCTAATGAGGTATGTATGTATGCATGTACATTGGTTTGAGATTAACGAGCTAATCCTGATAGCTGTTGTACTAAGAAACATTATGACACATATTCTTACTTAATTATATAGAAACAAAATTAGAGATTACTCTTTAAGATTTTTTTACCGGGGCAAACTTATATTTGTTCAAGAAGGTATATTTTTTTTATTCTCTGGTGTATAGCAAAATCTAAAAAAAATTTTATTTGCTATTTCATCACACAACCTATTTGATTTTCGGTGACAAGTCTTGGTTTTGACTTATGAACAGGATCCAAATAGCTAAAATGAGTGACTTGAAAAACAAATGAAAAAATGGAACAAAGAAAAGAAATGAAAAAAAAACAAAAAATTGAGAAAAATAAAAAAAATTTCTTCCTTTTTCTTTTTTCAGCCCACTGCGGGCGTACACAAGTTCGATTCGTTTCGAATGAATTTGGATTCATTTATTTCAATCTACGGAATAAATCCTACAGATTACAAGAATTTATACAAATATAAGTATGTATATAATACTGAATTCATCAAAACAAATCAAAAGTTATTTAAAAACTAAACTATATTACAAATCTATAAAGCTTAAGCGGAAAAGTTCCATAATAATTATCTTAAATCTCTCTCTAGATATATTAAAATCATGTAATGAATCAACCAAGTTGAAGTTAGAAATAGCATGTGTGATAGGTTCACGATATCCAAAGTTCGATCTATGAAAGGGTATAACCAATAAACGTCTAGGACGAATATATCTTTGAGGCACATAGAAGGGAATTAAAGATAACAAACAGTTCTGGACATGAAATCCTACAACTAAGTACATCATGGACCAGCATTATTGAACTTATAGTTCTTCTAGACTGTAAAGAATGCAATCCTAATAAAAGACAACGTGATTTATAGTCCAAAGTAAGATCCCAATTTAGTTTTGACACAGCAAATCGTGTAAATTTTCTTTGAATCCGCTCAATACGTGTACTGCCCGTAGTTAGAGCGTACATGCAATAAATGAAAGGTGTAGTGAAATTTATGCCACTAGTATAAAGCTAGTGGGTTTTATCTGTTTATTCACTGCACTAAATGTTTCAAGTTCAATAAATACTAAAACTTGAGAACTGCAAGATATATATATATATATGTTATAATATAAAAAGCTGAAACCAATGTTTATTAAATGATTAATATATAAATTTGATTTACACAACTGTAGCAATTGACTTGTACTCACCTGATCGATATATAGCAGCTGATTTACTTGGCCTTTATTTGACTGAGGTGTGGGATGAGGATATTTTTTATTGCAGTCGATACCCGCAATAAAGTGGATTTGTTAGGAATTGTCTTATTACAGTCGAAACCCGCAATAAGACTCTTTATTACAGTCGAGACCCGCAATAAAGTGTTTTGTGTTAGTGATTTTCTTACTGCAGTCGAGACCCGCGGCAAGAATCTTTATTCCAGTCGAGACCCGCAATAAAGTGTTTGTGTTAGTAATTGTCTTACTACAGTCGATACCCGCAGTAAGACTCTTTATTACAGTTGACACCCGCAATAAAGTGGTTTTGTTAGTAATTGTCTTATTACAGTCGAGACCCGCAATAAGACTCTTTATTACAGGCGAGACCCACAATAAAGTGTTTGTGTTAGTAATTGTCTTATTACAGTCGAGGCCCGCAATAAAGTGTTTGTGTTAGTAATTGTCTTACTACAGTCGATATCCGCAGTAAGACTCTTTATTACAGTCAATACCCGCAATAAAGTGGTTTTGTTAGTAATTGTCTTATTACAGTCGAGACCCGCAATAAGACTCTTTATTACAGTCGAGACCCGCAATAAAGTTATTTGTTAGTAATATATTATCTCAGTCGAGACCCAAGATAATACTCTTTAAGTCAGTCGAGACCCGATTTAAAGTGAATGTTAGTATGTATCTTAACTTCAGTTGAGACCCGAAGAAAGATTCTTTATTTCCGTCGAGACCAGAAATAAAGTGCATTGTTAGAAATATTTTTTATTGCAGCCGATACCCACAATAAAAAACCTTTAATTTAATCGCTATCTAAAATAAAATCCTTAATCCAGTCGGTACCCAGAATCAGAATATTTTATTTTAGCGTCAATTAAACAAAGTATTTAATTTAGTAATAAAATATAACACTAGGAAAAATCACTAGGAAAGAACACAAAGGAATAAATTGCCAAGTTAATCACTGCACTGCTAAATCACAAAAGAGATCGAATCAAGTCAAACTGCTGTTTATATAGCCAGAGTTTGCGCACGGCACCAAAGAACGGTAGTCAACGGCGCATGGCAACAATATTGGCATAGCAACAACTTGCATAGCAACAATAACCTGACCTAGAAACTGCACTTCATCATTGGTTCATAAAGTGTTACCATTTTAGTTATTGTTGTTAACAAGGTGCACTCAACTTATGAATATATAAAATGTTTTAAGTAAATTAAAATTATTTCCAAATCAATATGGTCTAAATATCAATAAATAAAAATAAAACTTTCGCTTTTGTTTAATTAGAAAATTTACTTACCAGAAATATTTGTACAATACCTCAAGCTATCTCAGACGTAGCTGGTAGTAGCACGCACGAGTTGCTGCACATCCCAATATTCTGCTGCGCAGTAATTTCTGGTGTAATGGCGGAACGTGGGTCGTAATGAGAATTTCTTGTGTCTCTGTTCCATTTTGTATATACCTGCTGCTATCAGCTGACTTGAGTTGACAGCAGCAATTGTTGATGTTTTGGAAATTTGCTTCGTGGGATTACTACAATTAATTAGGTAAGATGAATTATAATATACATAATAAAAGATTTGGTTCTTTGTGGTCTTTTCTCTTCTTTTTAGAATTTAATGATGAAGAGGCGATCAGCATGAATTTGGCATACATGCCACAAAAATAATTTCACCGCGAAGGAGACACTGAGTTGCTTAGGAGAATTGGTAAGTGGTTACCTTATTTTTGTTTATTTAAATCTAACTAATTTGTTCTCTTTCAGAAGTGATTCCTGTTCGGAACAATACGTCTAATATGAGTTATTTGAGTAGGCATCCATACAACAGATCCGTATTCTAAAACGGACCGTCCTAATGAAAAATATAGTGATTTTAATATTAAGGGATCTTTAAATTCACCTGTCTGCCTCTTTAAAAATCCTAGCAACTGAAAAGCTTTAGATGTACCATTATCGATATGCTTTTTAAACGATATCTTCTTATCAAATATTACACCTAGATCAGTTATACTTGAAGGTCTGTCAAGAATAACATTTCTGACACTATAACGAAAGGATATGTGATGTGCTAAATAGTAACATGACATAGCTTTGCATTTAGAGGCATTTAGTTCGAATGAATTTGCCACACACCAGGTTTGTAGACTATTCAAATGCTGTTGAAGCTGCATGCATTTACTAAAGGCATTTGTAGTCATAAAAAGCTTTAAATCATCTGCAAAAATAATGCAGTTAGCAAACGAAAAACAGGAGATAATATCATTGATGAAAAGAATAAACAGAATAGGACCCAAATGACTTCCTTGTGGTACGCCTGACCTCACATGGATCGCCTGAGACTTGCAGTTACCAATTTTCACGAACTGTATGCGGCCAACCAAGTATGAACCAAGCCATCCCAACAAGGAAGAGTGGAAACCAAGTGATCTAAGTTTATTAATCAAAAGTGCATGATTAATCTTATCAAAGGCTTTACCTGACTCAATAGCATTGATTACCTTATTAGAAAAGATTATTAAATTAGTATTAGTAGATTTTCCCTTAACAAAACCATGTTGTTCATCGCAAATCCCGAGTTTTACGGAATCGTAAATTTTTTCAGTAACTAAAGACTCTAATAACTTAGGAATTGGGTGAAGCTTTGAAATAGGGCTATAATTGTCTATCATATGTTTTGAGCCACTTTTTAAAACAGGTGTAATAAAAGATATTTTCCATTTTTCAATAAAATATCCGGAAGACAGAGATGAATTTAAGATATACCTACGTTAAAGGAGAAAAGAGTGAAGAAGCACACATTTTCAGAAGTCCAGTAGATATCAAGTCAGTCCCGTGGGAATAATTATTTTCTAAAGTAGAGAGGGCTCTCCAAACATCTTCCTCTCCCAACGATATCACACACAAGTCCACCATTGACGGGAGATATGAGTAATCACAGCATGATGAGGGCATATTAAAATCATTATAAACGGATTCAAATTAAGTAGCAAACAAATTACATATAGATTGAATATTATTTGAGGAATTGTTTCCAAAATGCATCAAGTTGGGATAACATGTACCCGAACGCTTATTATTTATATATGTCCAGAATGCTTTAGAATGTCTTTTAATCTTGGATTCTAGGTCCCATAAATATTGCTTATGCAGAAATCTATGCATGAAATTCGCGGCGTAGACGCAAAAAATTATTTCTATCAGCACTACTCCCACTTCTTTTATATGCTTTATGAGCTTTACTGTTAGCATTCTTTAGACGTAACAAACTACGATTATACCAAGCAGGGTGTAAGGTGTTCTTGCTCTCTTTTAACGGCACCAAAGCGTTGATACCATCCATTAAAATACCAATGAACCGATCATACATTTCGCAAAGATCATTACAAACATATATTACAGACCAGTCAATAGAATTAAAATATTCATTTAAAACATTATAGTTGGTATTTAAGAAATTGTGATATTTAACTACTGTATTACTAGAGTATACAAGACTATAAGAAGATAAACATAGTTCAATAGGTTTATGATGGAAATCCTTTACGCTAGCACATAATTCCATATCAACAAAAGCAAGATCCAAAAGCTTATTAAACGAATTAAAAAACATTATTTACTTGCGATAAATTCATGCTAAAGAGATTGTCAATTACGTACGACTCAAATTCTTGCGTTACATTCAAGGGAAAAAACTTCTTGTCCTCATCCGACTAGGTCCAAGAGATATTACTCAAATTAAAATCGCCAACGTAACAATAATCACTTCCATTGTGGTGGACAACGTAATATAAGTCATCGAATCTCGTGCCAACGGACTGTACCTGGACATTTTTAGGTTTTTAATTTTCGAAACTAACGAACGTACTGGAAGGTTTTCGTTAAGGCATCCAAGATCGAATTTAAATTCATTAAGCAATATTTTAAAAATAAATAAACATATATTAATTCTTGGATTCATATATAAGTTCTGTGAAGTGTTATTAACAGCTATAAGAATAATTCTGTTAAATTATTCCACAGTATCAGTTCAAGGAAATTTCCATTTTCGGCACAGACAAAGCAGCTATTCTGCGAAGTCTCAGCAAATGCAAACCGACCCTTCATTCCAGTACAATTTAGGAAAACAAGTTTTTAACGCTGTGCATAATCTAGCTCATCCAGGCATCCGGTCTACTAACAAGCTAATAAGCTCAAAATATTTTTGGCCTTTTATGAACAGAGATGTCAATTCTTGGACACGTTCCTGTCTGGAATGCCAGCAATGTAAAATTACGCGGCATGTCAAAAAGCCACTTGGAACTTTTCCTACTCCTTCCGGTCGCTTTCAAGATATCCACATTGACATTATCGGCCCACTACCGCCATCTCAAGATTTTAGATACTGTCTCACCATCATCGACTGATTCACGCGTTGGCCTGAGGCAGTACCACTAGCTGATATTTATGCAGAAACAGTAGCAGAGGCGCTTTGTCAATCTTGGATATCTCGTTTCGGAGTACCAAAAACAATAGTTTCCGATCAAGGTTCACAATTTGAATCATCACTTTTTGCGGAGCTCTCTAAGTTACTAGGGTTCCAGCGCAATCGTACAACAGCTTACCATCCGCAAGCAAATGGATTCCCAGAAAGGTGGCATAGAACACTCAAGGCTGCAATTATGACTCATAAGGAAAAGACCTGGTAGAGAATTTTACCATTAGTGTTATTGGGTCTCCGGACTGCTTTCAGAGAAGAGTTCCAGACAACACCAGCTGAACTGGTCTACGGGGAAGGTTTACGCTTACCGAGAGATTTCCTCCAGAATTCTCAGTCACATTTCCAAAACGATTTTATTACCTCACTTCGGAATTTTTTTTTCAGATATTAGGCCTACGCCAGCTACAGATCATTCGCATCAATCACTTTTCAAGTTTAAAGAGCTCGATAAATGTTCGCATGTGTTCGTACGTACTGATTCAATCCGACCACCCTTACAGCCTCCTTACGAAGGTCCCTTTGAGGTAATTAAGAGAGATGAGCATTTCTACAAACTAAAACTCAAAAACGGAGAAGTCAACGTTTCAGTCAACCGATTAAAGCCTTGTCACATAGATGAGGAGGATTTATTCCCACCACAGGAACAACCTGACACTCCAGGCTCACAACCTTTTCAAACTCCTCAGGAGCAAGAAACAAGTGATTCTCCATTTGCGGATTTATTGACTAATCCTAGCACCGAGCAGGAGGATGCACATTTTCCACTTTTGAAAGAGAATAATGTACATACCAAGAGAGACTCACACACTGCAAACGTTGCACTCTCGTCAAGCGCATCACCGCTACGCGTGCGGTTCCTGCCTGACGGCAATACCATACTATCTGATAGAACGACTCGAGCTGGACGAGCCACCCATCCACCCCAACGATTTTTATATCGCTAAACCCAAGCTTTCGCTGGCGGGGGAGTGTTGTGCTGACAACGTAATATAAGTCTTCGAATCTCGTGCCATGACTGTACCTGACATTTGTAGGTTTTAATTTCGAAACTAACGAACGTACTGGAAGGTTTCGTAAGGCATCAGAGATAGTAGGCTAAGATTTTAAGAAAACAAAAATAAAACAAAAAATTGTTACATCTAGCTCTGACTTTGTAAAGGCAAGATCGAATTAAATTCATTAAGTAATACTTTAAAAATAAATAAACATATATTAATTCTTGGATTCATATATAAGTTCTGTGAAGTGTTATTAACAGCTATAAGAATAATTCTGTTAAATTATTCCAATGTTATTTATGGAATTAGATTCACCGCTGTCGAATTTTATAACGTGATCCGAATATATCAATGAATAAATAAACATTTTAATTGAACGATAACTTTCTTTAATTTCAGTTATATTGAAAGGGTTTCAAGTATAATACAAACATCTTTCTTTCAAGTTCTCGGAGACTATCCTAGGAGAAGTTAAGTGCTGTCCTCCTATCCTCATAAGAAGCTTTGTCGATCGAGAAACTCAAACGTAACGTTCAAGCAAACTGCCTCAAGACAATATTGTCTCTTGTTGGTGTTCGTATCCCACGAGTACAGACATTGTTCCCGTTAAAGAACCTCCAACAAGAACACGTATTTCCCGTTTCCATGTGTACGGATATTTTTTCTCATTGAAGATATTCCCTGAAGAAAACTTATGTCAGTTGATGTTCGTGAATCTGTGTACCAACAGATTACTACATCAAGATACATTTCAAGAAAGACCTGTCATCTACATAAAATAATTAAACAAGTGTAAAGATCTCAATTTAAGTCATCCAACTCGACGGCCCGCCCGATAGCAATTTACCGCCTATACTTCCAAACTAAGAATGACCTGCTTCTACCACTCGATACCTTACTTATCCTTAGCTATGCATTTCAAATGCTGTCGCCACTGTTAATTATGTTTACCCTATTCAGGGCTGCCATCCGTCCGGGTTTCCCCGGATTTGTCCTAGTTTGGAGGGCGTCCGGGGAGAGTCCGGGCGGGGTTTTCTATACTGTCCGGGTTTTAAAATTTTGGAAACCAATTAAATAAAATATTAATTTTTTATGTATGTACGGTGTAATTGATAATGCCGACAGTCAGACCTACTCGACTCTCACACGTTCTCTCTTCTGGTCCCAGCCAGTCTTAGCTCAGTAATGAAGCTAGCAGAACGCAATTGCTTGTGAAATTTTCCTTGTGTACCTGTGTTTGTTTTATGTACATTGTTAGCAAGAAAGTGAAAAAGCTTTAAAAAAATTTATGCAAACATTTTACGGGATAAAGGACAAGACAACAAAATGTGATTTTTTTTTTCAAAAATAACTAGCCCCCTATTGACGAAAAAATTTCTCTTCTTTAAAGCCATTACTATCCCGACTTGAGAGTTCCGTCTGTTCGTCTGTCCGGCCGTCCGGCCGTCCGCGAGTCCGTCCGCACGATAGCTTGGGAACGCGTATATTTAAAGAGCTGAAAGTTTGCACACGGGCTTTAAA
Organism: Dioctria linearis; assembly: GCA_963930735.1. Lineage (NCBI taxonomy): Eukaryota > Metazoa > Arthropoda > Insecta > Diptera > Asilidae > Dioctria > Dioctria linearis. Next base: position 233,337,981 of record OZ005742.1, on the reverse strand, counting down.
AAAAAAATTAAATTTAAGTTCAAAAATGGGACAAATCGGGTAACACTTTCCTAGGGTTTCCATACACAAATTTCGTTTTTTACTGTATATTTGCACACTGCCTGAGAGCGCGTCAACGGAGAGAATTGAAATTTTGTACACAATGTTTTCATGAAAATAGTAAATATAATTTCAAAAATGGACTAAATTGGGCAACGGATTCTTGGTGTCGCCATATAAAAATTTAAGATTTGTACGTATACTGTGAAAACGATCAGTCCTAGACGTTTTAATTGCACTGAAAAGTTCTTCAGCATATGAAATCCTATGAAAGTGGTCATCATCATTTATACTTTCCAACGAACCGTGCTGGAAATATGCGAAAAACCACTTCAAAAATCAAACTTGTGCAGATAGGTGACCATACGAAATTACGTACGGGTATTCATCTACAGCATCATAAAAATTGGTCTGATACCAATTCTAACTTTTTTACTTGTTTGTCATGCCTTTCATGCCTTTTAGCTTTATATAACTTTCTCTGAAATAATTTAAAGACCGTGCCTCTGTGATAGGTATTTGGATTCAAAATTATCATTTCTTTAATATAACGTTCAGGTATATGTAGTAACTACACATACCAAAAATTGGAAAATTTTAAGGATTTCAAAATTAGTTTAAATTTAGTATAATTCAGGCAATATTCATCGCACGACAAAAAAAATTAACTTTCAGCAAAAGAAGATCGTTGGAAAGTGTAAATTTTGTTCGATATTCGATGGAATTAATCTAAAGTGTATGCATGGTTCTCTGGGTGTCCAGAGATCGAGAAGGTGGTCTCTTGAAGTTAAAGTCTCTCGCCATGAAGCTTCACCTTTCCCGAGAAATGAAGCTATTTCGACAGCTATTTGGCACACTAATTGTAAATGTAAAATTGTATTTCTAATTTTTAGAAGTTTTGTTTATGTTCCTAAATGTAAGAGAGATTTAATTTAGTGCATTCACATCGTTTTATTTTACGGTTTTTTGTAAACTGACTAATTTTATAATAAATAAATAAAAACAGACACTATTCATAACAATTTCAACCTATTTCATTAGTAAGTAAAACAGAAAATTATTTGGCAACTTTGTCCGGGTTTCAAGCTAAAATGTCCGGGGCTTTCGAACTTGTTGTCCTAGTTTAATGATTTTACTGATGGCAGCCCTAACCCTATTGTACTCTATTCTACCTACACTACAGATAAACCTGGAGCCGGCGTATACAACCTCTCATATAATCTGTGACCTATCCTACGTCTACCCTTAATGTATTTCTCAAGAATTTCTAATTGTTCTAAACTGTCGGTTTATTGCTCGAGCCATCGAGAATGTTTCTTGGACCTTGAATTTAATTAACTGTTTATAACGATCTCGCCAGATGGAATTTGTTTGGCGACGATCATTACACAAGATAGTTCTACACTCTTACTACGTTGAGTGGCATACAGAAGCTCATCATTATCAATACCGATACCGTAAAGAAAAGGTACCTACTGTATCGCTGAATATACACAAAACAACACCCAACTACCAAACCATCAACTGAATGTGAAATAGCAAAAACATTGTCAATATGCAGTTTATATAGTTCCATGCTGCTTTTTGGTGGAATATAGATCACACCAAGGTACAAGTGAGTATTATGTTCCCCTTCCGTCTTTAAGGAAACAATAAGCTGGTCTATAATACCAATGCTACATGATAAATTGATTTCCTTACTGATCAAACTCGAACGGACTGCAATCAATACTCCATCACCCCGATTATGACCCATGTCTTGCTGAGATCGATCTTTCCGATAAACATTATAAATAGATTCATTAAACAGTTCAGAAGAATAAATGCCAAAATGAAGCCAAGTCTCTGTTAGAATAATCACATCATAATCATTTTCCATTACAGCCAAGTAAAAAGCATTTAATCTAGTTCGCATTCCACCAACATTACAATATTAAATAGACAGACTCGTTTTGTCTGATAGCACAGATAATGACGTCACACCAAGCTGTATTAGTTTGGGAGCACAGCAGTTTTTGTTTTTTCGTCGTTTTTTGGAATGAACTTGAATGACCGAATCACAACTCCAGCTGGCCAGAAAGAAGAACATAGTAAATTGTCTGCAAGATGTTGTGGTACCCCAAGTTTAAACGTAACGTACTTTAGAGTATTGATGTCGAAATTTTTTTTTTAGTAAGACGTTTACAAGTTAAGTGATCAACAGTAACCTTTAGCCGATAAGCGCAAAAACCAATCAAAGATTCTTCAGAAGTGTCAGGAAGGAGTCGAGAAATATGCAACCATTTGAAAGCACCAACAATTTTCAAATCGTTGTTAGTGTACTCAGATCCAATTACTCTTTTATGCGATTTTTTTTCTTGCAACCGTGGACCATTTTTCAGCATCAGCAGCATCATTAACCATTATAGTAGGAGTAGAAGTTGAATGGTCACTGTGCTCAGCGGATACAAATGAAAAATTTTCGCATTGCGGTATTTCAGTTGCAATTCTAAAATTTGCTTTAGAGATAACGGCTGTCGACAATGAACGAGATGAACTCATGTTTACCTCTTGCTGTGCTACCTCTGGTAATGATTGATTTGGGAACCTTATTCTATCACTTCTTAGCGACATAAACTGATTTTTCAGATGTTTAATTTCATCACTTAGATTACCTATTATTGAACAAAGCTCATTATAAGGTAAAACAGAGCAATTCGGCCACAACGCACTCTTATTTAGCGTTAGAACTTTTAAGCACTCAGCATCAAGTCTAGAGCAACGCTTATGAAACAGATTTTTGCAAAATGCGCATACAATTTTAGTTTTTTCAGTACACACCGAATTACATTTTCCGCAGGTTAAAGACATAATCACGAATTTAAGTAATGACTAGAAAACCTAACGCACCAATTGAAAAGATAATAATAATTAAAATCAGGAAAGGCAAGCAAATGCAACCGCACTCGACGAACGCTTTACTAATTCAGTCTGGTTTTTAAATTTATTTAATACATTTTTTTTCTATTTTTCTGAATGTTTTGTTATTTTTCATTTTTTCATTTCTTTTCTTTGTTATATTTTTTCATTTGTTTTTCAAGTCACTCATTTTAGCTATTTCGGTCCTGTTGATGAGTCAAAACCAAGCCTTGAAACTTGTCACCCAAAATCAAATGGGTTGTGTGATGAAATAACAAATAACATTTTTTTTAGCTTTTGCTATATACGGCAGAAGAAAAAAAATGCCTTTTTGAATAAATATTAATTATTTAGGTACTGCTTCTTTATGTCATCGAAGTATGCACCGCGAAAATGTTACCTTTCCACGAGACTTTTTTTGTGCTACATCTCACAAACTCATTCCTCACAAGACGGGTACCTACCTACCTTTTTGTTGTTGTTGTTGTTGTATCAGTCTGAGGACTTTCCCACAATAATATAGTTATCACATCGAAATGTAAGATCAATAAAATTTCAATGCCTTCTTTTCATTTGAGCCTCAATTCTGAGTGGACTTCATTTCAGACTCGGATCAGTTCAGTAAATCGGGATTGCATCAACACACCTTGTCTGTGTGGGCCGAGCGAGAGCACAGTCGCAATTTTTTAGATGACCCTTCGGATAGAGCTACAAAGGAACTGTGGGGTAAGCTTAAGCCAATCCTAAGGAGAAAGCTAAATCTTAGAACTCTGGTGTTAATCCTCACTGGGCACTCTTTTCTCAGTGGTGACTTACACAGGTTGGGAGGGACTTATTGATAATCCTATATGCAGTGGATGCGGAGAGCAATTCGAGACGATATCTTCTAGTATTACCAACATAGCAATTGTGATGCAATCTACATAGGTAAAATTAGAAGATCTTTTAATACCCGATTCAACAAACACATTAGATCGTCTAAGTCCGCCAACCCTGCTTCGGGAATCTCAAAGCATCTAAAAGAAACAGGACACAGTTGCTCTATAAGTGATCTCGAAATTTTGCATAGACCCCCGTTGCCATATGGCAACGCTGGATGCATGTGCACATAACGCCAGCTAGCCAATCAACGCACGCCTAATGGTGGATGTATATGCCTCTTTCTCACAGTAAATAATTATATATTATTTTATTCTGTTGAACTAAGTCAATCGCTTTTGTGATTTCGACGTGATATAGCATCGTGAATTTAGAGAAGAAAAGAAACATGCCAAATAAAGAAGATTTTTATTACCCGACTATATGCATTTTTTTATACGCCTTTGCTAAATTCATTCCTTTTGCTGTTGAATATTTTCAGTAGTACGATTTAACATTTTTTAAATTAAAATAGTCTTTAGAATTTGTGGTTTTTTTAAAATGTTTTTTAATGGTTTGAATCAGTATTGCCATATGGAAACGCTGGGTCATCTTGGAATAATTTTCTTATTTATTGCAATTCAGTATAAATTTTGTCATCTTCAGTGCGTATATTATCGAAGCATAGAAGAGTGCACCAATGTTTTTATTTGATTTTAGGGCTCTTTCATTGAAAGACGCACTAGATTACTTGGATGAAATATTGTCAGACGAAGAGTCACTACAAGTCTTGTACATAGAGCCACCTGAGAGGCCGAAAATGAAGTATTGACCGGAGAAGATGACGCTGATGATGAAGAAGATGGTTTACCAATAATGTGTGCGCTGGCCAATTAAAATCAAATTGTGAAATCGTTTTGGGTACTGGTCGACGTATCGATTCACATGAAACAATACTACGGGAGCCAGAACAAAAGACAGGAATATATGACGAAATTTTGGTTGATGTCTTTGAAAATTTTTCTGATATTGAACCATCCACTTCATTTGCTATTAGTGGTTTAAGTAAGGTCCGCGCAACTAAATCTACATGTTCAATCCCACCATCTGATAAGAACACCAATTTTGTATGGGTAAAAGACAACTCTTCCGCTATGTTGCCAATATTTCCACCTGCTAATTATGAAGACTGCATTGAATTGAAACCACACGAACGAAATTTGAAAAGTTTTTTGACTATGCTGTGTTGAATCCGCAAAATATTCTATTTTTTATGGCAAACCGAATCCTAACATTACTGTCGAGGAAGTTTTTATTGGAATCTTGCTCGTGACTGGATATAATCATCATAGCCCTGTCAGAACATTTTGGAGTACTGACGAAGATCTTCGAAATGAAATGGTTGCAAAATCGATGCGCAGAAATCGATTCCACAAAACAGGAATTGATGGTGATAAGATGTGGAAACTGCGTCCTATTACGGACCACCTGAAGTCAAATATGCTCAAGCACTTTCATCCTGAGCAGAATCTTTCTTATGATGAAAGCATGATCGCTTATTATGGTCGTCACGGATGCAAACAGATCATAAGAGGGAAGCCGCTTCGCTTTGGATACAAAGTATAGTCTTTATGTACTCCGGCAGGCTATTTGATAAACTTCGAAATCTACCAAGGGAGAAACCCACGATCAAATACTGTGTACGAGGAAAGATGCGGCAAGTGCACAGCGACACTTTTGAATATGATCGACGACTTTAAACCTAATGTTCAACAGTTACCATTCACATTTTATTTCGATAACCTATTTACTGGTTTTCCTGTGTTGACTTATTTGAAATCTCGTGGATACAACGTAACAGGAACTTTTCGTGAGAATCGAATCTCTAATAGCTGTACACTTACCCACAAAAAGGATCTACGTAAAAAGCCACGGGAGTTTGCTGTTTCAACAAAAGTGAAACATATATATGTAGTAAAAAAATACCAGTATGGTCTTGCGGTTAGTTCTATAAATGAATATGGTTTATTTATGTGAAATTCGGGATTTGCATTATTTTGGGGTGTCCTACTATAAAAAATGTCAAAAAAGTGGACCTAAATGTTGGAATTTGAATTCAATTACAGAAAGTTTAAGGAAGAAGTAAGGAATTGAGCTTCAACTAAAACCAAATACTCTTTATGGCAAAACAATTATATTTACAAATAAAAATAAAATTTATTTCAAAACATAAAAATTACAGTAAATAAAACTAAAAGTATAAAAAGAAAAAGTGTGTTTAAAAAAAATCGTTAGCTTTTGTTGAATTAAAGTTTTCTGTAACATTTGCCATCAACAAAATTGAAATTATTACAAACTTTCAGCTAAATATTTGGTGGTTGACATATTTTGTTATTGTTTGTTATAAGCTCTCTAGCAAATATTAATAAGCAAACATTCTGTTACGTTCTTGAATCTTAATATTATTTAATTAAAAAATTTTCCTGTCGGCTGCAACACTAATATCTACAATACAATACAATACAATACAAAAAAGCTTTATTGAAAGACCCTGGCCAAGGCCACGTCCATAAACGGTGGGTACATAGATCGACAGTAGTTACTTAATTATAAGCAGATACATTAGCAAAATAACCAAAAAGAATGTAATTAGCAAACACTTAAAGTGATTGAGCAAGTACTCAAGTAGGTAGAGATAACACATCTAACAGCCAGTGTGGCAACTATAGGTATACATATAAGAAGAAGTTATATAGAGACTTAAGACCTACAAAGAAGAAGGTTTAACTAACTTACGAATTATAACAATAAACAGCAGTGGGCGTCAAACCCATCAGTCCTAGCTAATCAATAAACTAAAGAAGAAAATTCACAAATTCAGAACTTCAATCGGCCCAAATACTGGCCTTGAATCTGGCAATTATCACAAAGGTAAAGATACTATAATTAATTACATGGTTATACCTATTCTTATTTATGCAAATCAGCAACCTAAGGCTACTAGAACAAAAATAAAGATTACAAATTTTAAGTACATACGGTTAACAAATTTCAATAAACCGCAGCAGCAACATAAGGTTACCAAAACAGAATAATAAATATTAAGATAAAAAATTCAAAGTAAATACTATGGTTAACAAATTCAATGCGACCAATAGTTATTCATCCAGATAAATAGAGTAACTAATAATAAGAGAGACGAATGCTGATAAAAGTTTAGATCTAAAACATATAACTTCGCACATCGGTACCATAAATAGAAGAATCAGCACCAGATACCAAGAACTCGGATTAGCAGGATCAGCATCTCATTCACCCAATACTAAACAAATTAAAGTACTCAATGACCCGATCTTTAAATGAACCCATGGTAGCAGATTCTCTAATCTCCCTGGGAAGAGAATTCCACATGCTCGCACCCAGCGAGAAGACACTTCTACCACCGAACTGAATCCGCATTCTACGAAGAATGATTCTTGGTCTGTCCCTGGGACTCCATTCAAATTTTTCTCCAATGTAAAGTGGCAGACCACCGAGTTTCGCGCGAAAGATAAAACACAGGGTTCTGAATTCAAGGAACTTGGAAAGTGAGCAAGAGAGAAATTCTTCAGCTAGAGCCGATATATGTGTCTGCTTATTTAACTTGTAACCATATCTCACACAGGCGTTAAGCGCCCGAGACAATTCGGAAATTGTATTTGCAGGAAGGGGATAAATAACAACATCTGCAAAAAGATAATGAGGAAGAATCAGGGCTCGGGCAAGTCCAGCTGGAATCGCTTCAGGGATCAAAACCGACACAGAATATAGCGACCGCATACCAAAATAGACCCGAGAGCAAATACGATTAATTTGAAAACCCCAGGTGAGTCTCTGGTCCATTAATAATCCAAGATTCTTTACTGGATCAGAAGAAAACAATATGTCTTGACCGAGAAGAGAAATAGGAGAGAGAGTAGCTGACGAAACAGTGTTATACCCGCTTGAATATATAATGGCTTGTGTCTTCCCCGGGTTCAGATTGAGTCCATTTACATTACACCAGTCAGAAACTCTGGACAAGATAACATTAATATCAGAAATCAGAGACGCAAGGCTATCCCTTGGGGCCCCAGTGTAAATTTGTATGTCGTCCGCATAGAGATGAAAGTGAGCGCCATGTAATTCCAAGGTGATGTCGTTGATAAACAGTGTGAATAAAAGAGGGGCTAAAACCGCTCCCTGCGGTACTCCAGATAAAACGCGCTTGGAGGAAGACATTCTCCCATTGGATACCACAGTCTGCGTTCATTCACTCAAATAGCAAGAGATCAAATTGACTCCGAAGCTTATCGACCAGGAGTAGATGTGGAATAGAATCAAAGGCCTTTTTAAAATCAAGGAGAATATGAATGATATCATTTCCTGCGTCGCAGAGTGAATGAATATCAGAGATCACTGATGTGAGAGCAGAACAAGTGGAGTGCTTGTGTCTGAACCCAGACTGAAATTTCTAGATGGAGTCATTCAAACTTATGTGCTCTATAATTTGGTTAGTTTTAAGTGATTCAAATGCTTTCGAGATCGAGGGTAACACAGTGATGGGCCTCCAATCCGCTACCGTAATCGGAGAGGAAATCTTTGGAATTCGAGTGATGAGGCCAAGCCAATGGACAGGGAAGAATGAGCATGTGAAGAAATTGTTAAATAATTGGGTAATCACCGGCAATAATTGTGGCAAGATAAGTTTTATGAATTTGATCGGGACACCATCATGCCCAATAGAATTGGATTTGATTCGTGATATAGCACAAAGAACCTCCTCCTCACTAACATTTCTAAAATCAAGGCCATCTTCATTAATCAGAGTTGCAGCATTAAGGTCACTATCAGGAGTGTAAACATGTGCAGGGCCCTGAGAACGAGCAGTAGATGTAGGGTGAATATATTCACTGAACTCATTCCAGTTTTGGATCCAATGCCCATCCTCCCAATCTTCTTCCAGTAGTAACATCTAAGCATGACATCCGGGAGTTGTAGAATTCTGTTCATGAGTAGTTTGGACCGGATCGATTTGAGCGGAACATGCGTGGTGAAGAGAGTTTGCACAGTATTTGTGAATAATTGTGCCGAAACCTCAGGGTCCGAGGAGTTATTCATACGAGTCCAATCCATCTGCAGTATATCTGCTTCTACAGCTTCAGATTGAATTGCAGCAAAGTTTCTAAACGTGATCCATCGAGAGGGTTGTGTGCATGAGATATCGAAAGCTACAAACAGAGCCTCGTGGTAAACACCAGGAACCTGTCCAGACCGGATAGGACGAAAGTCAACAGACGAATTAATAAGGTCCAACACTTCATTTGAATCACTGCGTATGTCCTTATTACAAATTAAATGCCTCCATTCATTATTTAAGCTTTCTACATTACTATTACAATTAAAAGGAAAATCCTGTAACAACGAAAAAATATGTAATTGGACAATCACCACTTTGTATTTTGCTCGAATTAATATAGTTAGGTAGGTACTATAAAAGTAAAATTTTTTTGTCATGAAAATCATAATATTTAGAAATTTGGTCATATAATTCAATATAGAAAGGAACTAAATTTTCTTTAATTTTCGTTAGCATATTATTACATTGCTTCCCATTTTATCATATTCGAGTAGTCTAGCTATGCATATATTTTTTTTTTAGTTTGAAAATAAAGATATCTGAAGATGGTAGCGTAGCTACCGAAAACGTTAAAAAATAAATAAATCAAAAATAGTGGAACAATAAGAAGACTTTCATTTACAAACTGATAGAATTATAATTAGTTTCACAGTGCTCAAATAATTTAAACAACAGTGTGTTTGTTTAAAAAATTTTATTACTTTCAGGATAATTATTCGCTATTTATTTTTCTTAGGAAAATTTTAATCCAAAAAACATTTGGGAGAACGGTAAATGATTATCATGATAACTTACCTGGCTAGATATTTTATTTTGTTTTATGAAATTGATGAAGATATTTATGACGTTTTTCAGAAAAATGTCTCTTGGATTATGGATCATGCTCTTTTCAGATTTCAAGGTTTTATTGATAATTTTCAAAACTTTTTAGATATACGAAAGGAACGTTAGGTAGGTATAACTTTAATTCTGAATTATTGAATATAAGTCTAATATCGTTTTGGCTTTCCCATTTGAGGATTCTTCAAAAACAATAAGCATTGCTCTAAAATTCTGTTAATGGAGATGCTTCTAATGAAAGAACTCCAGTTTTAATTGGTTTTATAATTCTATGTACGAAACTTTTTTGGAAATTTTCAAGTTCTACTAATCTCTTTGGGTCAGGTGGAAAAAAAACACCTCTTTAATTTTCGACAATTTTGATAGTTCTCCGACGTTTCAGCCGATGTTTCGAAACGTTATCAAGTTACTGTACTACTTGAAATAAAAGTAAAAATACAAAGGCTACTTGTTCAGCGATAAACCTACAAAATAAATAAAAAGGAAAGAATCAGTATTAATTTTATAAAGATATGAGTACTTATCTCATCTTGGTACCGCTCCCACGAAGTCCCTCGTTGTCACCTTCACATATTGTCAACATATGATATATGAAACCGGGTTTTTTTTAAAAGAGGAACGCAGTGGCAGCGCTTAAAAAGTGTGAAAATATCTTCATGAAAACATATTTGAGATTTTTAATTTTCTCATATGCATAAAGAGAAAGAAAGAGATAGCAAGGGGGAACGAGACAAATGAAAAATTGCGTTCCACAATTAACTTATTCAAAATGGATGCCAAATTTTAATCAGCGCCATATTATGGCTCAATTTAGAATTTTTATCAGCAGTTATAAGGAATAATAAAGCATTAGAAGTTTTCATTGGAAGATAATAAAATGAGAAATTCCGCATCGAATGGAAATAATCGCAATGAACGAAAAATTATTTCCTTGGAGAAATTTGCATTATGGTTATAGGTTCCACAGAAAAATGGCGGTTCAGGCTCCATATAAAGAGGTGCAGTGCCATGGATCACTCTCTTGCGTTTTCGACAGTCATATAGTTAACCTCCACAGTGATATATAGTGTTTATTAAATCGTTTCTAATTGTGAAAATTGGCTTGTGATCATCCAATCAAGGTATGTGCAAGCTCACATGCAATTAGGTGGAAGTTTTTAATTGTGTTTTTAATTGTGATTTTTTGTTACTTAGCTTTATGAATTCATTTGTGAAATTTCAAGATTAAGTGTTTTTATCATTTTGAATACATAATTAGGATAGATTGAAATAATTGAAAATATAGTAGTTGAAATTGTACAATTAGTTCATGTCAGGTGTCCCTCATCTTCCCGTCTCGGGTTTGCTTGGACAAATCTGCGAAATAATTTTGCTTGTGTAAATAAATTTGTATACATGTATGTATCTGAATACAGTAGGTAGTTTTTAATTAAGATTAAACTGCGTAGAAACGTGATAAAAACTATAAATAAATCGAATGTGAACTCACTTCAATTTGTTCTGACTTTAACTTTAGACTACACTAATAGTAACCACCTTACAGTTACATTTCTTTTTTGGTAATTCCATTCAGGAATTTCCTGTTATCGAAACACTACTTAAACACATTGGAAAAATATTAACATGACAAATAAATAAATAAAAAATAGTATGACACTGATTTAAAACCACAAAATATAAATAAATAAATAGATAAATAACAGAACATTGATTAAAATGCACAGCTGTTTAGAAATAAGCAAATAGATAAAACTATAGGATTCTTGGAGCGCTATCCAACCACTCGTCACAATTAACTGATATTCAGTTACTTTATCGTTCTTCAAAGCTCTCCAAATGAGCGCAGTAAATGGTATTGATATTATCTGTATCAGTGTTTTTGAACATTGCGTTAGGAGTTTTCTGAATATATAATACCTCTATAAATAATCTCTTATAGTGTTTTTCATTATGTAAGATAAAAGTATTTTCAAAATTTGGAGCATGGTTGGATAATGCACAGGGCGTAGTTAGAGCTGTTTTGTTTTGGTTTCCGTCTTTTAAGTTAGAATTATAGTTAGAAATCTTATTTTTTGGGAATTTCCCTATTGTTCCAACATTTCAATGTAAATACGTTATTATTACCATTGCAAGGTCTTTTGTAAATAAAATCTGAAAGTAGTTCTTTGGATGTAGGATCCTTTAGTTTGGTGAAACAGTTTCAGATCTACTTCTATTACCACTTTCAACACTATGCATGCATAGGATATCTATTTAGATTTTGTTGTTGTGATTTATTATTCAAATTATTATATTTTTAACTAACTAATCCAAAATCCAAGTTACTTATGTTTCTTAAAACATGAGGTCATTATTTTTATTAATAAGAAACTACAAGGCAATACAGAAGACGCAACCAGCAAAGGTACTCTGCCAATTGTCAAAACAGTTGCTTTATTTTAAAGTATTTTATCGAAGTTGGGCTACCAATTATTTTGGCGTTGGCTCATTGCCAGCGGTACTTTAAAACTTTAAGGTACAGTGCTAACTTTTTCAATCACAACCGGAGTATAACTTTAAGAACCTCAACCTTGTGCATTCTGTCTTTAACTAGCATTTTAATAAAATATTATTACATTTATTTGTCGAATAACGCGCTCGGTTTAAGAATAGTAGTATATTTTATACCGTGAGTACAGCTGTAGTAAAGTGACAACACTGGGCAGTATACGCTATGATTTCATCGCACGCGCTTCACTGATTGGTCTTATACCTAAGTTTGGAAGGCACGGATTGCATTCTTTTATATTTCTTTTATTTTGGATTGTTAAGATCTCAGCTAGTTGAACTGTTCTGAAGCATACGGTCCAAATTCTCAATCAATCTTCACTATATGCTGCACTCTATCGAGTATACTTGTCAGGATAATATCAAAAACTTAAGTAACTGCCATGGTGGCAGTTGATATTTGTGTTGAACTCTGTAATTCATGTTGAACCTGTTAAACTACCATACATTGTGGAGAGCTCTGTACCTTCAGCTATCTAGTATAAAGACGTTTCATAAGTTCGATTATTTTATTTCACAATTTGCACCAAGATGTTGTCCTCTATATATAGCATTTTTGGATTAGATGAAACCATTTTCGAATTAAATGGAACCATTTTCAGATTAAAAGAAACCATTTTCACATTGATTGAAACTATTTTGAACTTAAATGAAGCTATTTGCAAATAAAATGAAACCTCGGAGAATAAAATATGAATTCAATGTTTTTGTACGTTTTTATATTCGTTAAAAAAGTACATTAAATTCTATAGTCCAGTGTATCTAATAGAATGTATTTTGAAGCCAAGTAATTCTCACTTAATTGCCCACTAAACCGTTATGTGCTCTGCAATCAATATATAATAGATGAAATTGGTAAATTGTATAACGGTATTGAGTTTTATTTACCTCGCTGGCAGCATTAATGAAGCGGTTGACGATCTGCAGCTTGTGGGATTTGCAAAACCATATGCACTACATAGTTTGAGCAATGATTTTTATTCAGTTGCTGAACACTTTGGTCAACTACATCGACATTATGTTCGGTGCTAACTTTCTTTAATATTGATCGGGCGATCGACTTTTTTTCGAAAATGCTGTTTCTATATAAGGTTCAGCATTGGCGAGTAAGGTGGTAAAAAATTTAAATAATATCCGCTATCTCGACCCATATCCTGAATTTCTCGTGTTGTATGGATTCGAGCCATTATCCAGTATTAATGAAGAATTCTCTTATTGCAGCATGTTATCAATTTTTTCAAAAAGTTCGCGTAAAAATTATTTCATACGACCGGTATTCACGGTAGCTTAGGAAATTATCTTTTTTTGTGGACGATACCTCTGTTCTTCATAGCGGCGATCAATGTTACGTTCCGTCCTATTTCAGTGGGTACCACAACGGGTACTCTTGTACCACACTCATCTATAAAAATTAATTTTTCCCTGTGCTGGGGAACGCACTGTGTAAATTCTGGCGTAATTTTGTCGCAGCTGTAATGTTCTTTCATTGTTCATTCTATCCACTCCAACCAAAGCCAATTTGAAAGTAATTTTTCGCTCCCGCAAACCACTGAAAATCGTAGACAACGACACAGGTATATTTTTTTCTTCGAATAACTTCCTTTTCAATGTGCTCGAGTTTTTCTAGTGCCAACTTGACTTTGACTTCTACTAAAACGTTTTCACTCTTTTTATACCGCGATAATATATAGTTTTAGCCGAATTTGTATTTGTCGACGTAACGTAATTTAAGCAGCTTCTGAAATCGTTTTACCTTCTTCATACAGTTTTACAAGAATAAATTTCATGCCTTTTGAAATTTTCGAGTACAGTCCTATTGTTCTTCGCCCAGGAATTCTTTGGATACCAACTTTTTTTTCCCACAATTTGAATTCAATTGCTCCAGATTACCTTCATGAACCACTTCACTATGGCTTAAATTAATAGAAGACTCCTCGCTAGGTTGCCAATAATCGAAACTTCTAGATCTAAAATCTTCACCACTCATTTTACAGGTAACTTTCAATTGAATAATTAGCACTTATTTCCTACACTGCTAAGACTCAATTGTATTTGCATGTCATCTATGTATATACTAATTGCAGAGCACATAACGGTTTAATGGGTAATTAAGTGAGAATTACTTGGCAGCAAAATACATTATATTAGATACACTGGACTATAGAATATAATGTACTTTTTTAATGAAAATAAAAACGTACAAAAACATTAAATTCATATTTTATTCTCCGAGGTTTCATTTTATTTGCAAATAGTTTCATTTAAGTTCAAAATAGTTTCAATCAATGTGAAAATGGTTTCTTTTAATCTGAAAATGGTTCCATTTAATTCGAAAACAGTTTCATTTAATCCAAAAATGCTGTAGAAGCCAACTTTCCTTAATCTGGCAGGCTTTAATCCAAGTCTTCGTTCAGTTTTGAATCTACTCATAATTGTGCACAATAAGATCTCCTCTGCTATTGACAATAAGCAGATCCTCCTCCAGTTGTTGTATTCTGTTAAGTCCTGCTTTTTTATGCTTAATAGGGGCTTTGCCATTGAGAAGCGATTTAATTGTTACGGTTATTTCTCTCTTTATGTTTATTATGTCTCCCCATAACTCTTTCTCCCTCTCTCTTTCTGTCTTTCCCTCTTTTTCTCTCTCTCTCTTACTTCCTCTCTTTCTATCTCTATCTCTCTCTCTCTCTTCATGAAGATCGACTGTTTACTGGAACAAGCTGTGGCAACGAGTCTGTGTCGGGTCCTACATTTCCACACATGACTAACAACTTTGTTAACCTAGTAAAATTAATTTCGAAATTCGGGTGTAGTAACACTTTTCTGAACGTAGAAAGGCTTAGTTAAAAAAACAATAATATATATAGTTTGATGTCAACCTGCAATTCAACAATACCGAAAAAGAAATAAAAAAAATAAATAAATTGGGTCAATATAAGCAAAACGGTATGAAGAATAATTTCCAAGGGCCTCATAACTGATGGGCTGACAGAGTCTACGCTTTTTTAAGCCCATTGTAAATGGATCCCCGCAGGTCTTATCAGCCACATGGCTGCTCTTCTAACGGCCGTCAAGTCGACATAGAGTCGACTTGGAACAGGACTCCAGTCTCGTTCCAAGTATAATACCTGTTCAGGCTAGGATAGGAACAGTCTGGGCTGAAAAGGAGCACTTGTCTACTAGATCGATAATTTGGCACCACCTCTTACGGACGTCAAGTCGAAATTAAGAAGAGTTGAAACTTTTAAAATTTTTCAGGTCCGGAACTTTGTCAGTCCAAATCTGGCTACTTACGAATAAGTGATTGATTAGTAGCCAGGTATTCAAGCCATCACAGTTTTCCAAGTCAAGCAGGAATTTAAACCATCACAGTCTCCTGTGTCAAGCAGGTATTCAAGCAGGGGCGGATCCAGGATTCTTGTGAGGGGGGACGCAACTTTGGTTTAAAAACAGTATAAGCTGGAAACAGATCAAAGGTTCGAAGACACTCGCCACCACTCGCAAATGCCAACTGCACCAATTTTATTATTTAATAGATACGTGTCGAACAGATAAGTGAGTGGCTACCACTCGGAACGAAGAAAGTTGGTCAACGTTCAAATTTTGCCACTCGCGAAAGTCAAACGAGGCGTTAAATTATTTATTATGTTTTGGTTTGTAAATAATGGAGGTGTAAAACGTCCAAATCATCCATTTTAGTTAGGAAAAATAGGGAAACACATTTTGTTCAAATTGACGAATTAATCATAAACTACAACTTTGCAAAATACAGGAATTAAAGCGCTACGTACCTTACCCCTACTAAAGTCAAGAAAGTTTTTTTTCCTATATTATTGTTATTGTTGAATTTGCTAACCTATGGGTGGTTCGACTGCAGTGACTTTTACGCAAATCTTAGGAGGCTAGCAATCGATGAATTTGGCTACTTTGCCAGATATTTTTCAGCCATTGCTATAAGAACTAAACTTGACCTTAAGTGCTGGATATTATGCAAAATATAAGTCATTGACTAGAGGCAGGTGTTTCTAAGTGAAATTAAAAGCAAAACTCTTTTATTTCAATCGCAAAACTTTTGTCATGATATACACCGCTCAAGGAAAAACTTTCTTTTAATAGTTAGCATATGGCTGGCCAAGTAGTCAAAGAGAAGTACTTCGGTGATGATAGTGCACATCCCCGGGAAAAAATGTCAAAAAGAAGGAGACGCATATAAAAACGCATAAATTGAATTTATAATTTTTTTTTCCAAACCAATCCACTGAGCAAAACCACAGTTCAACAGGACTAAAGTGACATCTGTAAAAAGTAATTTCGGCGTGAAAAGTTTCGGTCGATTACCACAGTTGCGATGACATTTCGAAATGTTTTCCCAATTTTGCGGTAGAAGTAAAGCAAACTAAGTGGGAAATTGCAAAATTGTCCGTACAAAAAGGAAATTGTTTCCAGAAATTTTCATTTCCTGTCTTTCCTTTTTATGGGAAACACTGTGAAACTTTTGTAATGACTTGGGGACCTGTCACTTAACTTAAAAGCATTCAAGATGGAAAATTGAAAATTTCAAGTTTTAACTGAAAGATATTGAAACGCGAGCACCACTTTAGAAAGTGTTCTTCTAACATAGCGAATGGGAAAATCGAAAAGTTAATTAGATGTTTCGACACTTGAAGGATGCAGAGGAACACGCTGAGCTTAGTGTTAGTTAAGCAATTTTCGAAATTTTTGGTAGTAGAATTTTTAAGCCGAAAAACATGAATAGCTGTGCGCGGTTTTTCAACAAGTTGTATGATGTTTGATATACAACTGATGATTTGTAAATGTTTGATTATGAACTCAAATGGAAATTATTCCAATTATTGTCTGTGAGAGCACTGACATGGCAAGAGATTTAACTCTGAAAAAATTGATACGAAATTTTCATCTAGCCTCTGGTAGATACTTAAGCATAAACTAGTTCAGACTCGCGGACTAATTAAGGAACTCAAGAAAAGAAAGTAATAAAAGAAACGACAGATTTAATCGAATATAATTAACCAGACTTACCAAGTGCTACCTAAGAGGCAGGGAAAGTAGGGAAAATATAATAAAGAACGAGCCCCTATTGAAGAAATTCTAAGAAGCAATTAATTAATACTTTCTGGATTTTGCTAATTGCCTGTGCTTACCGGTAATAATAAGCCAGTTAGACCAAATTGAAATTTGGTAGGCTATCGGAAATAAAATGGTTGTTGTTCCTCTATTCAACGAATACTGGGCTCGTTATGGATCTATTTGAATACAATAATAAAAACAAAAATTGCATAACAAAGATAGACGGAACTCGATTTGTTTTAAAAGATAAATCGACTCATTAGTATGATGGCTCACAAAAATCGAATATAAATAAGATCTCAATTAAATGCCCTAGGTTAGGTCAAAGGCAAGGTTGTTGAAGGTTGATTGGTATGCGTGATAGTAATTTTTGTATGTCTAATCCTCATAGGAGTTATAAGTGTACAGGCTGTAATCTCAAGCCTCTCTAGACTCGAAGGGCGTATCTTAACATTCAAGATGGTCCCGATAACAGCGCCTATTTATAGACATTGCCAATAAGATCTTAATCCCGAAAGGAGTTACTAGTCTCGTTTCAGGAAGATTCCACTAAAACTAACCACGTTATTTTGGCCTGGATTACGAAGCAATACCAATTAGGTAAGCATGTATGTTTAATTTAGTGCCACGGAGTCGGGAGGCCGCGGAAGGCTTAGGTTTTCCACCTAGACATGGTGAGGCCCCTTAAGGGGAGCAACGTAGTGGCTGTTGGTGGCCCATATGGGGGGCAGAGAGAGTGTATTTTCTCGGTGTGTAATTGCGCATATACAACCGGGCACCGGGCACCGTGACCCAAAGATCGGTTATACATAGATGTTAGATATATCTCGCTTCTACCAGTAAGAATTCCAAGCATGCACTGGGATTCATAGAGGCCAATATGTCTTATGAGGGCACTGATTTTAGCAATAGAACTAATCCGTGCGCGAAAAACCACATGGACTTTTGGGGAAGCAGTCAATTTCTGTTGGGATAGCTACCATCACAGTTGAACGTCTTCAGTGATTGGAAAAGTTACTTGAAGACTTGAGATGCTGTCTTCATTGCTTGCTAGTTTGGATGTTGTGCTTATTCCGTTTGGAGAACTGCTTCTGCAATCGCACGTTTTCGTAAAGAGAATTCATGGCTTGAAGATTAGAGGTGATATCTTGCGAGTTTGTTTCTCATCTATGTCGGGAACGTTTTCTCAGCGCACTGAGCTGATGTTGTTGCTTGGAGAGGTCGGCTAGGAACGGCGCCTCGAGAAACTGCTAAACGTCGAGAGCGACTGGTCTGTGGTATGCTCTGGCTATTTGCTGCTGGCCGTAGATAACTGCCCAAGCAACAATTTTCTAATTTTTGGTGACTAAAAGTGATGGGTAGTTTTATAAGGGGTATATAATGGTTACTCGGTTATATACAAATTTGAGTAGTTATATAAGAGTTTTATAATATTGCCAATTGGTGACTTACTTATATTAGAGTTTTTTAAGATTACTAATTGTTTAAGTAAGTTACTAAAGGTTTTATAAGTTGGTGATGGAAGTGTTTCAATCCTCACATCCTTTGTTATTACTTTAAGATATATAACTTTGCCAAAGGTTACATATTATGACTAAAGGGTATATAAGGACCATTTTCGAGGCATGGTAGTTCCTTTAGTTTATAGTAAAATAATTCTAGAAGTTTTATGGGTCATTCAGTTTAAAAAATACAGCCAGAGTTTATATATAAGTAGCTGAAGTTTTATAATGGTAATTTATTCATTTAAGTACAAGCCGCCATTTATTCATCGGTGCATTGCAGATAGAAAAGAAAATGTTGTTTAACCTAATTTTTAAAATGGCCTCCGTTTTAATTTTATATGGTAGGTACATAACATTTCTAAATTATGTAATGTCCCAAGAAACAATTTTTTTTTATACAGTAGTAACCGTAAGGTTTATATAACTGAAGTTATATAGACTAGTACTCGAAACTTCTTTGGAACCACTATAAACCACTTATAGAGCTTACATGGAGGATTATATAAAGGTTACCGTGACTTGTCTTAGGTAACGATATATAACTAAAGGTTTTATAAAATGAGTAACAAAAATATTCCGGTTACCTTAATATAACTTTTTATATAACCCATATATAACCCATGCTGCTCTCGATTAATTTATTTTGGTCATAGCAGTGGTTGCAGTAATGTTTCGGTTACCTTTATAAATTTTGTTTATAATGGTGTTGGTAACGTTTCCACAACACTTGGATTTTTTTCAGACTGGTTACTTTAGCGAATGAAATGATAGGGAAATTACTTTTCGTTACCTTTATAAAACAATATAATGCAAATATTTACGAAGCATATATTGTTATAGAATTTCGATATTTTTTTGTATTGCATTTTTATAATGTAAGAACTTAATAGTTTTACATTTTAGAATTACAATTTCTCGGCATGTATGTGGTTAAATTCAGCTGCAATTAAAATTTTACTGTGAATATCATCATAGAAACTTCTAAAAAATACAGACCCCTCCAAAAATAAGTAGTATTTAATAAATAATTTTAATTAAATATTTCTAAATTTAAAATTTTCACTTAGGTGATATTAATTCATAAAAATAACATTACATAATATAGAAATGTTATATACCTAAAAAGATGTATTTCTTCATATAAAAATAAAACGGAAGCCATATATCTGCAATTTGAAAAATTAGCTAAACCGACATTTTGTTTTTTATCAGCAATGCACAGATGAAAAAATGGCAGCTTGTACTTAAAATAACAAATTACCATTATAAAACTTCAAGTAGTTTCATATAAACTCTGGCTGTATTATATAAACTGAATGACCCCTATAAAACTTTTAGAATTATTTTACTATAAACTAAAGGAATTACCTTGCCTCGAAAATGGTCCTTATATACCCTTTAGTCACAATATGTAACCGTTGGTAATGTTATATATCTTATAGTGTCAAAAATCTGACGTTACTGTTCTTAGATACCCTTTGGTTATATTGTGTTAAATAAATAAAAACAGTTTTATAATGGATCCATTCGACACTAAAAGTCATTTGTTTTTATAACGATCACCGTAGATACTATAGCGCTACCAAACAATTTTACGATATTTTAAAGTTCCCAATTTTTATTAAAGTTATCTACATTACTGAAAGTTGTTGAGTTATGTAACAGTAACCACCGCAATAAACACTTATTACCAATTAGTTAAATAACGTGATGATGAAAACAATTATAGAACTTTCTTATATACCATCTAATAATGGTTACTCTAAGTTATATAAACCGGTGATATAAACATTTCCATCACAAACTTATAAAACCTTTAGTAACTTTCAATCCGCGATAACCATTAGTAACCTTAAAAAACTCTAATATAACTACGTCACCAATTGGTAATATTATAAAACACCTATATAACCACTCAAATTCTTGTATAACCGAGTAACCATTAATACCCCATATAAAACTACCCACACCAAAAATTGGAAAATTGTTACTTGGGGTTACTTTTATGATTTGATATGACCTTAGCGAAAATTTTAAATTTTTTCATATTTAATTAACATTATTAAATATTGCTTAGTTCTGGAGCGGTTTGTATTTTTAGGAGTATATCTAAGATGATATTCACAGTAAAATTTTAATTGCAACTGAATTTCACCACGTACATGCTGAAAAATTGTAGTTTTAAGATGTAAAAATATTAAACCATTACATTATAAAAATGCAATACAAGAAAATATCGCAATTCTATGTCGACATACGTTGGGGGATATTTGAATTATATTATTTTATAAAGATAACGAAAAGTAATCACTAAAAGTAATCAGTCTGAGAAAATTCCAAGCTTTGTGAAACGTTACCATCACCATTATAAACAAAGTTTATAAAGGTAACCAGAACATTACTGCGACCGCTGCTATGACCAAAATAAATTAATCGAGAGCCCCCTGGGTTATATAAGGGTAATATAACAAGTTATATTAAGGGCGGATCCGAATCCAAGTCTTCGTCTTCGTCTTCGTCTGGTTAGTACAGCTGGTGACGTAACATCGAGTCAAGCTCTATCCGAATCCATGTCTATGCCACCGAGCTTTGCTACTTTGTATAACAGTTTAGACATTTGGTTAGCTTGATCATCGAGTCAAGGTTCGAATTGACTATTTTAAATAGGCAAGATATTTTGAGGTTGCTATCGAGATCAAGCAAACCAAGCAAACGAATTCGGACAGGTTAGCTTCGTCTTGAGCTTGATTGCATTTATTTTGACATTATGGCGCACGCGGAAAAAGTGAAATGTAATTGTGCATGCTTTTTACAGTTGTAGTAATTATTGTAATATGATTATCTATTTTAGGGACAAAAGAACTTGCACCTAAATTAATAAAAGCGCGGGGGAGGATTGTAGTCACCTATTTAAAGGAAAATCATTCAACAATCAGGCGGCATGGAAGTACGAGTGCTGCATACTGATTTGGTTCATACGTCAAAATTCTTCTGTGCAAAATAAGCAGTTATATATGTACCAATTATACACAATTGTAACACATTTTTATTTCAAATTAAATTTAATTTTAAATCATTAATAATAATATTATAATTAATTGCATTTATTAATTATGACAAACAGTAGCAACTGGCTCTAAACGTTAAATATTAAGCTAAGCAGACGAATTCGGACAGGTTAGCTTCGTCTTCGTCTAACTATTATAATAGCTGAGCTTGTTGTATTACGTCACAAGCTGTACTAACAAGATGAAGACGAAGACGAAGACTTGGATTCGGATCCGCCCTAAGGACCACAATATTTTTATTACTCACTTTATAAAATTTTTAGTTATATAACGTTTCCTAAATCAAGTCACGGTAACCTTTATATAATCCTTTATTTAAGCTCTATAAGGGGTTTATAGTGGTTACAAAAAGGTTTTGAGTACTAGTCTATATAACTCAAGTTATATAATTTGGCAATGGAAACCATACGGTTACTACTATATAAAAAAAATGTTTCTTGGGTGTCCTGGCTAGTGGTGGTGAGTGTAGACAATGAGGTGCTCCGTTTGAATGTAGGCGGATAGACGGAACGATAACTATATTATAAAGACACCGCTTTTGGCTCTGAAAGAAAGGGACAAACTTAGCCTTGGGTGTATAGACTATAGATTGGAGCAAGGTTGAGTTTCTGAACTGGGGTGCTCGTCGCAAGCTATCCCAATAACAACTTGGACGTGTACTAAGGTCAGGCGGACTACGTTGGCTGAGTTGAGAAGAGCGACAATGTTGTGGTAGTCGCTGAGTAGAAGAGTTCGACTCAGGCTGTCCCAAGGAAAACCTGGACGGTGTGGGGTCAGGCTGACTACGTCATTTGAGTTCGAGACTGGAGGAGTGACAATATTACAGGATCGGCTATTTTAGTTCGTTTAGACCAGACCCAGGTGACCCTTTGTCACAACGATGGCATAAGGAAAGTGCCACACAAGGCCACTGATATGCTGATGTGCTGATTATTAACAGCACTAATATATTAATGAGGCATGTCACATTGTAAGAGGTAGTGATGTACTGATGTAATACTGATCTGCTGATAATCAGCAAGTGACCTACATGTTACTGACTTTTACTTACATCAGTCGATATTTTATTTGCAAACTAATTAAGTCAAGTTAGTTTAAAATATTAAAAATGAGTGAACGCAATTTTGTTTCGGAATTAGTGCAAAATGTTGCTTGGAGAGAAATTTCGTGGTAAATTGGAAAAGATGGTATGTTTTTTTTTTCTTTGAATTTTTTATTTAATTAAATGCCGTATTGAAGGGTATTAGGGTTTCTGCCAATACAAAACACTTCGTCCGATCAAGTTTTGAAGTTCAAATTTACAATCGTTTTTAGCATGGCCTCCTCCCTCCATACACGGAATATAACCCACCTTCCAGGAGGCGTTGGGCTTCCTGGATCTTATCCCATATCATAAATGATGGCTCAATTTATTATAGATCATGATTGATAGTTAGATATTGTCCTTTATCATTTATTATGACTGATAGCTAGTTCTTCTTGAGTAGTAAATGCCATTAAAAAATCCCGACTTTCCCCAAAATTTGCGTTTATTTTGCCTTTTTCTTCCATTTTTTAATAAATCAATTTTTTAAAATATCACCATCACCACATCAGCACATCAGTTGTCTGGTGTGGCACCTGCCTAAGAAACAGCAGTAGTGCTGTTGCACTTGTGTATGAATTCGTTGCAGGTCGCCAGTCCGTTGCTACAAGGGCAAACAAAGAGTGCAGCATGAAATGAAATTTATTTTCTAAAAGGCATTAAGACAGTGTATCTTCTTTGTACTCGAGCTATATCTTCTGAACTCTATTATTTTTTACATTAAATTATCTTGAAAAGTTCCTTACTCTCTGCAATGAGAACAGAACTAAATTCACATTGTTTTTTCTTTATTTACATATTATTCAACGCCTACCTAATTACGGCTGTCTACGTTCAGCAAAATATTACTGGTGGTTTTGAAACGTCCGCTACCCAGTTTATGATTGGGCAAACGTTCGAAAATGGACGAAACGGCACAGACGCGTTGCCACATTCATCCTCAAGTATCGTCCTTCCACAAGCAATCTCTGGTACCCCAATGATTGTTTGTGTAGGCGCCCATACTCAAGGATCATCCTGACGCAGGTAACCTCTGGTTTCCCTAGGACTGTCTGTGTAGACACCCATATATAAGGATCGTCCTTCACCAAGCAATTTCTGGGTCCCCAAGGATTAGACAGCCGCCTTTTTCAGTTTTCTCTAACACAGGTTCTAGTTTCTCCAGGAAACCCCATTTAGACATCTCAGACGACCTTTTATCGATGACAGTTCCTAAAGTTCCGGTACTGTTTTACGAGGAGTTAGTCCTACACGATTGTCCTCTCAACCCTCGACCATAGTTCTCTAGAGCTGGTGGACCGAAAACACGAAAGTGCACTGAAGATCCCATTGGTATCTCTGTCTAAAAAATCTGAGTTTTCGTATCCCAATAACACAAATAAATTTTTACCTTGCTATATGTTAACCCGTTGGCAAGTTATTGTACGAACAGACGGACAGACAGACATATAGATTGACAAACAGATGAACGGACATGCACAAATCGAATTGTTTCATGATTCTATGCATATGTATCTAATTTTTGGTACCCTACGGTATATCCCCTATGATTTCGTCTAGAGTATAACAAACGCTGCTGAAGTGAACATTCAGCTAAATATTTACATAAAACTCGACATATAGATACAGCTTCAATCGCCTACATATATGTATATATGTGTATGTACGTTCCATTATGTCTTTTAATATTTCCATTCTGTGTCACAATGTTTTCATTTGACTCGAATAATTTCAGGATTTTAGTTTTTATTTTTTCTCTATGGATTTTCATAAAAACATATTGTTCCTGTTGTACAATATCTGTAGAGAAGAACCGATTACAAGGATCAATGCACTCCCTGCGATGTCGACAATTCCTGCGGGGCTCCAGAATAATTGACATGCCCCAATTCTGTATATGCGAAGAGATAGATATCTGTAGAATCCTTTGTGCCTGTTCGGTTCAGACAGTTTCCACTGACTTCAATCATTAAAATTGCAAAGTTGTTTAACCCTTAAAACAGTTAAAATTCAAAATATTACCATATCAAAATGATACGAGTATATGGGATGATTTGAAACTTTGTCGTCATCTGAATACGTTCGTCGACACTTTAAATTTCTTAAAATTTGTAAACAAGCGATATTTATTTTTGGATGCTGAAAGTCGTTTCCATTAAAAGCTCTGCTATAAGCATAAGCACACATATTTTTACAAACATATACAATCCAAATACGAAAACATAAAATAATGTTAAATACTGGAATAATACTTCATAAAAAGGAGAGTCGACTGTTTGTTAACCACTCTTCTAATGTATTCAATTGAACAGGACCATTAAGTTCAGTTCGGATCTGACTTGCTTCTTCCAATTTGAATAATTCATATTCCCCAAGGAAAGAGTGACTGTGATAGCGTAGGCAGAGTTTTCTTTTGTTGCTCATCGTGAAACTCAGTTACTGTGCTTAGAGAATCTCTAAGAGATGCTTGCTTCTATACTCTATATATCTGGGACCAAAACGTTGAGGACGTGCCTTGGCAGTTCCCAGACTATCTATATTATCCCCTTCCCCCCCATCACAATTGAAATGGTATAAAAACGACAATGTCTCGACAATCATGCATATATACACGAACAAAACTCGATGTCTAAATAGATTTGGCATGATTATTTCAAAAGGAATGTATTCCCAAATGAAAACTTAACCAAGTCGAGGAAGTTAGTATGCAAAAGCACCTCTATATTTTCATAGAAGACATGAGTATGTATGTTTATGATTCACTCCAAGGATTATGAGTCGAAGGCGAATACATAATATTATACCTACATATGTAGATATATGTGTGTGTAGATATGTGTATTTATGTAGTAAAAGCTCCACTGCATACTGTTTTGCTGCTACAGTTTTCTTTGATGAAATTAATTTGCCTTACGGATGTGTGCTGTATAGTCAAACAGAGTATCCTGGAAATATGCCACCAATGAGGTCGTGGTCGTCAATTGCTTAGGGACATTGGGCTTTTGGTATGTGACTTTAATTTTAAAAACTTTCCATTTGACTTTAATTTTGTTATTAATTGAAGGCAAAATCCACTTACGTAAAAGACCGCAATTAGGAAGTGACAGAGGATGCAGACGAAATTCCATGAGCAGCTTATTAGAGTTTTAATGTGTTCAGATGACAACTTCAGCATTTAATATTAATTTATTTAAATTTAATTAATTTTGTGAAATAAGGGTTATACGCCATTTGAACACTGAAGCACTATAAATATTTTAATGTGGATTTAGAGCAAACGAAAAATTTGGAACACTGATTGAAAAGAAATTGAATAGAAGTATGCGTCATTTGAAATAAATAAAATACAAAATGAATGCAAATTTTTTAAGATGCATTTAAGGAAATTGAGCATGTGTTTTACAAAGAGAAATATAGAGCATTTTCAGATTTAATAATTTTTGGTGTTAAAGGGTGTATCAGCCTTGCCTTGAGGATAACACACCTCACCTTGCTCAGGTATATATAGCTCGTCGGTCTTCTACGCCAAGAAGTGGAATGCCAGAGTCTCACTAGAGGTGGGGAGATCTCTCTGTACAGTTTGATGTGAGCTGAAGGGGTCCTATTAATGCCAGAGTCTCACTAGAGGTGGGGAGAACTCTCGGTGTAGCTAGATGTGAGTTGAAGGGGTTCTTTTCCTTCTTGAATGGGGCTGGTGCGATCCTGTACGTAATCCAGATTGTCCAAAATATTTGAACTTGATTTTAGGTAAGACAAAGACGACTTTCCGAAATCTTTTAATATATATTTTGGATCATCAAACAGAACAGGAACTTATACGTACAGTTTTGGTATTAACAACAATAATGCTCATCGAGCTAAACGTGAACCACAACGATATTATGAATCTAAAACGGACGGACACTAAAACTTAATATTATTACTCGGAAGGACAATAAAACTTTATTTTTTTTTTAAGTTTTCTCTAACCGCTAGGAAATATTTTGTGTACTTTTCGGTTAGTAAAAAGTTGACAGACTAATTTATTTTGATTCTCTATTTTCTTTTTAGAAAATCAACGCCTACTTACTCCTAACCTTTTCCAACCTTCAAAGTTATTTTTGCTCAGTTTTTTAGGTCCTTACAAATGTTCCACGTGAAGTTGCTTACGTTTGTGACTCCATATAGGTGTCTCGCTGTGGTTGCTAATTGAAGACTCGACATCATAGCCCGTTGTGAATGTAGCCACAAATTCTTTTACCGAAAGAATAAAACCTTTTCCAAAAGAATTAAACCTTTTCCATAAAGAATTAAACAAAATCTACAAACATTAAAACTAAATTCATAAAGAATTAAATTAAACTAGTTTTTGGCTAGAAAAGTGATTTGCCGAGCGAAGTAGGACTAATTTTAATTTTCATATTCATTATGAAATTTACAGCATCTGTAGCATTTATCTTTCTAATGCTACTTTCTATAACCGAAGTAAGGCGCTCAATAGATGTATCTGTGAGAATTCTCCTCGCAGTTTCTTTAATCTTTGAAAATGCTTGCTATGTAGGATTGAGCATACGTGAATATGGTGCATGAAATTGAAGTCTCGTAAGATATTATCGGTGGCAACAACCTTTCGAACAGAATTTGTCTTATCGTGGCATTATCGAAAATTAACCATGTTTAATTGCTAAAGAATTTAGTTTTATTGTTTGTGGATTTTGTTTTATTGTTTGTGGATTTTGTTTTATTGTTTGTGGATTTTGTTTAATTCTTTATGAAGAAAGATTAATTCTTTGTGAAAAAGATTAAATTGTATTGGAGAAGGTTTAATTCTCTTTGAAAAGGTTTAATTCTTTCCGGAAAAGGTTTAATTAAATCTGAAAATATTATATTTTTTTCAGAAGTATTATATGCTCGCCGGTACCAACTACTCTCATTTTCGTTTATAAGAGAGCTCTGTTTTTGTACACAATCTATTGCTAATTTTCTAACCTGTATAATGGGACATGGATGTATGTATGGATATATTTATTTGAGATGAATGGATGGATGGATTGAAGAAAGGTTGAGTCCCGTGGGGGGCCTAGAACATAGGCCACGACAAGCCCTATTGTTCACCCTCCAGATCCATGAGCAATTATCATAGGTCTCAACCAGACGGTCTTATAAACCATAAAATTGGCTCCCAACCCTCATAAAATTTATCCAGGAGCTGTGAACCTAGGAATCTATAACGTTTTCCGGAGAGAGCCTGACAGTGACAAAGAAAATGAGTCACCGTTTTGGATTCCTCCGCATCCTCTATATATCGGATTATCAACAAGTCCTAACCTCTATAGGTGACCCCTGAGAGAACAGTGTCCAGTAAGAATAGGCAAAAGAATTCTCAGGGTAGCCTTGAACAGTCCTAGCAGTTTCTTGTGAAACTTGGGTTAGGTTTGCCTACAGTTCCTTTGTTGTTCTACCTGAAGGGTCGCCTATCCAAAGACAACTGTGTTGGCAATTGGCCCAAGAAATTGTAGAGACAAGGCCGAGGTCGCACCAAGACGAGCAAGCTCGTCCACTTTTTCGTTTCCGTCAACATCACTGTGATCAGAGACCCAAAGAACGAGTATTCTGTTATACTGAGAGAGGAAATTCAGGGTGGTCTTATACTCCAGTACTAAGTTAGAGGTTGTGAAGAGCTACGACAAGACCTTGACAGCCGCTTTGCTGTCCGAGCAGATAGTAATCTCCTTATTCTCAGTGTTTGAGCCAAATAGGTTCCTTCCCGCTTTAAGAATCGCCTTGACCGCCGCCTGGAAGACCGTAACTTGGCTTTCCAGGTGTATGGCAAGTTCTAAATTAGGCCTCTTGCTGTCCGTATAAATTATGATGTCTTACAATGGGTGAAGTACAGAGTATGATGCCCATTCACCCTTAGATGGAATTTTCGTTTCAGATCTGCTTATCAGCATAGTCTGGAAGAGGTGTTCGCTCTCCCTGTTGATGTCGTGTGAAATCCTGGTTCCCGAATGGGAGCAGCTTTGATTCAGATGCAGCCTCAGTGCTGCGATAGAGGCCTCCCTCCAAATGTGTATATTGAGGATAATCTCAAGAGGCAGAGTGCTGGTTGACTTGAATGAGCCGCTTACATTAAGTAGGTATAATCTTTGAATCTTTTTCAACATCTTACGATGATTGGCATACTACATTACTTCCACCATACCACAGGTAGGCTAACATGGGTCTGATGACGCTAGTGTATATCTATAGATTGAGATTTGAGCCCCACTTTTCCCCTATAGTTCTGCGGCTCATGTCGTAAGCTCTAATAGCTTTGTTCGCTCTGTCCTCAAGGTATGACTTTCTGCTCAGGTTTTTGTCTAGTATAATGCCTAGATATTTCACCACGTCCTTAAGCTATAACCGTGTAGAGCCGATGGAGGACAGGTCCAATCTTGGGATGTTCTTTTCATTTTTTGGTTCAGAGGCATTGGTCGGTTTTCGAAAGAGTAATGCACAGTCTGAAATCTGTAGTCCAGTCTGTGACCAGTCGGATCGCGCACCAGTCCACAGAGCTCCGATTCATAGCTTCCGGTATCATCAGGTCATCTGCTTAACATACGGTTTTGTACCCCATCCGGGTGAGAGTTAACAAGAGATTGGCCATAATGAGCACCCCCAACAAAGATGATAGGATACCACCTTGTGGGTGCCCCTGTCGAATTTTTTCACTCTACTTACCCCACCCAGATCGGCGAAGACGGCTCTATGGTTCAGTATGTGCAATACCGTATTTTAGGGATTTGTTCACGCCATGTTTTGTTAGCATTTCAGTAAACTTATTAGAAGAACATTATTAAAAGCTTCTTCTACATCTATGAAAACGGTTAGCGCAGATAGTTTAAAGTGGAAGCCCTTTTAAATTGAGGGTATGACCTCATGAAGGGCCGTCTCAACGGACCTCCCCATTAAGTACGCGTGCTGATTTTGTGGCAGCATGCTTCTGGAAATGAATCGCCGCAGTTCCCAATCGCAAACGCTATCTACTGCTTACAGTAGGAAAGAAATCAGACTTGTTGATCTATATGATGACTAATCTACCCGACCAGCCATATGGATAAACACAGCATGGACTTCCAGCCACAGTTTCAATGTGAAACCCAACTTGATGTATGCCTTGAAGAGGAGGCCTTGATTATGTGTCAAAAGGTCTCACGAGCTCTGGAGGACGGCCGAAAAAATGTCGTCCATGGCCGGGGATTTAAATGGTTTGAACGAGTTCACCACCCATACAATTGACTCTTTCGTTATGAAGGTTGCATCTCTATCCCCGGAGACACTTTCACAGCGAAAGGGTTCGGCTCGCAGAGTCGAAGAACAATCATCAGGACTGTCAGAGAAGTGTTCGTTAAGTAAAATTTCCAGGGATTCCCCGAGAAGAGGCCCGAACCCCATTACTGGTGATGAACTCGGGTTGACTGGGAGTATTGTAGAGAAATCTTTTGAGCCTTGACACCTCATTCACACCGTCCACATTCTCATTTATTTGAGATATAGCCAAGAGTGGCGCAAAGCAACCTGGATTATGGGCCAGGTAGTAGGAGGAGTAAAAGGGAGGAAATATTGGATAGTAAAGGTAATAGTCAACCATCGTCCAGTGTTAAACGCATTCTGACAGCCTGAATATACTCATTTTTTTTTCAAACCCCGGACGAGGCGGTTGTTTTTTCCTCTTGTATTTATGATTTGATCGTTAAAAATAAAAAGTTCTTAAAAGTCCTCTATTCTCCATCTTTGACCGATACTAGCAAGTGTGGGTTCGATACCCTTGCGGGAAAAAATAAATTAATTTTTTAGTTTTTTTTTATTATATGTTCAAGATGTCTAGTTTAGTTTAATGTGCTCTTTTTTTTCTAAGGCTTGGAAAGCTGCTACATGGTTTTTCCTATACCCAAAAAAAACCTACTTCGCAATCTCCTGAAGATTTTAGACAAATCAGTAATTTAAGTGTTTTGTCCAAACTTCTGGAAATACATATTTGTTTGCAGATGTTTCGTCACTTGCTACTGATCATAAATATAAAGATTCGATGAACACACAGATAATTAACTTTTTTTTAAAGTTTTCTGAGTTTCGATGCCAGTTTTTTTATGAGGAAAAAATATGACAATATATAATTCTAGCTAAAGTTGCTTTGAATGAACAAAAGAAAAATTCTTTGAATGAAAAAAATAGTTCCTTGGAATCCCGTTTGGATGAACGGTAGAAATCTCTGAAAATTCGTTTGGATGAACAAAGGAATTCTCTTAAGAATTGTTTAGAAACTGGTTTTGAGGAACACAAGAATTTTCGGAAAATCTCGTTAAAAAAAGAATTGAAGGAAACGAATAGGAAAAAAAATTCTCTGAGCAGCTTGACAACCTTAAAGCAGATCTGGAAAAGATAAGGCATCATAAACTTCTGAATATAGGAGCTGAAAAGTCCGGCCCAGGCAGAATGAAACTTCCAATATTTGATGGACAAAATTCGTGCCAGATTTTCAAAAGATAATTCGATGCAGCTTCCGAAGTAAATGGATGCAATGATGAAGACAAAGCTGCAGCTCTAGTACTAGCACTTCGAGCTTTACGTCAGAACTACTACAAACTATATCGATTTAAAAGCAACGTTATTACACTTTATTGGTACAGGCGATAGAATTTCGTTATGGACATGAACACATTCAACAAGTATATCGCCTGCAGTTACAAAAAAGGATTCAAAAGCATGGCTAAGCACTACAACAACTGCAGGCTGATATGGAAAGTTCAGCTTATCTTTCATACTCTAGCGTAAATGAGGATTTCCTTAATAAAGGGGTAGCAGAGGCATTTGTGAATCCTATTGCAGATTAACATTTACAACAAAAACTAACGCCAGCAGGAAAGAAGTCAACAGTAATAGAGCTGAAAGTATCCGGATAATTTGCTATCCGGATTATCCGGAATAATTAGGATTCGATTCCTCAAATCCGGGTATCCGAATAATGCGGATCCTAGTATCCGGATCCGAATCCAAACTATCCGGATCTGGATCTGAACTATCCGGCTCTAGATTCGAGCTATCTGGATCTGAGCTATCCGGATCCGGATCCGAGCTATCCGGATCCAGATTAAGCACAAAATGTTCAATGCAATATGGATGAATTTTTGAACTTTTTTTGCTTAATCTGGAACTTTATAGTTCTGATCCACATTCGGATGGTTCGGATCCAGATCCGGATAGTTTGGATATGGAGCTGGATAGTTCGGATCCGGATTTCAGGAGATGGATAGTTTGCAGTGCCCGGTATTTGGATATATGGATATTAGAAAATCCGGATCCAATATTCAGCTTTAAACAACAGAAGCACTAGCCTATGCCTTAGCTTATAAATCCGCCAGACAAGCTTCTCGGATTGCAGTACGATTGAGAGAAGTTTCGATGGAGCAATGTTCTTGTAACAGAATGCATGCAGTCATCACAGGGTACTCCTTCACGTCGTCTTCTTCGATGCTGAACTTCTAATAGAGCGGGACACCTCCAAAGAATGTGCAGTAAACGCCATCGAATGGAATCACCAGAAGAAGAGCGGAGAGTGGAACTCCAAAGAGACAACAGCTAGTATACAGTTGGTAACAGGTTGGGACATCAAGAAATTTTGAAGAGCAAAATGAGAAGATCCGGACATATCGCCTATTATTGCTTGGAAAGAAGATATGGAAAACCAGAATGGAAGCATATTCCGCAGAGGACTGAGAAGCTGGAAAGCTATTAGGCTCAATGGAATTCTCTTCACGTTGAAAGCGGTATATTAAAACACAAGTGGGAAGCCACTAACGATAAATCATTCCGGATGCAGATAATCGTGCCAGTATAAAAGGTCTAAAAGTGGAGTGGACCGATTGTTGTTCGAGAATATAATAATAATAATAATAGAAACGGACAAGCGACACCTATTCCAAATAGATAATTCTCGTAAAAGAAGTACATAATTAAGAACGTATATAAACAGCTTTGGGTTCGGTGTGGATAGGCGACATCTATTGGCTAGGGCAGGGCAGTAAACAAATTTGATTCGGAGAATCGATGTTTCGAGAATGGAATCTTCGGGAAGGTTCTAGGACAATTTTTAGAGTATAAATATAACATCTGCCACAGCCAGAAGTGCGTCTTGTCTCAGACAGTAAACAGACGAAAGTGTTGGACTGCGAATATTTAAAGTACAGTACTAGCCATAATTAGTTGATTTGTGATTGTTTGTGAATTTGATAAAAGTAAACAGTATAGTGGGATCAAAAGAGCTTGTGAATTATATTTGAAATATTTTGATTTAAATATGGAACTAAGGACACGTTCGTAACAACATTTATTATACTCCAACGTTTCTTGTAAAAAATTACAACTGTCTAACCGGAACATAGAGCAATCTTTAAAATAAGTAACTATAGGAAATGTAAGATCACGTCCTAAATGCTCTGCATTTATATTTCGGATTTCATTGGGACGACACCCCCGTAAGATTGCAATGATATTAAATTACCTTCTCCCTTGTTTACATTAAAACAAACAAAAACACGCCCCCCAGCCTAATCCAAGTTAGTGAAATTGATAAAGTCATTAAATCATTTCCAATTTATAACAGTAATTCATCTGACCATCACCTCCAGATTTTGAGAAGTGGGTTCATTGTCAGTCATAACTTTTTATCATTAATTTATGTTTATCTAAGCCAAGAAGGCCGTAATCTTTAAACGCTTAAACCTCATTTTTATGAGTTTTAGTGGGACGAGCGAGAGTACTCCTG
Source organism: Dioctria linearis (assembly GCA_963930735.1). Lineage (NCBI taxonomy): Eukaryota > Metazoa > Arthropoda > Insecta > Diptera > Asilidae > Dioctria > Dioctria linearis. The sequence continues at coordinate 233,304,113 of OZ005742.1, read as the reverse complement.
AGCTCTAACAAGTTTTGATAGCAGTGTGACCCCACTTGAAACCTGTGTACCGCAGGTGCTGTTGCTAACAAGATTTCGGTTTATTGTGATATCCTGAAGGTACTCGAGGAGTCGAGGCGAAAAGTGAAAAGTGTCAATATTAGCCAATCTCTGGTAATTTTGAGAAAACCCCAAGGTTTTGGGTAAGGCCTCTTGTCTTTTCCGCCGGTGTATGTACTATATTGAAGGTTGGAGGGAGGAATTGAGATTTTTTTTCTGGATGAGTTTGGATCATAATAAAACGAAGATGAGCTCACTGGTGTTTAGTTCTACTGTATATATAAAGCTTGGTCATATGGGGCTCTTGGAAATGTTTTAATTAAATTTCTTAAGAATAAGAAGACCGCACGGGCTTTTACTTGTTGGTTTATCCTGACTGTTCTCGCTTGTAAACAAATCCATTTTTGTTGCGTATTATTTTGATTTCATTACAGTAATTACTTTGCGGGTGGAAATATTCCTTGAGGTGTGGTGGAGGATTGGCAGATTGTTTGGGGTCATATATACCTACAGTAGTCATCATCATAGCGCGCTTCATGGAGAAAGTAATACGTGCGCGCTGCTGAATTACAGGACACGTACACACCTCTTGAAAGGAAAGCCCTGAAGCAGGAATTATGTGAAAAGAACTTTCCACCACTTGCTGCAGAGTTTAGTATTCTCAAGAGGCTGCTTGCCCCCACCCCCCGCCCTCTTCGACAAAGCAGGCGGGCGTGAGATGAATTCAATATTCATTATGAAGGAGTGGGCCCCCAAATAGGCTTTCTACTTTATTTCATGAAGCCAAATGTGTTCGTCGCTATTGTTCACACAAAAACTTTAACCGTGTGATCTTCGAATTTTCTATCCGCGCGATGATATTGTTCAGCTTAAGTCAGCCAGTCTCATTTCTTAATTAAAGTACTTTTGTGTGTGCTAACTAGGTCTTTTCTCTATGGTTTCGCTGCTCATAAATGATTATAATCACTTTCGTAATAGCTTCAGGGTTGTCGTCATGATACCAGTTTCGAAGATTTGTTGGCACTACGTTTTAAAATCTGTGTCCTATATGGAGCAATACAGAGGAAGCAGCCCATTGAAATAGTGAATGGGGATGGGGTCGTCGGTTTCCACGACTAATGAATAAAAGAGGCGAAAATTAAGCACGCCGGGCGCTTTCAGTTCGTACCATTAATATTCATGCACATTTCAATAGATACAGTAATTACAAGGTTTGTTTTGAGCACGTATGAGAGTTAAGTATACTTGTTGAAACTGAAATTACTGTAGAAATGTAAAAGTTTTACATACACGTACGCATTATACCTGTCATCACCAAGAGTGAAGACATAATTCAAAGTTAGACTGTCGAAGATGTAATTGAGTTATATGGCTGTATGTAGACAGTTTGTTTTTTCAAACTAGGTCTAACTAGAGTAGCAAAATATTGCTTAAATTCAATGCCATTCGAGCTGTTAGCTTTTAGTTTGTTTCTATACAAAGTTCTCTGCTCTGCAAGGATGTTTGATAATTTCCCTCCACCTTGCAGGTTGAAATTTTAAGCAGGTATTATTACAAATGAGTATTAATTCTAACTCACATACCTTCTGTGTATTTTTCAGGACAGGGGGTCTGGGGGATTGAACGTATGCGATATGAGGCCTACGAAAAGTCATCGGATGAGTCGTTTTTAAATAAAACCATTAAAAAATAGTGTGGGTGATGCTATGCAAACTTCTACATGCCTTCTTGAAGTTTATTTCTACTAAGTGCTTTGTAATAAATAAAAAATAAATGAACTAAAGAAGCTTGCAGAGACGCGTTTCGACGAAAAAAGTATGAGTGTCATCTTCAGAACAATAAGGAGATTTGACCATTATATAGAGTTGAAAGCAGTGCGCACCGCGGTGGGGGAGGGGCGAAGGGGACCCCAAGATGGTAAGGTTTTTAACATAATTGACAAAATATGTATAAAATGATATCTGTATATTATTACAAAGCCCGATAAAATACACCTGTGGTCCACCCCCCTCTAAAGCCAAATCATGAGTGCGTTACTGGCTAAAATTACGTATTTTTGTTGAAGATATTGCTTCCATAGCGTAAACCATTTTAAACTTATATCTAAACTAAAAAATATTTTCAATGTTTCTAGTTCAGCCTGTAAGCTTGTGATGAGCTTGCTGTCAGATCGCAAGAAACGAGTAAAATTGGATGGTGAGTTTTCTGGTCTATTATCACTGTATAGAGGTATTCCACAAGGTTTGGACCTCTTCTGTTCTCTCTATTTATAAATGATCTGCCACAGAAAATCCAATTCGCTAAGGTTCACTTGTATCTGGATGACGTGCAGATTTACCATAGTAGTTTTTTCGGCCTTATGGAGAATTGTTTGGAGTGCATTAACGAGGATCTAGCAATCTTATCTGAGTTGGCTCGTGATAACGATATAAGGTTAAGCCCTGCGAAATGTTCTGTAATCCCAATACACATTCCAGTCTTTGATCCCGAGAAGCTTCCATCAGTTTGTATCGACTCTGTTACCCTTCCGCATGTAGATAAAGTTAAGAACCTTGGAGTTATGATGGATTCAAAGTTAATGTGCACAGATTATATCAGCGCACAATTGACGAATATTTATTCTGGTCCGCGGATGTTGTGATCGTGAAAGGTTTGTCAAGGTTCTCCGCTTGGTGGACTTCTGCTTTGGAAACTTTATTTACCATAAACTAGATACTACAAGTGAACGTAGAATGGATGTAGAATTTAATGACTGTCTTCGGTTTATTCATGGACTGCGACGTTATGAACATCCTTGTTACGCTGTACATTGCAGACATACTTGCATCACAGAGCGTTCATCTTCCTCTTCGCCCTTATAACCTCACGCGAACCTAGATAACTTTATGACCACTTACAATTTCTGCGTTCACCAAGATACCAAAAAATTCTGGCTTAAGACCAGATTTTGAAACGGCACCGAATTTCTTCAAACTTTGCACACTACTCCCTTTTTACTCACAAATATGAAATCAAAATTGCGCGGAAAGTTATAGTTTCAGAGATAATCGACTTTAAAATTTCCGAACTTTGTACTGCCATTCACAACTAATTTACTCTTCTTCTTCTTTTAGGTAGCAGCAAGAAAGCAATTCAACTTATTAGTGCATGTACACATCCTCTTCTTCTTCTTTTAAGTAGAAACAAGAAGGCAATACATACCTTCCGAACATTCGGGTTACCAGCAATGCGTTTTTTTATACATTACAAATAGAAGTGAAACGGATCGCGCGTGTGTGTGTGTGCCCCTGCCAGCCTGCCTGTGTGTGTGTGTGTGCGCGCGCCTGCATGCGTGTGTGTGTTTCTTTAATAAATGCTTTTTTATTCCATTCTACTAAATGCTGCTACTACACATCAATTGAATATTTGTAATGTATAAAAAAAACGCATTTCTGGTAACCCGAATGTTCGGAAGGTATGTATCGCCTTATTGTTTCTACTTAAAAGAAGAAGAAGAGTATGTGTACACGCACTAATAAGTTGACTTGCCTTCCCTGCTGCTACCTAAAAGAAGAAGAAGAGTAACTTAGTTGTGAATTGCAGTACAAAGTTTGGGAATTTTAAAGTCGATTATCTCTGAAACTATAACTTTCCGCGGAATTTTGTTTTCATATTTGTGATTTTTGAGTAAAAAGGAACTAGTGTGCAAAGTTTAAAGAAATTCGGTGCCGTTTTAAAATCTGGTCCTATTCCAGATGCTTTATTAACAAATACAGGGGAATACACTTTTCGAAAGCTACTATTCTTGGCTATTTTATAAGCCAACAATAACCAAAATCTATAGGGTGGTTCAAAAGTTATACTCATTTATTCCCATCAGGGTTCACGAATATTGGCGAAATCTTCAACTGGCCACACACAACTCCTAACGAAGGTTTCTAGGGGGGGGGGGGGGGGGGGGGAGTATGTGGAACAATTTTTTGATCAGCTTACCTCAAGGAATCGCGTGGTATGCCGGAAGCTATCTTGATCTGAATCACCATTTAAATAATTTTTTGCTTTTCGTTTGCTAAATTTTCTTTTCTCTTTTTCTTCTTTTTTTCTCTATCCTTACTTATATAATTTTTTCTTTTAAATTGAATTGGATTAAAGTTATCAATTTGGTCTGTAGTATAAGTTTAATAATAATTAATTTTAAAATTATTTTTTTGGTTTATTAATTTATAAGAAAGTGCTGTATAAGATAAATATCTTGTGTACAATTTTTTTTTTTTAAATAAATATGAAATATCAAATGAAATATTGCTATTAATGTGTTAATGAACGCGGATGACATTGTCATCTTTTGGAATAATCCCGGTAAACTTCAGTCCATGACCCATAAATTAGAGGAATATTGTCAGTAGAGCACTGGATCTATCAAAATAATGATAATGAAGTAGTTACAAAATACACTTATCTTGGTGTTGTATTAACTCCAAAATTGTCAATGACGGAGCATATAAATCAACGCCTGATAACTGTTAAGGTAAACCTTAGCTGTGCATGGCAGACATTTCTTATAAATGACATGTATTCGATACTACAAAAAAATTAAATTAATTATTAGATCTATTCTTTGTTACGGAGCGAAAATTTCAGAATTTCCTCAATTTAATAATGTAGAAAAATTGCAACGCTTCTTTCTCGAAAAAAAAACAATGTTAAGTTTGTCACAACAAACCCCAAATTATGTACTCACTCTTGAAACGGATTTGTCAGATTTGTACATCTACACCTTAAGATGTTACTTGCTATATATTCTCAGAACACTTTTCGCGAATAATTGTGACAGATTACCTCATATAAGAAAAAGATATAGATCATGGAAAAGAAAACATAATTGTTCTTTAGATATTCTGTATAGTACATATGTCGAGATCAAAACAGCATTCTTTGAATTGGTAGAAGCGGAGGATGTGTGGCTACAGAATAAAGCTTTAGATAATGCGAGGACATCTGGGAGACATGAGCTATATCCGAAAATAAATGTTTTATTTGGCCAAAATTATTTCAAAAATGAATTCTCTTTAAGAAAGTTTAGTTTAATTTTTAAGTAGGTATAGTCTGAATGGGAGCTGGTGGAGAAGAAATGGCTATAGCCTTTGTTCTCTCTGCAATTTGGGTGAGACTAAGGACTATTTGCATTTTCTCGGAATTTGTACTATTCTATCGGAGTTTCGTATCAGAATTTTCGAAACGAATACCTTAATTGAATCTGAAGTACGGGTATCTTTTAACTTGCTACAAAAGCCTGGAAATACAGAAAGTTTTTAATTTTAGAATATAATGAATAATTCAAACTTTAAGTTTATTGCGATTTCAAAAATTCTATAGTTTCCTAGATATAATATTATAAATAATTGCATCTCGATTGCTTTATTAAAACGACTCAATTATTTTACTTCGATCTTAGTATTTTTATTTGTTTATTACTAATTTGAACGCTAGGACGTATAAGACAAAGAAGTGTAAAATAAACTTTATTATTACAACACGTGTGCTCCGTGACGTGCTTATGTCAATAAGACCTCCAGATTATACAGGATACAACAAATGGCGAACACACCTCGGGGTGAATATGGGCGTGATGGGAGGGATAACTTGCAGAGTAGTCTACAGTTATCCTTCTAGTTACAAAGATGCCGAAGTAGCATTCAAATTGCTGCAACACAGTCTTATGCATCCTAATCAGTTGTCACATATTGACCGGCGAGTTCAGAGGATTTGCATAGTTTGGCAGTTTGTAGAGGTCTATGATACTACAGGCTGCCCTCGCGGGACTGTATAACGGTATCGGGTAACTTTTTCGTTCGTTCGATTTCTCAATTTTAATTCGGTCTCGGTGCTAAATTTCAAAATTTTATATTGAAAAATCGCTCGTTTAGGAAATTAATTTTTACTAGATTATTTTTGGAAATTTGAAACCTCTTGGAACTGCGACTTACCCTATTGTCGAAATAGGGACAAGTAATAAATTTTTTGTTTTTCATCTTTTAGGCACTTTTCAAAATTTTTGGTATCCGTTATATACAGTCTCTCTTGAGTATTTAATGCTTCATTTTTTTCTTCTCATTTAACTGTTAGTGTCTAGATTGTTTTCGTTGTCCCTTTTGACCCATTTTGTGTTATTTTTAGATTAGTTAGTGTCTGGTTTTTTACACATTGTAGAGCCTTTTGCCACCTATTTTTAAGGATTTTGAAAAGAGCCAAAATAAAAGAGACATATACACATAAAAGAAAATTATTATTTATAGAGTTGAAATCGAATTCCGTTATTTGGTAATGCATCTAAGTGCTGGTTAAAGTGATAGATAAACGTAAAATTTATTATATTTCCTTATGCTTGTACATAATTTTTTCACCATTCTTTAAACTAAAAAAGCTTATTAAAACGAATTACAACAAATTAAACATAACAAAACAAATTTCAGTACGAAGAAGCAAACAAATTTCAACTCTATACTACTCAACTCCATACATATCATATCAACTCAATTCAATTTATAAGTGCAGTCGAGTCAAGTTAACCCAATACAACATATGTAATCTGCGAGCATATGGAGTTGAGCCCATGTTCAGCCAAGGTGCAGTCCTGCACGTTTACATAAATGCTACATACATGTTGTCCGGAATTCATCTTATGAACAGACAGAAGAAGTAGATAGTTCAAGGAAAATTTCTAAGCTAGGTGAGCTTTGAATTTCAAGTTTGATACCAAATTTCTTAAATCCAATATACCACATTTCTCGTACAAAGTGGAGTTAATGTTTCATATTTAGTCGACTACAAATATATGACGGTGCTCAAATTTGCCACGTATCTATAATATATTTTTAAATTACCTAATAAGTCATTTTTAGAATGTCTATTCGAAGGTAGTTATTTACTACCTTTATGTTCAAACTGGTGCAACTCAGGGATCCATTTTGGATCCAGTACTTTCCTTAATATTCATAAATGACTTATCGGTTTGATATTCTGATGATATTAAAGTTGGCATGTCTAGCCAGCTCACAACGGATGCAATCAGATGTATAAACGAGAACCTTGAGTTGATTACAGTATGGATGCTCTAGTTGTCCGGCAAGTATCCTTTCGTCTCCTCTGCGTTTGAGATTGTTGAAAATCCTTCTCCTACAATACTTTTTCGGTCGGTGTATTATCTTCTCACATTTAGATTCCATATGCCAAAGATAATTATAGATTGCGGTCAACGACTGCATTCGATTTATTAATGATCTATGAAGATGCGATCATATATCTTCTTTCCGATTCTTTATCCTGGGCGCTGCTCTTTGGGTGCATACTTGGATCGGAGAGCTTTGATTTTCATAAACATTCTCCTATTTACCTGTTCGTCGATCTGGTATTTTTGGCCTCAAGTAGACATCCTAAGCTCTCACCTTATTTCAATTGCTCGTTTATGGAACAGTCTACCTCCTGATATACAGCGCGCGGGTGAAACCTGCCTACTTAAAATATTATTAGCTCCCCATTTAATATCGCGCGAGAATCCTCCTGTTTGATATTGCACTCATATGTCTTACTCAGATAAGTCTGTGCCTTCAACTCTTGCTCTTAAATTTTGTATAATATAATTTTTTGTTACACTAATTGTTACGTTAACTATTCAACTTCTGTTTTGTTTAATTTGGTCCTATTTTTCATTGCCTTTTCTAGTTTTATTTAGATTTGGTACTTCTTTTTTTGTTTGTTTTTTGTATAAGATTTATTTTACGTCCGTGTTTACCAAAATCTATGTATATTTATAAGATAATTAAGATCTTTATACATATCCTGTGTTAATTGATAATAAATTGAATTGAATTGAACTTAACAATGGTTGACGACTAATAAACTTAAGAGCACTCTTAAATGTAAATGCTTGATACACATCGTCTTCCCTTCCTGCAATACTGAATGGTCCTACTGTTCCATGAGTTAAAAGCCTTCTGATTCTAGATGTTGTGTTTAATCGAATTATAACTTGGAATCAGAACATTAATTTTGTTACTCGCATAATATACATATACCGGGCTTCATTCACAATGGAATAGTAAATCTGATACTTCAATGAATATTCAACTTGAACTTGTTATTCTGCTTTCAGTTCAAATTATCACATATGGATGTGAAATATACTGCAAGCTTGGTGATCTTAACTCACAAAAGCAAAAATATACTTTTTAAATATCTTAAAAAATGAAAGTGGTTTTTCATCGTAAAATCACAAAAGTTTTAACATCTCAAGTGCTGTGGTAGAGAAAAAAAACTAGGGTGAGCTATTTTCTTCTTCCATATATCTCTAAATCGGAGAAGGTTGAGTTCAAAGGTATTCCATTTCATGTGGAATGGCTGTGAAAAATGCCTCAAATCTTAATAGCATATTGCCATTAATAAATGTATTTCTATTGCAATCCACACACGTTGGGATTGTTGTATAATTATTTCCTCAGTTGTTTCCATGTTACAAATTAACTAATATGTAAGTTACTTTGCAATCGTAACAATTGCAAAAATAAATAAAATAAAAACATTTTACGTGCACTGATCAATGCCCGGTCAGCATAAATAAAAAATGACCTAGTGATTGATCAGAATTTATTGTGACTTACCTTCGCAATAATGACCTACTTCGCAGGTAAACAAAGCCAAGTAGGAAATAAAAATGATCTTGTTTGGAAACATTAAAAAATTCTGGCACAGAAATTACGCGTAGCCGATTCTGCATTTTTTTTAAATAAACTAATTAATATCGAGTGCGGTAGAATAAGTCGAGTTACTTTTAGAGTCTCGTGTGAAAAGTTAAACAAGACAGAACAAGCGGTGTAATTATTTAAGTAAAAAAGCGATGTAATAAAAAAAGGAAAAAAGCGGTGTAATTATTTTAAGTAAAAAAGCGATGTAATAAAAAAAGGAAAAAAGCGGTGTAATTATTTTAAGTAAAAAAGCGATGTAATAAAAAAAGTATAAAAGCGGTGTAATAATTAAAAGTTTAAAAAGCGGTGCAATTATTAAAGTTTAAAAAAGTTTATTAAAGTCGTGTAGATATAAAAGTTCATAAGCATTAAGGTGTAAAGATAAATTAATAACTACGAAAATAAAAGATTAAACTGTGTGTCATTTTCGCCTTTTCGTAATCAAAGCCTCCACATCCCTTTTTCTCGCGGTGTACAAAGATAAACACCACATTTGGCGCAGCCGGTAGGATTCGGAAAATTACATAGCGTTGTATCACTTAATAATACTGATACTGGTTTTAGAAAAGCTATATCCGAATCCAAACCTATTTGAAAGCGAGAACGAGGCTGACTACGATCTACGAAAGGCAATAGAAGGCAAAAGTGTGCAAAAGTTACAGTGTAAAAAAGAAATAGAGCAGCCAGTAGCCTATAAAAAGATAGAAATTGAGAAAGTACTGAAGAAGTGAAAGTTGTCCACGAATAGAGCATCAAGCAGCCAATTGAAACGCAAAAACCGAAGAAGAATTCAAAGTGGTCAACAAATAGAGCATCCAGCAGCCTATTAAAATTCAGTAAGCAGTATATCGTATCTTGCATTTATTCTTATTTATACCATATCATATATTACATATATAGTTTTTATAGCAACGTAAGATTATTTATTATTATTTTCGTGCATATACATAATAGTAGCTTACGAGTTACGGAATCAGTGATTTTTTTTTGAAGCTCCAATTTATATGTATATATAGACATATATTAGAAGTCAAATTTTCTTAAACTTTCCTTGTTAACTGTGTGTGAAGGTACTCTGCGGTAATTCATTTGATTAAATTTTGAGCTTCTGAATGCCATTTCATGAGTTAAATTGTAAACTTCTTTAATTTTATCGACCGACGCATGGTGCCTGTATAGCGCATGTCCAGATTAGAAGGTAGAGGTGCAGATGCCCCTAAACCCAAAAATAGGGAAGTAAGTTTTCTTCTAGGTGATATTGAACCACTTGAAGAAACAGTACTGCGATCAGGTCATAGAATAGCGAAACCTCCTACTCCCACTACGAGTTCTGCCGAAACCTTCATAAATTCAGTAAATTCAACTACGGCTACTGATCTACTCTTTAAAACCGCTGAAGAAACGGACAACCAGATTAGGGCATTCTGTGAAAAAATTTCGAAAGGAACCACCTTAGTTAAGCAGTTGGTTCAGAAAAATCAAGATCTTTTCACTGACTTAGAACACTTTCAAGTAACTTCTCCACCTTCCGAAATAACGCAAGCTCCAACTCTTTCTGGAATAATGTCTAACCCCAATAACAGCACCAGTCTTAGCAAGACTTTTTACTGCGAACCAACGTCCACCATAATAGATACCATAAACAAAATAGTGCCAACATTTTCCGGTGAGCCATCTTCAACAGCAGAATCCGATTTGCATGTGTTTTTGAATATTTCACAGGCGTATTGCAATTCTTTGAATGAAGAAGAGAAGGCAATTTTCTTATCTTTTCTCCCCAAACTAAAATTGCGTAAAATTCCTTATGAGATTTGCAAGAATACCAGTTTTAAAACATGGGAGGAATTGCAGGAGACCTTAACGGCCTATTACTTTCCCTGTAAAAATTTAGCAGATCTCACCCATGACATGCAAAGCTGTAGACAACTCAATGGAGAAACTGTGAGACAGTTTGGTCAACGAGTAAAATAACGTCTAGAAGAATGTGAGCTGAACTTGAGACAAAAATGCAAAACAGATCCAGAACCAATGATAAAAGAATATCAAAATATGGCCACACAAGTTTTTAGGAGAGGACTTTTAAGTATGACACTCAAGCAATATGCCTGCATGTCAGATAGTTCAAGCTTCACAGATTTAATAAAAAAGGTTAGCTTTATGGAAGACACGGAAAATCAAATTTACGGTGGTGTAAACTCCAACAATTTCTCTATTGGTGGAGTAAACTCCAATAACTTCCCTTTTGGTGGTGTAAATAACTTCCCTGGCCAAAGTGAAATAAATAGGAATGGGCTAAATAGCCGTAGACCTTTTTCACACTTTTCAGAACGTCCAAGTGTACCCATATATCCACAGAATTATCAATATCAAGAACAAAATCACCCACCCCGAACACAATATGAAAGCTTCCAGTATCCTAGACGTACCGCACATGGTGCTCCCCCACGAAACTCAGCCCCCATTACCTGCTTTAAGTGTGGACAACCAAATCATTTGAGTAGAGACTGCAGAGCCTCCGGTAATTCGATCTATTGTCAAAGGTGTAAGACTTCGGGTCACGATGCAAGAAGCTGTAGGCGAGTAAGTGATCGACCCTCGGAAGTAAGACAGGTAATCGTCACTTGCGATTTCTGCGAAAGGCATGGCCATACAGTATTTAATTGCGCTACGAAAAGACGATGGGAGGAAAAACAAGAAAATTCGGGAAACTTGCCGGCGCCGATCGGATCCCACCCCGATCGGCAGTAACTTTCTTAGACATAAACAAGAGCCTTAACGAAGTAAGAAATTTTGAATCGCAAACTCCTCATGACTCTGTAGTTAAGTTGCCGTTAGATGTAAGTAAAAAGCGTGAAACAAAATTTTTGATAGATACTGGCTCCCAGGTAACTCTTATTAAGGAAAACGTACTGAAGACGGGAACAAAAGTAAATAAAAATGAACAAATTCGAATAAATTCAGTACACGGCAAAGAAAATACTTTAGGGACTTGTACAGGAACTTTTGTGTTGAAATCGGAGTTACCCTGTAAATTAAACGTAGTAAGTACGGGTACTAACATTCCGGAAGATGGATTGTTAGGAAATGACTTTCTCCAAGAAAATTGCAATGTTGAAGGTCCTAGAAAACGACTACTTTTTCCTCGCACGGAAATCAATAAAGTAGAATTCGAAGTGCCATTTGAAGAAACTGCTACGCATTCAGAAGAAAGTTCAAGTGCCAAGGCTAGTCCCAAGTTGGATTGTGGGAAGGAGACTCAGAGAGCAACCCGCAATCTCGGCAAGCCTAGGCATGCTGAACAAAATTCTGTCCGCATTATGCTAGCGGATCAAATAAAAGACTCGCAACAAGAGAGTAGCCCTGAACAACTTACTAATGTTCAGTGCCATAATGAAAATGAATTGACTTCGAGAGAAGTTCATATTCCTGCTCGATCAGAAGTTTTGGTCAAGACAACTTGTTCAAATTAAGGAGATTTGATTTGTTTAGCCGAAGAGCTAAGCCCTGGAGTGTTCATTTCAAATTGTATAGTGCATCCAAAGGACCAACACATTGTGATAAGTATAGTAAACATCAACGAAATTGCGGTCACACTGAAAAATATTAATCCCAAGATTGAGAAACTGGAAGATTACGATATAGTAAGACTTAGTGAAGGAAAAGTTGAGAAACCAAAGAAGAAAATGGTGAATGAAAGTAAGGAAATAAACGCAGTGGAGACAGCAACTGTAGTAAAGAAGAATAGTACTTGCCAAAGAATTTATCGCGACATTAACCGATTGCAAAAACTACATGAAGAAATAAGCCTAGATGAAGAATTAAACTCTGAGGAAAGGGGTAGAATATGGGCAATTTGTGAAGATTATGAGGATATATTTCATTTGAAAGATGATCTTTTGACATACACTCCAGTACTAAAACATAAAATACAGGTAAAAGAAAACCAGGCACCAATTAACCAGAAGAACTACAGATTACCACAGAGTCAAAAAGAGATAATAAATGAACAAGTTCAGGAAATGCTCAAAAATGATATCATAACTCCTAGTAAAAGCCCATGGAACTCCCCATTACTGGTAGTACCAAAAAAGCCTGGCTCGGATGGTACCAAACGATGGAGAATTGTCGTCGACTTCCGCAAGTTAAATGAAGTTACTGTCAAGGACGCTTTCCCGTTACCGAGAATAGAAGAAATCTTAGATCAGTTGGGTCACGCAAGATACTTCACAACTTTAGATTTGGCAAGTGGTTATCATCAAATACAAGTAGATAGACGAGACAGAGAAAAAACTGCCTTGAGCACTAATTATGGACATTATGAGTTTAAACGGATGCCTTTTGGACTCACCGGAGCACCAGCGACGTTTCAACGCATAATGAACCATATCTTGACTGGTTTGCAGGGATTTAAATGTTTCGTTTATTTAGATGACATTGTCATCTATGGAAAAAGTCTGAATGATCACAACACCAAGCTGCTGGAAGTATTCCAGAGGCTAAGGGAAAATAACCTAAAATTACAACCGGAAAAGTGTCAGTTCTTACGTCGTGAAGTTGTCTATTTAGGACACAAATGTGGTAAGGAAGGTGCCTTGCCAGATCCTGCGAAAACTTTAAGTGTTCAAAATTTTCCAACTCCCAAAACAGTTAAACAAGTGCAATCTTTCTTGGGATTGGCAAATTATTACAGGAAGTTCATTCGCGATTTTTCCAAAATAGCAACTCCAATAAACAAACTACTAAGGAAAAATGTAAAATTTAAATGGGAATGCCAAAATTCTTTTTGTGCGCTGAAAAATGCTTTAGTTTCACCTCCGCTTTTGTTATACCCTGATTTCTCTAAGCCGTTCATCCTAACTACCGACGCCAGTAATGACGCTTTGGGAGCTGTGCTCTCTCAGGGAGAGGTAGGCAAAGATCAACCCATAGCATACGCAAGCCGAAGCCTGAACCAGGCAGAAAAAAATTATAGTACAACAGAAAAAGAGCTCCTGGCCATTGTGTGGGTGGTCAAAAACTTTCGATGCTACTTGTTGGGAAGAAAATTTACGGTTTATACGGATCATAAGCCTTTAAAAGGAATATTCAAGGTAAAAGATACCACTTCGCGTCTAGCTCGGTTTCATGTGAAATTGTCAGACTATGATTTCGACATTGAATATAAGCCCGGAAAATATAATACAAATGCAGATGCGCTGTCCAGAATTTCACCTCTTAGCGCAGAATTAGCAAGTTCCGCGACTCAAGATCAGGAAAACAGCAAAACCAACTGCTTGGTGGTTACACGATCTCAAGCCAAACAGGGCCCCTATAGCTTGCCTTTAATATCAGAGGAGCCTCAACGTATACAGGACATACCATTGAATCACACAACCACGGTGCCTTCTACTATGGAAGTATACATACAGACGACTCCCCTCAGTTCAGACGAAGAAGCTGATGATATAACAAATGAGGAAGAAATTAGCACAAAAGGCAAAATCCAAATCTTGAAAGATAGGAACGAAATTGAGACTATCCTACATAACTTCCACGATGCACCTCTGGGCGGTCACCAAGGCGTGTGGAAAACATTTTATAAAATCCGCAGAGAATTTAAATGGAAAGGTATGTTATCGGATATAAATAAATACATAAAAAACTGTATTAAATGTCAACGCTATAAAGCTAGCCGTTAAAATAAAATGCCTATGGTAATAACAGACACCGCTCGCGAACCTTTCGAGAAAGTTTATTTGGACCTTGTAGGCCCTTTAGAAGAAACGAGTGAAGGTAATAAGTATATCTTAACTTTCGAAGATAATTTGACGAGGTTCATGGACTGTGTCGCTATACCAGACGCAGAAGCAGCAACAGTAGCGAAGGCATTTTTTAATGAAATAATAACGCGCTACAGAATCCCCAAAGTACTGGTTACAGATCAAGGGACAAACTTTACAAGCGATTTGTTCAAAAGAGTATGTAAAATGCTTAAGGTCAAGAAAATACAGACTACCGCGTACCATCCGCAAAGCAATGGAGCTTTGGAGCGGTCTCATAGGCCTTTGGTCGAGTATCTGAAAATCTTCGTTGAGTCTAACCCCCGTACATGGGATGAACATCTTAGGGCAGCAATGTTCGTACGAAATAACAGCAAACATAGAGGAACTAAGCTAACGCCTATGGACTGTTTGTTCGGTTTCACTGCGGAAATTCCTAACAATTTGCAACGAGAGCCTGAACCAGTATACAACTTTGAAGACTATTACTTTAAATTAAGAAGTATTGTACAACAAGCATATGCAATTGCGCGTAATAATTTACTACAAAGTAAAGAGTACTCCAAAACCCAATATGACAAAACGGCTCGGCCTTTAATTTTCGATATTGGCGACCAAGTGCTGCTAAAGAACCCGGTTAAAAAAGGAAAGTTTTCTCCTGAATGGTTAGGACCGTACAATGTAATTGAAGTACCTTCGGAAGTAAATACGGTGATACGAATTAAAAACGGTAAACGGCGTGTACATAATAATAGATTAAAACTTTGGAAATAAGTAAAACAAACAAACAAATATTTTTTTTTCCTCTTATTCTTTTTTTTCTTTCTCTTCGTTTTCTTTATCTCTACTTAAATATACGTTCCGCATTCCCTCACACACAGTCTCAAATTATTAAATTACATTATCATAAAAAAATAAATAAGTAAAAAGAATCTTTATAGGAACTAGATTAATAGCATTTAAAAAATTATTAAATTGAATACGTTAATTTACTAGAATAACTAAGTTAAAAATGAATAAATGAATTTTGTTGCAAAAAAAAAAAAAAACAAAAAAAAAATATTGTAACTATTAGTATTGTTAGATTAATTTCAAACTCCTTCTATTAGTCTTAATTATTATTAGGAATTTTTCTATTTTTTTTTATTATTCCGCTGATAATGTATAATTACTTAGGTACATTAATAGCTCAGATGATCAAGCTACTCGTAAACTTCTGTGCCAGCAGCATAACTTTTTCTTATGTTCCATTACTGCTAGTTTAATTCCTTCTCTCGACGAAAAATGATACTAATCCTTAGTATCATTTTTCTTTTACATGGGGGGAAGGAATGTTGTATAATTATTTCCTCAGTTGTTTCCATGTTACAAATTAACTAATATGTAAGTTACTTTGCAATCGTAACAATTGCAAAAATAAATAAAATAAAAACATTTTACGTGCACTGATCAATGCCCGATCAGCATAAATAAAAAATGACCTAGTGATTGATCAGAATTTATTGTGACTTACCTTCGCAATAATGACCTACTTCGCAGGTAAACAAAGCCAAGTAGGAAATAAAAATGATCTTGTTTGGAAACATTAAAAAATTCTGGCACAGAAATTACGCGTAGCCGATTCTGCATTTTTTTTAAATAAACTAATTAATATCGAGTGCGGTAGAATAAGTCGAGTTACTTTTAGAGTCTCGTGTGAAAAGTTAAACAAGACAGAACAAGCGGTGTAATTATTTAAGTAAAAAAGCGATGTAATAATAAAAGGAAAAAAGCGGTGTAATTATTTTAAGTAAAAAAGCGATGTAATAAAAAAAGGAAAAAAGCGGTGTAATTATTTTAAGTAAAAAAGCGATGTAATAAAAAAAGGAAAAAAGCGGTGTAATTATTTTAAGTAAAAAAGCGATGTAATAAAAAAAGTATAAAAGCGGTGTAATAATTAAAAGTTTAAAAAGCGGTGCAATTATTAAAGTTTAAAAAAGTTTATTAAAGTCGTGTAGATATAAAAGTTCATAAGCATTAAGGTGTAAAGATAAATTAATAACTACGAAAATAAAAGATTAAACTGTGTGTCATTTTCGCCTTTTCGTAATCAAAGCCTCCACATCCCTTTTTCTCGCGGTGTACAAAGATAAACACCACAGGATGCAATACACCATCAAAAAACTGGCTTTAATCAACAAGTTTTTCCGACAAATTATAACCATGAGAAAAAAACCACAAACACACCCGATGGAGCCATAGACATCCGGATGTAGACAAAAGCTTAATAGTTTTAATCGAAACAATTAAAAAAGCTAGATTTGGTGTAAGAACCAATTCTTATGAAACCCTAGATGAATGCCCGTATTAATTTCGTATGGTGATCCATGTATGTTCTTTGAACTGGAAAAATGAATAGAACAAATTTCATATGATTTCAAATTCTGAAGAAAAGTACAGTTAACCGCAACAGTACAATAAAAACGTCTAGGACTGATCGTATTCACGGTGTACGTAAAAATCCAAAATTTTTATATGAAGACATCAAGGAGGACCTGCCCGTTTTGGTCCAGTTTTAAAATTTCATGTACTATTGCTATGAAAACATCATGTACCAAATTTCAGCTATACACATCTACGCGGTCTCAGGCAGTTTCTAAATATATGTATAGTAAAAAACGAGATTTTTGTATGGCAACCCGACGAAGGACTTACCCCATTTGTCCCATTTTCGAAGTTAAATTTACTTTTGTTTAAAAAAGCCCGTATGTAAAATTAAAGGTCTTTAAGTGAACGCCTTCACGAATTATCATGAGGACGGACAGACAAACGGACGGACAGACAAACGGACGGACAGACGGACATGCAAAAATCAATACAACTTTTAATATTAGGCGTGGCTGTCCAGTCCATTTAGCTCTACCATCATTGGAATGATAAACTTAGTATACCTTATAAATTTCATCTAGAATATAAAAAGTGTAGTAGTGCAAAAAATAATATATGATTCCCTATATTCAGTGCAAGGTATTTCCGTAAAATAAGTCTAGTGCTCCCTTAAAAATTGGCAATATACCTTTCGGCTACCTAAAGTTAATCAAATAGTACATAGAAAAACATATTCTGGGTAAAGTTCTTTTCAAATGGTGTATAGCAGTGTTCTTCAACCTTTTTTCACCTGCGGACCGGTGAAAATAGGATAAATATTTCGCGGACCAACTGAAAGCTAAGACAAATAAAAACCAATATACTTGTAGATATTATTTTTTATTATAGAATCTGTTATGCAATTACATTTTTTAGTGCGATATCTGCTGCTGCTTCTTTGATATAAGAGTTGATGTTCGAGACTGCAGCGTTGTTTCTGAGAGACGAAGCGCTGCATTAACTTCTATTCGATTTCTCTGTTTGGTTTTTGTTACAGACATGGCTGAAAAGTCTTTTCACATAAATAGGAAGTCGAAAAATTTACTAATAATTTGATAGTTTTATAACTCAAAGTTGGATATTCTTTTTCTAGCGATATCCAAAATTGAGGCAATGAATTCATTTTATGTCTGGAGACCAGAATGACATCAGAAGACAACTCGATCAGCTTTTCTTTTTCATGAAGATCAAGTGCACATGAGTTTATATCTTCCAAGAATGGATTATTAATTGGATTATTACCTTTACGAGGATCTTTATTTTCTGGGAAATACTTATTCAAATTTTCAGCTAATGCTCTTAAATATTGCTTTATTATGTTAAATATGACTTTCGTGTTCACATCAGCAGCAATCAAAAATTCATCCAAAAGAGAAAACATTTATACATCTTCCTCTTGTAAGCGACTATTCCAAAGGACTAGCTTCTTTTTGAACGCATCCATTTTATTTCTTAAAATAAGAATACATATTTGTATATGAACCCTGCAGATAAATATTAACTTCATTAAGCAGACTGAATATGTCCGCCATGTAAGCGAGAACTGTCAGCCATTATTCACTCATCAAAGGCTCCAGTTCAGATTTTCGCTCTCGCAAAAGCTGCTTTACTTCTTTTCTCAGCTCAAAAAGTCGCGAAAGAACCCTTCCTCTCGATAACCACCTCACTTCTTCATGAAGAAGCAGATGTTGGTGGGGTGAGTTCATGCTCTCGCATAGTGTCGCGAAGAGCCTTAAGTTCGTAGCTCGGCTACGGATTTCATTAATAATCTTCACCGCGTCATTCATCACTGTGTTTAATTCAGTGAAAGGTTCTTTGCAGTTAGTTGCTCCCGGTGGATCATACAGTGAGAAAACAAAACTTCAGGGTGCGCGACTTCTGTTAATTTAGCAACTACTCCTGAGTGACGACCAGACATGCTTGCAGCACCGTCAGTGCACACTCCGACGCATTTGCTCCAGTCTAACCCCTGCGCCTTAAAATACTCATTAAGAGCAGTAAATATTTCTGAACCAGTGGTTCGTCCAGATAAGTCGAGACAACAAAGAAGGTCTTCCCTTAAATCTTCATCTTCACTATACTCACGAATCATAGTAGGACAGCATGATTACTCACGTCAGTCGATTCATCAAGTTGAATCGCAAAATATATTGATTTCCGTATATACGCTATGACTTGATTTTCAATACCGGTGGCCATCTCAACAATTCTTCTCATAATGGTGGTGTCCGAAAGTTGTAAGGCCTCTAGTTTTACAGCAGCTTCAGGACCAACAATTTCTCGAACGACATCTAAGATATAAGGCTTTACTAACTCCTCGCCAATAGTAAACGGCTTTTCGATTTAGCTATTCGAAGCGCAACTAAATAAGACGCTTGAAGCAGCGAATTGTCACTAGTAGTCATCATTTTCATTTGACTTTTCTGCATTTTTATCTGGTCACGTAATCTTTCAAAAAAGTCTAGTGGCTTATCAGTAAAATCTTTATGTTTTGAATGCAAATGACGAGCAAGTTTGGTAGGTTTCATAGCTTCATTTGACATAATTTCCGAACATACTACACACAAAGGCCGTGGCGACAGTTCATTGCCAGAGGCTACAATGAAACCAAGCTTTAAATACTCTTTATTATAATGCCTAACATAGTCTCCTTTCCTCTTTTGGTTTGTATTTTACATTCCGAAGTATCATCGTATTTGTTTTTATGTGTTTCGTCTAAACTTGAAACTCTAGTACTCCGCAAACTTTCAGCACCTTCACCATCTTTCTCATGAATATTGTCCTTGTCTCTACTAAAGAACGTTAAAAGATTTTGCCGTTTGACTTTTTTGTCTCCATAATGTGGGTATCAAATTTTACGACTAAAGTCACTTGTTTTTCAAATTGTGATAAGTCGTACACAGTCGACAGCATTTATTGGTTTCATTACAGGAGAACAGGCCATTATATTTCGCAGTAGTCTATTTTTGTAGACGGGCGGTCGTTGCTTAGCGGCCATTTCAGTAGCGGCGTCCATTCTCTCTTCTGTGTTTTGTTAGAAAATAACTTCTTTAAACAGTATTTTTCTAATTCATAGTTTTATAACTATTTGGCAGGTAATACATTAATTTTTGATATTATATTGTTATTATACATTGTATTTGTATAGTTTTATAT
The DNA here is from genome assembly GCA_963930735.1 of Dioctria linearis. Classification (NCBI taxonomy): domain Eukaryota; kingdom Metazoa; phylum Arthropoda; class Insecta; order Diptera; family Asilidae; genus Dioctria; species Dioctria linearis. The sequence goes on along the minus strand of OZ005742.1, from coordinate 233,284,033 downwards.
ATAATACGCCACGGTGATTTACGATTTGACCGAAATTTTTCGCGGACCGGCGGTTGAAGAACACTCGTGTATAGGAATTTTTAAATAAAAAAATGTATGTACTTTTACCTAAGCTGTGTTATTATCCATATATTTTATAATTTGGTGACCAATAAGCTCTGAAATCTTAAAACTAAATCATATTTAGTAAATTTGGAAATTCCAGAATATTATAGAAAAACAAAATCCTTCACTTTAGTAAAAATACCCCAAATGCAAGACATAAATTATCTTGTTATAATCCGATGAGTTTTATTCTGACCATTGTGGTTAAGATGTGCGCGAATTAATAATTTTAAAATTTTTAAGAATTCAATAATCGTGCAACCTTAAAGTGCAGAGTATGAACGATTTGTGCAACAATTCATCACTAGTATATCCGTATGTTGTTTCAAAAAAAGTTAATTTTTGTTTCGAAAATAATAATTTGTTTATTTTGATTTAGTGGGTACAACGTAATTTGTAAAGCATTATGTTTATATTTTGTTTTTTCTTTGAAATAAATTTATTTAACGATTTTTGTTTTGTACTCTCATTTTTTCCTTTCACCTATTCCTTAATAAAAAAATGAATTATTTTAGGAAAACTTAATTTGAGGGAAAAGTACCATTAATGGAGGTATTTGTGTCTATATTAAAGAGATATTTCTAGACGCTAATTGTGCGAAATATCAGTCATTATGTCTACAATTCACGATACTTTATGTTTATTTCTATCTATAATAATGTATTATTTACAGTTGTTTAATAGTTCATCAAACTGTGTGCATTGAATGTTCCTTTGCTCCTTTGGAAAGAACTCCTACATTCGGCAGAAAATTACTCAATACGCATCTACTTATGCCCCCTTATCAAACATACTTAAAATACTTGTCTACCCTTAATATGTTCAAAAATTTCTCTAAATTTTACGGATATTTCCACAAAATTTGTCAAAAAATTTACATTAATTTAATGGTGCATTTATTTAATTCATTGAATATCACCACAATTTCCCTTCTCCCGATAGAATATTCATTAAAGCCAAACTCAAACTCCCTATAGATAGGTGAAACTTATCTAACTCCAAAGCCCAAAGTGTACTTTTCCTTCAAGTTAGCGAAATATGCATACCCAATAAAAATTAATAAAAAAAATTGTTGATCAAGACCAAGGAATACAAAAATTTAGAAAATTTCTAAATATCGAAAATAATGTATATATACCTACATATATAACATATATATTGTTACGCGCTACAAAGCGACACATGCGACATCTGTTGGAAATGGAAACAACTTTAGTTTAGTAACATCTTAGTAAACTTTGGGTTCGGAGAACGGAATATTCCGGAAGGTTCTAGGATAACTCGTAGAGTATAAATACGGCTCTTTTCACATCCAGGGGCGAGTTTAATTTCAGACAGTGAAGTGAACGAAGTAAAAAAAAGAACTTTTGAGTTATATGTGAAATATTGTGTTTTAAATAACGAACCAAGGCCACGCTCGTAACAATACATAATATAATAATGTTACTCGAGAAGAAGTAATCTTTTACATAAAAGAAATTTTTTAAATCGATTCAGTATAGTTTCTGAGATTATCTTAAACACGCAAATCCCACAAACAGTAAAAACCCTTCAAATGCTGAGATTCACTCTCAAGTCGAACTGTTTATGCCTACAAATAATAAGAACCACTTTTCGCGAACATCCATAAAGAACTACAGCAACAACAATGTCCCGGCGAGCTTCCAAAGCCTGTACAAATACGTCAAGAACTGCAGAAAGGCGTGAAATACATATCCTTAGAATCCCTAATTCCCAAAACGTGGGTTACCAATCAGTTTTATCTCAAGTCAAGTGCTTATCGGAAATAATCGATAAGTAAAATAGACTATTCTGCGACGAACAGTCTGGGAAAAGACTTGAAAAAATAAAGCACGGACCACAGATTTGACACAATTAAAAAAATCTGTTCTATGAAGCCAAAATGATAACAAACAACGGGAACACATTAGTTCTTCCTCAGGAAAATCTGATGCTGTTGGATCGAATTTCCAGATCCTTTTTAACAATACTCCACCTTCATGACCGCACTCGAATTTTTCGTCCTGACTTAATACATAAACTGAGGAAAATCAACCACAAATAACCACTAAAGGCGTTTGGTCCGTAGTTCTAGGTTCTAGGCCTAATACTATTAAATTTTTATATATTTCGGACAGCTTTTATGTTGATAACTGTCTCACTTACGTACGCCCAATCGTGCTGGTTACCAACACATTGAATTATAAACAACGCTAAGTTTGGACATTGAAAAGCTCGATCGCCATCTACCAAAAACTAATAATTAGGGAGTTGAATGTCAGATTTGAAAATTATAACAATTACAAAAACGAGAGGTACATAGCAGAAATAGTTAAAATATATTTGGACGACAGGAAAATGATTGGAAATGAATTTTCTGTCAATTCAGACAATCGTCAATCAATTTGGACAGAATTTTACGAAATAAAAAAAAAAAAAAATTCAAGAATTAAGCCTAGTGCAGAGTTCGAGTAAAAAGTCACATTTCCATACAAATTTTACCGCTGGTAAAATCCAAAGTCAAAATTTTACTGAGGTCTTTACTAGTCCAGTAGCTCGCTGGTAAAAAGTTCCATTTTTCTATTATAAGATAGATGGCGTTTTGTAAGTCTCCGCTCATTTTACTGACCATTTTAATGTGCGAAGCATTAAAATGCTGGTAAAACTTTGACATTTATTTGATTAATTCACAAAAAGATTTTATTTTGTTTTTTCCCGTGGATTTCCTTGATGAAGATACATACTTGGACCTGCCGTAGCATCTCGTCGTCGATATGATGATATCCTTTATAAATAATAATCACTTAACATTTTTAAAAATGTTTTCGATTAATTCTGATTTTAACAGCTGTCACTTAATTTTCTCCACATAAAACTTATGTCAAGTTTTTACCAGCGTTAAAATGCTATTTTTCGGAGACCGCGTTAAATTTTACCAATACCCGAACTCCATACTAGGCTTTACTGTTCATCGAAAATATTAAGCTCAAATCTCACGTCTTATTTTCTACCAAAAACGATCTACTGGAAGGGGTGAAATTTACCTACAAAGTGCGTGAGTAATAAACTTTGAAAAATCAAATATAATAAAATAAGTAAAAAACGAGTTTTCAAACAAAACTGAAGCCAAGCCGTATGAAAAAGTAGAAAATAAACTCTTCTTCACACACAGAGGTGGACTCAGATTTTTTGATTGGGACATTTCTCTTGAATATTCTTTCTCTTCATGAATCAAATCACTTATTACCTCTGATTGCTCATACTGAAATATATCGGTGATTGTGAGCAAATAAAATCTGAGTCCACCTCTGTGTGTGAAGAAAAATTTATTTTCTACTTTTTCATGCGGCTTGGCCTCAGTTTTGTTTGAAAACTCGTTTTTTACGTATTTTATTTTCTGCATTTTTCACGTTAACTAAATTGTTATTACGTGCTGCATGGAGATATTTTAAAACAATTTTTAAGCCATGTTTGGTGCCGATTCGAAAACAAAAATTTTTCGAGTATCTAATCGTTGAAGTACAACGGTTTTCTAAAATTCAAATTATGTTTCAAACAGAGCTTTTTAGCTGTATTTCAACTTGATACCATATAACATGAATTTTCCCGATTTTTCATGTTTTCCACAGACTTTTCCTATTACTATGAAATTTTTTTTACAAATTTACATGAATTTTCCTCGATTTTTCATGCAAGTTGATTGTTGAAGAGAAAGTATTGATGCCAGTAGGACGGAACAAAAATCATTCTGCATAGCTTATATAACTTTTTTGTCGAAAAATTTTCCGGAAAAGTCGGAAAATTCCGGAAATTTTCGGAAAATATTCCAGAAAAATTGGAAAGTTCTGCATTTTTCCTGAAACAGATTTATCACTAATCATATCTATGAAAATTTGTCCGATGATTTTCCCGCTTTTCCGGGTTTTCCACGGAGTTTTCCACAAAAGCAACTTTATGCAACTAATTTCGCTCTACAACTTTGTCTTAGGTTGCAAAACGCTCAAACGCTTCCTTGGTCTGAAAAACTCCGGAAAAGCGTTTTATATGAATTTTCCTCGAATTTTTCTTCAAGTTTTCACCATTGTCGGAGAGAAAGTAATGATGCCAGTTGATAGGGAACTTCATCCTGCATAATTTAGAAAACTTTTAACCGGAAAATTTTCCGGAAAAGTCGGAAAATTCCGGAAATTTTTTTCGGAAAAATCGGAAAACTCTGCATTTTTCCTGAAACGGATTTATCACTAATCAAGTTTGTACCAAATTTTCAAATGATTTTTCCCGATTTTCCGGGTTTTCCATGGAAATTTCCGGTTCAAATTTTGATAAAGACCCATGTCATGCGACATGAACCTGTGTGCCAAATTTCAGCTGGCTGTGAAGACGAAAAGTGGGTCTACGAGAGTGTCGCAAATAGTAAAAAAGAAATATATAAATAAATAGACAAATTCGTGTACGAGTTAAAGGGAATGGCCTCAAAAAAAAAGAAAAGAATATAAAGCAATCAAAACAGATCTTAATACCGAAGACAACTTGTGGCTTCAATATTACGGTTTGTAAACCGCAAGTGTGTTTCCATATACTGAAAAAAGTTCGGTATATACTCAGTATGTAGAACATTGGCACTCAATATTAAAACTTCGAAAAATTTCGTGCTATTTTTTTTTTTTATATTATTAAGCCAAGCGCAGGGGATACCCTATGATGCAAAGCACAGCATGGCAGGAAGGAGATAGGGAAATGATTAGGGGATGTGAGGAGAGTGGCGGAGGTGCCGATGTGTGTCGCCCTTAAACTTCCGCAGATTGTATGCCGGAGGAAAAACAGAAGATGGTAAGCTGTTCCACATTCGCACTGTTCGGGATAAAAAAGCATCTCGGAATTTTACTGTACGGCCGAAAGTAATTTGAAGGGTTACTACAAGGGTTCTACAAGGGATTAGACTAGATATTTCATCAGAACATTGACCATGCATATAGCGATAAAGGAGCGAAAGGCATCCAACATTGCGGCGGTGCTCGAGTGAGTCGATAAGACAAGTTATTGCCAAATCGCCAATGAGCTTGAAGGCTCTCTTTTGGACAATATCCAATGAAGCTAAGGCTGTGCGACCAGCCCCGGCCCATATATGGGAGTTGTATGCCATTCTAGGTCTAATGTAGGACTTGTAGAGGAGCGCTAGATTTGACGGGCTGAAATATTTCTTACACCTATTCAGAAATCCAAGACATTTCGATGCTTCTTTGGCAACAGAGAAGATGTGATCTGTCCAGTTTAACTTACTGGAAATATTAATGCCAAGAATGCTTAGTGACGGTGAATCAGAAATTAATGCTCCATCAAAAGAAACGGGTGTGGTTAAGTTATGATCTTGTTTTAATGAGATGAGACAGCTTTGGTTCTTAGATGCATTGAATTCGACGCGATTCGCTTTGCCCCAAGCGAGGATACTGTTAAGATCGTTATTCAATGATCTAGTCATGCAATCTCGTTTAACACATGCGGCATTCCCCCTGGATTCCGCAAGAGTGTCAAAGGAGTAAGCGAAATCAAGAGTACTGTCATCTGCGAAACTATGGATGGGATTGAAATTAAGGGAAAGCAGATCATTAATGAAAACTAAAAAGAGAGTTGGAGAGATAACAGAGCCTTGAGGCACACCGGCATTTATGGGATGCGGTTCAGATGTAACGCCATCTAATACAACACGTATTTGGCGACTAGATAGGAAACTTTCAATCCATAATAGAAGAGGAGGGGAGAGACCAAGTGCTTTAAGTTTGGCTAAAAGGGCTGGATGCCAGACTCTATCAAAGGCTTTTGAAATATCTAGAGCAACGATTTTAGACTCACCAAAATTGTGAAGACTACGGTTCCAACGTTCCGTAAGACAGGTCAGCAAGTCTCCAGATGAGCGTCCAGCTCGGAAGCCATATTGGCGATCGTTGATGAGATGATTAGTTTCTAGATACTTCATTAATTTTGAGTTAATGATAGATTCAAAAACCCTTGAAAGAATCGAAGTGATGGCAATTGGTCGATAATTTGAGGGATCGCTACCCTCTCCTTTCTTAGGAATAGGCTGAACGTGAGCTAGCTTCCAAGCAGTTGGAAATTTTCCTGTCGAATAAGACAAGTAGAAGAGTTTGCGCTGAGGTTTAGCCAAGGCTGAGGCGCAGCTTTTAATTAACAGGGGCGAAAAACCATCAGGACCTGCGGCTTTGGAGACGTTGATCCCTTAAGGACCCTGAACACATCCCTCGTACGAACGTGTATTGGCTCTTGTACACATTCACACGAGCGATGCAAAACAGGTGTTTGTGAAGTTGGTGGAAGACGAGAATTTGAAGCGAATCTAGCAGCTAAAATATTAGCTTTATCCAGGGAGTCAACAATCACTTCACCATTATTAAGTAGTGAAGGTATATAGGAACTGGTGAAATTGTTCCTGATGGTTTTGACCAGGAACCAGAAACCTTTGCTACCTTTGCGGCTTGTCAAGATTCTTTGTCTAATATTCTGGTCAGAAAGAAATTTTTCTCTCTGGATAATGGACTTGCAGGTGTTCCGTGCAGTCTTGTAGACTTGTTTCATTTCCGGATATGGATGCAATTGATAGGCGCGAAAAGCAGACTCTTTCGCTTTTATAGCTTGGTTGCACTTATCGTTAAACCAGGAGCGATCATGCTGTTGATGAGACCTGCTGTAAGAATACGGAATGTATTCACGCATGCCAAGATTTAGTATGTGACTAAATTGTAATGTGCATTCATCAACATCCCTCGAAGCAAAACAGACCGACCAATCAATTTCTTTAATATTCTTCTTATTGAGACTTTCCCAATCAGCATTCTTATAGTGCCAAAGAAGCCTACTTGTAGCTGGAGCAGTTGGGCGGCACAGGTTTGAAGTGGTAAATTGAGCCGTGATTACACAATGGTCTGAATTTCCAAGAGGGGAACCGACTGAAATGGAATATTTGTCAGGATGAGATGTTAGAAACAAGTCGAGTAAATTAGCTTTATCTCCAGCTGCATCAGGAATTCGCGTTGGTGCATCCACTAGCTGTTGCAAATTAAATGATTCACAGAAGAGTTCAACGAAACGGCCCGCAGGACTTGTGGTAGAAAAATGCCTGAGCCACGGTATATTATGAACATTAAAATGGCCTGCCAGGACGATTTCGGAAGAGGGGGAAACAGAAAGCAAATGATCAATATTGTCAAATACGGATACCGTGTCGTCATCAGACATATTTGGGCTGCGATAAAGGAAACAGAAGTATATGATGTGCTTGTGAAGTTTGAACCTAATCCAGATATAATTAAACTCTGGATTAGCAGAAGGAAAATCTTGAAGAATAGTAAAGGCCACATCATTTCGAATATATACTGCGATCCCTCTATGCTGAGAAAAAAGAGGCACGAAGCTGTATCCAGGGACGTGATACTGATTAATATCAGCATCAGAAACGACCTTGGATTCACTTAGCGCAAGAATTGCCGGATTTTTTGAGTTAAGGTGGCAGTACACCGAAAACCGATTTGCTCTTAATCCGCGAATGTCGCAGAAATCTAAAATAAAATTCTGCATGCTGAAGGCAAAAACAAAAAAGCAAAAAAGAAAAAAAAGCGAGACACAGCAACACAAAAATTTTGGGCGCCACCAGCAGCAGTCAACGACACAGCGAGGTAAAAAAACAACAATAGTGTTATGCCTATTGCTGCTTTCAATACCTCAGACCGTGCAGTTCAATGACCACAGCTGAGTGCACCCGGATTGCTGATCAGTGACAAGTGCTAATGCATTTGCACTGATTACAGATGATGAGAAGGAAAGGAAACGTTACCGTGCTGCTGGCTTATAGAATGTTGATAGGGCATAGAAGAGCCCTTCACTTGGCGGATAAAATTTATTTTGTTTATTTATTAATTTAACGGTCGCGTCGGAATTTAAATAATTAACGAATTGATTAGTTTGAAAATGATTAGCACAACACTATCACTTGACTTAAATTAATTGGTTGGATATTTGTTTAGATTATTTGATCTACAAAGGCAACGTCCGATCTGATTGACTCCACGCACTGCACTGCCGCTACAGAGTTTATTTCAATATGACCCTAGTTATAAATCATCAATCATTCAATAAACGAACTCTCTAGATTCGATTTTTATATTGCAATGTTGGCTGCAACTTTTTCTGAAATTTAATATTTCACGCTTCAAGTTGATGTTACAAATGTATTGTAAATAGACACGTAATCTCATAATATTTTCTAGAATATTGTACGTAGAGGTACGACAAACTTTCTCAAGTAATTGACAAAACAAATGTCAGTTCTATAATTAATGTCTCAGTATTGTGAATCGCAAGTCTGTCTCTGAAATTTAATACTTCAATATGACATAATTACAATATCAGTTTCTCAATATCGATACCCCAAATCTGTAGCTTCTTGGCGAAAACAATCCAGACGTGTAAGAAGATATTTCACACAAACACAAAAGTGTTCGATTATGCTAAAGCTTCAAGGCGAGAGTAGACCTTGGCTTCCAGAGACCACTTTTTTGGTCTCTGGAGACACAGAGACCCATGTTTATATATGGAGATGCAAAAAGCTACATAGCGAGAGACTTTGGCCTCCAGAAACCAATTTTATTGGCCTCTGGAGATCCAGATATTTATACACTTCGGAGACTCAAAAACTCTTTAAAGTGACGTAGTCTCTAGAGAGTTTTTCGGTCTCCGGTCTCCTGTCGTGCATTTTAAATCAAACATAACTCCAGGTTCGGTCTCCGGTCTCCGAAGTTTGTTCATTTGTTGTCTTCAGGTCTCCGGAGACTATATACATATGTGTTCTGGTCAGTTAAGTGAAGGTCTACTCGGAATGGAAATGGAATAAAGTGGATTGAGTTTAACAAATTGCTAGAAAGAAATTAATAAGAAAATTAATAATTAATATAATGGATTTAGGGAAGAAAATTGGTTTCGTCAATAGAGTTCTGGTTAATTTTGAAGAAAACAAAAACAACTTCACACAAATTTGTTGTGTTTATTCCGTAAAATTTGTATACCAAGGATTTTGAGATAAATCTTTCAATTTCTTGCTGGACAATTAACAAAGATCTCCGGAGAAACTTAAAATTTCGTGTATACACTTTGGAGACATGTCTCTAAAGTCTTTTCACTTATGGTCTCTACCAGAGACCTAATTTTTCGATCTCGAGCGACAAAAGTCTCTTTCCGTGTAAAATTTTTGGATATTTTGGTCTCTGTAAACAGGAGACCAGAGACCAAAATTCTCTCACCGTTTAATTTTACCTTGCAGGAAAACAAAAGTGTTTCAGTACATTTTATAATTTTCTTGTCAAAATGCTTTATCAGCTAAAATATGTGTTTATACGCAAATTTTATTTGCTGTGGGAAGTTAAATTTGGAACACGATAATAATATAATTTAAAGCATATTTCAAGGTTTTATGTGGCATGTTTAGTCGGCAACGTAACTCTTGCCTCCTTAGAGTGAAGCGAAGGCCATCTGAGCGATCTTCTGGTTTGTTCACTTTCGCTAGTGTAGAGGAAAATTTGAGGGTCTTGTACTGTAGGTGCTGTCCTTAATTGCTTGTAGATTTTATAGTTCCAGCAGGTGATTATTATGAATTGACTGGAAAGGATTATGGTTAAGTAGGTACGGCTTTCGGACGATTTAACTTCTTGAAATAATATTTGGATTGTTTCCGTATTCTCTACTGTCCAATTATTTAATTGTTTTAGGCTTAATTTTTCGGTAATATAGCTACTGTTGACTCCATTGTATAACGGATTATGTAGTACCTGGATGGAATGCCATTATGTTGCTGTTTTACTGGAATATGTAATGTTGTTAATTTTTATAGTGCAGTTGTTGTAGTTGATGAGTACCGTAGTAAAGTACCAAAGTATTTAGTAAATTAGGCTGCAACATTTTATTTCTTCCTCCAACTCGTTCTCGATTAATTTACCCTCTGCTCTTCTGTTACTTATGATATTGGGTAAACATGAATCTGCTCCTATATCTCTTAAAGAAATATTGGGACACAGTATCTTGTTTTATCAATTTGTTGACAAGGCTCATTCATATGTTGATACATATTTTTATTGAGCAATCGGAAAGGTGTTTCTAAAGTAATGGGGATTTGGATAAATACAAATTTGGAAAATATCAAGTTACAGACGTTATAGAAAGCCTACAATTTTATAATTTCGTAAATGTTATCATCTGAAGGGATGTCGATATTTTGTTCTTTCAATACTTCATGAATATAGAATATCTTTTCAGTATGCAAGATGTGTTTCGATATAATGTTTAGTTTGGCTAGAATTATGGATTCTGAAATATCTTTTATGTGTTCATTTATTAGTTCGATATAATACATTAATTAATCAAAATATTGATTAAGTATTATACTAACTCAACCTTTTAATTCTATTGTCTATATTCGATTGGTACTCCTGTATATGTCACAAGTACTTCTTGCTACTCTTTTTTATGTTTTGATACGTTATTAAATCTTTCTATCATTTTTCACTAATTATTATCTATTTATTAAATTAATTTTTAATATTAATTTAATTTGATTAGTTCGTAATAACTTTAAATATTTACTGATTTCTATATATTCATGATTATCAAGATTCCCAGTAATTGTCTTGATTACAACGCTTAATTCATTTATTAACCCACGTCTGCCTTTATATTATGGTACGATAAAATCTAGGTTTTGCAACAATTTATTATATTTATTTTGAAATATCTTAGTTTTATTAAATTTCTTTTGATTTTTTGTTTGATCTAATAAAATGTATGTAAACTGATTTTGTCGATAATGTGAAACATTTTGGAATAATTTTAAATTAATCTGGCATTTCCAGAGATATTAATTCTTGATTTTTGCTCAAATTCTGAATATTTAACCGTTGCCCTTGCGAGTCGTTCGTCTTCTCCAAGTAGCCAAGAGTTTACTCTATTTAAAGCTGTAATAGGGAACCATCAGTGAACTTACGTTAGAATGGCTTCATCCGTTCTTCAATGATTTCACTGATTGGTTTTCTGCTATTTTGACTATGTATGATCCTAATTAGTTCTGTTAAGGTGTAATGTCACCTTTCTACAGATGAATTACCTGTCGAATTCTTTGAGATTAGATATTGAATAGTTTTAAAAATTCATTTAATTAAAGAGTTTAAGTAAACTCGAGACCACTGTCGTAAATTAACTTCTTTGGGATTTCATGGTGTGACAAGAAATGTTTAAGATTTTGGATTAAATTTATGCTGTTCCTGTTAGATAATAAATAGGCACTGGCGAATTTACTAACTTTATTTATTATAGTTAAAAAACTTTCTTTATGTACAGAGTAAATGTCTATATGTACTACCTATTTGTAAAGGTTTGCAGTATTAATTATGCGAGTTATGAGATCTTTCATGTTTGGGAAGTATAGTTGTATATTTTTAAGTGAGTTAATTTCTCAGTAATTCCACTGTGGTTTTGATTTCTTATGATAGTTTCGAATTAAAAGTTCTGGCTTATCTATTTCGATAACGTCCTGCACCATGGTCATACATCGAATCATTCTCAACCTTCCATTGTTGAAGAATTTGGAGTATACCTACTTGTTGAATTATTTTAAACCTTTAAAATAATTCATTATCTGTGATTGATTAAAGCAGTTAGTTTCTTTGGGTTCGTATAATTTTTAAGAATATCAATTACATTATTCTCATAATCTAAGGCGTTCGTTTCATTTGATTATGTGTCACCGCTTATTTTTGAATAACATTTTGAAAGATTTCTTAGGTTCAGATGAGTTTTCGATCTTTTCTAGGATTAATTGGTGTAAAAAGTTATTTAAAGAACGCTCTGATATGGGTATTCCGTCTTCCAGGTTTTCTTCCTCGGAATGTACTGTAATACCTGTGATACACATGGGATAAATTTAACCTGTTAATTAAAATAGCATACTTTTACTTCATGACCATGTGTATCACCAAATACCCCGAGTATTCTGACAATTCCCCAAAAAACAAGCGGGTAATATCGGGGTATTCTATATCCTCAAATTGCAATTACCCTGATTACAGCGACAATTGGTAGTCGCTAGAAATATAACATTTGTGTGAGCACATAATCAGCGATAAGCCTAGTACAGAGTTCGGGTAGTGGTAAAATTTAACGCGGTCTAAAAAAAAAAAGCATTTTAATGCTGGTAAAAAGTTGACATAAGTTTTATGTGGAGAAAACGAAGTGACAGTTTTTAAAATCGGAAATATTTTTAAAAATGTTAAGTGATTATTATTTATAAAGGATATAAATCATCATATCGACGACGAGATTGTTGCTGCGGCAGGTCTAAATGTGTACCGTCGTTAAAGAAATGCACGGGAAAAACTAAATAGACTCGCTTTGAGAATAATCGAAGAAATGTCAAGGTTTTACCAGCATTTTAATGCTCTGCACATTAAAATGGTCAGTAAAATGAGCGGAGACTTACAAAACGCCATCTATCTTATAATAGAAAAAATGGCACTTTTTACCAGTGAACTCCGTACTGCACTAGTAGTAAAGACCTCAGTAAAATTTTTGCTTGGGATCTTACCAGCGGTAAAATTTGTATGGAAATATCACTTTTTACTTGATCTCCGTACTAGGCTATAGACACTGACAAGGCAAAACCAAAGTGGAAATGAAAAGTGACAATTCGAAAATTATTATCTGCGTCGCCTGCTGACTAGAATTAATGCAATTATATATCCATACTCTGTGTCAAGCATGCGTATTACCATTCAAATTACCCCGATATATGTGTATCAAGGGTCTCCAATTAACTAGATAATTCAATTACCCTGAAGCATATACCCAGTTATATTTACCATATGTGTATCATAACCGGAAGAGTTTTGATGTGGTTGACGTTATTTGGTAGAGATCCCACAACGCTTATCTCGACACGAGCTAGAGCATCTGCGTTAGAGATCTCCTTATCCTTTTTATAAGTTATTTCATATTCGAATTCCTCAGACTTTAGGCACCAATGAACTAGTTTTGAATTAGACTTCTTCAATGAGAAGAGCCAAGTGAGAAACTTATGATCAGTTATGATCTTAAACTTTCTTCTGAATAAATAGGGCCTAATGCCTAAAGTGGTGGCCCATACAATGACCAAAAGCTACTTCTCGATAGTGCTGTAATTTTATTCTGATTCACAGTGTATTGGGTATGTCCTCGGGTTTCGCTTCGATCTGGTGAAACTCGGATGCTAAATCGAGTGTATTGAAGTAAAGTCAGATTGGTAGATCTTGCCCAATTTGTTAGTAAATTTTTCCATGAATTGTGAGACTCCACGAAGCGCAGTAACACAAGCTTTTGCCATGTAAGTATATATCTCGTTTGGCAAATGTTCTGTTTATTTTTTTTATTTTGGAAAAATCAGATCAACAAAATGGCTGATGTTGAAGACACAAGATCTTTTTTTATCAATCAATCAATGAAGTTTCGCATTAAGATTCCACTTTTCCTCTTTTTAATTTTCTTTTTTCTTTTAATTTTTGATATTCTGTCAAAACTGCCACGATTGACGCCACGATTGACCGAATTGGCAGAAAATTGGTTTCCAAACACTCTTCCATCGTCCAAAAATAAATATATTCTTTCATGCCATGAATATCGCGTTTATTTAATTTTTATAATTTTTAAATCTGAAGCCCTCCAACGCCAACTACAATTGATATGGATCATTTTTAGAGTGAAGTATAACCTATCAAAAAAATTGTAATCCCCCATGGACAACAACAGATCTACAGATTCCAGAGCCAAATAATTTGGAAGCAACTTTTATGAGGTTTTGAAATTCAATAGCCGCACAAAAGCCACAATAAAAAATGCAAATATCATCGTGCCCAACCCAATAATCAATTTGAGGGATGGCCTTTCAACCGCAAGCACGTTATTAGGCCCGGATGACGAGGTACTGCACTCAAGTATCACACACAGTTTTCCTTACTTATATGGAACGCCTCGGAATCCTTGAGGAAAATTCTCCGAGCTTGCACGGAACTCCACAGTAGACTCAACAGCAAACACTACCTCAATTGTAAAATCTACCCAACCCACTGTTAATAAACTGCCGGATATTCATACCGCGTCGGACTTCAAATATCTCTCAACATTGCTTGCTTGGAAAGCTGGAAGACCATCGCGATGGTAAAATTAGCTTCCACAATACTAAAAGGGGATATTACAGAAGATAATCCCAAACAAACCTAACAAGTTTCAAACCATTTTTTTACGAGGCCATTGCAATTATCTTAGGAACCTCCGAAAATCCGATAATAGGTCTGTTCGCGTACTTTTCGTGCAAAAACTTTTGGGGTAAAAAGTCACTCGTGCGGTGGGGGAATAATGTAAAATCCATGAAAAAGTAAACGCATGCTGTTCATGCAACTTCGACTTCATCTTCATCATTTGGATTGCGTTTTAAAAACTTTAAAGAAAATTAAAAAACTGAACTTTCCCTATCTGAGCTGTCAATCTTCCTTGCAATGTGGTGCAGTAACTAAAAACTACGGATAAATTCATACAAGAGAAGCTGTGACATATGCAAAACTCGTGTAATTTTGTGTGCACGAGAAAGTAAACGAACGGAAAATGTGCAAGTTCGTGCAAATGCATTGTAATGCATTGCCCCAAAACTGAGTATGCGAATAGACCTAATATTTGCTTGGGTTATTGTACCCTTGGAACAGAAGAAATTGTTCAGAGTGAACCAAGGCGTAATCTTGAAACCATTATTAGTGACTTTACATAGCAACGTAAAATTTTAGAGATCTTTGCGCTTTTTAAACTCACTCCGTAAATCTTTTCGAATACAAGCTCAAAACTACCACTAGCCTAATCTCAAAAAAAGACATTCGATTTTAATTTGTAAGTTACTGCCACACTGCATTTTTTTAGAAAATCTTAGAATTTTGTGAATCAGTGAATCACATATTCGTATTGTTAACACAGTCACAGAACACCAATCCATCCCTGAAGTTCAAACGAGCTTGAAATAAGTGAGAATGCTCGAAATCCTTAAGGATAGTAGAAACCCCTTTTGAATAACGTTTTAAATCTTTTACATATTTTTCTGTTACATATTTCGGTTCAATGAAATGAAATAATAGTAATTAGTAAAAATGGTAGTAGTAGTAGTAGTATCCAATCCAATTATTTTTTCGCCTTAAAAGTTGCTTCATTTTCATTACAATCATCGGTACACTCTTCACAGGACACACGTACAATTGTTCGTGGTGGACATTCAATCCATGTTCGTTGATATTGACGCTCCTTATGCTGTAGCTGATCCTTGAACTGTTCATCATATTTTATCGGGGGATTTGGACAACATTCGCATTCATCTGTCTTTTTCGTGATAGTTTTTTCCTCCTCAGGAGCTTTGCAAGTCATACTAGGACCCTTACAGCATCCTGATCCCGGATTCTCGACAACTTGTTTACTTGATACGAAAACATCGAGACAAATGTTCATGCAGTCTAGATCCAAATGAAGCGCAAAATAGTTTTTTGTAAGACATATTCTTTTATTGTTTTTTGTTTTTCTATTTTTTACACTAAGAATTTACACTAAATTGTGAAAGATTATTTTTGGAATTTTTCGAATGAAATTTGAGTCTAAGCCTATTGGGAGTAGTGAAGCCGAATTTTTTATTGCAACTTTTGTATACATATACCGGGCGTTCACATTGTTTTTTCATTGTGAAAGTACAATTTAGAAAAAAGTTAACCAGGAGAGTGATTCTGATTTTTTGTCGTACTTTAATGTCAAAATATACGCCTAAATGAAATGAACCCCCAGGGGGGTGATGCTGATGTCTTTGTCGTAGCTTAGGCGTATATTTTAGCTTAGAATATAGTTGTCTCTATATTCTAAGTATTTTAGTCACATATTTTGACATTTCACCTCAAATTTGTCGTACTTTTATATTCACCATATTCATTTTGAATTATCCTTTTCATCAATCACAAAATAAACTAAAATGAATCTTAAACGAATTAATGTCAGAATACACGCCTAAAAGTACGACAAATTAGTCAACTGCTCCCGAGGTTGTGACAAAAATTGTATACTATATGCTAAATGGATTTTCTACACCAACTTAAAACAATACAAGTGCTTAAAATCGAAAAATATTTTTAAATTTGTTAGGTGAAGTGTCAATTTCAGTTCATTCTACGCAATTCAAAACTTGCTGATCTGAATAAAAACACGAAAAAATCAGTAGAAAAGTTCATTTCATTTAGGCGTATATTTTGACATTAAAGTACGACAAAAGATCAGAATCACCCTCCGGGGTGATATACGTCTATGTTACTTCAAGCTGTTCCTTTTGCGCATATTCTCCTATAGCTGATCACCTTGTATTTATTTAATCTTAAGAAATTAAATTGTTGAATTTTACGAGGTGTTTCAATTCATCCCATTATATAACAGTAGTTCTTGGTGTTTATTGATAGTCCGTCCAAAAGTTGATAATTAGTGTGAGTAGACTGTAGACGTAATTCGTTTTTGTTTCTAATAAAGGCCTTATTAATTGTTGAAACAAAAGATTTGGTTGAAGTGCACGCCAAGGTATTTGGTTTTATTATATGGCTTGAATTTGCCACCGTTTGTGTCAAGCTCTAGCGCCTTTATTGGAAAGGTTTTGAATGCAGATGAGTTCGGAATTTTGGGTATTTATTTTTAATCCACACCTTTTGTAATAGAGGTCAATCATGTTTAGGTGAAAGTTTACCTTGCTCTCTGCTGTTTTGGGTCACGAGTCTTGGGGCGTAGGTTAGGAAATCATCTGCATAGACAAGAGCTATGTACTTTACGTTTTCCGGTTGATCCGAAATGTTGGATTATGACAAATTAAGCAATCTATTTATTTATATATCCTCTCCCCCACTTCGTCCTCCGTTCCTTCGCAGGTAAGTTAGTTTTGTTATATTCTTTGCTGGATTGCTGTACGATAATATAATTTGAATTTATAAGCATCCTTAAATTCTCAATAGCCTGACAGCATAGTTGCGAATACCATCCAGTTTTCAGTTTTCAATTTTCTAAGGGCGGGCAGGCTATGCCGTTGTACGTCACCCATTTGAGAATTTAATATATTTTGTAAAATTTTATTTTTCAGGGTTTTGTTACTGTCAATTTTATAGTTGTTTTAAGAGGATGGCAGATCATAGGGTAAATGATCGCATTTCGACTTCTGAAGATGACATAATTGCTTCGTCATATTATTCATCTTCAAACACGGCAATAATAGTTGCCGATTGGTCAAATATAAAGCCTAAAAAAACCAAATACACAAATGTGGCTTTGAATAAGTTCCAGTTTAGTTTCGTTGCATTATCACTGCAACAAGCATTGGAATGTTGGCGAATAACCCTTTTACGTGAAATCCATGAAAATAAATTTATTTATGGTTGCACACTGTTGGCTGAGACAAGTGTTCGAAAACCAACAATAACCAAAGAGGATCTTCGATTAAGAAAATATTTCTTACATTGCAAGGAAATTGAAAATTTGCTGTCTGGAGAACTTAATACGCTCTTTGAAATTGGTGATCTTGGAGTTTATAGAAAATTCATTGGTGAAAAATATCGCCAGTTGAGTGACTCGATACATTCTATTAGACAAGAAATGTTGGACAGATCTAAGTCAAATGCGTCATTTAGGAGTGCCAAAGAGGACCTGATGGATTTGGACAAGTTGGAAAAATTAAAATTCGAACTTGTTGAGGTAATGTTTCTGATTTTTGTTTATTTTTATTATGCATGTATTTTCCTGCTTAGTCCTGGCATTGAGATGGTGTTTCCACATCCAATATCCCACGTCTACCAGGTTATCTTGTAAGTAGATAAAACTTTTCCTCAAGTAAAAGTGGAAGATCTTAGATTTCTTTTTAAGTTTCGGGGAGGACAATGCAGAATTGTGCACTGTAATACATAGCTTAATGCATTATTATTATTTAATGCAACTAAGACTCTTCTATGTATAGGTGACCTTATGTAACCACAGGTAAAATAAAGTATAATCAGGACAAGGGCTTTAACCAGTTTTTGTCGCATATGAAACGAAAGTACACCAGCTAAACCACAACCGCACAGATAGCCATATATTTCCTCAATTGTTGTGCAGATATTATTGTAATATGGGAACTTCGAATTAAACTTAATTTCCAGACTTTTTGCAGATTTCCATATAGGGAAGTCTGGCATTTTTTATGAAAATTTCAAACGTTAATACGTTTCAAGGCAATTTTATTTGACGGGATTCAGTTCTAAATTATTTTTCACAGACCAATCATAAAGGATTTTCTTTCAGTCGACACATACAGTCCTCCATTAAGCCAGAACCATTCACGTTCGTGATCGGAATATAAAATTATAGCATCATGATATATATCAGTCAAATAATTTATATAAAGACTGAACAATATGGGACAAAGTGTTGCTTCCTGAGGGACACCATAATATGGAATTACATCCGAGAACGTGTTCTTTATGTTGAGATATGGTCTGAATGATCCGATAATAATTTTAGATGAAGACATGTTGAAAAAATAAGACCGCCTTGTAAATTTCATGACATGTATTCAAGTGACATATTAAAAGAAAGCTATACAAAAAAAAGAAAATGTCAAAAACTATAAGAACTAGAATGAAGATAGGTATAATTCACTAAAGTATCAAGTTAAAGTACCGAACACATTTGAATTCGAGAAGTACAATTAATGACTAAAAGATGGCATGATGTTGTCTCCCCAATAATATATTTCCTTTTTAAACGCTTTACTTATACCCGCTTAAAAACTTCTTGAAGAGTTGAAAAGCAAATGAGGAGAAAACTAGCCCCTGGGATAATTTCAGAAGCTTACGACAATCAATAAAATTGAGTGCTTTGCTGAAATCGAGCAATATGAGAATTGTTTTGTGGTCATTATCTAAAGCTTTGTGAATATCAGATGAAATTTTTAGCATAACAGTTTCACAACTATGTTTGGGACAAATTGAAATTTCCAGGTTATCAGAGAGCTATCCTCATTTGTGAGTCAATAGTGTAAATATGTGTACATAACATTTTGCAATACTTTAGCCAACAAGCAAAGAAATCCAAATCCAAAAGAATTTTGCGTGATAGATATTGCAAGCGACTGCTTCCACTTAAGAGGAGTCAGTGTCAAGGTTTGCAAGTTTCATACATTTTTCAATGCTAGTTTCTGGCAAACTATTTGTAGGGTAGGAGAATAATGATTTATATTTTAAATCAAAAATAACAAAGAGTAGTAGTATACTTAATAATTATGTCCACAAATAGTTTGGCACAGTTAATTCTCGTTAAAAATTTTCCATTTATTTGTACTGCACCTATTAATTTTTCGCCTTAAATTGTATAGCTTTGTCGCATTTTGGGTTTCTGTCTTTTACGCTAGATGTCTCTGAGTGAGTGCAGGTCGAAGTGAGTCATCTAGTATCATTGTTTTTCTAAAAACAATGAAGGAAGGAAAGTGCGTGCAGATGGAAAATACTCTGATTTGTGCATCATTTTCATTTAAGTATGAGACTCGAATAAGTGAAGACGTGTTTATTTTCTACACCTTTCTGGGAAAGCAGGAAAAGTTCTTCCCTTTACTTCTCAGTGAAAACAGGAAGAGTGCTTCTCTCCATCCATATGAGAGTATAAATTGAATGGTTCTTTCCAATCTTCTGGAAAATTCATGCTTTATGGTTTCGTAGACTTTCCTGAAAT
This sequence comes from Dioctria linearis, assembly GCA_963930735.1. NCBI lineage: Eukaryota > Metazoa > Arthropoda > Insecta > Diptera > Asilidae > Dioctria > Dioctria linearis. The sequence goes on along the minus strand of OZ005742.1, from coordinate 233,264,092 downwards.
GGCAGAATGAATGCTTCCACTGAATTTAAGAGAATTACTCTTTTCACCTTCCAAGAATTTAATAGGAATGCTGCTGTTCACCTTCTATAGAATTAATAAGGAAGGCTTCTTTTCACCTTCGAAAAGATTACTTAGGAAGGCTTCCTTTCACCTTACAGGCCATGCAGAGGTAAGGTGAGCAAGTCACCCCTTATATACTGTTGCGAGCGTGGTCTTAGTTCGTTATTTAAAACACAATATTTCAGATATAATTAACAAGTTCTTTCTTTATTTAACTTTACTTTCACAAATTCACAAACAATCAAATCAACTCTTTATTTATCTCTAGTACTGTATTCCTAATTATCGCTATCCGTTCACTTCACTGTCTGAAATTAGACTCGCCTCCTGGATGTGAGTAGCGCCCTATTTATACTCTACGAATGATCCTAGAAACTACCTGAATATTCCATTCTCCAAACCCAGTTTACTAGGATGTCACTAACCTTAAGTTGTTTCCATTTCCAATAGATGTCGCTTGTATCACTTTGTGGCGCGTAACAATACCTTCCCGTCGTAGGACATCAATGCTTTAAAAGAAATGAACTGTGTATGAGAACGTATTGCTTTCATACCTTTCACAGAATGTTTTCGGAATGCATCCGAAATGCTTCCGTTTCCCGTTGGGGTGGTAAATCATCTGGTCCTGTTACATAAGATTTAATTACACGCATAACCAGCAATATTGCTTATTTCGTCAATATTCCAGTAGGTAAATTCATCAGTTGGAAAGTTTTCCGTAGCAGCAGCATTGCATTCAACTGCCTGAGGCGCCGAAGTGAAATATGTGGCTTCCATAGATGCCGATATTCGGCATGAATTCCCTGGATGTAGATTCACACCATATGATCGCAACACAAATGGGACTTTATTTTGAAAATGTGCAAGCAATCACATTGAAAGTCAGAGAAACTTTTCTTGATATTAAGAAAAAAAGGGTCAGGGGTAAAAATGTTCCAATGAAATTTTATATAGATTTATGTATATATTCAAAACAATTGTTCGATACATAAACACAGATAGAAAAGTTGATAATAGTTCTGAGGCGAATATTAAGGTACGTGCACAACGAGGCGAGGCAAGGCGAGGCTATATCAAGAGTTGAAGAAATAAAATGATTGTACGCTGTACTATGTGGCGAGACACTTCGAAGTATCTCGCCTGAGAAGGAAATTTTTCATTTTTTCACGAGGTGCAGCGCGCTAATTTTGATATCTGGCATATTCTTATATGTTTTTTCTTTTATATAATTGAAGGGTTCTTTACTCATTCTCATATACTGGCAGAATCTATGAGGATCAGTATTTGTAAATCTTAATATATGTGAATGATAAAATTCCCTAAATTCTAATCGTTTGTTATTGTGACCCCGTATATAGCATTTACCGCACAAACTTAACAGTTTCATCATAATACATCACATAAATTTTTGTTTATTGCTAAAAATTTTCAATGACAAGAAATGAGTAAAATTAAAATAAATCTTGTGAAATTTGATATGAAAAATTATGTACTTTTGATTTTAGAACTGTTCCTTTTGATATGGGTTTCGTTCCACTTGAGTTTAAAAATGCTCCACATAATTTGAATATTGTTGGAGTTGAGTTTAAAAATGTTCCTAGTGGATTTAAAATTGTTTCCGTTGATATGAATATTGTTGCACTTGAGTTGAATAATGTTTCATTTGAATTGGAAAAGGTATACAAGCGAATCTGGAGAAAGGGCTTGTCGTGAACCTAAGCCATTAAACACTCCAATTCAATAATTCAACTAATTAATATTTAAAACTTAACAAAAACTGCTTTCTGATAAAAGCTATAATGGCCGGATTACATTAACAACGCCGACGCCGGCGTGGTCGTCGTTTTATGTCAAAAATATTTAGAGACAGTACTACATGTATGAAATGCATTACATTACGCATGCCGGCGTCGACTATTATTATGATGCGGTAATATTCTACAACCGATGACGAGACTGCTGGCCAATATCACCGATATCAAGCAGCTGTGCTTTTGTAAACAAAACGGACAATGACCGTGTTCTTTGCGAAGTAGCAGTTTAGTCACTGCCATCGTGCTGTGCGAAGTAATGTGTTCCGCTATTGCTTGCTACTTTACTACCGGTACGCCTGCCAGCCTCTTGTTCCGTTCCGTGTACCTGCAGACTGGGCCACAACAGGCTGGACAATATTGTCAGTTCTTTTCTTGAGTTCATATTGAAATCTTTCCTTAATATAATCGAAGCTTTCTATACTCATTCTTATATATTGGAAGAATCTATCAGGATCAGTCCGAAAATCTTCATATAGAAGATGAAATTCGCCAAATTCCAGACGTTCCGTATTTATCGGGTAGCAAGCAAAACAGTGGAAAGTACACTTATGTGAAAAATGCAATATAGTTGCATTATGGGACAAACACCAAATTTTTCTTCAGAATCAGATGACATAACTTATGCTCTCACTTCGCGATTTACCAAGAAACTGAACGCCTTGTTGTGAACACAATATCTCGAGAAGTATCTTCACCTCGCCTCACTCTACTGCTTAGGCCAAAGAATAACTAAATAAAAGAAAGGACACAGAAGAGTGTTCCGATTGTTTTCCATTTAAATGTACACGGCGAGAAAAGGAAGGAAGGAAGGAAGAGAAAAAAAAATCAAACCCTCTTTGAACATTTTCCGAATTAGACAAAAAATGTGAAAGCGAAGATTACATGCAACGAAATGACATGGCAAAAATGATTTATTTTCGTAAATATGAGAGAATGGGCGGAGTTTTGCGGTTTTACGCTCATAAAATGTTCCCGCGTTTTTATGAAATCACGATTTTCAGAAATTGTTCCAATGTTTTTTCGCAGGAATTCTAATGTTTGTTAGTGTAATCCTATGATTATGTGAACAGCATGTTTTTCTGTTTACATTTGTTTTGCTCGAAAGAGACTAAGTGGGGGAATCTCATGCTGGATTCGGGGAATTTTATTTGACAGAAATTTTACATCTCCTCCCCCCGCACCAACCATTGCACTGAACATAGCCCTGCACACAGGAATTGAGCTTAGTAATTTCCTGTAATTTATTTTTTTATTTTTATACTAAAAACAATAATCAATTCCTATTGGTTGATTGTCTAAATTCGTCCAATTTTTCACAATTTGTTCGATTATCTTGTCTAAAATGTAATCAAATGTAGATATGTACATACATTCGTCCATGCGCATATATTCGAAAACCGTTATCGGTCTCTTCAGAGATCATTATAGAAATTATGAAATTCACCGAAATCATTTCTCTTAAAGTTAATTTCATGAATGCGGCTCGTTTTTTTTAAGGACTTTCAAGGAATTCCATTTATTAACTTTACACAGAATTTCGTCTTCTTCAGAGGAACTGAAACTATACCTTTTCAACTTCAAATTTAGACTAAACAATTTCAAAATGGGACTAAACAATTTCAAATTGGAAATAAAAAGTAAATAATTTATTACAGTTAATTTAAAGTAGATTTATTAAAAATATCTTAATTAATTAAAAATTGATAATTCCGTAATATTTTCTAGCCATAGTAGACGCAACATGGTTAGAAAATATAATTCGCGAAAATATAACGAAGATGATTATAGTTCCGAATTACTATATTAATTAAAAAGTGCCGCATATTTATCGTGTCCGGTATAAATTTTTGAATATGAGCGACGTGTCGGTTACAATTAGCCGTAGTAGACGGAACTTGGTCTGCGTCAAGTTTGATCTGCCTTCACCAGCTAGGATTTGCGGCATTTGAATAGTTAAATCGCTTTTGACTCCAGATTTTAGGTTTGACCAAGCATATTCAATTGCATTTAACATTGGGCTATATAGTGCGAGTCTTGTAGGTGATTATTAAAAATTCATCTTTTTGGAATACTTCTTCAATGGCAGCATGACAAGGAGCATTATCAATTATCATTACGATTGATGTTCGGTACATATTTTCAGCATTTCGAAGACAACGACGAAATTTCATGATGAATTAAGCCCATATTTCCTATACACCCACATGTATATTAGATCCTCGACTGCTTGCTGCAATGTGAGTGCAACGAGTTCCTTTATTGGAACGACCTTTGGTTCTCGATATATATAAGTTAAAATTAGTTTCGTCCATGTAAAGTATCGGTGCATTGTTAGATTGATGTTCTAAAAGTTTTTGAACATAATCACATCGTTTTCTTTTATTACTTTCAATGTTTGCTCTCTTAGGCACTCTTCGAATGTCTTTCAACGTATATAGTAATCCATCTAAATGTTTTCTCAGACATTCCGCAGAAACAACAATTAATTACAATTACAATAATAATTTTGAAATTTATCTCGCAGTTGTTTTAAAGTTATTCTAAGATTTTCTTCAATACATTTTTCTGTAAACAGTCGATGTTCATTAGTAATTCTTATTCTTCGCTTCCCACCACGTTGTTGTTCGGATTTCTTTTTGGTTTTTCACCCATTGATAGCCAGTTGATTTCTTCACGCTTAAAGTTTTTGCAAGTACCCTCCAATCTTCGTTATTATTATATAAAGCACAGATTTGCTTCCTTATATTATCTGCTTGAAATTTCTTGCTGTAAGACATTCTAAGAATGAATTATTTAGGGATAAATTAATTAATAAAAGACACTCTCTTATTTTTCAAAAGCCTACTCAAATTTAAAATTGTTATATTTTTTTTGGAATAAATTATTTATTTTTTATTCCCAATTTGAAATTGTTTAGTCTCAATTTGAAGTTGAAAAGGTATAGATTTGTTGAATTCTGCTAATAGTCCAGTCAGTAGGGGTTTTTGCCCTAAAAAGGTGGGGTAATTGTGATTTTTATATATGTTATTCAGCTCCAGGCCCCGATAAAAAATCCAAGTTTAGACCCTTGATGGAAGAGGAAGCTCTGCGTGGTCGTATATTCTGTACTTTTTAAAATACAGGGTATTTTGTGAAAGACTACAGAATTTTCTTAATTACCCTGTAACTCCGAAACGGTTGAGATGAAGCTCCCCCCTTGCCAACTTTTTGTTTGACTAGGTGACTACTATCACCTCCTCTCCTATGGTCCGCCATGGACGAAACACCCTGTATAAATGATACTATATGTATACATTTTTTTGGAAAAATGTTTACGTTTGCGCCATTGTAACTCGTTACACATCAGACTTACAAAAACAGTGTTTTTACAAAAAATATAGGGAATTTAATCGTCTTCAAATTTATAATGATACATTTTTAGGATCAACCGTTGAGGAAATATTTTGAATTTACCTTTATTTCAAGATATAGGACCGCGAGGACACATACACCCCAACATACATCGCAACCAAGGGTTAACTTGAATATTTAATCGGCGCCCGGAAATGAATAACATATGTATATAAAAATCGCAGCTATTCCACCTTTTGTAGGGCAAAGGCCTTATTTAGTCCCTATTGACTGGACTATTATACTCTTTAACAAAAACTGTTACAGAACTTTCGCAAAATCTTAACTCTAACTTCAGAAATGAAATATTTGAGGTTCCTTTAGGCAATGTGCAGTGATTCGCTGTGGCCATTAATTTCGCCATGTGCAAGGTGCAATGTCCTAGGGAATGATTGGTCTTGTGCTGCGCTATGTGTGGTGATAGGTGTGGTGCGGCGTTGTAGTTATGCAGTTAGCCTCGCTTCACCTCGTCACGCCTCGTACCTCGTACCCTTACGCGGCGGTGGTGGTAATGCGGTGGTTTACTAGGTTTCTGCGTCCTTTTGAAATTTTTATTTTATTTTTTTAATACTATTACTGTGTATCCAGCGTAAGCTATGTTGAAAATGTCATGAACGTTGATATTTGTGCCCAAAGAGTTTTTTATATTTTCAAGAAAAATATCATGTGGTTACTCATATATTACATAAAAATTCGAATTTTTCAATATTGTTAGATACGTGTGTCAAGGGTTTGATTGTATGGAAAACGAAAATAAAATTCATAAAGGCATCATATAAAGCGGAAGTATAAAAATTCTTGAGAATATCTGCTTGTATAGGATGAAACACACAAAGAAATACTCTTATTACATCTTGATATCTTTCTGGGAGTCTTCAGAATTAGTTGTTAGCTTTAGATAGGTTCTTGGCAATTTAGTAAAAATACATTGTCTTATTCATCAACGAAATATAATTGTTGAAACAACAATTCTTATAATATGGCATGGTGAATTTTTCGAACTGAATTTATTTTACATAACTTCCATTACTGTCCAAGTGTTAATTTGATCAAATTGTGGGTCAACAAAGGAAAAAGTGGAACAAACACTTTAGGTTGCGGAAATTGACTCATTATTAACACAAAAGCGGTCAGTTTCTACGAAATGTCTCAGAGAAGTTTGCAGCTGATATAAAAATATCTGGTATTTTTGTTTATCAAAGTAACTTCTCCTACAAAGCACTTAAAGTGATTTTTGATTTAACTTCAAAGATCCGACTTTACCGTAAGTTTAAAAGTTTTTACAAAATACCGTCAATTACCTTGGTGTTCTTTCTTTTTTCAGATTTTATAATGTTTAAAATCAAAATGTCGAAATTTTTTTTTGTTCAAAAACCATTTAAAAAAGATCAGTGCCCAGCAAAAATAGTTTTTTCACACTAAAGTTCATGTTACTCTCCCAAATGGTCTGGTAAGTATTGGCGTTATAACCATGAATCAAATATAGCTTCGTTGATTTGACGTCATTAGTGTAATGTGGGCATCAATCACAAAGCTCAACAAAATCGTCAAAACGGAAAAATCGAGAAAAATTTATATGTAAATTGACGCAATTTGACGTAGAACTTCGAAATCGGTGTCTAAATCACGTGTAGTCCAGTCCTCATGTGCCACATAAACCGAATCCATTTAAACTGACGGCCTGTTTCTAGGCTGATGGCTCCTTAATTAGACATAAAACAAATACTTAATATGTATATATTTATTTATAAATTTGTTTTGGACACAAGTGACTTATTGGTGGTGTGTGTTGATACTCTAGGCACGGTGTAGTATTATTTTACTATCAAACTTACTAAATTAAGGCTACATCAAATTATCTGTTGCAATTCTGATGTACAAGGTTATCTGAACTACCAGTATTTTCGATAGTCATTCCTTACTGAGCTTAGGGACATTCTAGGATCAGTACCGCATACCAATCTGCATATCCGTCTATTGAAGAAGTCTCAGACTGTTGTTGAAATTATTTTATGACATTCGGCCTCCCGAAATTTCACCATTTACTGTTGAAATTTGATTGTTACTTCAAATCGGCAGACACTCATCAGATCAGTCATTTCTTAATCTACTTTAGCTGAGCTGGATGATCGGATGATGGAAACTAGAACATTCTCTCAATCGCTGTGGAATTCTACAGAAAGCTAAGTACTATTTGAATCGGTCAATATGTCCACCTTTCCTAACAGAAGAACCGTTGAAAAAAATTATTCGGCCCAATGTATTATTCATACACTCCAAGTAGATCAAGTAGGACCTATTATTTTCCGGAATTTCTCCTTTAGAATTCACAAAGTTGTCCAAGAGTATCTCTTTGGTCACTTCTAAGCGGCCCGCACTGATCTTCCAGCTCCGAAGCAATTGTTAAATTTCTAAAGCTAATTTCTAACCGCAAATATAATTTTGGGTTTGACAGAGTAACGCTGTTCCTATGCATAATAAAAGTTTTTTAGAATAGTTACGTCAATATGTAACGTAACACGCTTACTGGAAATTTTAAATTTTGGGAAAAAAGTAGAAAAACAGCATTTTTCACTTATATTAGCATTAAAATTATCAATAGCAAGTCGACGAAAATACTTCAATATGCAGCTCTCTTTCCAGTTTTAGAATTTTTTGAGCGCTGCTTCAGAGAGATAAAGGAAAGCATACAAGCGATGATACATCAAACTTGTTAGTTTAGGTATAAAGTCAGACTTTTGCAAAAAACAAGAAGAAAGAAATCTCTTTTTATCCACCTTTGTACACTTCTCAGGATTTTTCTAAGCGTAAAAAAGGAGATGTCCTTTCTGCCGATATGAAGATGTTAAAATCAGACTAATTAAAGCAAAAAGTGAGCATTCCTTAGCTCCTCCCCCTCCAGCTGATCTCCAATATTAATTATTCTGGAATAATTCCATATCTAACTATGAATATTTAAAAGTACTTAGATATTTCTCGCGACCTGATTCAAACTCAAGATTGCAAGTTTTTTTGCCTATACACTTTACCGCGTAATTCATCCAGCGATATCTGAGCATCCAATTTAGGTCTAATTTAACATCCACTGTTCGTCATAATTTCAAATGCAAAATAAAATTATGTTGCCGTAAATAGCTTATTGAAAAAAAAAAACATTTCAATTTCTAGGATCAGAAGATTCAAACTGCAGTAGAATATCGTCTCGTAAAAAATTGGGAAGCTGCGCGAATAGACCAACAGGAATATTTGTATTTCATTCAGGAGAAAATTCTTTGTGATGAATCAGATAATTATCGAATCTTAATACAAAGGGAGACAGACTACAAAGCTCAGCAAGATTTTTCAGAAGCGTTCATTGAAAAGTTAATTACAAAGTTAGACGAGTTACAAGCTATGTATGAACATAAACAAGATGAATTGGATCAACACCACCAGTACCTACAGTCAACACTTGCAAATGTAACTGCAAAATTGAATAAGAAGAAGTTTATATATGGACAAAGATCTGAAGAGCTATTTGAGGTCAGGAAAAAACGAGCCATCACAACGATTCAAGTAAGTTGATTATTTCAGATTTTCGAAAAATTGTAATGGCCGGTTTCACAAACAAGGCTTAAGTCACAGCAATGGCTTAAGCAGAGTCTTAATAAATATTTCGGTTTCACAGTCAAGGCTTAAGTGACATCACTGGCTTTAGGCAAGCTTAACTTAAGCCCGTAATATCGAAGGCTTAAGCCCCAGATGTAGCTGTGAAACACATAATGGAGATTATTGCTAAATATATATTTTGGCTAAATAATATAATTTGTATTATTAAACGGACGTACATATTTCAAAAGTTATACTTAAAAACTAAATTGAAATTTTCCAAGCGAGAAATATGGTTTACACTGTATACTGTGTGGCAGCTAGTTAGAGCATTCCATTTCACGTTTTAGGAAGAAACCAAACAGTTTAAGAAAAAACAGAGCTATTTATCTGATGCAGATGATATATGCCACGAAGAAATATTTAATATAATATCGCAAAGTGTGACCCGTGAAAATATTTAAAGAAGGCACCCACAACATTTCTAGAAACGGCATGACGTTGCTCTTTATCCTCGGTTCCGACTGTCGAAACATTCGGTTATGATGATTTTGAATTTGATAAACTCGCAGATAAAAAGCTCGACTGACTGGTAAAAACTGCGCACAGTTTAAATAAATGAGTGGTAACAATATTTTATTTTGATGCCTTCTTCTTCATAGGGATTCACAATGTCAATTTTCCTTTAAAAATTCACAATAACCGTAGTGCTGACAACTTAAAATTTTTCATCTGCGGTTTAACTAAGCCTCTGCTTACTGAGTACTGGGAAACCGAGTAATGTTTAAGTTCTGAGCTTAAGCCACACCCGTGGCTTAGGTAAGCTGTGCCTTAAGCTTGGATTGCGAAACCGGCCATAAATGTGTTAGTTTTTAAATATCAGATACAAGGTATTTGTATACATAGATATATTCAAGAGATTTATTTTCTAGTAGTAGTTACGCTTATCTACCTCAGAACTTCTGTTGGAAATTTATATGGAATCTATGAAAGAACATCTCCGTTCACCTTTTGCCTTGTGTTAATGAATTTTTGCAAATGCAGAGCTTTTTGGTCCCGAGTTCCTGGTGTTTCGCCGTGATCGCCATCGTCTGTCTTTGGATGCTCCTGTTGGAGGTGGAGTTCTTTGTGCCGTTCGTCGCAACCTTCCATGCACATTAATCGATTTTGTTGAGTCCGGCGATCTGGAGTTTATATGTGTAGCTCTCAAGCTCTCACATAAAAACGTATATATTGCAACAGTTTACATTCCTCCATGCTCATCAGCTGTGATATTTGACTTGCTGGCTACATGTATTGATAGGCTTACCGAAGTTTTGCTGCCTGCCGATGAATTATTGCTTTTTGGTGACTTTAACTTGCCTAGTGTTAACTGGGAACACTCTCTGGACGATGAGGGCTTGCTTCCTTCTTTCTCGGCGACTCCTCAACATGCCATATCTTTTATTGACAACATTATTTCTTCAGGCCTAATGCAGTCTAGCAGCGTTATTAATAACTCTGGAAAATCTCTTTACCTGGTATTTTCCTCCGATCCCAATGGGACTCTCGTTAAGCGTTGTTTAACTCCTATAGTTCCTCAAACAAGTCATCATCCGGCACTAGATATAGTTTTGTTTTTTGATCCTGTAACTTCATCATTTAATTCTTCTAGTAACTACTGTTATAACTTTAAAAAAGCTGATTTTGATAAAATGAATGAATGGTTATCCGCTTGTGATTGGACCAGTGTGCTGGGTAAACGTGACATTGATGAAGCTGTTAACTCGTTTTATGACACATTATTTCTTTGTTTTATTCACTGTGTACCACTTGCTCGTTCGAATCGTGATTCGAATTGTCAACCGTGGTTCAATGGCTCTTTGAAGCATCTTAAAAATTTAAAGAATAAAGCTTGAAGGAGGTTCTGTTCCTCAAGGAGTGATGCTGATTACGTTATTTATTCTAATTCGCGTGCTCAGTACATTTCGTGTTTGACTGACTCGTACAACGATTATGTATTTAGAATGAGTTCGGCTTTGCGTGCTGAACCAAGGCAATTTTGGAGGTTTGTTAACTCTAAGCGCAACTGTGACGGATACCCTTCATCGTTGCGACTCGGTAACTTAAGACAGTGTGGATCCGTTAGACACTGTCAATCTTTTTGGTGACTTCTTTAAAACTGCATTCTGTGATAACCACTGTGAAATTAGTTATAATGATTTTACCCATTTGACGAAGCTTCCGCTGACTTCTCTTCAACCTAAAGACCTGTTTTTCGATGAAGCGTCTGTCTCCATGTACATTTCAAGCATAGCTGATAGTTTTTCTGGCGGTCCGGATGGCGTTCCTTCGGCACTCATAAAACATTGTGCTACGTCCATCGTTCCTGTTTTGTGTTATTTATTTAATTTATCTTTAACTTGTGGTATTTTTCCGAAACAGTGGAAGCTTCCTTTAATTATTCCTTTGCACAAGAAGGGCAATAAGAGCGACATTTCTAACTACAGACCTGTCGCCAATTTAAGTTGTATTGGTAAGATATTTGAAGCCCTGGTTTGTAATGTTTTGTACTTCCACTGCAAGCCCTTCCTGTGCTCTTTTCAGCATGGTTTTATGAAGGGGAAGGCTACTACGACTAATTTATTGGAGTTTACTAATTTCTGCATTTCTGCTATTGAAAACGGTAAGCAAGTGGATTGCATTTTCACGGATTTCAGTAAAGCTTTTGACCGAATCAATCATAAAATTTTAATTCACAAGTTGACTGTTCTTGGTTTTCATACTGTCTTTGTTAATTGGCTTCGTTCTTATTTATCTGATCGTACGCAGCGAGTCATATTCCGCTCAGCCCTTTCTGACGAAATAGATAATACTTCCGGCGTACCTCAAGGTAGCCATCTTGGACCACTCCTTTTTATAATTTACATCAAGGATGTATCTCTGATTTTGGCTGATTCAAGAATTCTTTGCTATGCTGACGATGCCAAAATCTTCCGCATTGTTTCTAATGAAAACGAGTGCGGATTTTTAAACTCGGACTTAGACACCTTTCATAAATGGTGTGCTATTAACTGTCTTCCTCTTAATATTAGCAAATGTACTACTATGTCCTTTTCTCGTAAAAGGAGGCCATTGGAGTTTAATTATACTTTAGATGGATGCTTATTAACTAGACTTGACAAAACCAAAGATTTGGGTGTCTTTCCTTCGAACATCATATTAATTCAATCGTGGCCAGGGCTAATGCTACTCTGGGGTTTATAAAGAGATGGTCAAAAGAGTTTAATGATTCATAACAAAGATCCTCTATTGCACATTCGTTAGACCCATTTTGGAGTATGCCAGTCCTGTCTGGTCTCCCTTCTATTCTGTACATATATATCGAATCGAGGCTGTGCAGCGGAGATTTATCCGATTTGCCCTGAGAGGGCTTCATTGGGACAACCCTATTATTCTGCCTCCATATGCTGATAGGCTTAAACTCTTTCCATTAGATTCTCTTGAGAATAGACGTAAAACTTCCAGAGTTGTCTTTGCATTTCAGTGTATACAAGGAGTGATAAACTCCCCTGAGCTCTTAAATACTTTCGATATGTTCCTGTGCGCTCCTTGAGGAACTGTAACTTCTTCGTTGTTCCTCAGCATAGTACAAACTATGGCATGCACGAGCCGGTTTCATCAATGTCTCGTCTCTTTAACCGCCAGTTTGATTGTATTGACTTTCATCTTTCAAAAAGTCAAATAAGAGATCAGCTTAGTTAAAGTTACTTGTTTTTCATTATCATTGTTATGTATACTTTTTATCGTTATTATGGTTATGTATGCTTTTGTTATTTTATTGTTATATTTCACTTTTGTATACTCAGTAATCAGATCATTGATGAAGTTCTAAATAAGTAAATAAATAAATAAGAGCAAACTCTCCTTAATGCCTACCGTAAAAGAGTTCCAATAAAGTAATGTCGCCAGACTTTTGTTCAGCTAAAGATATTGCTATTTTCTGTTTTTTTGACCAGTACATATTGGTTTTTCTAATCGACAGAGTTAGGTGATTTCCCGACCTCAAAGAAAATCAACCAAGTTGATGTCAATGATTGTGAGATATGAAATAAAGACTTTTTACTTAATAGACTCATGGTTAATCACTGAAGCATGTCGATCTTTACATATATAATGTCTGAGCTAACATATGGCCCATATGGAACTCATCGGGGGTACACTGACTTACTCATCAGAATTTTGCATTTGATCCGAAAGGAATTTTTTTAGGATGTCAGTGTTGCGGTAGACAAAACTATGAAGAGGTTAGGAGAGATATATCCCCAATAAAGTCAATCAGCTGGGAGATAATTGAAGCTTCTCACTGATTAAGGATCTTCATCATCCACATCATAGCGAAGAAAGGCAGACTGTATCCATATTACTAAGCACAAGTTCATGTTTTATAAACGCTGGGAGAGATTAACTACGTAACAGCTGTATATAACATATGTTGTCTTTCCTTCTGTATAATATTTTTAGAAAAAAATCGCGTTACTATTACTCGCCCTTTCGCTTACCCTTAACCTTAAACCCCTGTTCACGAGGGCGATACTAGGTTAACTTTGGCGATATGATACGTACGATATTTTGGTGTCGTCCTGTTCTTCCTATAGATTTATCTCTATTTGCGACTGGTTTTTATCGCGTGATACGTTCACAAGGTTGACAGCGGCGACAACTTAATCTGTTCTGGTTTTGTGGTGGCAAGAAGATATTATTGTGAAATTTATATATATTTATATTTTCATTTTAATATATTTACATATTACAGCAAATTTCGACATTACTGCGGAACTGTAGCACCCGAGTACAAATGTAAACAAACAAATGTTAAGGTGAAAATCGCACAAAACTAAGAGCATTACTGCGATAAATTGTTGTATCGCACGAAACGTCGAAAGAGTAAGCATGTTCAGCGACAACCACATTGATGCAGCCAATCAGAGCTCTGTCGCATGCGATAAATCGCGCTCGTGAACAAGCCATTAGAAATTTGAATAAGTATACCCAAAAGGATGTCTTAGTAGGACTCGTTTACAAAGAGAAAAAAATAGTTTAATTCAAAAAATGAATGGTAAAATACCAAAATTTTGGCTTTAAATATTGGCATAATTTCCGGACGGGAACAGGTAATAGGTAAACGTTTCGAACCTTGGCATTCTCCACACCCTTAGACGCTGCTGGCAACTAAAGGTTCCTTCTTAATAATTTATGAATCATCGAAATGTGGATGATGTGTCGTTAGGTTTCCAATATATTATGATTCAATGGTTTGTTATCTTTCTTTTTGCTCCGAAATTATTGTTCAGCAATGTGAAAATTTTGAAATTGGAAGTGAATTTAAGTACTATATTCTTGGATCCCACTAGCCACCCCCGGCGCCCTACCCCCGACATGACCCGGCAAAACGAAATTGACAAAATTATGTGCTAATAATGTGCCAAACTAAAAAATAGTGTGCTCGAAAAAAATAGTTTTTTTAAATATGCAAAATACGGGATGCAGTGTGACGCCAAGCTGTACCCCCCCCCCCCCCGGCAACCTACTATTAACTCTGACAACAAAGTTTTGATTCACATAGGATTTTCGTGCTAGGTATGTGCTAATTCTTTGCCAAGTCTAAAAATTTTTTTGAACTCAACATTTTAATGGGGTTCTTAAAAAATCAAAGTTCGGTGCGTTGTGGTGGGGGGTTGGGGGGAGGGGTACAGACTGATGTTCTTCTTCACCCCGCCACATTCAAAAAGTTGTCAATATGGTTTTGATTCATTCAGGATTTATATATGGTTTTATTCACTCAGGATTTATGCGCTAATTATACCAAATCAAAAAATCTTGTACTCGAAAGTTTAATGGGGTTTTTAATCAATCAAAATGCAGGGTGCAGGACGAGTCAACTTAAATCCCGCTTTAGTAAAAATCCTACCAAAAATAATTTGTTTCACTCAGGATTTATTCTAATTATGTGCTAATTCGAAAAATTTTCCATTCGAAAATTTAATGTTTTTGTTTTAAACATGGGCGGTAATGTGCTATCAAAGTAATTTTGATTCACTGGATTTATATGCTATTTCAGTTCTAATTGTTTGCTGAATTTAAAATTGTTGTATTCGAAAATTTAATGGTATTCCACGATATTTTGTATGGAGTCCCGTCTGTTCGATGGCTAACCACGGTATTGTGTCCGGAGTGGTGCAGTTTGCTACTCTGCGGAGCAGTTAGGAAAAATTGCTGCAGCAAATCGTTCGAAGTTAAACGGCAATACTTTCCGCTCCAGCTGGAGCTACTCTGGAGCTCTCTGGAGCAGTTGTAATCTCTGCACTCCTACACCCTGTAAAAAATGCATCAACCAAATCAGTTTAAAAAATCAATTTGGATCTGAATAATTTTTAGTGTTTTGATTGTGTTCCGCACCATTTTTTCCTATAATTCCCTATGTTTACATATTGTGCGTGGGTAAAGAAGCCCAGTATGCTAGAGCCAAGGAATTTTTGTTCCTATTCCTATATGAAACTATGTAAAAAATAGTCATGGAATGCTCAAGGAGTTTTTTTCTTTGCCGATTCCTTGAAGCAGTATGCTACAGAAAAGTAATTCGACCAGAAAAACTCTACTTCTCGATTGACAAAAATGTGACGTTCTTTTTCGAAAAATCCATTTATGTCAATATTTCTTGAAGAAATAAGAACCGAAACACTTATTTCTGTAAGGAATTTTGACGTTGATGGGATAATTGAAAGATTGAAGGCGGAACAGCGATCTTGCAAGAGATGAATCAATTTTTAACTGACAAATGGAGGAATAAAAATTGTTTTACGTGCATCTTCATTTTTCATTGGATATTATCTATTTCTTCACTTTCTTTATGACTTCTTTATTGTCTCAGATACCACACAATTATCAAATCAAAATTTTCAAAAATTTCTTGATCTAATGTCAACTTTTCTTCAAGAAATATGTGGAAAAATTCCATGATCGAATTCCTTGTTTCTAGCAAACTGCTCTTTAGGTAGGTACATATTTCTAGTGCGTATGGTTTTCTAAGTCATCTTCTTGTATTTGCTTGTTGAAAAATTGCTTAAGAGGAGTCAGTACTCAGCAAAAGTTTCAATTTAGATACCAGCGATCCTGTAGGCAAACAAATTTACTATACGTAGGTTTGTGTCCTGAAAGTGAGAAAATTCATATAAAATTAGCCTAGACCTATACCAAAAGCACATTAGAGACATCTAGCGTAAAAGACAGAAACCCAACATGCGATAATTTAAGTCGAAAAATGAAAATTTGTAGTTCGAAGAAATTGAAAATGTTTAACGAGAATTAACTCTCCTAAGTTTTTTTGGCACATAATTGTTAAACATACTATTTTGCTTTATATTTCAACCACTTTCAACGAAATATTGCAATTTCTAGTCGGTGAAATATCGGGAGAAAAAACAAGTACTATTAGAGTCAAATAATTAACAACAACGCCACTAAAAATGAAAAAAACTCAACGTTATTTGCTAGATATAGGCTTTATCTTCCCAAAATAGTCACAATCTAAAGAAATGAGAATACCTACTAACAGGAATTTGATTTAAAAACTTCAGTTTTTACCATTTTTTACAAGTTTCCGAGCTAATATCTCCATTCCAATACACTTGTTTTAATTTTTGCCGACGTTATTTACTAGACTTCTTCGTTACCTTTAATTTAAGATATAAATCATTATTCTACCACAAAGAGTTTGCCAGAAATTTGCATTGAAAAATGTATGAAACTTGCAAATCTTGGTACTGACTCCTCTTAACACTAAATAAGTTTTATGACTTCCCTAGTTTTTTATTACTTAATTTAAATAATTTTTATTTTACCTTTAAGGCTTGGTGGAGAAAAGTTAGCCAAGGAATATCACCAGTAAAAAGTAAAAGTAACAAGAGTAGAAAGAAAGGAAAACAACGTAAAGGTAAACAGCAACTAGTTCCCAAAAAAGAAAAAGCGAAACAATCTACAAAATAAATAAATATTGAGCAAGAGCTTTCCGAGTAAATATTTTATTTGTGATAATAAAAGCCTGCCAGAACTTTTGAATTTTTTTTGGTATTTAACGGGGTGTTTAGGTGTTCGATTTATCTATTATGATTTATATTTGAAGAGAGCAAAGAACACAATAATAATAACTTCCAGAAAAATAATATGAGTAGCTGATTTGACAGTGTTGTCAACATGGTGGCATATTGTCGAGACCAATCAACTAAGATTTTGACGGTAACGGGGCTCCTGATGGTAGTAATTGAGTGGTAGAAGGGCAAAATACATATCAAGCAGTAATTCATAAGAAGTATTAAATTTCTATTGCAAACTAAGTAAAGTTGCCCGTTCTTAGAACGGGATCCTCTCTTAAGCTTGCAAATTTTTATTTTTTTTAGTCATTGTTTAAGTTCTTTTAATGATTCATTTTTATTTTATAGTTTTTAATTTTTTTAATTTTTTTTATTTCTCTTTACGTAACATTTATTTTTTTTTCATTAAAAAAATCATTACAGAGTCTGGGCTTTTCTTAAGTTTTTTAAATATTTTTTCCATTAAAATCATGTTGGAAGTCAAACGGTTACACACAGAGTTTGAGCTTTTCTTAAGTTTATACCGGTAAAACTGGAAGGAAATGAAGATAAAGAAAAAGAGTAATTCGTAACAGTACAAAGGTAATAAGACCAAATAAACAGAAATAATGTACGAAGTTGATACACCCGAAAGTTATTCTCTAATGACCAGCTCTTTCGATCCACAAAGTATTCTCAAATTCAGTCCTCGTTGTGAGCATTCCCATCATATTTCGCCTTCGTTTTTCTTTTCGACCTGCGTTTACAAATGATCTATAATAATAATAGTGAAATTTGATAGGAGTCCTTTTGGATTCGATTTTATAGTCTATTTTCCAATGAGTCTGTCTTGCGTTTGGGAGTGTCATCTAGCACAACATATCCAGTGTTACTGAATGAAGCGTTCGTTAAGTCGATGCCATTCTGGAAAAAAAATTCCAGGCTTGTGTGCTTCCATCACACTTTGAATTGGTCGGTATTAGTCAGAATAAAAAAGTTTTATCATGTAAATAACAATATATTTAATAAAATTAAAGAAAATTTAATTTCCAAACTACCTGAAAGTAAAAACCAAGAGCTCAAACAGATCTAATTGAATTGATCATTTAGATTTGATTTCATTGATTAACGTCACACATGCAGAGGATATTGTTCTTGATTTTGAACATGGATCGCTCTTGTTATTACTTTCGAACACGGATCTGTCTCATTTTTGATCAATCTTATTATTAATCTGTCTAGCTCTTGTGCTTGTTATCTGTATTTTTCTTGTAATCTAACTTTCGGTTCGACCCGATTTCCCTTGATAGCGATAAGAAATTCAGGTTTTTTTAGAGAAACTTTACTGGAAACAGAAAAGAAAAACTATTTCTTTTAAAATAAATCATTTCCCTTATAAAAGGATATCTACAAAGACTAACATTCACCCAATCAACAAGGAGAGTTGATGAATGGTGGAAGAATCTTTACAAGAATTGTGGATCTTCTACTACGTTTAAAAAACAAATCGGAATGTAAAAGCTAGAAACTAGTTAATACAAGAAAAACTGACAAAAATTTTCTCGAATAGCACTGTTCCAAGTTTACAATATCTACTTGAATGTCAGTTTTGAATCATACATATTTTGGTTAAATCTTTCAAATTTTATGATTTAATATTAATACTAGCTGAAGTTGCCCGTTCTTCAAACAGGGTTAAGTTTATAAATTTATTTTTTACTTTTTTATTTTTTTTATTTTTTCGGTTTTTTCAAAATTTCATTTTTTGTTATTTTTTCTTTTTTATTCTTTTTAATTTTTTAATTTTAATTTATTTAGATAAAAAAAAACAGACTGCCTGTAACGCGAACGAATGCGCATGGCTTTTTTTTAATAAAGAATAAATTGAAACAATAAATAAAACTGAAAAGTAATAAAAAAAAAAACAAAACGAAAAAATGCAAAATGTAGAAAAAGATAAAAGATATTTATTTGATGCTCTCTTAAATTTATAAATTATTTGTTTACGTATTTTATTTATTTTATTTTATTTTTCTAAATTTTTAAATTTTTTTATTTTTTTTTATTTTCTTGTTTTTTATTTTTATTTTAATTATTCTTTTTTTTATATTTATAAAAAAGCCATTCGCATTCGTCCGCATTACACACAGAGTCTGGGATTTTCTTATATTTATTTATTCTTTCTGCAGTCGCGGAAGAGTGTGTGTTCATGCCACTGTAGAGCACCCGCAACCTGGAAATTACACCAAAGAGAAAGAATAATATTGTTGTCATTGTTATACTTATCTGATATAGACTCCATTCAAGATACGTAGAATAGGTTATGTTGCATATTTTTCTAACAATTTAATTCAAACATTAAGAAAGTTAATTGTTTTTGCACACACTGAATTTTGCTTAAAGCAGCACTAGTGTTCCTAGATTCTGACCAACAGAAAGAAAACCCTTATTTTGGACATAAAAATCCCTTATAATTCCCTAATACCATATTTCAAAGAAATCTTTTAAAATACCTAAGAATGGGTTTGTAAAGTGACATAATCAATTTTGAACCAAAATCATTTATTGCAGAACGAAATTGTCACATTGAATAATTCTATGATAAATAAAAAATTAACAAGAATAAGTAAATAAATATTTTTTGCATTTGCGTGAAAGCTTTTACTTTTTGGGGCATTCATAATTTGTTAGTTCATAATTTGCCTAGTTCAGATGTGCCAGAAATTAGAATTTTATTGCAAGCCTATAAATTATTTGAAGATTTCAATAATAAATTTCAGAACCGCAAACATTGCATTTAGATTTTTTTTGGTTATTGAGTTTTTGAATCCAGGCCTTATATTTCCTTTTCCCACCAGCAATCGGAAAACTTCTTACATATTTTGTGATTTCAACTTATTTAAACTGTCTTGTTGTTTTTTTTTGAGATGTTGAAATTATATTATTCCGCTTTTTCTTTAATAAAGAAATATGTTATATTTAATACCTAATGTTTCTTCCACTATTTACTATCATTCTACTTTACGACTTTATTTCCAATACAAGATATTCCGCAAAATATCGAAATAGACCAACGGGGGAAGCTAAGCGTACACCACAGCCCATTGGCATAGAATTATTTTTACGCACCAAATATATGTAAGTCCCTCACAATCAAATAGAAATAGTCACTAGACTCAGAAAATATTTTTTACATGTACAGAGGTCAAAAATCCCTTAATTTCAACAAATTTGAAAGTTTTGTCCCTCAACTGAACTTTCAAGGAAAAATCCCTTAAAAAAGTTAATCCCTCAGATCTGGGAACACTGAGCATCACTTCTGATTTTATTATTAAACCTACTAAGGTCCGCGCTGAGGTAAATTTTATATGAAAGTTTAGCAAGAGCGGTACTAAGGTCAACGCGCTAAATTTGGCTTTTGAGTTTTAATTAGAGATGGCACCACCAGTAACTCTAAAAAAATTAGCTTGAATTTATCCGCCCGGGCCATTCTTTAGCACGGTAAAAATATTTATTGTCAGAATTTTGAGATTTGATAAATTTATTGACCGGATTTTTGTAGTTAACGTAGTTTTGTACGTCTTTCCTGTAAGTACGGATGAATTTTATTTCTTCTCGTGGCCGTATTTTCAATATAATTGTTAATTTTTGTTTATTGTATACATTGCCCACATTAGTTTAATATTTTTAATATTTCCAAATAATTTTAACTACCTGTTTTTAGAAATATTATGATCGCACGCTGAATTTCCACAAAAAAATTGCAAAATGGTTCTTCTTCTGGTTTTTAGTATATTTTTTCTCTGAGTCTCCGCTATGATATTTTAGCTGCTAAAGCCTAGTACTGAGGTCTTTACTAGTGCAGTACGGAGTTCACTGTTAAAAAGTGCCATTTTTTCTGTTATAAGACAGATGGCGTTTTGTAAGTCTCCACTCATTTTACTGCTACGCACGTTAAAATGCTGGTAAAACTTTGACATATCTTCGATTATTCACAAAGCGAGTTTATTTTGTTTTTCCGTGGACTTACTTGATGACGATACATACTTGGACCTGCCGCAGCAGCAAACTTGTTGTCGATATGATGATTTATTACACTTTTAAAAAATATTTCCGATTAATTGTCATTTTAACAACTGTCACTTCGTTTTCTCCACATAAAACTAGTCAGCTTTTTACAAGCGTAAAAAATGCTTTTTTTTTGAGACCGCCTTAAATTTTACCACTGGGTAGTGGTTCGGGTGAACTCCATACTAGGCTTAAAGAACGGGCCGATATTGGAGACTCGCTAAAATTTAGTCTAGCGCGGACCTTAGCATTAGGCTTTATAAATAAAGTACTAATTAAACACACGCAACACATCTATTATTATTGCCTACTGACTGAGCTTTGCCAAAGCTTCCAAAATTGGGCATAATTTACAAAAGGGCGAAATTATGATTATTTCCATGGATGTGCACTAGGATAAATTTGATTGATTTATTCTCGGTTATTAATCTTTGGAGAAGCAGTTGTACAAGCAGACAGTTATGGCATAATTTGAGGAGACATGCTGATTAGTGCATCGCAATGATTGGCATAACAAAGCAATTAGCAAGGTTCAGTGTGCGAATATTGAAAAGATTTTCATGTAAAATTATCAGTATCGAGAAAACAAATTAATCTTAATCCCAAATTTCAGTGGTTTTATTTTCTTATCTCAATTTGTATATCAAGTTTTAAATAATAAATGTTTGGATAGAATTATTAATCAAAGAGATTTTTTTTTTGTTAATTATCTCCTTTCTAAATAATCGTCAGTCTTTACCAAAATTGATTAATTTTTTTTAAACTTCTTATTGGCTCCTTTCTGGGCATATTCTTTAAATTGGAAATATCAATATCATCGCCGCGATAGCGATTGCGATAACTTAGCGACAGCGATAACGAAGTGACAGCGATAACGAAGCGACAGCTATAACGAAGCGACAGCGATAACAAAGCGACAGCGATAACGAAGCGACAGCGATAGATCGCTACACATAGTTGCAATGAAAACACTCACACCAACGTGATAGATCGCAGCGATACAAAGCATTTCTGTAGCGTGTGATAAGCGATTGAATTGTCCATCGCAGCATGCACAATTTCAGTCGTCTATCGCGAGCTGTGAGATCAAAATGGATAGTACAAATCCAATGGATGCTGAAAAATGTATTAAAAGCATATAAAGGAATACCCAACTTTATATGCTCTGCATTTAACACATTATAAAAATAGTAGAAAAAAGGACAAAGTGGGGGTTGATATTGCCAAGGAGATTGATTCTCTCAAGGTTTTTTGAGGGAAATAGCCAATATGTTATAAAGCGTTAAACATGTGAAACGAAATAGAATGCACAGAAATAACAAAGCCAAACCTTTAATGATAAAATCCAATTTATTTTTCTCTTTTGAAGTTTATTGCACAGCGGCTACCAACAGAGTGACTACAGAACGTACAAAAATGATAATTCAAAATGAGAATACTAACTACAGAAGTGAAGTTGAATCAAGTTGCAAGCAATATGCAATACGAAATGTTATTCAAGTTAAAATTTGAGATTTCATTATTTTTGAAAGAAAAAGTAAATCTGACTGAATTCTGTAATTTGAAATAATTGCAAAATACTACTTAACAAAAAATGATTTGTTTTATTTAACAGACCTTAATACAGGTTGGGTTAGCTTAAGAGTATTGATGACTTGACCAATGCGACCCTGCGGACACCGCGACCAGAGTTGATTTTTATGTCCTGCCTTGGAGGCTAAACCTAGCCTAGAACACAAGTCGGAAGTGTTAAACGAAGTGAGGTTATAGACGTACGTAAAGTAAGCACAGCAGCTTCGCCAGATTTATCTCGGAACTAACTATTTCATAATTTGTCGTGAAAACCATCCATAACTTTAAAATTTATGAAACCACCCATTTTTTATTAAGAGGGCTCTAAATGTTGAGTGTAATTATTATCGTTCTCATTTTCAGTTTGTAAAAAAATATGAAGATCGTATGGGGATTTTTTAATAGTTAATAGTTTCAGGTTACTTTGAATGATTGTTGACTATCAGAAACTCGCTGCATGGACACGTTTAATAAATAAACGGTCAACAATATATGCGTTTCATCACTTAGTCGGTGTTAGTATTAGTATGTTACCTTAAATTTAACAAAAGATTAAATATTATATAGACGTTTTTTTAAGATATGCTTAGAGTCGTCAACAACAAAATACTCAGTCAAATTATTAAGAGTAATGCACATGCGATTAATAGGTTCATACATGCCAAAGTTAGACCTTGAGGAGTTGACATGCAACAGAGGTAGCCTTCTTAAATTGGTCCAATTATCACGGAAAGAGACTTTGTCAAGTAACAACGGGGAATCAGCATTCGCATTTAAGAGTTGGTGAACAAAAATTACATCGGCACCATGCGACGTTTCGCAAGCGAGTGCATATTCAAGAGCTACAAGCGATCCTCATAGGGTGGAAGAATCAATGAGTTATTCCAGTGTAGGTCCGTAAGAGCAAAGCGCAGGAAGGTTCGCTGAACAGACTAGATACGGACGATGTGTGTACTGTAAAAAGGAGACCAGACCTGGCTAGCGTATTCAAAAAGTGGTCTCGCAAAGCAAGTATATAAACGTAATGTTATGGAGGGATTCGAGAACTGTCGGGACCAACGTTTTATAAAGCCCAGCATAGAACTACTCTTAGATACCATGTGGCTTATGTGGGAGTTAAAATTGAATCTATGGTCACATTTGACACACAAGTCACAAACAGAACTAACGCGGCGAATCGAGGAAGCCGAGAACCCATAGACATAAGAGATAGGATTCAGATTCCTGTGGAAAGTCATCACCTCACATTTGTCGATATTGAGTACCAAATAATTGCTTTTACACCAATCATAAAATTTGTGGAGGTCATCCTGTATCAGTTGACAATCATTAAAAGATTTAATCTGAGCGAAAAGTTTAATGTCATCAGCATAAATTAAGACTTTGCAGTGCTTCACTATGGAGACAATGTCGTTAATAGATAGAATAAATAGCAACGGGCCCAAATGACTCCCTTGAGGTACGCCAGACGAAGCTTTCAAGTCTCTAGAAATGGAATGGCGGAAATAGATTTGGTATGTTCTGTTATCTAGATATGACTCCGTGCATTTTAGGAGCTTTGTGTGAAACCCATACTTTTCCATTTTGAACAGTATCACGGAGTGAGATAGCTTGTCGAAAGCTTTACTAAAGTCTGTATAAATACAATCTGTCTGGTTGCCTTTTACAAATTCGTGAATGGTATCAGAGACAAATTCCAATAAGTTAGGGGTTGTAAACCGACCCGAAACAAACCCATGTTGGTTTGAAGAGACCAAATTCTTGCATATTATTGATAACGGACAGTAGTAGTAGTAACTTGGGCATGCAAGATAACTTTGCAATAGGCCTATAGTTAGAGATTTCTTTTTTACTGCCTTTTTTGTAGACAGGTATGATAAAAGAATTTTTCCATAGCTGAGGAAAACAACAACTATCGAGCGGTTTTTGGAAAATAATTCTCAGCGGGGTTCCCAGGGAGCGGCAACATGACTTAAAAAAGGCTGAAGGGATCCCATCAGGACCCGTTGTAAAGTCATTTGGAAGCCCATTAATATGATCAAGTATATCCTCTTCTGAAATTGGAGGGATAGTGAATGAAATGTTATGAGAGTCGTTCATATGACTGAAGTTGCTACTTTGAAGTTGAAAATTTGACGAGACAAAGGCATTGTCAAAAAAAGAAGCAAACATATCGCAAATCTCCGACGAATCATCACTAGCAGAATCCTTGTACCTCATGGTATTGGGGTAGTTATCCGTTTTTTTCTTCATGTTAATAAACTTAAAAAAGTTACGTGGGTCACTAAATAATTCTCGCAGGCATACTTTGAATATACTCGTCATAGAGTGAAGAGGAAAGATCTTTGAGCTCATTATATGATGTGAGGAAGTTGTTGTGACTTATAATGTCCTTGTCTCTCATATAACTTTTCCACAATTTATTCTTTTTATTTTTTAGACGCTTCAGTTCTTTATTGAACCATGGTGGAGACGTTTCAGAGAGCCGCTGACGCTCGCGGGGAAAGTGAGAGGAAAACAAATCGAAAAGAATTATGTAAAATTTAGAAACGTCTTCGTCAACATTATTGCTAGCCAGTAATGCGTTAAAGTCAATAGATGTAAGTGTACTGGAAAGTTCCGAAAAGTTAGCCTTTCTAAAATTGAAAAAGTATTCTGTTTCGTCACAATTTGTAAAGTTTCCGGTTTCATAGCAATATGTAATTAGTAGTGGGGTGGGGGGGGGTGATATTTTTCAAGAGTAGACATTATAACTGGGCTAGGTTCAACTAATAAGCTACCCGTGTCAGTAGAAAATACCAGGTCTAACTGCCTACCCATGTCATTCTTAACATTACTGATTTGGCTGAGACCAAGAGATGAAATAGTGTCCAGAAAGAGTGATTCTCTTATTGTCAAGTTATTAAGTGGGAGATAGTCTTCGTTATCATCGTTTCATACCCATTGTATATTGGGTAAGTTAAAGTCACCAATAAGTAGAAATTCGTCAAGAGGCTCCATCTTACCATGGATAAAATTAAAAGTTGAAATGAGCAGGTCGTATAAATTTTGACCTTTGTCATCAACAATATTTATACAATCTGGAGGAATATAACAACAAAGTATATATAAGTCGTGTCTTAAGAGAGACAGCTTAAGAACTATAAGTTCGGTGTCAAGAGAGTTGGAAAAACTGGGAACCACAATTTGGGTGCAATTGAAATGGTTTTTACATGCGAGGAGTACGCCACCTCCGCGAGCTTCAGAGTCAATATATCTATCTTTCCTAAAAATTTGGTAAGAATTGTCTAAGGCTTTGGCATCGCGAAAGCCATGATGCAACCAAATATCAGTGAAAGCAACTATATCAAAACAAGTTGCAGCAGAGGATTTCAAGATATTAACAGTTTTTGTCCGAATTCCCCATACACTTTGATAGTAAAGGGAAAGCTACTTCAGTTTTTTGGAATAACATTGCATGTCTTGGTGTATTTCTGGGATGGCGCTCAGAAGGCACAAATAATTTAGTAAAGGCTCCGGAGGGCCAAATAAGGGATCCAATAACCGGTCCCGCAGATCCGCTGAAACAGTTAGGACAAAGGATGCAACCGGTTTAGAGGATTTACTAATCTTACGACACGAAATACTCTCCGCTGCAACATTTCTGGACCTTAGATATTTCAATATGTCCTCACACAACGTTTCAGGAGAGAAACTGGTGACGAAAATACTCGAAGGTTTTGGTACTGTTCTCAAAGAGGGACCAATAACACTTCCAAGGGAGGACACAGGTGAAGCAACATTCATAGCTGTGGAATTAGATGCAGAATTATATGCAGGTGCAAGCGAGAATTGACGCATAGCGTTTCCTGAGGCGACATCAGTCGAGGTACTCGGACTGATATTGATAGCGGAAAGGTGCAAATTAGGTCGCTTTCCATGGCGCGACTGGCGCTTGCGACGAGGCTTAGAAGCAGGTAGGATAGGTGGCACATCAGTTCCTCTATTTGGAGCAGAAGTCCTTATATCGGAGGCTGTATTCTTTAACAATTCAGCATTATTAGTTGGAGGATTATTATCATTAACATTATTAAGAGAGGTAGACGTCGAGTTATCATTAAGCACAATGATATCGTTAAGGGGCGAAACCAGCGAGTTCCCAATAGTCCCATTATTTGGATTAAGCACTGCATTGAGTTCACTGCGTAAATCAGAGCAGCAAGTGGTGGGAGGCGGTAGATTATATTGGGTAGCGGGCCGCACCTTTATTTCATCAGCTATGTCCCCAATTAAAATTTTTGCAACAGATACCTCATCAGCAAGCTTTACAAGAATGGAATTGTACTCGGATTTAGAAGCTGTATCCTGAACGATGTTTTCGAATGTGTAGCACAATCCATTAATTTACACACAAGGGAATTGAAGAGCTTGCATATCTTCTCGTCAAGACTTTGAGCATTTTGTGAAAAGCTAATCTTGAGTTTGTTGCTGAAGAAGTCAAGTTTGATCTCAATGTCTTCAAGCTTCTTACCGAGGGCGTCAATGTTGTTTACCTTGGCAGCGACGGAAGTAATCAACTCAGCTTTAGAAGACAGAAAGTCAAAAGCAGACATCACATCATGGATGCAACATTTGAGGCCAGCTCAATTTGTGTAGATCTAATAGAACTAAGGTGAGTGCTCAGATTGTCAGAGTTGCTGGCCAAGTCCTTCAATTGATCACTGTTACATTTGATGGGAAGCAATACATGTGGAAGAGTAATTTCCTTGCACTCAGTACAATAAAAGGAGAAAGCGTTGGTGATCTCCTGAACAGACTTTATGGATAAACGACCGAAACTGGAGAGTCCAACACAGGATGGATGGAACGATCTGCCACACAATCCCCAACAATCAATCAGGGAAGAGCTGTTGTCGGAGATGGAACAATTAGGATAACCACAGCGAGTCATTATGTAGTGAGGAAATAATCCCAAAAATAAAAACAAAACAAAAACAGTGTCCTGGGTAACCGGATAGATTCAAGTTAATGCGGTTGGAGCAATTAATTCAAATTAATGTGATCAAACCCTGAGTCACAACCAATGCGGTTGGAGCAATTGATTCAAAATAAATGTATCTAATCCTGTGTCACTACTTGAGGTTGGAGCAATTGGAAGTTTGTTCCGAAAAATGGTGTCCTCGATTTCCGGATAAATTGGGGATTGTATCACAGCTAATGTGTCTCGGAAATTCGAAATGGTATGTGTACTCGGATAAAAATTAAAAAATTATACCAAAGGAGGAGAACTGATGCAAATGCCCAGTGGGACTGCGATGGCATACAAATAAATTTAATCACACAGGTGCTCCGTGAAACAGGTGTAAACAGGTGTTAGTGGTGTCAGCGTGAGGAAAGAAAATCTTTTTGTTTCTACATGAAGGCAGCCTTGGTGCAATCAATCAGCGTCAGCACAAACTCTCAGGCAGTGAGGTGATGTAGCGCTCCGGTAAACTTATAATTTAAGATTTCCAGAAAAATTAAGAGCTTCAGCAGAGTATATGCTCCCAGAAGGAAATAAAGTTTTTTACGTTTCCGAAATATGATTCTAGAAGAGATTTCGAATTGTTGATGAAAAAGATGATCAGGAATCGACGTCTGACAGAATTGTCAGACAGAAGCAGGTGAAAAGGGTTAAAACCCTTAATGCAGGCAATTTCCCGTGTGAACTTTAACAAATTAGCTGATATTAAACACTAAGGAGACTAACTTTAGTGTACAATCACAACAAAAATAAAAATAACTCGGAAAACTCAAAAATAAGAAGACAGAAACAAAACAGAAACAAACATCGACACTTCTTCTTCTACTCCAATGTATCAGCTTCATTTTTGCTCTCCGTATATTTGACCATGTCTCACCATATAGAACCCAACTGCTTGGTTGCTCCCTGGATTCTTACCTTAATCAACGAGCATTAACTCTTCTTTTTAATATTTTGAATCTAAATACACCTGAATATCAATGAATGCAATTTTTCCAATTATCGAATTCACCACGCAATCGTAACATCATAATTCTGCGATTCAGCAAATCGGTCATGGAGAGTTCTTTCCTTGCTCAGGCTGCCCGACTTTGGAATAGTCTTCCATCAAACGTTCAGATTGCTGGTACTGTCAATGTATTTAAGAAGCCTATTAAGATGCATTCGTGAGTTAAGGATTCTCATCTATTTTCTGTTTATCACTAATTTCATATTCTTATTCATTAGTTATTATAATTATCAAGAAGGGGTTTGCCCGATTTAGTCCATTTTAGTAATATCATTTACAATTTCTATGAAAACACCATGTGCCGAATTTGAACTCTCTATGTCGACGCGTTCTTAGGCTATGACTATTAATTTATTTTACGTATTTTTTTTACAAATTCATGCGAACAGCTGACGCATAACCTACCCTCCGCGATGCAGCTGACGATTTTTTTTCAACTTATTATTATGTCAACAATTTCGGCGCCATTTACTTGAATATTTAAGAATAGCAGAATTGTTTAGTTGATTGAACTAACAGTCATACGTCGATTGCTCACACGTACACTATTCTGTAGCTTTTATGGTAAAAATCGCAAATTGTTAAACAGTAAAATTGTCAAATTGGAATATGCATCTGCTTCCAAATCATCTCCAATGAATTCCCAAAAAGACCACTGCAGCGAATCTTTGGATTGGTTGCTTCCTGCCTCTGAACAAGGGATTATCTACGAAATAACTTTAATCTTTTCTATAAACAAATATTTAAAAACTTTCAATTTCCAAATACTGCATTTCCATATCAAAGCGATCAAAATTTTCAATTTATACACCCGACCCCCTCCAATTTCGATGAAATTTTCAGAACTAGTTAAGTATTAAAAAATTGTGCACCCATATTTTTTTGTTTAGGCGGCCGCTAGGTCTTGGATACAGGGTTTTGAAAGTTTACTGTTTTCACTGTATGTAGATGTGTTTTTTAATTTTCTGATTACTTGGAATTTTTTTGTGCGATTAAAAAAAATTCTAATTTTTACCTAAGGTACTTGGTATTCTCATAACTTCCCATAAACAATATCTGATTGCATGTTTTTGTCTTGATTATAATTGTAGAACACTCACAAATATTTTTCTGTATCTCAAACGTGTGAGAACGCCAAATCTCCTAGAATGAGAATAGAAAGTACTGCAGGGAACAAATTATATAAATAGTGTAATTATTATCATTCATCATTTAGAATTCCAATTAAGAGTGGGAAACACTTCATAAATGTAATTGTTTGATTTAATAGGCACAAGTACCTGTCCAAAGAAGTAAGTAAACAAAAAATTTAAAATATAAAAATATTGAAAAGAAAACATTTTTTTTTTAATTTTTGATTTTTAACCCCCTCTGGAAGAGAAAAACTCCCCTAAAAAATATATTTTTTTGAAATGCGGTAGAATATCATGTCAAAAATTTGAGGATGTTCAGCTCTTAGTTTAACAACCGACACAATTTTTTTTAGCGTCTCTGCAAAATTTTATATAAAAATTTTAGAATGTATAGGTAGTTACACAAAAAAAAAAAAAAATTTTTTATTGTTTTTAGATACTAATGAAATATGTATTTAACAAATATTATTATATTAGTTCTGTTTTAGTACGTATATATGTGGGAATGTTCAGTCCACCAACTGAACGTTCTTCCCTCGATGGACAGCCGTCGTATTTCCTAAAAATAAACAAAAAAGAATCCACAAAGAATTAAATTTCAATGAAAAGAATTCATGATACATACCTAATTACCTACTAACATGCACTCCTCAAAGTTCCTACAATAACCCAAAGGTCCCACGATGACATTTACAAGCTAAAAAGAACGAAATATTATTAAATACCTGAAAATACATGATCTCCATGTATATACACAAATTGACATGTCAGTCAACTGACATTACGTGAACCAGATGTTCTCGTAGCAGCAACTGGTATAAACGTCGCTATGGCAAGGCCATGAGAAGTACATCACATGACCATTTTCAGCAGCTATAAAAAGGCGGCGAACGATAGCAAAAGCATTTCCATATCAGAGTTGATCTGATCAAGTCCTAAGCCTTGGAGTCTGTTCTGAGCAAAATCCTTATCCAAACCAGAAGTTAATTCTGAAATCCGATAGAAGTTAATTCTACATACAGAAATTGAGGTTGACAATCCTACAAACAGAAGTTAATTCTGGGCGTCACAAATATTTGAGGTTAACTCAATCCTAAAACAGACGTTAATTCTAGCCAAACAAATAATTGAGGTTAACTCAATTATCATATAAGAGTTGATCCTAAAACAAATACATTACTTGAGGTTGACTCAAAGTACGTCGGCTAGGAGTTAATCCAAAAGATTGCAAAAGTGAGGTTAACTCAAGCAATCACACACAGGAGTTAATCCGAAGGTCTAGACAATTTTATACAAAGGTTAGTCCAGATCTGTTTCCAGAGGTTAACTCTGTAATAAACACATTCAGAAGTCATTACTGATCAAAGAACGCACGTAGCAGTACTCAATTCGTCGCACTCGTAAAAGCGCACAAGACTAATCGTCACAATTGCCATCATTGCTATCGCATACACAGCAACATTCCGGTTTGCTGCAACTAAAAAGGTACGGATACGATAAACGTCATCAGTGCTGCCTTCATACCCTCACGTACCAGCACGGTAAAAACTGCACTCACGCAGCAGTTCGAGCAAAACTTCCCAATTGCCCTCACGTAGCAGTTCGAGTGAAACATTCTAATTTTCGAGATCAGATAAAATTTATTTGTTCTCACAGATCAACTGTTTCGTGCCTACTCACTCACCAAACTCTTCTTCTTCATTTCAGGAGTAAAGGGGAAGGCACAGCGTTAAACACACGGGCCAAAGAATGAATTTTATTTTGAATTTTTATTGAATTGTTAGATATTAAGTTTTATTGAAGTGACGTTTTTTTATTGAATTTTTAAGTACTATTAAGTTTGAATTAAAGGAATTGTGACATAGATTTGTAAGAAAACTGAAATAGCTCTGAATAAAAATTAAAAATTTTTACTTTGAACAAAAAACCCCGTCACAAACACTTACTAATACAGTCTACTACAGAGAATTTTCAGGGAAGGACAAGCGCTCTGTTAGAGATGCTCAGCTGGAAGGATGATGAGGGCAGTTTGTAGAGCTCTATGATACTACAGGATGCTCTCGTGGGACTCTATAACGGTATCGGGTAAATTTTTTCGTTCGTTCGTTTGATTTCTCATTTTATATTCGGTTTCGGTCTCGGTGCTAAATTGAAAAAAAATTTGTTGAAAATTCTCTCGTTTCGGGATATTTTTATTAGATTATTTTGGAAATTTGGAACTTTTTAGAACTGCCACTTACAATTTTGTCAATTGGGACTTTTAAAGTTTTTATCTATCTTTTAGATCCTTTTCAAAATTCTTGTATCCGTTTTTTAGTCTCTTTTGAGAATTTTGTGTAATTTGTTTTTACATTTTTGTATCATTTTTGTTGTATATTGGTTTTTTGAACTGTTTTAATTGTTTTAACTGTCCCTATAAAGAGTCGTATGTATAAATAAAAAAAAAAATATTATTAATTATCTACTTATAAGGCTGTGTAAATTGTAAGTATTCTACTGATCATTC
Source organism: Dioctria linearis (assembly GCA_963930735.1). NCBI lineage: Eukaryota > Metazoa > Arthropoda > Insecta > Diptera > Asilidae > Dioctria > Dioctria linearis. Next base: position 233,231,842 of record OZ005742.1, on the reverse strand, counting down.
TGACGATCTTGTCGGGCATGCCTTGCTGCGAAAGGACGCTTCTAGTAAAATTTCTTTGCTATTTATCTGGAAAATATTTGGTGGCATTTTTCGAACAAACCGTATTTAAATTTCATCTCTATAGCCGAAATATTTAAAACACCTGTGTCACTACTTTGTCCATATCTTTCAACATCGATATATAAAAATTTATATTCGATATCAACGAATGGTCAGTAAAACAAACTGTTTCCAATTAAAAAAATTAATCGACCCAGTATAAGTCGAGCTAGTACACATTCAATTGACACATAATCGTAGCATGTCCAGCACCGATATTAGCCAATACAATTGGAAAACACTAATTTGTCCCATATTCAGAATTTTCCCAAATATCGTTATTTGGTCCAGGCATATGCATTAACTATCGCTGTAATCTATTACGTTGGTGTGAAAGGAATTGTGTCGCTAGTTTAACGCTATGATTATCGCTATCGCGGCGGTGTGAATCGGCCTTAATATTTCACAGTACAATATCAGCTGAAACAACATACACCACCACTCGATCACGGAATGAATAAAAATTCTGTGGAAATATTTTCTTTAAATTTCTAAGAGAAAATTGAGAACTTCCTTGCATCAGGTTGATTTTATGTTGGAGCGAGGCAATACAGATTACAAAAGTCTCGACAATAATATTGTAGATACGTTCCGATCGATTGTTGGCAACAAATCTGAAACAGATTTCTATCAGTGGGCCAGCTCGTTGTAAAATAAAGTTTTTGGTTCGATTCTTTTGAGTGGTTCTGCACATCTAGTTGTAAGTTGTCTCAGGTACCATACAGCAATTTATATATAAATAACAAGAGAGTTTGGGTTTGGTTTCAGTTGCCAAATTCCTTGATTAATTGAATTGTTTAGAATTGAAATGGCGTATATGTCTGAAGCTGAAAAGTCCTGGACTTAGTTGAGATTTGAAGTGCTATACCTATATTGCTTGAATAACGACGTTACTTCAGTTAGATATGGTCATGTGAGTTTTCTACACCAAATTGGTCTACATCTATCCAATTTATTTCCATCAAAATATGGACATGCGTTCTTTCAATTCTAAACAATTCGAATTAGTAGTAAAATTCCCTGAAAAAGGGAAATTTTTCCGCAGTTTCAGTGGCGTGTGGTGATTCATCTAGCTTACTCCAAAGAAGATGAACCTTAATACATAGAGGAATTCATGATAATTATTTTGCAAAGTATGTACATATAATCAATGAAGAAAACTCGTACTATACTCTAGACTAGGTTGAATGCCGATTTAGTGGCTTTATTGCTTGGAGTGGCTTCGTGTCTTTTTAGTAAAAGAAACCTATAGGGCAGGCTGAAAACCGCTTTATTGTCTAGGTTTTTTTGAGGCTGTAGAGCTGGTTTACAAAAGTATGGCCAGGCTAATTGCCGCTTTATGATCTTAAGCTTAAGGACCCCCTTTAGCGAGAAAAGTCTAAACACCTGAGTGCAAGAAACAATTTTGGTTTATTCATTTGTGTATCGGGCTTCTAATTATAAGACCAATGTTTTTAATTTTTTCTTTCATTATAAAAAAGAAAAGAAAAAAGAAAAGCCAAATAAATAATACATAGAACAAAATGAAACTAATTCCTTAAGTAGCCTACTACAGGAATCTAATTAAAAAAAAACTCATTTGCTCATTCTGTATAAGCTGTTTGGGGAGAGGGTTTAGTGCGAAGTAATATCTTTCAGTTGGACGTATGCACTTTGAAGAAGTTATCTTATGCTGTGAAACACATCGGGTAAATTTAACTGGGTATTTGTTTCAGGGTAATTAAATTACCTAGTTAATTGGACACCTTCGAGACATATAAATCGGGGAATTTTGAATTGTAACGCGAATATTGACGTATGGATGTATAATTGCATTAATTTCAAGCGAAGGGTCAATAAAATATGCTGATGATAATTTTTGAATTGTAAATTTTCATTTCCAGTTGGTCAAATTAACAATGCTGCAGTGAAGTGAACAATCCAAAAACAAATGTCCACGGGTAGTCGAAATTGAATATCTAAAATTTATTTGAGCAGACAACAAATTACTGATTGAATAAAGTCATTGTACAATGGTTTTTGTTTTTGATTTTTTTTTGTACGGCTGCAATTTTAAACAATAGAAAACAAAGTGCAGAATCCGACTTGACTCGTTTTTTTCCTAAAAATCCCAAACACCATATCCAATCCTTACTCCCTCCCAGTCCCTCCCAAATTTAATATCAAACTCTTGCGAGATGTGGCGCATCAGCTGTAAGTAAAACAACCAACAACAACACGAAAGGTAATCAAAAACCAAACTAAGGATCAAAAAGAAGAAAAGAGAAGATATCGAATCGAACTGAAGGCCAAACATAAGCCCGAACGCCTTAAACAAGACAATCCGAAGGATGTGAAAAATCATTTAAATAAAATCCAAAGAAGGAAGGCAATGAAGTAAAAGTTGAAAATGCAAAAGCACTTCACTCGACCCGTTCTTTTTTTCAGTTTGGCAGTGCAGTTATCAAGGTGGTAATCTATTTTCAAGTGTCATTTACAAGTGTTCTAAATTTTATTAACAAATCGGATACTTTATTTAAATGAGAGTTAAAATAAATATTTTTAGTCTGGGTATCGATTAGATTAAGGATTTTATATTTAATCGATTAAAATAAAGATTCTTATTGCGGGTGTCGACCGAATAAGAAAGTTGCTAACATAAAACACTTTATTGCGGGTATCGACTGTAATAAAGATTCTTATTGCGGGTATCGACCGATTGTCTTAGATTAATCAAAAACTCGTCACACATATCACAAGTGTCTTTTGAAGAAACGGCGAAGGATAAATTAAATTCTGTATTAAAAATTTGCCTGTAAAGCCATTCCTTGCCAACATTGTCAAAAGGAATATTTTCCAAGGTAGATTTCTCTTTATACATCTGCCACATTGTAGAAATATTTAAATGGCTTCCTAAATATTTTTTGCTGTTCTTCTGCGTCTATAATGTGATTCTTCACATGGTAAAGCCATGATATGTTCACGGATCATATTCTTTACTTCATTGCTCACTTTATTAATTGACGGCTGCTTTCCTCTTTTGTCGCATTCGACAACTCCACCGGACTGACATTTTTGCAGGGCATATTTAACAAATGTTTGAGAAATATGCAGCGTACTCAAAAAGAACTTTCTGCAGACCTGATATTTTTTTCCTTGTATAGTAAAAAAATTCTTCAAGCTAAATTGGCGTTTCCCAGCTCGACTACCTATTCGTTCTCTTTTTCTTTGGACAGATATTTTTTCGAGACAAGAACATAAAAACTGTCTTTTTTGTTCAATGTTCGTCTCCTGATTCCAACATTCTCTGTGAATTTGTGTTCTCTGAGGACCTTAGATCTTTTCGTTGCATTTCAAGCGGCAGTTTGTACAAGGTTTTCGTATTTTTTCTCTTTCATAGTCCGTTTAGTTTTCGAGGATTTATATTTTTTGCCAAACGTCCTCATTTTTTGCCGCACATTTCTTTGCCACAAATTTTCGTTTCTTACACGTTTCTTTCCTTTCTTCTGTTTGTCTGTTTCTAGGAACTCTACTTTGTCCTTATCTCGATCATCATATGTGGATTAATAATCGCTGTTGCTACTGGAGTTAATGCTAGCGACAAAAGAGCTTGCAGAATCTTCGAATCGGTCTATTTCATCTTCGTATATATTACTTGTAGTCGGAATAGGCGACATTGCTGGTTTATTAATCTCTTTACTAACCAAGGTACCACTTGTTGAACTGATGGCTTCAGCAACATCAGCCGTGGCAGGTGTATTTATGTGTACTTTCAATTGTTTTAACTGGCAAATTAGGAAAGTTATAGGATATATCCCACAAACGAGGTGACCGAATAAGAAAATTCCTAACATAAAACACTTTGCGGGTATCGACCGAATAAAAAAATTATTACCACAAAACTATATTCTGGGTATCGACAGGAATAAAGAATAATCCAATTCCAAACCTCAACAAAATAAAGAACCACTTTGATCAAGTGCCTAATACTGAGCTGCTGAGTAGGTACATTCTCAGATACAACAAAATTTTCTAATACAAATTTGATTTGATCTTAATTCTTCTTTTACATTTATTCAATATTGAATTTAGCTAAATAGATAAATTTATATTATAATTTTGGCTTTAACATAATATTACCAGTCACATAGACATTCTATATTAATTATAAATTATAGCATTTATTGAATCTTGAAAATTTTTGATTGTGAGTTACAGTGTAATAAACGGTAAAAAAAACCACGAAATTATTGTATTTGAACCAGAGTTATAGTGTTCAAAATATCAATTCATCTATAGCGCGTTCGCTCTGACTACGGGCAGAGCACCAGTTTGCTTTGATTTGTTCACTGTCTATCGCTCAATATGTGCTTACACAAATTTTATATTTCTAGCGACTACTAGATGGGGCTGTTATAAAGGTGATTGTAAGTATCCAGCAATATTTGGGAATATAGAGTACCCTGAAATTACTCGCTCATTTTTGGGGGTATTTTTAAGAATACTCCGGGTATTTAGTGACACACACGGAGTAAAAACAGGCTAATTTAAATACCAAATTAAATTTATCCTATGTGTATCACAGGTGTTAAGTTCGGTTACGTTTCTCTTATATATTATAAAGAAGATCCCGCCCAATATTGAGTTTTTGGTTATGGAAACTGAGCCAAAGAAGATTTTCTTTGATGTTCATTGAATGCAAAGGAACAAGTTTCCATAAGAAAATATCTAAAACCGAATATTTCTGACAGTTAGTTCATACATCCTGAATACAGTGTTCTATACAATTTTTTTAAAAAGCTTGTTCTGATTTAATTTACATATTTATATCTGGTTTCCCAACAATAAACTCCACCACTTACATATAGCACATAGAACTGAAAATCGTTATACGTACTATTTTTAATTAAACAAAACTTAATTACCATCCGAGTTGATTATCATTAGAAAATTTCATGATTTTGGACAGCCTTCCATCGATGAAGTACAATTTAATTATAAAATTTATCTCAATGTTCAGAGGATTAGCAAATTTCATTGCAAGTTAATGAATTTATGTTGTGGCATTACAAATGTTTGCACGTTTCACGCCAAATTTTGTACTTCTTGTATACATATGTATCGTTTTGAAAATCAATTTTGGGGATTATATGAAGTGCTTATGTTCTTCTACATGCAAAATTCTCTATACAGTAATGAAACCACTACGACCAAACTAAGCTAAAATTTTGAATTTGTACAAGTATACAGAGTCCTGAATTGGGGGGGGGGGGGGTATAGTTACATGAACTTAGGTATTCCATACACGTTCATAAAGCTTAATAATTCTGATGCGGTTTTGACTGTCACGTTTTCAATACACTTTGTCATTTCTGCTGCAAGCCACCATTATATCAAGGAAGAATCAAGGTTAGGTGTAGGTCCTTAATCGAGGCATTGCTTTCATTGCACATCAATCACAGTTCGTCGCCATGTGCAGGTTTTGTGAACTCCTCTGTGACATGGTATATATAGCGAATGACGTCGGTCAAAGACATCATGGATGACTTACAGTGCTATATTATAAAGGAGCAGAGCTCCTATCTATAAGAGTCAAAAACTGTTCCTTCTGTTCCTTTTGCTGAAAATGGGAGGACAAGGGTCACGTACAAATGCTGAGAGAACTGAACTTCTTCAAGATTTATGTATGCATATTGTCTGTCTTCCGTAAACTCCAAACTTCAGACTCCTTTTTCACCACCACCACCACCATCACCGATACCCACGTCAAACTACTGAAAAACATGTCACAGAGCAGCAAAAATGTCAGATTTTTTTCTTTCTTTTACGTTTCAGAACGTTCAGAATGAACAGTCGTGATTTATGGAACACCAGCTCGCAAGTATATTATTATTTGCGGCATGTATCGGAATCTGTACACGGGTACCATATATACCATACCATACCGTACCGTACCATCACTCTGTCTCATTACATATTCAAAGGTTTTTAAGGAGATTCTGATTTGGGGATTCTTCAGTGAAGTGATATGCTTGGTTACTTTAGTGAAAAACAGTCAATCAAGTTTCTTCTTCTGAGCAGGGTATATCATTTATTATAAAGTGCTAAGAACTTTGGATGTAGTTTTTACTAAAGTTAATCTTTTTTTGAATTAACTTCAAGAGCTACAATTGAATAGAAGAATGAGTACACGCTTATATTGTTGCCACCATATATACAGGGTGTCCCGTCCATATATTGTATCACATTTTACAGGGTTGCAGCATACAGTAATTCAAGTAAAAAGTCTAGAGGAGAGTTCTCCCTCATCCTACAGAGATATAATGTTTTTTTTTTAACTGAACCTTCAAAAATGGAAGGTTCTCCAAAGTAGCAAGATAAGAAAACCGTGCAATTCAAAGGCATATCTGCTTATTTACGTAAAATATTTCTCTTTGGAGATAATTTTCAGCTTCAGTAGTCTGTTTGACTTTAAAGACGTAGTTCTTGATGATAACACTCTAATTATAACTTCTATTAAACCCTCAAAGTCCATTAGACTTCTACGGGTTTTCTTTGGGATAAAAGTTAATAAATTGAACCACCAAAATATTCTTTGAGATCAAATTTATATAATTCATTTTGGAAAACTATTCTAAAATATTTCCCAAAATTCGTTAAGTTTTAAGTTAAATGAGCTTCAGACAGTTTGGATATAAGAAAATTATGCCCAATCTTTATCTTAAAAGCCCGTTTGACTTTGAGGTTAAATTTTAGGCATTAACTTTAGGAGATTTAGCCTAACCTTTTCCTGATTTTAACTCGAATTTTGATCAGGCCCTTTTTAGAAGTCAGATTTCGAAAAATCTTGCCCTGTTCAAAGATTTCAAATTGAGATGATAAAGTAAAAAATTCTGAAATAATAGACCTTAAAGTCATAATGTCGTTTTTGGATGAAACCAGTCCAACGAACAATTTTAGCACCTATTTGATTGCGAAAATTGGATGTGTGTTTTAAAAAAGCTTTGTAATGGATTCATGTGGCTAAATTGTTTTATAAAAGTTACAAGATTTCCCTTTTGGTTTTTGACACTAAAATCTTTTATAATGCAGTATTTAGGAATGCTCTCCGAGCTAGGTATAAAACTGCTTGGCTTCGAGAACTATTTTGTTAATGGTGATAATGTAGTTTCAAATGTCATTTATTTATAAAATACTTTATCTTTGGATTCCATTTAGTCGCACTAAGTTTTCTTAATGGTTCGGAAAACTGCATGAGAACCATTATAAAATAGTCTATTGGCGACAGCTTACCAGTAGCAAAAGCAGCTGTTATAACACCAGAATCTTTATAAAACTAAACAGTTTCTGAGAAGAGCTTTATAAAACAATAGCAATATCTATAAAACTATTTCGTACCAAGACCTTCGCGTGTTTTCGTCACCCGTTTCTCTTCAGAAACTTGTGTGAGGAGATATTGAAATATCTAAGGTCCAGAAATATTGCAACAGAGGGCATTTCGTGTCGTAAAATTAGTAAATCCTCTAAACAGGTTGCATCCTTTAACCTAACTGTTTCAGCTCATATGGGGGACAAAAAACTGAAGTCGTTTTCCCACTCCGTGATACTGTTTAAAATGGAAAAGTATGGGTTTCCCCTAGCGTTCTTAAAATGGTCATATTTAGATAATAGAACATACCAAATCTATTTCCGCCATTCCATCTCTAGAGTCTTGAAAGCTTCATTTGGCGTACCTCAAGGGAGTCATTTGGGCCCTTTGCTTTTTATTCTATTTATTGACGACAATGCCTCTGTTGTGAAGCACTGCAAAGTCTTAACTTATGCTGACCACATTAATCTTTTCGCTCACATTAAATTATTAAACGATTGTCAACAGACACAGGGTGACCTTCACAGATTTTACGATTGGTATTGGTGCAAAAGCAATAATTTGGTAGGCAATATCGACAATTTGAGGTTTTGACTTTCCACAGGAATCAGAAACCTATCACTTATGATTATGGGTTCTCGGATTCCTCGATTCGCCGTGATAGTTCTGTCTGTGACTTGGTTGTCAAATGTGACCATAGATTGAAGCTTAACTCCCATAAAAACTACATGGTATCAAAGAGTAATTCTATGCTGGGCTTTATAAAAAGTTGGTCTTGAGAGTTCTCGAATCCCTCCATAACATTACGTTTATATACTTGCGCTGTGAGACCACTTCTTGAATACCCTAGCCAGGTCTGGTCTCCTTTGCTCAGCGAAACTTCCTGCGCTTTGCTCCTAGGCACCTAATCTGGAATAATTCATTAATTCTTCCACCCTATGCAACTTTTGAATATGCATTCGTTTGAGAAACGTCGCATGGTTGGCGCTGTAACTTTTGTGTACCAACTCTTAAACGCGAATGCTGATTCCCCTTTGTTACTTGACAAAATCTCTTTCCGTGATAGTAGGCACAATTTGAGAAGGCTACCTCTGTTGCATGTTGACTTTGGCATCTATGAACCTATTACATAATCGGAATAATTTGGCTAAGTATTTTATTGTTGACGATCTTAAGCATATTTTAAAAAAAAACGTATATAGGTATAATAATTAATATTTCTAGTTAGATTTAACTTAGTTTTTTATCTTTTTGTTCTATGTTGCATTGCATGTTATTTCATCCAATGCTTGGTTTATATTTAGTCTAACATACTAATACTAACACCGACTAAGTTATGAAACGCATGTGTTGATGACCGTTTATTTATTAAACGTGTCACTACAGAGAGCTTGTGTCAAGCTGGTTCTGATAGTCAATATTTATGTCACATTCTTCCTATGGAGTTCACTCTAAAAGGTGAAAGTTTTCTGGACAATAGATTTTGCGAAGAGGAAAAACGTAAAATAGATGTGGGGGATTTCGCAGTAAAGTAGAAAGTATGGATATCGCTACATATCCTTCTAAGAGACACCGCATAGCTCTCCCAATTATTCTGATAGTAATTCCAGAAGTGATTTCAACATTTTTGTTGATAACGAAGGCTTAGAAAGAAGAGATAACTGGTCTGTAAAATTGGATGACGATATCGACAGAACGTCCTGCGTTGGCGAAAATTATTCTTGTTGTGATGATTGAGGGAGTTTTTCAAAATCTTGAATAAACATCTACCACACATATTGCCACGAGCTTTATTGCAAACTCCAAAAATTATAACAATTTTAAAAGTCCGTGGGGGACAAAATACTGGCCTCAAAGTTAGAATCTTGTCAAGAGCTCGAAAGAAAAACTTTGTTGTTTAATTGTTGTCTCAAAAATCTTTTTTTTATTTATTACAGATTTAGTAGACCTTACAAGGTCGTTTTTATCACTATCAGAAAATTCGGTCATTTTGTTTAGCACCGAGCTGTGGCAGTTTCATAAGTATGAAAATTACTCCGTTTTTTTATGCAAGCCTGTTGAGACCAGTCAGTCGGAGGCTGCGGATATTTATCTTTGATTAGCTTGTTAATATTGCTTGAACGTTTACTAGGCCAATGCAACAGAGCTGAAGGCACTATTCAGGGACATGGGTTGGAATATCCTTTTTCGATTGTTTGCACAATTTTAAACGACATCTTTCTTTAATATGATCGCTGTATTTTACTTAAGGCAAACGTTAAAGTTGGTTGGGATTAGTATGTTTTTTAGAAATTCTATAATAGTTCTATAAGAAACAAATTAGCTCTATGCTTTTATAGAGGTTCCGCAAAAAAAAAGAAGCAAAAGAGCTGCATGGTTTTATTAAGGTTTTCAGAGTAACTAAACAGTTTTATAAAATTTCCAAACACGAAAAATTGATTTAATGATTTTATAGAAGTTTTAGAAAAAACTATTTCTTTTTGGTAGAGCTCCGGAAAGTGGTAAATTATTGTTTTAACATCGGACTTTTGTTTTAAAAATTATAGAGTTGCGAATGCCGCCATTTTGCAAAAGCATTTTAATATTTTCTTAATTAATATATTTGCGACAAATATGAATTTTATGTTAAAAAGGAAATTTACAGTTTATTCTGAAAATTTAAAAAATACTTTTAGAGTAAAATATCAAAATACATTTATAATTCAAATTGTGCTGGACCTTAAAGCAGTGTTATAAATTTTCACAAATTCATAGGCGCGTTGTACTATTTCCAGGTAGCGTTAATTTTATTTTTTATTAAGGAGTAGACAACTAATATTTGCCATAAACAAATGAACTTCTAAAGATAAATACTTGTTCATTTATAGGATTATATCGCATATCATCAAAATTATTTGTATACATATTTAACATGAGAAAATAATAATATATCCCAGCAGAAAAATGATCGTGTATGAAAGTAGGCATGCAGGAATTCATCGAGGATAATAAGAATCAATGAAAAATATGTGTACATGTCTTGCAGAAAAGAAGCGAAACCCGACTTTGAAGTTCAAATCATGTTAGGACCAGGGTGCGCCTATACACGATTTTTTTTATTCTTTTCTAGTTGGAATTTTTTTGATGAGTCATTTGCATTTTCAGTTTCAATTCTCAAGTTTAAATCAAGTTATGTGTGTTGTGAAAATTAATAAGTGATAAAAAAAGTGATTTTCTTGAGGGAATTAATTATTGTTAATATTATTATGTGAAATATACGTGTGACTCTTTTAAAAATATTTGTTTAAATTTTCCAAATTTCAAAATATTTTCCTGGTATCGCTAACCGATTAAACTTCCTTTTCTATCCAAAATCCACAACTTTGCTACTATGGAACTTGAATCGAATAAAATTCATACGACTTCTAATAGCTGAATTACGTAAAAAATATTTAACATGAAATATAGATATAAGAAGCATTTCGATCTTACTCGGTTAGTATCACCCTTGGATCTGCAGCCATTGATTGATCGTCAATATTTTCATCGGGGAGTATTCTTGACGTTTTCGTCGATGATCATTCATCGCCATTTTCATCGACATTTACGCCTATAGAAAGGCATCACTACCCTGCCTAGAACATCCTGTAAAATACATCGAAATTTTCGTGCAGAAATCGGTCGATGATAGCTGCCAAAGGTGCAATACGGCTTCGATGCAATATGCAATCCCCTTCCGGCTGGGATATTATTAAAAAGGCAATAGCCACGTCTAAAAGATACATTTAAACCTTTGAAATATATGTATATGTAAATTCGTAGAACGTTTTCACAGTAATAATAAATCTGTTTTATAAACGTTACTAGAATGTTTACGCAACATGATTTATAAAAGACTTGTTCTATAAGATGTTTCATATGTGCTCCTAGAGCGTTTGCGAAAGAACTTAAGTATCGTATACAGGTTCTATAAAGTGGTTCTCGTTGCCTTTATACAGTGTGTCCAAATAGAGGATTTATAGAAACTGCGAAAACGTTGTCAATAGATACTAACGTTATAAAATATAAAGTTTTATTAAAATCTGTGAGAATACCTTTGCAACTCTTACAAAGGTTGAATTCGTCATTGGGAGACAAGCAGACACTTTTTTTATTACCTATATTCAACTTAGAAGGAAAAATTAAGTGACGTTTGGTGAAGCACAAGTTTTAGTAGTGATTTGTGAATAAAAATGCCGCATCAAAAGCGGAAAAAAGTCGAGTAATAGTATCTCTATAAATAATGAAGTAATTGCAGATATTGAATTGACGAAGTACTTATAAAGTACAGTCTTGAAAGTCGAAGAATATGATGAAATCGACCATAAATATTTTGAGAAAAAGCTGTCATTGTTAAATGATTTGAGAAATTTGACGTTAACACATAAATTGAGCTTAATTGCAATTAGCAATTTGTTAAAACTATTAACAACTCAAGATATTGCAGACTTTCCTAAAGACGGTAGAGCACTATTAAAGACATCTATTAAAATTGATATTACTGAAATGGGGTTTGGAAAATTTTGGTTCAATGGAATAAAACATATACTTACCTACTTACATAGGTTATTATGAGCATTTTCACATATTCAGCAACCCGAATGTTGTTAACCAATAAGCACAAGTTACTCTTGGTAACTTTTCGCGGCAACAATCGAAATATTCTAGAAAATAAGGATTTTAAATTAATGTGTGGCATAGATATGCAAAAATAAAAATATTTAAATCTAACAACCCCGACATTGATTCAAATCTAATTGATAAAACTAAACAGCTGTGGGATGTGTTGAAAATTACGAAGATCAAAACACTGATGTAAAATCTAAGGCAGGCCGCACACTGAACAATCACTGACTATGGTCGGTGACTAAAAAGTCAGTTGATTTTGCTCGTTACACGGTGTTCGGTACCGCAAACTGCTCTATTTTACGTCAGTCAGCAAATGATAAATCAGAAGGGAGTTGACGACTGGCAACTGACTGAATCGAACCGACTGTTATGATGTTCAGCCTGTGCATCAGCAATCTTAATATCAATCAGTTGATTGTTGTTGATTGCTAAATGTAAAGGTTTTTCTGTTGTTAAATCGTAATAAAGTTTGTCCTGACTAAAGTACATCTTAATACTTATATAAAAATCTCGTAACACTGTGTTCGAACACGCCAATTTCCGAAACCGCCCAACCGATTTCAATGAAATTTTGTGAATGTACTTGTTAGGTTCCAGCTTGAAAAATAGGATAGTTTTGGACACGATAGTTGGCGCTGTTGTCGAGATCTTGAAAACTGTCTGAGTACGCTTCGAGCTGGTAAGCTGAAATTTTGTACACGGTGTTTTTTTCATAAAAATTGCAAATAGGGGTTCAAAAATGGTTTAAATCAGGCAACTCCTTCGTAGGGTTGCCATACAAATATTTCGTTTTTTAGTGTATATGTATTTGGATACTGCTTGACAACGTGTATACGTTGAAAACTGAAATTTTGTACGTGGTATTTTCACAGCAATAGTAAATGGGCTAAATCGGGTAACCTATTCTTGATGTTGTCACACAAAATTTTTGTTTTTCACTATACATATATTTGGAAACTGTCTGAGAAAGCGTCGACGTGGAGAAATGTAAAATTAAGTTCAAAATGGGACAAATCAGGCAACTCCTTCGTAGGGTTTCCAAACAAAAACTTCGTTTTTAACTATATACTTTGGCACCGCATGGGAACGTGTCGATATGGATAGCTAAAATTTGGTACTTGGTGTTTTCATAGCAACAGTAAATACAATTACAAAAATGGTCTAAATCGAGCATGTTGCCATACAAGACTTTGGTTTTTAACTATATATTTGGAAACTGTCCGAGAATGCGTCGACGTGGAGAGCTCAAATCTAGTACACGCTGTTTTCATAAAAATTGCAATTACAAGTTCAATAATAGACCACATCGGGCGAGTACTTTTTGGTGTTGCCATACAAAGCTTTAGGTTCTAACTATGTATTTGGATAGTGCCTCACGCGTCGACGCGACGTAGTGATCTGAAATTTTGTAAACGGGATTTTCTTAAAAACAAATTTAATTGAGACCAAAAATGGGACCAATTGGGAAACTCCTTTGTAGGGTTGGCATGCAAAAAATTTGCTACTTGGTGTTTTCATAAATAAAATTTCAATAAATAAAATTTCAAACATGGACTAAATTGGGTTACCCCTTCTTAATGGTGCCACACAAAACTTCTATATACTCGGTAGCTGTCGGAGAAAGCGTCGACGTGGAAAGCTCAGATTTAGTACGCGCCATTTTCATAAACATTGCAATTAGAAGTTCAAAAATGAACCAAATCGGCCACCACTTTTTGGTGTTGCCATACAAAACTTTAGGTTTTCATTATAGATATTAGGATAGTGCCTCACGCGTTAACGTAAGAGCTGCAATTTTGTAAATGGGACTTTATTAAAAAAAAATTTAATTGAGTTCGAAAATGGGACCAATCGGCCAACTCCTGCGTAGGGTTGCCATACAAAAATGTCGTATTTTGCGCACACGCACACGCACACACACACACACACACACACACACACACACACACACACACACACACACACACACACACACACACACACACACACACACACACACACACACACACACACACACACACACACATATATATATATACATACACACACACACACACACACACACACACACACACACACACACACACACACACACACACACACACGCACACACACACACACACACACACACACACACACACACACACACACACACACACACACACACACACACACACACACACACACACACACACACACACACACACACACACACACACACACACACACACCACCCCGTGAGACTGTAGAGTACGGAATCGCGGGACCGACTCAGGTAATACCTTCGATACCTTTGATACCTTCGGACCATAGCCAACCTCTTCTTCCACAACTTTAAAGAAATTTTCATAAAACCGAAATTCGGATAGCCATAAGTTCCACTGACTGCATTTAGCGTGGTTTCGTTATTTTTGCCATCGTCACCAATTCTAATCCAAACTTAAACCAATCAATGAATTAAGCGGGGTCATCAACGCGCTGAGTTATCAAGATACATTTTCGGTCCTGTCTTAGAACAAAAAATTATTGAAATCATCTCCCGATTCTCGATAGAGCCCATTCATTCGTTAGTAGTTACCTTCATTTATAACAATAAAATTCGAACTTTTCACTTGAACTATCATCAATCAGTAGAGGAAACGTCCGAAGACTTGTTGAAGAACCAGCACAAAACATTCGATATGAGCTCTACGAAAGTCCAGAAATTTGGACTCGAAAGTTTTTACGAAATATTAGAACAAAAATTTCCGTCTACCTCTTCGTCTAACCAGTATGAATTCTAAAGTGTGTCTCGTCGTAATCTAATAACCTCAAGGAAAATATTAAATTATTTAACAAGCTACTGCAATATTTGCCCTACAAATGTATTTGGAATTGAAGCCAACTATTAAAAATGCATTCGGCGGAAAATTCCACAACAGAAATGTCGTGTTCATGATTTCCGTATTTTCACGTTTCTTGAGCAGAAAAAAGGACCTTGTCGAACCCTTTAACACAAATAATTTTCACAGGAAATTATAACCTAGTTAGCGAGAATTTCCCCCTTTGAAAGCGTTTTACCACCAACATCTGGACTTCGTGGCGGGCGGGAAATGAATTCGGGGAAAAATCACTGAAGAAAACTTTTCACCACGTCGAATGCTGTGGAACACCAGTCCAAGACATTATGCTAAAGAGGTGGATTCATCCATGAATTTTTCATTAAAAAAGGAAAGTGCTTGAGGTCGAGTAAAATGGTGTTTTAATTTTAGTACTGGCGAATCATGGTGCAACTTTTTCGTGTTATTATGGCTACAATCACCTCTAGTTCTTTAAAGCAACCGCCGCAAATGCATGGGGGAGGCAAGAGAAATGGGGATTTTAAATAATAAATAGAAACTTGCAGCACAGAATATATAGGTGCAACCGAAAGAGTACCCGCAGCATATGGTTGGCAATTAAATTTAAAGAAAATTTGATATAACATGTAGAAAAAGATTGAGGTCATTTTGAGTTGAGAAATTAATTGCAGATAACGGTTTATTATAGGACGTCTCAAATCAGGGAATATATGAAGAGTACGGACAATACAGGATTTTTGAAAGACATCTGTGTTGTGTTTAACGTGAAATAAAGCTATAGCATCAATGAGGCATAATATAATCCTGCGAAGTAAGTATACACAAGTTTGTCATCAGCTTAGTTTTTATCTAGCTATAGATAGTATTAAAATCGCGGTAAGGTCAAGAAACTATGCTTGAAAAATCATTTGCTACGTAAGCATAAAAAATATACAAATTTCCATTTTTCCGATTTATTTAAAATAATCGTTAAATGTTACAGTTGGTGTTTCCCTATTCTGAATCTTTTCAATTTCAGCTTTAACAAACAAAACTTCCTTCCGAAGTTCTTCCAGTAATCTACATAAATCAGCGTCAAATATTTTATTTATCATTATGGTGCTATGATTTCAAAACAATTCCAGAAACTGGGTGGAAATAAAGGTGGTCTACTATTGCTTCTACTTTTAAACAAAAATTTCTTTGAAATAATCAGCAAACTTTACCGTCTATGTATATATGTGTGTGCTATGGCGTTGAGACGAGGCCAAGCGTTGTCCAAGGTGTCTTGGCTAACAGGCCAAGTCTATCATTGCCTAATAGCGAGTAAAAATAAGTAGGACCACTGGATAACATAGGAGGGAGTCAACGATAAACAGACCCCAGAATCTAGGAGTATTTTTTTTTAATTTTATAATATTGTTATGTGCAATAGAACAAGAGACACGTTTTGGAAAAGGATACTTGGCGTGAAATGGCTAATTAAGTACGGAGTCAAACAACTTTTGGAGAATCGTATTACAGAAAAGGACAAGCGACATCTATAAACTAAGGACATAATCAATTTGGGTTCGCAGAATCAATGTTTTTTTAATAGAATTTTTTGACAGGTTCTAGGACGATTTGTAAAATATAAATACGACACTTGTCACCGCCAGGAGACAGTGAGCCCGTTTAGACCGTGCCATTTAGGACTAGTATTACGTAGTTCGACTTACGTAGTACTAATATTAAGTGGTCTAAACATGCCGTATTACGAAAAACTAGTCCTACTTTAATTCGGTTTCTGATGCGGTATTGACCTACAAAAATTAGTATTAAATGGAGACATTACGTCACATAAGGTAATGCGAGGCTGTTTGTAAATAGTGACGCCCTTATACATAATTAATAAATAATTGTTGCAGATTATCTTATGTTTTGCCATTAGCCTTGGGTATTTAGTAATATAATTAGCAGTATTTCCTCATTCTGATTTTAAATTTTCTTCTATGCTCCATTTTCTTGTGCATGCGGTGTACAAATAAACTCAATATATTATTTTTCATTTTTCTCCTGAAATAGGACAATTTTGACAACTGTCAAAGCTTTAATATATAATACGAGCGGACTAAACAGCAGCAGGATTAGTACTACGTAATTCGACTTACGTAAAACTAGTCCTAAATAGCTGCGATCTAAACGTACTCAGTGAAGCAAACATAGTAAACAGTACAAAGTGCACTAATATTTGAAGTATAGTAGGTTAGACTGGGGTCAATTGAAACGGAGGTCGATTGAAACAAATCGAGTAACCCGAAAACGATTAGTGAGAGCGAAAAAAGCTATTACTTTTTTGTCGCCAAAAGTAAGTATTTCAATTTTTATTCGTTTGTTTATTAATAAAAAATTATTGCAGTGTAGTTTAGAATCAGTGGCGTTTAGACAGATGCGATTAATAGCTACTTATGACATTTTAGTTCTTTTACTACATAATGATACTTTTTCCCTGGGGTCAGTTGAAACGCATTTCAACTGACCCTTGCACTCTTTTTAAAATAAATGATTATCATCTATACTTTCTAAATGGCAAGAAATCGTGCAAAGAAGACACATCGTGGCGTGCGTGGCTTAGATCAGTATAAAGATGCAGATGAAGACATAAAAAAAGGCATTTCGCTGAGAACAGCAGCTGAAAAGCATGGCTTGAATTTCACGTCTTTGTATCGGTACAAGAAGAAAACGGGAAAGTCCGAGGAAGAGAGCGTAGTATCTGTTTCGATGGGCTATGCACCCCACAACAAATTGTTTAATGAACCACAGGAGAAGGCGGTATCGAAATACTTGATAAGGTGTGCTAATATTTACTTTGGATTTTCCACAAGGAAGGTAAAAAAATTATCATACGAATTGGCCAAAGTATATAACCTGAAAAGAGCAAGCCCCTGAGAAATAAACTTGCAAATAGTTATGGATAGCAACCACTTGACGGTTCAGAAGCTTGATAGAGTTGAGACGAGATGGGGAATAAGACAAGTTGGCTCAGTAACATCAGCAGAACGGGACATTCTCGTTACAGTGGCTTTTGCAAAAAATGCTATAGGGAATGCATTTTCTCCTTGGTTTGTACTTCCTCTCGTCCGATTCCAGGATCACTTCATAAGCGGTGTACCCGTGGCTGCAGTGGGTACTAGTAACCCTTCAGGATGGATGCAAGACGAAGGGTTTCTCTTTATTTTAAAAAAAACATACCAATGATTCGCCTGTCCATAAAATATTACTGGTGTTGGACAACCCCTCGTCATATATCCATATTAACTTTCTTGATTTTGTAAAGAAAACGGCATTCTGTTACTGTCGTTTCCACCGCATTGCTCCCACAAACTCCAGGCATTAGATAGATCTTGCTATGAACCATTCAAAAAAGCAATAAATTGCAGCTGTGACGCTTGGATGGGAAGTAATCCTGGAAAAAAATGAACATATATGACATACCTTGCATTGTGACTACCACTATTCGTCAAGCTCTGACTTGAAATAATATTCAAGCTGAATTAAAAAAAACGGGAATTTATCCGTTTAACACAAGCATTTTGTCCCGTCTTATGTGATTGACCGACCAAATCCAAACGACACAAATGATGAGAATGACCATCAAAACTTCAGTCCAATATGGAGCGACTAATCAAATAACGACACTAATCACCAATTAGCAGGAAGTGATCGTGAGGCAGCTAATGTTGAAGCAGAAGAGCATAGGACTGAAATCAATCAACTCATCAACCCTACTATTGCTGAATCTAACGCAGATGAGACCTATGCAAATGCTCACTTTGACTATTCTCAATCGTCTACAAGCTGTCAACATGCCTTTTCACTTGAAATGGTCAGATCTTATCTTAAAGGGGGAAACACAATTCCATTGTTTCGAACCGATTCGTACAAATGTCAAATTTGTTTATATGAAACACGAATTGGATCGAAATGGATCGAATCGAAAGTGAGAAGTAAGCAAATTTCAACTTTTACGGATGACATAACTCAGAAAAATCATAAAGATTTGTTTATACTCCAAGATGCATGAAAAGGCTTTTGTTGAGGAAATAAAGAAAGACATGAATTATGTGACAAAAATAGAATGTTTTCATGGATGAATGTAAAGCGGAAATACAAAATCTGGCAAAATGTTGAAGTCAAGTGTTTGCAACCGAACGGAACAATTGTGCTCATACATCCGTTAGATCGAAATGGGATGGATCGAATCGGATCGAAACATTGTGTTTGGTACTTAAAGCTCCACCAAGGAAACCGCTTAACAGAGGTAGAAAGAAGAGAAAATTGACAATATACACAGATATGCCTGAAAGAGAAGATATTAGAAAAGAAACCAAAGAAAAACTAGCCGGTGATGCCATTTATTTGTGACACAATTGTGAGTCTGATTGATTTATTTTATTTAAATTGTTTTTTCACATATAGATTAAGGCTGAATGGCACAAAATAAAGCTCTCGATTCCGAGCTTCCATTTAACTATGTAGTAGTAGCATGAGCTTTCGTAAAAAGCTTTCGATTTAGTGCCACACGCAGAAGCAGTACTCGCTGTATATAAGTATCTTGACCTAACAGCAGTACATAATCAATGCTGTATTGACATGGCAAACATTTTTTCTCCTTTAGTTTTTCTAGGAAACATGTCTGCCATATTCAAACCGAAGCGTATTGTTTTATTGTTGTTCGGAATTTAATTGACCTGTTTTTGTAATTTTGTTATTGCTTTCCATACAGCCTCTGGGATCTTTATATAATATCCCTTGTCTTCTATGTAAGTAATGTATAGGCACAATGGTTCAAACAAGTTGTATTGGAGTTCGCAAATGGGCCGAATCGGACAACTCCTTCGTAATCACTTAATCACTATTCAAAATGATGCACATACTTTATTATTTGTCGAATACATCAAGAGCGACAAAAACCGAGTATTTGCATGGATTACAAAACAAATTCCCAATCTCAAACAAATATGCAATAAAAAGTGAAAAGAGAAAAAAAAATCCAAATAATTTTCCCTTGGCTTATATTCTAAATAAATATCTTTCGTCTCTTTTTAACTAAACCATAAACAAAAAAATATTAACAAATATTCTCCCTTTTCTCTCATTGCAATCCTAATCCACTCCAACAACAAAGTTACACACAGCTAGCAGTAGACGGGCTGCTCTTGCGCTATGACGCGCCGCAAATATACATAATGTACATACAGGATAGAAACTCATTTTTAGAGACACATAAGATAAATTTTTTGGCCTTTTTTACTGGAGTCTATCGCCATCTCGGAAAGCTTTTGAGAATTAAAATGAATAAAAACCAATTTTATCATTCAATTTTTATCACGATAGAGGTTTACAAAATGATTTTTATAAAATAAACTACTTTCGGGATTAATCCAGTTTTTGGGCCACAGAATAGAATCACCTCATTCTTCATTATCGTGTTAAAATAATCGTGTAGCAACAAATTTTATTCGAGTTACAAGAGTCTCAATCTTAATGTTATGAAAGTAATTATAACATGAAAAATATTAACAAACTTGAAAAAACAGCTCCACCAGCATTTAGAAATATGTTTGGAAAACCTTTGTACGAAGAATAATAAAAATTGGTGTGTACATGAAAAAGTTATTCGGGGGGAGAGGAAAATAACACTGTTTTTTGAGGTTTTTGATTTTTAAAAAAAAACTCAAAATCTTTTTCAAAAATCTAAGGCCAGTATCATTTGAACTTACGAGTTTCTAATATTTTGCCGAAGGTTTCAAATCAATATCATAAAAACTGTGGAAAATAAATCGGGGGAACAGAATGCTTACAAATTTATTCAGCCTTAAGATTAAAAGCTAGATTAAAGTTAAATAAAATTAAAAAAATTAAATATAAGTGTAAATATAAAATAAATAGCGGAGCTCGGGCATAATGACAGATTTTTCTTAAATGCCTGAATCGATTTCTTGAAGCTTTCAATATACCAATACCAAGTATATATATATATATAAGTGTGATATAGATAATTACAGTCTACAACCTTATTAAGTGCGCTGTTGACCTAAGTGCAGTGAGTGACGAAGGTTCATAATAACGATTTATATTTAATAAATAAATGAAATAATATCTTTTTTTTTAACAAAACATATTATTATTAATTAATGGCCCTTGCAGGAATATGGGTTTTACAATAAAATTATACATTTTAAAATGAGGAACAACTCGAGTTTCGAATTCGAAAAATGCAAACTGAAAGCGTCTGATATTTTACCTTTAAAACATTTCCTGGATTGCGGAAGGATAAATAGGCTGACATTCCAACATTTTTTTGTATTCATAGAACTCGAAAAAATATTGTTTTTACAAAATGCCGATTTCTCGGTTTTTGAGTAACCAACGTCCGAAAAATTCGCAGTTTGTGAAATATTAAGCACACTAATTGTTGATTTTGTTCAAGAAAGAATTTTTTGGGATTCTCCGGTATATAGCAAAAACTAAAAAACGTTCTAATTTGTTATTTCATCACTCAACTCATTAATTTTTGGTGACAAGTTTCAAGTCTTGGGTTGACCACTCAACAGGTCCTAAATAGCGAAATTGGGTGATTTGAAAAACAAATGAAAAAATTAAAAAAAGAAGAAAGAAACGAAAAGTTTGAGAAAAATAGAAAAAACAATTTTTTTATTTATTAAAAAGATGTAAACAATTTTTTAAAGAAGCAGATTCATTCGAAGCGAATCGAACCTGTATACGCCACGCAGTGGGCTGAAAAGTAAAGAAGAAAAAGGAAGAAGAAGACACGTTTCGTGTCAGCAGAAAACCTTCCATTCATCGGTGCAGCTTGGTTTTCTGCCTGCTGCAGACGCTTGAAAATAGATCAAACTGATCTCTTCTCATATAAACTCAGAATAAATTCTGGGTGAGAATTATATGAGGAAAAAAACACTCCTATACGAGCCCAGGAGGAAAAATAAATAAACGTTTACTCTTTTGGACTTTTTACGTGATGAAATAACAAATTAAAACATTTTTTAGCTTTTGCTATATACCGGAGAATCCCAAAAAATTCTTTCTTGAACAAAATTAAGTTTTAACCCGGCCTACCATCATTTGTATTCTACTGGAAAGGTAAAATGCAACACGTATGTAAATTAATACATGGAGATAGAAAAACAATTTATTTTTCAGCATACTCAATTTTATAAGAGCTCAAAGTGTAGGCAAGTTGGACAATGCTAACATCTCCGGTAACCTTAAATAGAGCAGAAAAATTATGCCAAGATCTAAAGTAGTCTAGTCAGTAGGGGTTTTTCCCTACAAAAGGTGGGGTAGTTGTGATTTTATATATGTTACCTAGTTCCGGGTCCCGATGAAAAATTCAAGTTTTTACTCTTGGGTTAGAGGTAAAAAAATTGTTTTTCTTTTCAACATAATTCCACAACAAAAATAACTTTCACAAACTTGAAGAAGACTAAATTCCCTATATTTTTGTATACACCTTTTTTTTGTAAGTCTCATGTGTTACGAGTTACAGCGGCAGAAACGTGAGGATTCTTCCGAAAAAAAGTATACGTATAGTACCCCTTATACAGGGTGTTTCGTCCATGGTGGTCCATAGGACAAGAGGTGATAGTAGTCAAACAATAAATTGTAAGGCAAGGTGTAGCGGCATCTCAACCATTGTGGAGTTACAGGGCGATTAAGAAAATATGAAAGTCTATCACAAAATACCCTGTATCTTAAAAAGTTCAAGATGTACCGCCACTTTGCTCATTGTATGCAGAGCTTCGTGGCCTTTCAAACGATTGCCTGCCCAGACCCATACTCCTCTCCCCTCAGGAGTTATGGTGATCAGACTTACAAAAAAATTGTTTATACAAAAATTGTAGGGAATTTAGTCTTCTTTAAATTTGTAAAAGCCATTTTTGTCGTAGAATCAACCGTTGAGGAATTATTTTGGAAAAAAAATAATTTTATTATCTTTAACCATTGATTTTATATATATAGATATGCCACCACCGCGCACAATATGTTGTTACTTCTTCTCACTGAGTCGCCACTGTAGTACTTTATCATCTGCTCACAAAACAGGCCGCCATCTGTTAGCAAAACTTGGGGAATATGAGGATAATAAGTTGTCTTCGATAATAAATAGCGCCATATCACAGCAAAGAATCTAATCTAATATTGTTTTTTCCGTCTTTCTTTATCTAATGATGTGTAGAAATGTGGAAAAAAATCTGTAATAAAGAAATTTAAAGGCATATCCTGATTAGTATCAAGATGGTTTGAAGGATTTGGCAAATATGTCTGATCGTGATTTAAGTGACAAGAATTTCAGACTTCGCTTTCGCATCAGAAAGTTGCAGAACAGACAAAACTCTTATCTAAGTAGTCTTAGGCACTGCGGGCTTCCAAGAAATTTTTCGGTCGGATTTTCGATAGAATTTCTGCGATCTGCCTTTTCACATCTGGGGCAAGATGTTATAACTTCGAAAGATTCGACGTTCGACAATTTATCGATAGTCGGTATGTTGTAACCAATGCCGTATATATGGGGTGGGTTTGCGGGGTTCAAACCCCCTCCATCGGTGTACACTAAACTTTCGTTAATCTGATAAGCCAAATTCTTAGTCACAATTCTTTATAACGTAGCAGCTCACAACAATTGGTTTTGTCATTTTATATCTTTCCTCCGTGGCACTTTCAGATAAAGAAACTTTAGGATAAACGTGTACTAAATAGAGAAAGAAAATAACCAGTCCAGTATGGTTGTATGTATATACACATAAGTAGATGGTACCCTGGTAGAAATTTCTCATAGTTTGACCTTGTCTCTTGTCCCTCAAGTGGCGGGGATTATGTAAGCCAATACTAGTTTGACTTAAAAGCATCAAGGTGTTTGCAATTCATGAAGAAACATATAGAAAATTAAGTCCCGATGAGCCTTCCGATGAGTGTTCATTAAAACTCATCGAAGAACTAATTGGATATCATAAAAGTGCTCCCTATATAGAGGTACTAAACCAACAATAAATAAATATGTATTTGTGTCATCACCGTGTCAGATGACATTTCTACTAGATAAATTTGTATTGATTTTTGTGATTTATCGGATTTTAAGTAAAATTTTTAAATTGTTGCTTTCAAATTAATTATTTGTTTTGGTCTTCCGCGGACAGACTGTCTCCCACATGCTGAACCAGACGTTATGCCCAAAACGGTACGGTTCAACGTCTCAGAGTTTGGTTTGCAGCCAGAGTTAGAATTCGGAAAAATATATGAAATCAATCTTAAAATCAAATTTTCATTTATGAACTCATCATGATACTCATTGATATGCTCATTAATAAACTTATCGTGACACTCATTATGTACTCATCGAAGTGCTCGTAGAAAGAATGTTGTAAAATGCACAAAAGGGAAGCAAAGTATACATTTCTAAATAAGTGAAAGAGATGCAATATCTCATGCACACTATCTGTGAAAAAGTAAATAAATAATTTTTCCCGGTTTTGATTCAAACGCAAATGAATTTCATCAGGACGTTCATCTCATTACTCATAAGGAGCTCATTGATGACCTCATCATTACTTGTCTACCAGAGTAGCTTATACTTCGATACATCGTAGCTTAATCGTAGTGGTATTTTAAATTGTGTTCACATTTTAAAGGGAATACTAAGTCTAAGTTTAATCTGTTTTCCGTCCTTAAAACACCAACTTTTGTTGTAAATAATTAAAATATGGTAACTAATATTTTCCATAATTTTATTTAAATAGCTTAAACATTTATTTGTTTCATTTTTAAGGCATTTTAGATAATTACCTAGTTATATCTAAAATGCCATTAGAAATAAAATTCGTTTTCTGATTAATTTTTTTAAATTGCTTTTTTGGCCCCGCCAGTAAATCGTCTGCTAAGCATTCATCGAAATGTTAAAATTGAAATGAGTGAATTACTGTCCCTCTTCACGGCAAGAAAGAAAAGACAAAATTTAATTCTGTAATTATTTCTTTTTTTTATATAAAAAGTGGATCTTTATAAATTTTTTTCTCGGAATATAAATAAACAACATGTTTTCGAACATAACTTCTTAAATTTCTTCAGACCCACGGAACCTTAATTGAGAATTATCGCGAACTCAATTATCTTAATACGTATATAGCACTTACAGATGAATAGAATTTTTCGATCGATTCAATTGTAATGTCATCATAAATTATATGCTTAATAAATTAATTATATTAAATTAACATGAAATTCCAATTATTAAGTTCAGATTAATTCTCAGTTATTCTTTTGTTTCTAGAGGGTATTAATTACTGGGCTAAACCCCTCCCATTCGTGATCTATATATACGGTCTTGGTTGTAACACTTTCGACAGGCGATAATTTCGATAGAATATCACTGAGTTTTGCTGAGAGTGATAGTACAAGCGAAGATTAAAAGATGTATGTAAATTTAAGAAATTAGATTTATATGTTCCATTTTTTTTTAATTTATTCAATATAAATGATTTTAGATATTAATTAGGTATATAGATTCTGCACACTTGAAGTTATAAAAATTGTAAGAAAATTTCTTGAATTCAAAAATCAATAAGGCAGTACATTTGTTCAGGCATATCCATAACATAATACCGCTGCCATTTTCTTTTGTCCCGGTAATTAATTATTTCTTCGTCATTTTCGTTATCCTCCACAAATAAAGCCACTGCGGCTTGAAAAATTCATAAATTCCAATATTATTATTATTAGAATTTATCAACAACTAGAAAAAGAATCTATAAATGTCATTCTTGATAGGGGAAAAAAATCGGAAATAGTTTCGAAACAAGAAAAATCGCCTGTCGAACGAAAATCTTATAACATGCCGCTAGATCGAAATCTTCGTTTCGATGATCGACTTCGATGCGAAGTTATAACATATCGACACTGATTGTTGACTGGTACCATTGATTTTATACATATAGATATGCCACCAAATTTGTTAACTCTTCTCGACAGATGACCTTACATGTACCAAATTAGAAAACAGAAGCGAAATTTTTACCGAATAACTGAAATCTTGTTTACAGATGGCGCCATCTATTAGACAAAATTGTAAAATATGAGGATATTAAGTTATCTGCGATAACAAATGTTTTTTCTTCTTCCCTATCTAACAATGGCTGGGAATGTGGAAAAAATGTAATAAAGGAATTCAAAGGAACTTCAGATTTATATATAGAGAAGTACTTCGTAAGAGATTTTTTTGTTGAATTATATATTCCTTCTGTTCTACAAGAAGTTATTATTTAAATTAATGCATGGTGTAATTTATTACATATTTGACACAATATTTCAGTAACTTATATATATTAATCCTATAAAGTTGGTTATAATCATATTTGCTGTTCGATGAACCGTTCTAGAGATATATTCAAAAACCTCTTCAAAACTCAAACTTGCGCAGATGGGTGACTATACGAAGTTACAAACGAGCATTCATCTAGGGCATCATAAGAATTGGCCTTAGACCAATTCTAGCTTTTTTACGTGTTTCTTATAAATTACTGGAAACTTTTCTTCAGAATTCTTATACATTATTGGTTGCCGAGAACGATCTAATAAAGTTGAATTGATTCGGGTGCTCGCAGCGCCTGAGCCTAGATAGAACATTCTTTTGATTTACGGATGGCTCCAAAAAAAATGAGGGAGATGTGGCAGGAGAATATGGTTCAAGACCTCGGGTCGACATATATGTAATTGAGCTACAAATTAGGAAAAATATCAAGAGAATCCACAGGAACAGAAATATCTCTAATATCTTTTGTGACTGCAGAGCTGCATTACTGGCTCTTCAATCAAATAGATTCAACTCCAAACTGATTTGGCACTGCCTGCTGGAGTTAATTAAATTAACGCACTCCAATTAATTTGCACAAATGTGGGTGCCTTTATACTGCAATATCAAAGAGAACGGGGTAGGGGTCCAACTAGAGGAAAGGATCCGAAATGGAATTCCTACAGACAATCCCCTTCAGTTACGCTGCCTGATGAGAGGGGTTGCGTTTACCTGTGCCCTTTCCGTTACAGAGGTGAAAAAGTAATTTTTAAAATGATTTTAGTTCGATTTTTTTTTCATCTATTTTCATAAGCATCAAACAATATAAATTTACTATTTGCAGACAGTTTCCTCATTGCAGGCACCGTTCTAGACGTTTTTTGTCTGTTGAAAACCAACGTCTTGTCGGCCGTACTCATACACACTTATTCCCTATCATACTCCAATCGATTTGGCTATTGGCAATCAACCGAATTTCTGCCTGACAAATTAATTTCATGTTGTTCCTTCGATAACTAAACCTGCTCGTGTAAAAATTACAGCCATAACAAAAATTTTTTTTTTTTATTTTTTTTTATCGAAGAAAAATCATCTGGCACATACTAGCAGCAAAATAACTGTGTCTGGGAATAATGAAATTATATTATTCAATGTTTATATTTCTATAAAAACTAATAAAAAAGAAAAAAATCGAACTAAAATTATTTTGAAAACTGTGGAACGGAATGGACACAGGTAAACGCAACCCCTGAGATGGTGACGCCGCTAGCTCTCGTACTATATGTAAGAATTTTTAATGATCTGCAACTGGCTGCTGGTGTTGACGCTTTGGCTGAAAGGAAGCATTGCAAAATTGACGCGATTTTGAAATTAGAATTAACCATTCCTCATTCGAAAATTATTTATTTATTTACCTAAGGTACCTATAATAAGTTACTGAAATAATGTGTCAAATATGTATTAAATTACACATGCATTAATTTAAATAATAATTTCTTGTAGAACAGAAGGAATTAGATTAGATTTGTAAAGTGGCGTATAGGCGTTAGCCTCGCAATCACTGCGACCTGAAAGATCTGAGTCCCCGTTGAATTTGCTCCATTTATAGGTTTAGACTGTTAATAAAGTTTAGAACCATTCTGGGCTTGAGGTTCCATACGTAACTTGGTGGAGGAAAAGCATGTTCAAGGTGGAGTAATCTCTGCCTAGCCAATGCTTCGCAGTTGCAGAGCAATTGCTCCGAGGTTTCGTGAGCATCCTGACAGAAGCGGCAGGATGAAGTCTCAGCCAAATCCAGCTTGTTTAGGTGATACCTCAAGGGGCAATGGCCTGAGAAGCGCTCAGTGATCATTTTGAGCTCTGTTCTTCTAAGGAGTAGGAGTTCTTTAGTTTTTCCGCCAGAGGTGTCGATAAACTTTTTTGCCTGACGAAGTCCTTGTAGCCTTTCCCAATACAGGGATTTTTGTTTATTCTCCCAGTTATTTAAGGTAACTCTGAGGTAACACTTTGAAGTGCCACAAAATGGCTCTGGTCCGACAAACTTAGTTTCCGCTCCTCTTTTGGCTAGGCCATCCGCAATTTCATTGCCCTTGTGGCCCTCATGTCCAGGTACCGTCATGAGGATAACTTTGTTTCTCCTTGATATATTTTTGGGGGTTTTTAGACATTCCCAGACTATCCCTGACTTGACAGTGTAGGACTTTAAGGCCTTGAGGGCAGCTTGACTGTCCGAGAGGATATTAATGGTTGAGCCATTTATGGCTCTTTTAATGTAGGTATTTGCGCATTCTTCTATGGCCAATACCTCGGCTTGGAATACGGTAGGGGTAGAGCCTAGAGCCTTTGATATATGGTATTTGTGGCCGTATACACCCAATCCGACCCCACTGTTTGTTTTTGAGCCGTCTGCATACCACACCATCGATCCTTGTTGGAAGAACGGTTTAGTGAAGTGCCATTGTTGTCGGTCTCCAAGAACCACTTGGAATGTTCTTACAAAATCCACTCTGGGTGTGATTATATCAGATATCAGATATCTGTTTTAAGATACTTAAATGAGCAACCAGGTCGCCTGGCTTTAACTGTTTCTCCGTTTGTACTCTTATAGCACTGGAGATCGCTTCCTTTTTCACCTGCAAATGCAGGGGTGCAAGGTTTAATAAGGCTTCCATGGCTGCTGTAGGACAGGTTCACATGGCACCACTTATTCCTAGACAGGCAAGCCGCTGGGTTTTTTGAAGCAAAGCCTCAGCCGTCTTTTGATTAGTTTTTGGCCACCATGCGATGGCCGCATAGGTGACCATGGGTCTAACAACCGTGGTGTACATCATTTTTGACTTCAAACCCCATGTTCTCCCAATGAATCGCTCTATCCGTTACTCTGGACAGATGCGAATTCCAGGTAAGTTTCTTATCTAGGGTTATCCCCAGATATTTGACTTCGTCTGAAAATATCAATTCCGTATTATCAAGAAGAGGAGCCGTTAGTGAAAGCTTCGATCTTCTTGTGAACGGAACGATTACCGTTTTTTTGGGGTTTATGCTAAGGCCTTTGTTTAAACACCAAGTGCGGACTTTGGATAGGGCTATTTGCATCAGGTCGGATATGACTTGATCATACTTGCCCCGTATTGTAACTACTAGGTCATCCGCGTAGCCTTGAACATTAAAACCCGAACTGGTCAACTTCTCTAGCAGATCATCAATCACGATCGACCATAAGAGAGGAGATAGAACTCCTCCTTGTGGGCAGCCTTTTGCTGCGGTGATCATGACTGAGCAGTTCCCTAGAGATGTGGTTATCCTCCTGCTTCTAAGCATGGAGTCTATCGAGTTTACCGTGGAGGGCTCAAAGCCTTTATCCTCGGCAACTGATTTAATTGCATCGAAGGAGGTATTATCGAAGGCTCCTTCTATATTCGCAAATGCACATAAAGCCACCTCTTTTGCTTCGAGCGCTTTTTCGAGGTCTTTGACTAGTGTGTGAATGGCAGTCTCAGTAGACTTGCCAGCTTGATAAGCGAACTGTTTAGAATGAAGTGGTGATTTAATCAGAATTTCACTTCGAATGTGTAGGTCTAGGATTTTTTCCATGGACTTAAGCAAGAATGAAGAGAGGCTGATGGGTGGGAACTGTTTAGCTAGAGAACTAGCTCTTTTTCCTGCTTTAGGTATAAATACCACTCCGACGTCTCTCCAACATTGGGGAACGTATCCTAGGGCGTAACTGGCTCGAAAAATTTTTTGTAGTGGAAAGAGTATTTCTTCAACAACTTGTTGTAGTAAGGCGGGAAAAATGCCGTCTTCTCCAGCAGATTTAAAGGGCTTAAATGTGCCAATGGCCCATCTAACCTTGTTAGGAGTGAAGATTCTTCCCGCAAGGCTTTTACTCCTGTTAGAGACTCCGTGCTTGAACACCTCAATTGGGTCTGGAGCTATTATTCCTTGATCGGGAGTGAGAGAGTCGGGAAAATGAGTTTCTAGTAAGAGCCTGACTGTTTCCTCGCAACTCTCGGTGTAGTTCCCATCTTCCTTTTGAAGTGTGCCTATACCATTCGTGTGATCCTTCGAAAGTACCTTATGGAGCCTGATAGCTGCGGGAAATTGATCTATGCCATCGCAGAAGGTCCGCCAGGTTCTTCTTTTGGATCTCCTTAGTTCCAGAAGGTATACATAATTCAACAAAAAAATCTCTTACGAAGTACTTCTTTATATATAAATCTGGAGTTCCTTCGAATTCCTTTATTACATTTTTTCCACATTCCTAGCCATTGTTAGATAGGGAAGAAGAAAAAACATTTATTATCGCAGATAACTTAATATCCTCATATTTTACATTTTTTTCTAATAGATGGCGCCATCTGTAAACACGATTTCAGTCATTCGGTAAAAATTTCGCCTCTGTTTTCTTATTTGGTACAAGTAAGGCCATCTGTCGAGAAGATGTAACAGATTTGGTGGCATATCTATATGTATAAAATTAATGCTTTATTTATAGAGACATAGCCCGATGACAGACAGATAATAATAGGAATGAAAAACGTAGGAAAAAATCACGTTTCTTGTATTGGGGCCCCCTTTAATTTTATTTAATTTTTATTTTTTGTTGTTATATCGCAAATAGAAATACACACTCTGTGAAAATTTCAACTGTCTACCTATGAGTTACAACCTGGTGACGACGGACAGCGAAGTCTTAGTAATAGCCTTTGAGTACGGAAACCTAAAAAGGTGATTCAAACATTTAATGAATGTTAATAAGAATTTTGGAAAGGCCAATAAGTGGAAAATATTTATAAAAACTAATGAATTACCGAGATTTAAAATTATACCCAGTAAACGCAATTATATGCTAAAAATAATTGAAAAATAAATTGTATAATTAAAAGTGACATTTGGGAAAATTTCTCTATAATAAAAAAAAGCAAAGGTTTCAAGTAGAGGTAGTAATCTATGCTTCATGCACAGAACACGGAAAACCAATGCATATATCAATTAACTTTGCTCTGTTGTCGCAAATAACTTGCAAACATATGGTATTGTCGCCCTTTCTGTCAATGTAATCATTCTTGCCTCTTTTAGGGGGATTAATAACAATATGAGTCCCATCGACCGCTCCTGGATAAAGTATATAAGTATATCATTCTGTTTCCCAGAACTTTTAAGTAAGGCGGTTAATATTTTACAGAGTGATAGTTGAATTTTAGATACAAAGGTCTCTGCAATTTTCTTAAAATCGATATAAAATTTCTTAACTAGACCCCCGTTATCACTCTGTGAAAAATTAATAGACCTCATTAAAATCCCCTGTTATATTATACATACTAAACGGAATTGCCTATCCGATCACTCTAGAATATTCACTTTTTTCTTTAATATAGCTGGAAATTACTTGTTTTCTGGCTTCAACAGGCCATTTAAAGACCTCATCTGTAAGATCGCTTAATAAGGTTATTACTCTCTCTAATATGTGCTGAGCCACCCAGATTGATACATCAAAATGGTCGGCAATATTTCTGTAGGAACACGCTTCATGACCCGCGAACCATAAAAAACAGCCATATATTTAAATGGACTAATTCTCTTATCCTCGTACAATTTGCTGAATTCCGAGCATACTTCAAACCTTCGACTAAGTGCATCAAATAATTCTTTGTTTAATCTAAAATGCATAGGTATACGAAATTCATCTGCGGTGTAGGTAGGAATTACTTCTTCAAAATAATTTCTTATACAGTTCAGTTTTCGGGGTTCTTTATAAAATTTTAAAATTATTTCCTCTTCAGAAAATCCACTTATTTCACTTGTCTCATCGCTAATACTGTTACTGGAGTCTTCAAAAATAGGCACTAACAAACTTTTAAGAATTTCTTTGTTCATTTTTATTTATTTGTAAAAGACAGAAAGGCACTTCACATAAAAAAAAGTTAATATTGATTTTTGACAGCTGACTAATTTACGTCGATTTACCCCCGACTTTACTCAAAAGTTGTCTGTTAACTTTTTCATTTTCATCTACTATTATCCCCTCTACCCAAAGAAAGTTTTTACTTGATTTTTAGTCAGGCAGACTTTTTTACAGAAAAGTAAATATACAGACCTATTGTGAACAGCTTCGCTCTGGACTCAAAGCTCACTCTGCTCCACTCTGCTCCACTCTGCATGGTGAGTTATGGTGAGTGCTGTTCTGCATGTTTTGTTAACATCTTATAGTTTGGCATGTGCAAATTCATTCCGCACAAATATATTAAGTCAAATAACGCATTTTCTGTTAACAGTGATTTTTATACAGCCATAAACAACAAGGAAGCGACATTTCAGGCTTACAACCTGTGCCCTTCAGCGGAATCGAGACAGATTTATAGAGAGGCACGCAACACCTGCAAATCCATTATCCAGCGGGCAAAGTTCCAATTCGACCAAAGCATTAGATAGAAGGTATTTACTAGTTAGTAAAAGTTTCTGGCCACTTTTCAAAACAGTCAAAAGCAACCTCACCAGTTCTTCAGTACCGACCCCAATTTACCATGGGGATGTGTACACAGAATCATTGGACAAAGCCAATTTGATTGCAAATTCATATTTACCACCTCTTCACAGGCACCTCTTTCTCCACCAATATGAAATCACGGCCAAAGCCCGTTACATTTTCTCACAAGGGAGGTCTTCACAGTCCTCGGGAATCTCAATGTGTCTTCATGGTATTTCGCCCCTACTACACAATTGCTGCGGCTGTGCGCAAACTATTTCACCTGTCCTATTCTAAAGGTCTCTTTATTTCGGCACGGAAACTTGTTCAAGTTCAGCCAATACTCAAAAAAGGAGAGGCAAGCGATCCCCCAATTGCCCTTACTTTGATTCTAATCAAGGCTTTCGAAATACTTGTTAAAATTAATGAAATATCTAGTTGGAATCGTGGAATTCGGTCTAGAGCCCTTTTCTCTTAAAATGGATTGACCACTGACATATATACAATAGACTGCTGACGCTACTGAAATTGCTTACATTATTTGACATTATTATGGGATCACTTCTCTATAGTTGTCTCTTTTTGGTTTAACTACTTTTTTTCGCTGAACTATAAATAATAAGTTCTATACAAAATCCACCATAGTCCAGTTTCAGTTCAGTGGTCTTCCAAATGAATATATAGAATAGATATAGATGGCAATACAGTTTTTGTAATCCTTTCTCTGTCCCCCATACCTACTTTTAGGGACAGGCAGACACAAATTGCGTAAATTTATTTCTTTAAAACTCAAGTTTAAAAAAATATTTGATGTTGTAGAAGATAAGCTTCTAAGAATAGAAATAATTTCGAATGCATCTGTAATTTGCTGAACTTTTAATATGAATAATAAAGCAAAAGTAAAAATTGAAATTAAGATAATTGTCACACCCTGCCAACAAAAGTTGACCCATATGAAATAGAAAATCAGGCAATCCATGTTATATATGTCAGTGGGACTGGTAGCTTTTTCTTTCGTCATTCAATTCAAGTTATATTGAATCGTAACGAGTTACACCTGATCGCTTTACCTAGTATACCTTAGGGATTTCTTTTAGGGTATCGAAAAGGAATCATTAGAAAATATCGATATAGTTATCGAATAGCAATAAGCCTACTGTCCCTCTACTCAAAACGCAGAGAATAAAGTTTACTCCGAATAAGTTTACACACTTACGAGTGTATTAATTTAAAATACTATAAATTAAAATGGCACAGCGATGGTGAAGAGCCGTCCAACAAACAACTTAAATCCAACTCCAAACCATTCAAACCTGCGAGCTAAGCGTAATTGATTGAATTGTGTCCCCATTCAGGCAGAACGAGCTTGTTGAACAGACAGAGAGAGAGAGAGAGAGAGAGAGAGGGAGCAGTTTTCCATGGAAATTACAGGAAATCATTTGCATAATAATTTTCCCAGCAAGGGAAAGAAATTACTCTAGTCTGTACGGTTTGATTGCTATTTGTATGCCCCCATTTTTGTCGGTTATTTTGCTTTAGATTAATAAATAGACATCGACTTCAGTATGGAAAATTTAAATGGAAAAACAGCAAAAGACAAAAACGAAAGTAAAAATAAAATGGAAAAATGTTCATTTTTTCTTGTAATCTTGTAAAAGTTCGTAATAATTTTCGGTGGAAAATGGAGAAAAATCCGGCAATGTTGGTTGTATAATTTGTGGAAAATCGCTTTAAGCGATTGTTGTCTTCTATGAGTTTTTGAGGAGTTGTCCAAATCTTTTAATTGTATTCAAAATGTTATCACAATTCTATTGATCTTTGCTGTAGGCTTACAGCTAAGAAGGTTACTTTAATTTTCTTGACTTTTTGAATGCAGAAGGGGGCATAGTTCCAAGAACAGAGTGTTACTGCAGTGAGCAACAAACATTGGAGTCTTCCTATTCCTTTGAAAAAGGCCAACAGGCGTTGGTTTACTAACTAACTATCATATAGGATCCAAGAATTATGATAAAGGTGGAACAAGATCAGATTAGGTGTAGTAAGTTAGAATGAGTTGATTTTACGGTCACTCGCATATCGAAACTTTTGAATGGTCAGCTGTAATCCCAACTTATTTAGTTCGAGGTGCGGTAAGAAACAGCTAAGCACAAACTTTACTAGGTCCCTAAATTTCTTGTCTATTATTCCTTTAAATACGCATTTCTTTTCATTATATTAAAGTCCATGACTATACAGCACAGTTTCTTGTGGTATTAATCAGTTTCGTATTTAGCAGAGCTTCTGTCTTCCCATCATAGATCTAGAGCCGTTTTTCCTAAAGGTCTTGCTTTCGACTCTTCTGCTAAACTTACAACTGTCACGTTACCTGGCAACGCGAAATAATAAAAGGAACAAGTTCACCATGATTTCGAAAATATTTTGGGAATTGTAGTAGGCCTCGACGATTATGGATTGATTGTTTTTTCGTCCGTGACACCGTCCACCGTAGATGTTTAATTTTTTTCAGTGCCGATATTAAACGTATTAAACGCTGTCGTGTTGTTATTAAATAAATTTAAGCATTTTTCAACCATTTTCGTTTTCCTTAAATTAATTTCCACATCACATCCATTCGATCTTGACAATTCAGAAGTGGGATCTGAACGTGAAAAGAAGAGGGAGCGAAGAAATTTGCTTAATTAGTTTTGTTCTAACAAAACTAGAAGTGAGCGTAGTTCATAAAACCCGAAACATAAGTGGTAAATTACAAGTATGGCTCAAGTACGAATCGACAAGCTGTTAGTACGTGAAATGAAAGAAAAGTTGACGGATCTAGATGCTCCAACAACGGAGACAAAGGGAGAGCTAGTTCTTCGTTTAATGGAAAAATTGGGCAGTGATACCGTCACAGTTGAAGAAGGAGATGAAGCGGATAGTTTAGCCAATTTGAACCAGTTGAAAACGGATATGACGAAATTGACCATTCACTAGCGCAACAGATATCTATAATGCAGAATTCGACTACCAGGATACCAACGCAAGTGAGCTCTCCTTTGTTAGAGGAGAATTACATAACCACAAGCGGATCTTCAATACCTACCACCTTAAACCGAGAGGAGGCTACAAGGCCGAAGAATCCTACCTCATCAAGCACCAACACTGGTATTGCAACGATGCCACTATCAAATTTTGTTACGGAAGATCTCTCAAACTCGACTTCTGAAGAAATCACTGAGCCACAAAATCACATTACAAACCTGTTACCTGTTCACAGCTCGTTTTCGTCAGCATCATTTCATAATATTCGTGATATTGTTGAAATTTTGCCGGAATTCATTCCATTGACGAATTTTCGATAAATTCGAAACAATTTATTGCCCGCATAGCTCAACTATTCGATGCATACGCTTGTGACCAGAGGGCTCTTATATTTGCAGTCCAGCCTAAGCTAAAGGGGCCTGTAAAGTATACCAACAGTATTTACCCAATGGGACACATTTGTAGAGGAGTTCATGCAGAATTTTCCAATGCCCGGAACCGAAGCAGAATTTCACATAGCAATGATGAATACTTCCCGACAGCCAAATGAACCAGTGGAACGGTTTGTGTACAGAATGCAAGTTAAGGGTGGAAGAGGTAGTTTGTCAGAATCATCCACTATTAAGTATATACGCAGAGGGTTAAAGCATGCGGAGTTGCAATGCAATATAGCAATTACTGAGTTTCGAGCAACGAACGAAATGCTCATCGTCATTCGACGATATTTCGAGAATGCTGGAAGAAGAGAAGACCTCCGAGAATTACGCGTATCTAATACACCCAATCAGACATGGAAATCTAGAGGTAATTTTACAACCCAAGTCACAGAAAGACTGGCTAGTAGACCACCGGAAGGTGCAGAGATGGCTCGAAAATGTTACAACTGTTTTGAGCAAGGACATTTATCAATCCATTGTCCAAGACTCCAACGGCGAATGCGATGCGAGAAATGCTTCAAGTCTGGCCACGACGAACAACAATGCCCATACAGAAAGTTACCGAATGTAATAACTGACAAGAATATATGGCATATTGAAGTAAATTACGAAACGAAGGGAAAAGTCACGAAGTCAATAAAAATTAACGGAAGTGAAACGAATGTACTTATTGATAGTGGCACCGATTGTTCTCTGATCCAATAGTAAAATGCGTCGTCATTGGAAATAGCGCTACAGCCGTCCGATAATTACTTGAAGGGATTTAAGCAACTATTTTGACATCAACAACGAACTGCCTTCCACTATTTCTATTGATGAAGAAGAAGTGAAAGCCGAGCTAATCATTGTCGATAACAACGTGATACCGGAACCAGTCTTAATTGGAATTGACATACTAGCAAATAGTGAATCACGCATAATCATTGAGGCAAGTCAATACCGTTTGGAAAACATAAATCCCAAGAAAATTAATGTTTGTGAAGAGGAAAAGGCAGCGTCGGATGTAATTCTTCAAGAAGAATATACGGAGTGGTCGACAGGAAATTTATCGAAATTAGACAAATGTAATATTAGTCAAATGACTATCAAATTGAATTCAGATAAACCCGTTAACCGAGCTCCGTATAGAATACCATTCACTAAAAGACAAGGAGGTAGAAAAAGCGTAAGTGAATTGGAAGTGGAACAAGCTAACATAATCCGGAAGAGCCGATCACGAAGCCGACACGTGGCAAAATCTCCAAACAAACATGTGGGTGGAAAAATCGAAGCAGTAATGTATTTTGATAAAGTGACACCTATACCGTTTCGCTTACTGCAC
Organism: Dioctria linearis; assembly: GCA_963930735.1. Classification (NCBI taxonomy): domain Eukaryota; kingdom Metazoa; phylum Arthropoda; class Insecta; order Diptera; family Asilidae; genus Dioctria; species Dioctria linearis. Next base: position 233,194,340 of record OZ005742.1, on the reverse strand, counting down.
CTTGATCACCTTGGATCATTTCCACGAAGCCGACATGGATACACACATATACTAGCAATCTTCGATGCGTTCACTAAGTATCTTGTAGTAAAACCGGTTCGCAGTACGAAAACTCAACCCGTTCTCGGCGCTATCAGTGACCCTACGATGTAATTTGGACTCAAGGAATAACCGATCGGGGTACTGCATTTACGTCAAGGTCGTTTTGCGACAATAACGGAATACAACATGTGAAAACTGCCGTTCGAACACCTCGTGCTAATGGACAAGTAGCGAGCCAATCAACTTATCTGAAATTTCTTACGAATTACAGTGGAACACAAGTCCAGGTGGGACGAGTGCTTACGAGAGAATGGTCAATCAACACTGAACAAGACGCAACTACCGGATTGACCCCAAACGAGCTTATCTTCGACTTCAACCTCCGTGATGTTACTAGAAATCGAATGCTACAAGTTGTGCAGAACGAACCATTAGAGAACTCAACAACTCTGCTCATGAGTGATACACGAGAGCAAGCTGCTCGGAAAATCGCCGTAAATCTAAAAAACGCTTCGATGCACATCACAAAATACCGACAGTTTATAAAGAAGGGCTGTCGTGTTGTAATTAAATAAATTCAATAATTTTTAACCATTTTCGTTTTCCTTAAATTACTTTTCACCTCATATCCATTCAATCTTCACACACCTATAGAAGAGAGATTTCTAGTAAGTTCCTCTACCGCCTCATTTTCTGGTGCGCTATTGTCGCTAGCTAGGTCCCCAAGGAGGCTTCAAATATTTTTGTGGGATCGCTTGACTAGGAAAAATCCTATGTGCGAAATCAGTGCCTTGATTGCAACTTGGGCTATTGATGACGTTGTATAATTATTATGGGCCCTCTCCAGCAGCCTTGCTGCGCCGTCTGAGAAAATACGCGATTTATCCCACTCCTCTCCACTGGGGATGTTCGCTTTTAAAATTTAACCTTATGCCGTGTAATTGTGTAATTCATAGCGATCATTGGAACAAAAGAATGCAGAGCAATATTTTCGGTAGCCAACAGAAGAATTACGGAAATAATGTTAATTGATAAGCAGTAGCTCAAAATTTTCCTAATCAGTTCATTTTGGTTATTTTGGCAAATACCGTCATTCAATTTCCGGGAGGAGAAAACTCTGTGATCAAAGAAAGCTTTTCTAAGCCCTGTTCAAACGTCTGTACTCTCTATTTGACTCAAAGCAGCTCTACCATGATGTATGTTTTGTATTTTTAAGAAAGCTATAGTCTAGTATTACTATAAATCATGCTCGGTTTAGTTTTCTTGAATAGTTTTCGCACAGTTATCTAAAGGTTACCAAAGCCTTTATTGTTTCGGAGTGTAAGACTTGCTCGGAAGCTAACATAGTGGGCAAACCTACTATAAACGCTATAATGGGATTTGTATATGTCATTGAAAGCAGTATTTTTCGATACCATGGAAGCAATTCATCTCTGAATTAATTTCTCTCTTTTTACTGGATTAAATTAGCCCCGCAAAATTTATATCATGGCGGAAGCTTTGGTATGCAGGCTTTGAGAAGAGCAGATCTGGTAAAATTAGGCATTAAAACAATTGTTGTTGATCGGTGTCATTGTCCTAGAACCAAGTGTGAGGGTCTCAACAGATTTTAAAGGGTATTTGCTCATCAGATCATCTCACTTTCATTCCTGTAAAAGCTACGCGAAAAGCCGAAGAGTAATCTCAGCTAGTTTTGATAATAATAAAACACGTAAAAAAAAAAAAAAGATAGTGGTCTAACAAAACCCTCCTTCTGGGTAGAACAGACATTCGAATTATCAAGATCACTCACTTTAAAAAATGAGCTCGAAACGCGTTGTAAGTGGGAATCATACCAGCCGCAGCACTGCTCCCTCTGCTCTCCTGACTCCTTGACTTGGTATTTTGCAACAAACCCAGCGGTACTATTGTCAAGCGATAGTTATCGCTCCCTTATTGTCTGAATCGCAGTCAGCATTCAGAGCTTAATTGCTTTAGTTTTTGAGTCTTCCATTTTAGTTTCCTACTTTAGGATCTGACTTTTATTTTGTCTTCAAGAAACCTGACTAGTATGAGCAATACTCGTAATTGGAGCTCTGCAGTAAATAAACGTAGGTGTATTAATGAAGCCGATATGCTTGTATAAATTCTGATGTTATTCCTAATACCTCAGGTGTCCCTCAGAGCAATCATCTTGGACCGATGTTCTTTTAATTCTCTGCTCTCTTTTCTCTCTTCTAACGTAGCCTTCTTGTACAGCTAATTTTTTCTATCAATAAGTGCACTACCGTTTTGAACGAATTCTCTAATAGTTTTTCTTTTTCAAGACTTTCAAGGCAGAACCAAGTATTTACGTGTTTAGTTTAATACTGAATTTTCACTAGAATCAAATATTGACACTATAATTAATAAGGCTAACTCTGTTTTGGGCTTTGTGAAAATACATACTAGTTCAAAGAATTTAGCAATCCATACATTAAGTACTAAAATATTTTATTGTACATTTGCCAGACACATTTTTGCTTACTATGTTTGGTCTATATATTGTCAAAACCCCAGGATAAACAAAACCCTTTCCAATGTAGAGTATTGCTTAGTATGGAAAAATAAGAACTGATTAAAACGTTCACGCAGGTTTGCAACAACGGTGGGTCGCATTCGACTGTCTCATCGGGCGGCTGCATCACCAATATGTCGGACTTGAATATTCTATCATTGAAAATCTAAATAATGGAAATTTAATGTATATTAATTAAAAAAAGGAATTTTTTTTTTCAACTCAATATTATACACATAACTCCAGGAATTTCGTGATTTTACGATAAAACGTCATTTTCAAAAAATCATATCTCGAGAACGGAGCAACCGATTTTTCTGATTCAAATGCCAAAGGAAGCCTAAAGCCTAGTATCGAGTTGGAGTGAAATGTAACATTTCCACACAAATTTTAGCGCTGGTAAAATCACAAGAAGTACAGAGTTCACTAGTAAAAAGTGAATATTTCTCTATTTTAAGATAGATGGCGCCTTGTATTTTTCACTTATTTCACTGAACATTTTAATACGCGGAGCATTAAAATGCTACTAAAATTATTACATTTTCTGTTTCTATGACAATTTGCAGATTATTTTTTTTTAATTTATTGAAGGATTTAATTTTAATTAAAAATTGTGCAAACGTTTATCTAAACTTTATAAACAATTTGAAGTTTTTCAGCGATAACATTTTTAAACTACTGTCACTTTGTTTTCTCAAAATTAATCCACGTCAAACTTTTACCAGCGGTTTTAATGTGAAAAATTTTGGAGACGGCGTTAAATTTGGTGAATCGTATCTACATTTTGTCCCCAAATCACATATGTAATTAATTTTTGAATCCGATAATTACTTTTGGAAATAAGTCGAAAGGAATGGAAAATCCTTGTGGAAAATGGCCGTTTTTTGAGTGAAAAAATGGCTTTATTTTAATCTTGTGTTTGCGAAGAGCCGTTACGTCGACGAAATTTGCCAACCAAACAAAAAACGTTCACAACAGACCACTAATGCATTCACAAGAAAGGACGGGCAAAATATATGCAAAAGGAAGGAAGGGGTGTATATGACCCAAGTCCCAAAAAATCCTCTTTTAACGGTAAAAACGTCGGTATAAAGTTTACAGGATCAAAACAAGAACCCTTCCATTCGATCACACTCTCTTCCGTCTTTAATGCGTTACCCCACGCGCCCCATTTTGGAGAACCCTTCCGGGGGCACCCACACCCTACCAACTAGCACACAAACCCTAAGCCAAATTTTTCTTCATCTATCTTTTGCTCCCAAATACCACAAATACACCGTATACCGTGAAATCACAAAGAACTTTTATTAGCAATATTTATTCTCGTTCAGTCAGTGCTGCTATATTTTTCGGCATTTGTATCAGAAAAATTGGTTGTTCCGTTCTCGAGATATGATTTTTTGAAAATGGCGTTTCATTGTAAAATCCCGCAATTTCTAACCTCTCTAGAGGGGGTTGGGGCATGGTCGGGGAAACAAAAAATACGTGAGAGCGATTTTGGTATCGTATACAAACTGTAAAAGTTCCATCCAAAGCGGGCGTTATCAGCTCAAATTCAACACATACAAAAGCTCGACGACATACGGACGAGTATATTCCGGAGTAGCTGAGCTGGTAGCCCATAGTAAAATGTCTCGGAGTGCAAAGGGTTAATATCTATGACATTCCACTTTTTAGGAGCGGAAAGAAAAAAGTGTATGGCCAATATTGACTGAACACCGTAATATTTCGCCTCTACTAATATCGTTTACTGTGGCGGGTGGGCAGCCGAAAAATCATCAAGTATTTTTCAATGAATTTCCTGAGGAGTGTCAGCATCTCGCCGTGATTGACGTAAAACTTACCCCCGATGAAATATTATAACCTTAGACAAATCGTTTATTACGACGACAAGGGGGCACAATTTTTACCATGGGTGTCACAAATGTTTTCAGGAAGGGAAAATATTACAAAATAAGATAGTATTTTCTCACAATTCCGAGTCTCTACGTACTTAACAAAATTTTACGCAACGGGAACTGTTGGAATTCATCATTGGAAGTGAACAAAATATATTGGAATAATCTGGATTTGATCTGATCAATTAATTTCCGTCGACTGTAAAAAAAAAATATATGAAATTAAATTTGCTTACAAAATGAGAACAAAACATATTCATGTGTTTAGAATTATTGAAAATTGCCGAATATGTACCACGAGTTTTTAATAGAAAGTGAATTACTTGGATTCATATTATGGTCCAGTCTTCTTAAAACCTTCTTAGAAAATGATATATCTTATCTCTTCATTTCTAAAGCCTAGTACTAAAGTTCGCGCTAAGCAATATTTTATATGAAAATTTAGCGCGCTAAGAGTTATTGGCGAAAATATATCCCGAATTTTAGCGGGAGCAGTACTAAGGTCAACGCGCTAATTTCGGCTAAAAATATTTATTGTCATTTGATAAATTGATTGACCGGATTTTTGTAGTTAACGTAGTTTTGTACGTCGTTGCTGTAAGTACGGATGAATTGGATTTCTTCTCGTGGCCGTATTTTTAATATCATTGTTAATTGTTTTTTTATTGTATACATTATAGGTATTCTTTTTATATATTTAATATTTCCAAATAATTTTAACTACCTGTTTTTAGAAATATTGTGACCGCGCGTTGTATTTCCGAAAAAGAACATTGTAAAATGCTTCTTCTTCTTTTTTTTTTACTATATATTTTCTCTGAGTCTCGGCCGTCATATTTTAGCTGCTAAAAGACGGCCCGATACTGGAAACCCGCTAAAATTTTGTTTAGCGCGGACCAGTACTAGGCTTAAGTGAGTTATGGGTGAACCTTTAAAAAAATAATGTTAATGATAAAGTTATTATTTTCAGTTTAGACCAGATATACATACGTTGGAATTAATTCACAATCTTGTCACTCGGTGGATAATACTTGGTACCAAAAATTCGTTCATGAATATCTCGTCTAATTAATCAACTGTATTTACTTACTACGCGCAATTTAGAAGTAATTGTTTAGTAGTTTGTTGTATTGGAATTGTGCTACGCAAAATTTCACACAGAAGCATAAGTGGGCAATTAAGAAAATCGAAAATTTAGTTAGCATTAAAATACAACTGAAATAATTTGGAAAAATAATTTTTTTACAAGTATGAAAACGCCGTGTACAAAATTTGAGCTCTCTACATAAACGCGTTAAGTGTTCTCGAGTTGCCGTGAGGGTGGACAAATAGACAAAATAACTTTAAATATTATACAGGGTGCGGCAAAAAGTTCTGACGGTTTTCTCCTGTTGAGCGAGTAGGAAGGGGGTGGTGGGGATAGGCGCATTCCTGAGCCCACATGTGGATATTTTTAGTAGACATGGAACAGTACTCCGGTGAACAACGTGCGTTTATGACGAGGCGTTTTTTAAAAGTAACGATTCCTGCGTTGCTGCTCAGCGGCAGTTCTGTTCGCGTTTTAGTGTGGGTGCAAGAGGAAGATTCCCAACTCGTAACACATTTCTGCTATGAGTGAGTAACTTCAGAGCTACCGGTTCAATGTTAAAGCGGAAGTCGACAGGTCGACCTGGACGCCGTAAAAACGCTGCTGCTCTGTACATGTCTGACCGCTCGAAAAGACGAATATTGCATTTCTATCTGCATTTCGACCCATACAAAATGGCTATTGTCCAGCAGTTAAAGCCTAACGACTATGTAAATCGGAAAGCATTTGCAGAGCAAATGATTGACTTGATGACAAAATTTTCATGAAGAGCAACAAGACACATCTCTATTTTGACGGTTGTGTAGACAAATACAACTTTCGATAGTGGTCGGCCACAAATCCTGAAGAACTGCAAGAAATCGACAACCTGTCTCCTGCAATGTTAGAGAAGGTGTAGGACAGCTTCAGTGCAAGACTGAGAGAATGCTCTTAAACGGATGAAATTGGTTGTTCCGATATTATTTTCATTAATTTACATGAACAACCTTCTCTAATAAGCAATAAAACGATTTGTATCAGTTTTTATTTTCGTGTTGTTTTTATTTTAAAATCGTCAGATCTTTGTGCTGCACCCTGTATTATTTGAAACCTGTCCAACCCATTTGGCTCCACTAGCATCATTTTTGTGCGTTATAAACGGAATGACAAACTTAGAATACCCTATGGTTTCATCTACGTTATAAAAACACTGCGCGCGCAGTTCACAAAAATAAATCTAAATGCTAATTATTTTTTTCTAAACTTATTTTGTAAGTATGTTAAGTTATTCCAAATCAACTAATCCAGAAACACACAAGAACGTCGGTATAGAAACTCCATTCATTTTCAACATGAGAGCGACGTGCCTTTTCCACGAATATTCAACATGAATTCCACGTGATATTTTTTACTGGGTTGTAATCGAAAGTAAGTAAGTAAGAATGTTTTAAACTATAAGCGGCTAAATAAATGTTTGACATAAATACAAAATCAATCAATTGGAAAATTTATTTTTTAATTTCAAAGAGATTTATAATTAAAAAATTTCAACAACGAAATTGTAGTTTTAGTAATACATATATAAAATTGTTAGAAATATTTTTACATCTAAATCTAATAAAGTAAATTAAGAATAAAATTTAAAATTAAATTAAAATTAATTCTCAAAAAATTTCTAATAACTTGTTTATTTTTAAAATGTCAAAAACAACTGGAAGGATTTTATTTATAGAAATCTTTGATTATGTAACAAAAAAAATATGCTCTGAGGAAGAAAACTTAAGCATTTTTCTTCATGTAGTAGAATCGCATCGATGTGTTCGTTTTAGTCATGGACGTAGTAAACTCCGATATTTTAAGGCGGGCACATAATATAGTGATTGAAATTTTATTAAGTATGAAAGAAATTCAATAGAAGGAACCCCGTTAAATATCGCAAAATTTTAAAATTAATTTTAGCATATAATTTCAAAATTATTTCATAACTTTTTATATTTTTAAGAATTTTTCTTGTACCGAATTTATTTTCTGATAATATTTGGCACTGCCTTTGTATGACTGACATCATATAAACCATCATAGACCTTACTTCAACTAACAATGACAATTCTATTGTAAAGATACAAACCGGCATCGGAAAATGTTAAATTTTCTACCACGGCCCATTATTTTTATAACTATTTTACTTCTATTTTACTTAAAACACTATAATTTATTATTAAAAGAATTAAACTTGCCTGAAAAATTATTTCCTACCGCAATAATTTTGATTGTTTCTGCAGCACAGCACAGCGTACTTCTATACCATTATTCAAGACTCCGGAGTCTCGATTATACAAAATCTCTTGTATATATACTTCAGTACTGTTTCTCACTATTATTATGCATATGTAAATCACTTTTATCACTTATTTAACAAAAAATTACTAGAAAACCACATTACTAGTTTTTCGTAAATTCAAATATATTCAGAAATGTCAGAAAGGTTGGAAAAGCCAGCACTGTGTTTCACGCTTTACACGACAATTCTCGCCCACTAATGGTGAAACGTGGTTCGTAATGAGAATAGCTTGTATTTTCTGTACCGTGGGTCAGCCACTTGCTCCTGTGTCTAAAAAATAAAAAATCACACTTTCACGAATTTTACACAGCATAGCCTATTCTCTTTGCTATATAATCTATCAAAAAGTAACGTGAAATTAGTCGAATTATATCACAGGCCAAGTACTTGTCACTCAAAAAATGGTAAGCAGAAAATATAACGTCAGTGTTCCTGCATAACCGCGAGACTGGCAATATCACAACCGCCTAACTGCATAGAGTAACAAAAATTTTGATGTTAATGGTAACGTAGCTCGGCTGTGAAATGAAAACTTGTCTTGTCAATTTTATGTCTAAAATCGAAAAATATGATATTTTTCGTCCTATTCTAGAGCTCAGTAGAAATAATTTTGTCATTATAATAAAGAGAAAACAATTTTAATGCCTGCTGAAAATTTTCTTTCAACTTTAACTTATGCGGTAGTGATATAAAGTCTGGCGGTTATGCAGTGTTACCGCCGAACAGGATGAAAGTGTACCGAATAGTGTATGTACATACCTATACTTATGACTATGACATCACTCAGTTTCTCTGATTTTTTGAAGTTTTGTTCACAGTTTTATCCGCTATAAACGAAGCCCACCATGTCAAGTTAGCCGGACTGATCACGCACATCACTCAAATTATGCAAACAATGGCACTCAGTTGCCACAGTTGCAGTCGTGTCAATCTAATTTAGCCTTATAAAGGCTCATGTTTCCTATTCTGAAAGCGACTTAAGATGCGTGCAGTGCAAAATGGACCATCTATGTAAATCCATCTCACTCCCATCCGCAGGCATCTACATTTACCGCAACCACACAGTTGTCAGTGTAGTTCGGGTGCAGTGCGGTTCTTCAAGTGTTACTAATTTACAAGGAAAAAGGATAAAAACAAAGACTTCAAATTTAATTTAATTTTCTTTTTGCGCGAATTTAATAAAATTAAAATTTCAGAGTGTCTTCAAAGAATCGACCAAAGCTCTGAATTATGTACTCGGGCGTGTGTTTGTTTATTTAGATCTACCTGAATGTGATCATCGGGTTGGCAATGTCGGGTTTTAGAATTGCAACGATTGAAAAGATTCAATCCAAAAATTACGTTTATCGAACACCAGAAGTTAGGACCACTTACAGAAATAATTTTTGAAATCAATTAAAATTTTGTGGTTAACTAAACAATTGAAAATAGTAAACAAAGGGGAAATTTGATACAATCTTGACATTTTTGGAAATTGCTCCCGCTGACAGCTTCCATGAGGGTTGCATTACGTTGTATCGAACTTTGTTTGAACGAAGTAACAGCATACTGTGATGTGAGGGATCTGACTACAGAAGTGTTGTAAGTTGTGTTAAGCCTTCAACCGACGCCATCGAGCAATCTAATATCGAACTGTAGTGAGTAAATGTGACAACGCGGTTACTTTTTTCTTTCAACAGTTTTCCTTAGAATATTTTCAAAAGTTTGTTTTTCTATCCAAGTGTTTCAGTTTTGTATATTTGATTTTCACCATGCATAATACATACCTACCTACCTCTATTAAGATTTTATTATTTCTTTTGTTAAAATGTTCTCCATAAACGTAGTCTGGTACTTCCAGCAAACCTCGGGGTACCTACCTTACCAACATAAATAAATGTGTTTTTGTTGCTGAAAGAATTAGGTAGTAGGTGAAAATTAACGGTGAAAATTTTCAAATTTCCCACAATACGCAATCAACTGAGTGAGTCAATGAAAAAAAATTTAAATAAAGCTGGAGACTAAGGAAAATATTCAGGTATGTGGAAAACTAAATATATTTTTATGGGAAACAAATTTTAAAGTCATTTTTACTCTCTGAGTGCAAAATAAGGAAATTTCTTTCTTTCATTTATTTTAAAAATTATTTAAAGACAATTTTTTACAACACAACTGGTTGAGACCTTATGCCAGTCAATAAAGACAATCAATTCACATTAATTACAAAAGTTTTGAAATTTTGATGCAATGTTGGGTGAGGCAAAATAACTAAAAATTAAATTTTGCAACCATCACCGAGGTTCGGAACATGCGCAATATTGCAGAAACACAAAAGTTCTTTAGACTTCAATAAAAAAATTTCAAAATCTTCCAAGTCAATGTTTACTCTGATATTTTACACAATGTGTTCAATTTTCAACTCATTCCGCCCCCGCAATATAATTTTTTATAGGAAAATATTTCTTCTGTTAGTAATGAATATAAAAAAAAATTCAAAAGTGCTGCGTAACGGTCAAATACCTGTGCCAACTTACCTGAAAACCTGTACCAATTTGCAACCTTTTATGTGTACGTTGCTATTGTGGAAGGGTTTGAGGTGGAAGATATATGTATACCTATACAGGTTTTGTAAAAGCCTTTGATAGAGTTTATTTAGCACGTCTTATTAAAAATTCTATAGTGTTTGGTTTTAATTCTTCTCTGCTTAATTGGTTGACATCATATCTTACTATTCGTACTTTGTATGTTAAAGTGGATTGCTTTCAATCTCGACTCATCCATGTTTGGTCTGGTGTTCCCCAAGGAAGCCATTTATAAGTCCTTTGTTGTTTATTGTTTTTATTAATATATATAAATGATAAATATTTTTAGCTCTCCGCAACCGTTTTTACATATATGCCGACGATCATAAGGTTTTATTGCCCTTTAAAATTTCATCTAACATTTGTCGTCTTCAGTCGGATCATAATACTTTACTAAAATGGTATTTTTCAAATAAACTGGGTCTAAATTCAATCAAATCAATCATACTGTTAAGATTTACGATATTAGTTCGAGCGAATTTCATGTCCAATTTGGAGTTCCTCAAGGATCGATACTGGGTCCTCTTTTATTTAGTTTGTTCATAAACGATCTACTAAATCATATTAGAATATCTTAAATATACAAGATGGCGATCAATTGTATTTGAGTGGTCCATTGAAATCACTGCAAGAGTATGTATATCAACTCAATTCAGAATTAAGCTGGCTTTCTGAGAGGTCAGTTTCTTTGGGAAAATCTAACTGCATTTATTTTTATATCCAGAGCTACAGTGGACACTTCTTAATAAGCAGCGATAAAATTGAATGAAATCATTTTACCATCAGCGAAATGTTGCAAATTGCATATGCTTTTGGTTATTTATTTAAGAAGTAGCATTTTAATATTCACTTCGTTTTTCATGTAGTTACTTACACAAAATAAAGCGTAAATTACGTAAATTATGGCAATTCTGTAAATTTTGATTCGCAAATTATATACTTTCAGAGCTAGATTTTGAGTATTAGTTCCAAAAGAATTCCTATTGTGTGATAAATGTTTAAAAAGGATATCTTTTGTAGATTTAAAAACAGTTATTAATATTATATTTCGAGATAAAATATTCCTCTCATAATTTTTGTTATAAAATTTACAAATAAAAGTTTTTTTTCAACTTCCACGAGACTTTTGACAAATAGCTAAGCTTACATAAGTTATAAGTTTTTATGTCATTTCGTGCACAATATTATTACCTATTATATAGGTAAGAACCAGCTGCGGTTATTTTCGGCTCTTGAAGTTATGAAGTATCATGTGATAAAACGTTGTATGTAATTTCGTTTGGTCACCTCTCAGGGCAAGTTTGATTGTTGAAATGGTTTTTGCATATACATATGTGTAGAACTTTTCATCAATAACATGATTATTACAAATTTCATAGGATTTCATATCGTGAAGAACTTTTCAGTATAATAAAAACAACTACACAGAAAAAAAAGATTGACTGAATTATCTAAAGAGTAAATTAAATCATCTTAAGCTGTTTGCTTTAACTAACAGAGTCGATATTACTGGTCAATGGTGAATAGTTAATTATATTAAAAACTACATAATTTTTTACAATTTTGTTTTAAATTTAAATAGATTTTTAAATGTTTTCCTTATATAAATGTAATCGAACTCTATAACAGGCGCGTATACAGGGGGAGGGTCACGGGGGTCATGACCTCCCCCAAAGAGCCACCTCACCTTCGCAATGCATTGAATGTGGTGCTGAGCTGTAGAGTGAGTTTTAAAAGTTTAACAGGACGATTTTCGTATGGTACGGACACAATGTGTAGTTGTCGCCAGCGATTAATGCTGGCGCTGTAACGCACTTTACCAATCTGCGGCGATAGCTATCGCTGGGTTGGGCGTTTGTTTATCTTCTTTTGAATAGTAATAATGGATTCTGTAGAGTGGGTATAATAGTCGTTTGGTCGTAGCACTTTGTCTTTTAAACGTGTACGATTTTTTTAGAATTTTCTTGTGTTTTATGTAGTGTCGAAAAGTCATTTTATCACAGAATGGTAAGTAATTTTGGAATATTAGATATTTATTTTTTAGTGATTGTTTCGAAATAGATACGCAATGCTTATCAGCCCGGTTAATATGATGCTTTTATATTTTTATTGCACCGATTACTCCTATAGATGAAAAGAACGCAATTTCAAGATTTGCAAGTCTTATTATTTCTAAGAAATTGGTCAGCGATCATAAATTTTTTTTTACCTATCCGACCTTTACGACATAAAATCAATAACAGGACAACTTGGGGAGCTCGCAATAGAAGCATACAAACTGACTTAGTTTTGAATTAGAGTTCTCCCAGGAGAATCCTAGTTACATGCAATCAACATCTAGCCACCCGTTGATTTTCCATGGCAACACTGATTCAAGCCTGAGTTGTTCAAACGTTTTACGTTCGTAATGAATGATTGGTGGATTGATTCTGGTGGTTCACTCTTTCGGATAAGGGAACAAGCATTCAGTTTTCTTAGAAAGATTTGACATTTTTTCTTTAGATTTTTCATGCACTACTGGAGCCGGATTCTCCATCTCTGAGAGTTTGGGAGTTTGGAAGATGCGATTGTTCGTTTTCCCCGATTAAAACTCCCTAAATCTCCATTTGCGATTCTCTAACATACTTGGGTAGTTAGGGAAAACGTGGAAAGTATCGCAATATTGAAGGACGGCTAACTCTGTGTGGGAGGGTCGTAGAGTACTGGGGCTTTTTCCTTCGGATTTAGGGTCTAAAGTTTGGGGATGGCGGTCGTACAACCCCTGATTGGTTGTTATCCAAAATACGTCATGTTTGGTATCAAATTAAAGATGGAGAAGCGAGTAATACAGTGGTGTAGTTTTTGTTTTGATCATTTTAACTTCATATCTAACATTTTACCGCCAAAAGACGGATTTTTTGCACTTGGGTCAAATATTTGGTGCATATATTTCTTCCGTTCTTTGGTTCACATCTATTAGTACTCTGTTGTGAACAGTTTTCTCATGGAAAGTGAATTTTCACGACTTACCAGTTCTTCATAATGATGAATACAAAATATGTCCATTTTTGTAGCAAAAAGCGGCCAGATTTTTTCATCTTAAAATGGACTGCTTCACTTCTTTTGCAGCTATCTCCAAAACCATTTATCGGACTCAAAACTTAATTAAATATCTAATTAGGGAATAAAATGTAGATCCGATTTAATCCTACAACCAAGCTTTAACGCGCATATTTAAAATTGTTATACGATCTCTTCTGTACTGGATGGCGATCAAACAGATCATTTTCGCGTAATTTAAAATTTTTAGCGCGTACCTTGAGATACCAAAATTAATATTTCTCTGTAGGTATTGCAAGGATTTCCATAATTTGCTTTTGTAAATATAGCCAGGATACGCAGTGAGTTCATAAAATTATAAAATCCTAGGTACCTAGATTCCTTCACAAAACACAACAAAGACAGCGATTACTGTCAGTTGAGAAATATTCTTCTTACTTCTCCATAACTAACACAGCCGAGAGTTTTGTCGAGTGGAATAGAGAGTTTGGTACTTCTCAATACAAATTCCCCGAGTTACAGAATTCCGAGTGGAGAGTTAAGTGTCAAAAGAATTCTCATCTTCACAACTACACAACTTTCCGTGTTAGTGAGTCCGGGCCCTGGTGGCCGACAATGGTTCCAAGGAGTTATATTGATTCAGGTGTTTTGGCTGGTCTTGGTCGCGAAAGCTATTTATGAGCGTTGGCTATCATACATTTTGTTGTTGGAAATTTACTTGAAAATTTTTCTTTAGAATTTTTATACAGAATTTTTACGGCAAACTATAAAAATAAAATCCATTCATTTTCCTCTGCAGTAATTGGCGTTGCTGTGCTTGTACTTTTGTATTAATTCAAGTAGTGATGTTTAATTTAACTTATTGTTTACTTTTAATTTGTAGGAGAAGGATAAACTTGCTATATCAGTTAGCGATGGAAGTAGAAATAGTAGCGAAAGTGTAAAAAGTGTATTTCTACAATCGTTGCACGAGAAAGAGTATCTGGATATGAGTCTTTAATGTTTGTCCACTCTCTGAGATCGACATTGATGTGGATAGTACTATCAACAGGTTTTAAATAAAATCGAAAATTGGTTTTTGTGATATCTATCTTAAACATGATAAAAAAAAATTAAAAGCGGCTACTTCCGACTTTTCCCTCATCCCCTCGAACATTTTACTTGTGACCCCCCCCCCCCCCCCCAGGCTGCAGGTCTGGATACGCGCCTGCTCTGTAAACATGTAAATGCAATATAAACGGCATACAGACGAATCGCAGCGAAAGTATATAAATGCTCTACAATTATAGATAATTTATAAAAAAAGGATGAGTGCATAATGTAAAAATTGTTCAAAATGAGTAATGACAAATTATGTAAATTACCCAAAGTTTATTAAATTTTAAGCCTGTTCAGTCTTTGAACCTAGCTACTAAGAGAAAAGTAGATAGTTTATCCAGATATATTATTATTAAAATATATATTACAAAATTTGTTTTAAAAATTTTATTTATAAGGTAACAAAACTCATACAAAGATAATCAGTGTTATTAGTGTGCATATTATTGTAAAAAAACTTAAACATATTCCGTTTTACAAGGAACAAATCTTATTGATGATTTTAAAACACAAAACCGTAAAACAAGTGCAAGAGTAATATTCTATTTCTCAATAACTATGGAATCTGATGATTTGTTGTTTTTAAGCCACAAGTAGTTTTGTTGCATAACTTCTTCAGAATTTTCAGAATTTCCTTGACCTATAACAGATATGTACTTTGCACCATTTCATTGGAGAAACAAATAATTAATTACTTACAGTCAATTTTCAAAGCTGGAATTTCGCATGCATTTGTCACTGTTATTCTTTTTTTACTGAAGGAAAATTCAACAAGTCCTGAATTTCTATACTTTTTAGAAAGACTATAATATCTTTGCTTCAATGTTCCTCTTGATCCTCCACTTCCGAAATAGCTTTCCTGAAATTGAGTTATTGTTAATTATGTAAACCAAAAACTTGTAAGTATAGAATCAAAAATATTTAGTTATTTTTTACAATTTTCTGTGTCAACAAGAGTAGAGTTGAGTAAATTACCACGATTCTGTAATGTATTTTATTTTAGAATTGTATTCAAAAGTATCTTTCTAAGCCAGATGAATTTATATTGGTTGAAAAACCTTTCCTTCGAAGGAATCAAATTATATACAGTTGTTCCGCCCAAGTTCTCGATTGATAGTGGGGAATTGGTTAGCTTTCATTTTCTCTAGGAAAAAGCCAGCTTGCTGACGATGATAAAGATAAAGTATCCACTAAAAGAGTTACAAAACTCTTAAATTATAACAAATAAAAAACTTGTTATTTCTTTGATATTTCTCAGTATAGAGCATATTATATTACTCACCCGTTCACGGCGCCACTCAAATACTCTCAAGTTCCTAAACTTTATTTTCGAACCAAATTTTTCGACTGGGATTAATTTTCTATATATCTTCTACTTTTAGATGCTTAAATACTTCAATGTCAATTCTTTTATCTACAATTAACACATTAACCTTATCAACAAATCTTACAGGTCTTTCATCCACTAACCCTCAAAATCAGTAACTAAATCTTCGAGACCCCGTGTCATCGATAACTCTGTTACTTTACTTCACTATTTTCCTGAATGTTGTTATTTATGTTAAATGGACTTTTAAAAACTGAAGATTACTTCAAACTTTTTAATTATTAGGTACCGATATCACTTCTTATTTTTATTTTTCACACGACAAATGAACGTGCTTAAGAACAAGAACAAAGGGAGTAAAATATTAGTTGGGAAAGTACAATAGTCGACTACAAAATTAGTTCGTTTATCTACGAAATGTTACGAAATGTGAGGAAGTTGTCTATTAATCTAACTTTATAGGTAGTTCACTTACTGTCTTGAATACATAATGTAATAGATTAAATACTGTCAACATACAAGTAGGACAAATAATTTTTATTTGATTCAGTTACAAAGAGTGGATAAATTTGGCAACCAACATATAATACAGTAGTCAAATTAGTTAATTTTTTCGGAGACTCAAATACCAACTCTTACTTAAAATACATGCATACATTAATAACATTGACATTAACATTTTTTCATCAACTCTTTATTAATTTTTATTAAATTGGTTGATAAAACACTAAGCAGAAATTTGACTACTCCAAATTATAAGAATGAAATAACTCCTTATAATTATTACAATACAATATATGTTCAAAAGGAAAAATTCTGATGGAGAAATAAGAATTTTAAGAACTTTTATTTTTAATGATTCTAAATCAAATTTATAAATACAAGAAGAAAAAACAACCGCTTCGTCCGGGATTTGAAACCGGGACCTTCCGCTTGCCGGGCGACTGCTCTTACCACTGAGCTAACGAGACAGATGATTTTCCTTCTTGCATTTATCAAATTTGTAACTAGCCTACTAAGCCACGTTTTTGCTTTCAGCTGCCATTAACCATTAACAATGAAAGCGCACAAATAAATTGTAAATTCAATTTTATTTATTTTTTCTTCTTGTATTTATAAATTTGATTTAGAATCATTAAAATAAAAGTTCTTAAAATTCTTATTTCTCCATCATTGACCGATTCTAACAAGTGTAGGTTCGATTCCCATCCGCGGGAAAAATAAATAAAGGAAAAATTCTGTTGATGAATTATGTAATTACTGTTTACTACTTTAAGATAGTTGAAAATTGTAATCCACTTTTATCTGTGTAGGACTGATTATTTTCACAGTATACGTTAAAAATTTAATTTTTTTTATCGCAATAGCAAGGGGTTGCCCGATTTAGTCTATTTTTAAAATTTTATTTACTATTGCTATGAAAAGGCTACGTACAAAATTTCAGCTTAGTACGTCGACGCGTTCTCAGGCAGTGCCCAAATATACATATAGAGAAAGACGAAATTTTTGTATGGAAACCCTACGAAGAAGTTCCCCGATTGGCCCCATTTCCAAACTTAAAATGTCTATGTTTTTTCGAATAGCCATATGCAAAAATTCAAGTCTATGTCTTTAAAAATAACAAAACTACGTATCTTTTGATAAAAAACTGATCCATATATTCCAAATTTTTGTTCTACTTGCCTAGTCTTTGCATGTTATTTAGTTTGTCTATGCATTAACGTTGTTACATAACTTACAAGGACCCTGTTATTTGAACGACAAATTAAAATTCCTTAGCTTGCCTCGTCATAAGAAAATACTATTGCCTCGCACCAGTGCCGGATCCAGGATTCTGGTGAGGTGGGAGCAACTATGGTTTAAAAATGGTATGTGCTGAAACTGAACAAAAGTTTGACACACTCGCCACCACTCGCAAATGTAAAATGCACAAAATTTTTCATTTAAAAGATACGAGTCGAGCAAATTAGCAAGTGGTTACCATTCGCAACGAAGAAAGTTGCTCAAGGTTCTTTGCCACTCCGAAAAGTCAATGGGGATGTTAGATTATTCATTGTGTTTTGGTTTGTAAATGGTGGAAGTGTAAAACTTCCCAATCATCCATTTTAGTTAGTACAACTAGGGAAACGTACTTTATTCAAATTCACGAATCATCATAAATTTTATCTTTGTAAATTACAGGAATTAAAAATTTACATTTATTTAAAATAGCAGTCACAGAATAGATGCAATACATGGGTTGAAATATTTCTTACATCTTTACAGAAATCGAAGATATTTCGTTACTTATTTAGCAACATAGAAGCTGTCATCTCTTCAGCTTAACTTACTGCAAATATTAATGTCAAGAATGCATAAAGACGGTTTATCGTCAAGCAGTGCTCCATCAAAAGAAATGGGCGGTGGAAAAATTATGATCTTGTTATAAAGAGATGGGACAGCTTTGGAACTTAGATGTATTGAATTCGATGTGATTGAAAGTAAGGGAAAGCAGATCAATAATGAAAATTGAAAAGAGAGATAAAGAGAACGCAGACATCTGAGGCACCCCGGCAGTTATTGGCTGAGATTGAAATGTAACGCTATCTAATATAATCCGTATTAAGCGACCAGATAAAACACTTTACATTCATAATAGAAGAGGACGAGAGAGGCCGAGTGCTTTAGGTTTGGCTAAAAGGGCTGAATTCCAGACACTATGATAGCCTTTGAAATATCTAGGGCAACGCTGTTGGATTCACCAAAAAAATGAGAAGACTAAGGCTTCAACGTTCCATAAGAAAAGTCAGAAAAAGAAAAACCATATTGGCGATCGTAGTGGGTTTGATTACTTTCTAGATACTTCATTAATTTGGAGTTAATGATAGATTCAAAAACCTTTTTAAGAATCGAAGTGATTGTAATTGGTCGATAATTTGAGGGATCACTACCCTTTTTTTTTTGGGAATAGGCTGAGCGTGAGGTAGTTTCCAAGCAATTTGAAATTTTCCTGTCGAATAAGATAAGTAGAATAGTTTTCGCAGAGCTGTAGCCAAGAATGAGGCACAGGTTTTATTTAACGGGGATTCAAACTATCAAGTCCTGCAGCTATGGAGACCTTGATCTCCTTAAGCACCTTGAACATATCTCTCGTACGGATGTGTATTGGCTCTTGTACACATCTACAAGGGAGATGTAAAGTGGGTGGCAAAGGAGAATTTGAAGTGAATTTAACAGTCTAAATATTAGTTTTATTCAAGGAGTCAACAACCACTTTATTGTAAAATAGTGAAGGAATAGAGGAACTGCTGAAATACTGATCCTGATAGTTTTGACCTGAGACGAGAAACCTTTGCTGCCTTTGCGTCTTGCCAATATTCTAACGTTCTGGTCAAAAAGAAGTTTTTCTATTTGGATTCTGTTTCAGTTCTGGACATGGATGCAATTGATAGGTGCGAAAAGCAGACTATTTCGCTTTTATTGCTTGGTTGTACTTATCGTTAAAGCAAAAGCGATTTTGCTGTTGTTAAGATTTGCCTAAGACTTAGAATTGTATTAAATTCAAATGTGCATTCATCAACATCTCTTAAAGCAAAACAGGTCGACCAATCAAATTCTCTGGGATACTCATTGAGACTTTCCCAATCTGCAGATTTATATTTTTTTTATTCAACGATTGGGCTAAGTATTGTATAAAACTATGACATTTTACAAAATAATAAAACAATTATTTAAAAATTAATCTCTTGCTTTAAATGTATTAACACTCACTACAAAAATGTATAATGACTTCTTCGTCGTTGTGTATAGTTTCGCTGAATTTCTCCAATTACGAGATATAGTTGGTTCTTTAAATGTTTGTTTTGCCAGGCCGCGCCGATAATGTTCTAAGAAGCCGTCTTTACATGGAAGGCTTATCAAAGACGCTTCAATTAAAACAAACCTTCAATCGCGTTAACATGAATAGGTTCTGTCTTGCTTCAAACACTCCGACCAAAGCGACGCTCATGTACAGGTATCTGCGCTTCTTGTTTTCGCTATAAACTTTAACAACCATGACCGAAGGTCAAGGTGCCAGCTGGGGCCTGCGTTCCTAACTGTATCACATTGAACGCTTCCAGAAATTGTTACGTTTTTTACAAAAGGTGCAGTAGAATCGATGTGAATCATTTTGTTAAGAAAAATTCAGTAGATATACTGCAATTTTATTTTCAATGGGCTTCAGGGGGCGCGCGCCCCCGCGCCACCTAGCTGGATGCGCCCCTGCCTGGTACTAATATTGCATTAGGACGTACTTCCTTCTTTGCCTACGTTGTCCGCACGTGATTATTCGATGTCCCTAGTGAGATCCAGAAAGTGGGCACTACTGGGATATTCCAGAAGAGACTTTTTCACTATATTAATATTCATACATATTTTTTTTTACTATTATCTTTATTTTTCATTTTACATTGCATTTTTGTTTATCTTTTTCTTTTCTATTGATCCATGTTTTGTTATCCTGTAACTACAGACGTATAAATCTTTCAGCACAGGGGTGCGTACCCATGGACCGCTATTTTAATTGCCTTAAAAATGAATAATATAAAAAAAATATTGAATTTTAAATGTGTCCTATCACCAAATGGGAGCTAAAAATCATAATTCATTTAACTTGTTTTAACTTTTTAACTTTTTTTTAGTAAATTTTCACATAATACTGGTACCTATACCTCAAAAGTTCATAAAAATTATAATCGTTTAAATATAGAGAAACAAAAAATATAAGAAAAATTCATAAATTTCATTGAATTAGGCTCCATTCCACCTGAAATTCAGAAAATCACATTAAAAATTGTCGGCTACAGGAAACCTGCAAGGTGTGTTCTTATTGCTTTTGATCGATACATTTCTAAAGATTTCTATATATTTCAAAATCTGATTTGTCATAATGAGGCTATCAACAATTCTAGACACCCTTTTCTCAAATTCTGTATCACTTCCTTTTATTCTTTTCGTGAATTGGCTTGTACTAGAATCGAAATTTCATTAAAAAATGTGCACTCTATATAAACAAAAGTACTTACGTAACCACAGACGTGCGGTCCCACGGACCGCAATCTACAGACACACTACCACAATAACAACCGAAATAATCGTACTTACCTCATCAGCTGTCGGCAGAGAATTAAAAACTAGGAAGGTTCTGCAAAAACAAGACGTGTATAGCTTACGGTGGTAATGATATAAAAAGAATTAGACTTCTAGCAGTCGCTGGGACCGCGCGTCTGTGGTTAAGGGTACTGAATTATGCCAAGATGCTTGTTTTATTCTTACTTATTCATTGTCCTGATTTTGTTATAATTTGGCTTAAGTACATATTGAGAAGATTTCATTATCTTGATGTATGTACTCTCATCAGAATATATACTATATATATATATTATTATATACTTGGAAATAGCCAGTCATTTTGCCAGTAGATAGCTTGATTTAATGCTTACTGCACAGTTGATGACTTTTTTAAAGCCTTTCCATGTTGATTAAATTCTTCACGTGACTTATTCCAGGAAAGTTCTGCCATTGTAGTTAGTGAACATTTGGACATTATTTTTTCCTGTTAAGTGCCTTTTTCGAAAGCCTTAGAAATGCTCGGGACCGGTAAATGGAGATTCTGCTCTTTTATAGGCAAGTAGTCAGAAATATGATTACCTTCATGCTCCTCGTGTTAGGGTTACTTCATTTGAATTTAATAGTATGTAGATCTAGGATATGTCTACGGTTCCGTACCGGAGCTTTGAAGTGAGGACATGGAAATTTAGTGTCTTTATGGCGGTGTGGCTGTCGATGTTTATATACATCTGTTTGCATGGCGATAGCCTCCTTGTAGATTGATTCTAATGCACGTTTATATGGTGTGCATTTCTGCTTGCATTCAGTTGGGAACGATCCCAAGGCCCTATACAACTTGCAACTCGGTTCATAGACAGCAACTCCCACCTGCCTTCTTTCTTAGATCCGTAAGCGACTAAAATCTTGTTATTATAGGATAACGAAAGCATGTATTCTGTTTTTTTTTTAATAACTCTTTGAAGGTTTTAGTACCGTTTTGCAGAACGGATAGTTTGATCTTCCTAGATTCAATGCGAAATCAAACAATCTCTTTTGCATCTGACTTCGCGTGTTAATCTGCTGAGTTTGGGCTTTTAGAACCATATTTTTGATATTAATTAGTCGTCGTATAGTTTCAGGCAACTCTTTTTGTATCGCCAACTGTAGTTTATATGATTTTTGATCTTAGTACCCTGACACACGATGATACACACCGAAAATATACAACCTGTTATACACGTAATTGATACATGTTCTTGAGACAGAAAAAGAATTCGTCATTTCTATATAATCTATACGCACACAAACTGAGTACACGCATGCATATGTAATGAAACACTCGTGTATCAACTGAGTCTAACACTCTGCTCTAAATTTGGTTATACACGAAAATGTTCTAAAATAGTGCTAAAAAAACAGTTCTTAGCACGGTGTATCGAGTGTGTATCATCTTGTGGCACCAGACTTAGTGATAGAGCCTATGTTTTTGCATACTACCATAGATGGCACAGGAACTAGATGTTGCATGTAATACCGGCCCAGAGTAAACCCATTTGTTATGGCTGTTGGTACATTCCGGTACTAACCACAATATGAGAATTTATAGATACGTCGAGTGATTCATATATTCTTGCATCTGCCGTATTGTGGAGGACGATTAAATGTACACAAAGCTATGCCATCTATGATGCTAGATGGATTAGAAGTTCAGATACCTAAGAAGTCTCTAGAACTTCGGCCATGACAAGCGTCCATTGTTCACCCTCGAGATTTATGTGCAATTACTCAAAAATCCCAGCCGGATGCTCTTACTTAGTTTAGAGTATTGCCCCCCCCCCCCCCCGACCATCCCTACCACCGCATGCATTTTAACTGAGAGGTTTGAACCAAGGAATTTGAACGCTTACCGGAGAGAACCGGACAGTGACAAGGAAAGTGAGTCACTGTTTCGGATTCTTTCCCCCCAACCAGGATTGTCAACAAGTCCCATCCTGTGTAGGTCACCCTGAGAAATGAATTTTCAGTAAGAATTGACACTAGTGCTAGGTTTTTTTTTCTAAGTTTGGGTTAGGTTTATCTCACGGTTCCTTTGGTGCTTCTATCCGAGAAGATACTAATTTCCTTTCTCCCAGAGTTTGCATTGAGGAGACATCTTCCCGTTTCAAGGATGGCGTTGACTTCTGGCTAGAAAGTCGTGACATAGTTATCAAAGTGTATGGAGATTTCCACATGCGGGGCTTCGAATAAAACGCCTGTTCTGGTGCTTTCTTCCGATTTGGAGGCAGCTGTAACCATTGTTTAGGCATTCTAAAGACTGGGGAAAAAAGTCTCAATAATCTGGTGTCTGCGTCACCAGATATTCAAGGTCAAAAGTCGCGAAAATCGTTTTTTTTTAATTATCTAGTTTTTTATGTAAAATACGCCATTCAAGGTTATTACGAAACTTGTAGATTAGAAAATAACCTACAATTTTCATTTCAAGCATTTTTTTTATATCTACAACCGTTTTCGAGGTACAGCATCCATATACAGGCGTATATAGCGTATAACGCTATGTGAACGTGGGCCAAGAATTTCATTTTTTATTTATTTATTATTATGACCAAATACAAAATAGCGTATTTAAAATTATTCTTGTTCGTTGTCGTCTTCGTCATGAGGTTGTCCAAGGTCAGTTGCTTCGTCAGGTTACAGTTGCTTCGTCAAGCTCGAGGACGTCATGCATATTGTCTCCTTCGAAATAATTTGGTATTGATGAGGCATTGAGGTATGCTGCTTTTCTACATCCACAAATTACGCCACAGCCTTTCTTGCAATTGCAAAAAATCATATTCAACAATTCTTCCAGTGCTGGTGTCAATAATGTCGTTATCGACATGTTTGGATCTAGAAGTAGATTAAACAAACGTTTATACCAATTTACAGCTTGTTCTTTTCCATTTCGAGGTTGGATGCTTATATTACTGGGGTATTAGATGGGATTTTCGCTTTGAAATTGCCTTTTAGCATAGGTTCGAGGAGGTCATCGCTGTCCCTGTTGATGTCAGATGCGATTAATTGTACATACATATTTAAAGATGGATTCGTGTGGAATTCTTGTTCCAGGGTGAGTCCAGCTGTTATCGAGATGCAGTCTAAACGCTTCGATTGACACCTCCTTCTTGATGTACCTTCGCACAGGGTGTATGATAAGGATAACCTCAAGGGACGGAGTGCTAGTTGACGTGAGTGCGCCACTTAACACTATCTATGATACTACTCAATGTTTTGGAAGTATGGGTGTACTTCTTTGTGTAATACCAGTTTGATGAGTATAACTTGATGTTGAAGTAGTAGTCGATTCGCTGAAATTTATCATTAAGCCAATAGCTGCTTGCGTGGTACTAATTCGCATAGTGCCATAAGGTCGATGCAGATAATGAGCTTTGAGCTAATAGCTGATAACTGTTGGCGTGGTACTAGTTTGAATAGTTCGGTTTGAGACTGACGTTGCCTTAGTACACCAACTTCACCAATTGGGGCTAGTTATAATTAGTACGACACTTTCTTACATATAATCAAGAAGCAGGTGATAATCAAGAAGGTGTACTAAAAAATCGGAATGCAAAACTTCCTCCCATAATACAGAAGCTGATATTGAAAACTTTTGTATGTATTACAATAGAAATGGGTGTCTCCCTAGTATTGCATGGACTGGATGCTGGGGAACGCTGTATAGCAGTATAAAGCTGCCTTACGTAATCCAGAAGCTGGTGCTGAAAATCTCATTATAGTTTCCTACATATCGGGAAAAAATGTTTATTTATTTTTGCCAATCAAGTTTGTTGTTGTGTTTTTGTGTTTTCAAACATTCTCTGGTCTACCTACCTAGCTAATGCCTTTTGTTGTTAGCAAGATATTTGTGATACATCCCTTAAATATGATTAAAATGATTGGTCCAAAATGCATACCTCCATAGAAATGGGTGAATTTTCAAAACTTCAATGCCAAAGTATATTTTTGGAATAAACACCAGAGATATCTCAAAGTACTTTTAACTGTATGCACTTTGACTGTCAACTACTAATTAAAAAAAAAAAAAACATGGCTGCATTTTTATAGCTTTTTGTAACTCTTCATCGGGTGGTCCTATTTCGTAAGATAGTTTTGAACTCATTCCATGATATCCTTGTTCAATGTTGAAGTGAAAGTGGCTTTAATTAAATTAGTTCTTCTTCAAATGGCATCCAAATCCGCATGTATGATGTGTTCCTGCCAGTTCCTCTTGTGATATTGAAATCATCAAGTCTGCACAATCACGAAATAAATTTTAAGTTGATTTGATTTACATTTGAAAAACCATTTCACAATAACAATTCCATGGCAAATTTTTGCCGAGATATTTTAATTTTTAATTAGTACCATTAAAATAGTTAATTTCACTAAAACGCTTCATGAAAGCTTGTGCATATATAATTTGGGACAGGTGTATGCATATGTAGGTACTACATATGTATTCATGTGAATCCCATGCAAATTTTGAAGCCATTTAGAGTATGTGTTAGGTATATGGTGCTGAAAGTTGATGAAAGTTGCTTAGTTTCCAGGTACATTCAATGTAGGTACATATGTATATATATATATATCTCCTATATCCATACACAAATCTATATACAAATTACGAACTTTAGAGTAGATAACTAGATCAGATCACTTTCAACAATTTTCACAAAATTTAAATTGTAAATGGGCAATTTGCTACTTGATTCCCACCAGTTTTACTTTTATATGCCGCCCCTATTCTAGTCATTGTTAAATTGCCATGAATATATGCACATATTTATACATATGTAACGTATGTATGTGTATATGTATGTATTAACAAATGTATTCCATTATTCGTTAACATATTCTATCATGATTTCTGACTCTACTTTCAACATTTTTGTTTTTGTTATGGTAAAAACTTTAATGCAGTTTATATATTCCACCATCAAATAATGAAAGCTTATACCGGAGGCAATTTGAAAACTTTTCGTTGATTTGTAATTTTTACCTTGCATTTGTTTCTTTGTACAATTTTTACGCAATATTTTAATAGAAGGCAAAAATTTCAATATATTTTGATGCAGTTGATAAATTCAAGTGTAATTTTAGTCTTCTGTAATATTTTGATATCAATTCGAAGGGTATATAAATACATTTCGTCATATTTCAAGGATGACGAATTAAAAATTCCAATTAAAAAAAAGTAATATTTATTTATTTATTTATCTCACCAAGAAGAATCCCCTACAGATATGAATATCAATAGAGACATAAGATAAGTGAAATAAAATAATGCAAATAATGCTAGATACCTAAATTAGAAATATGATAAGATTTAGGGCCGTATTCACCAAGGCATTAATTGAAATTTAATTTAATTTCAGTTTTAGTACTCCTGTAAGAGAGGGTTAGGGCACACTTAAAATAAAATTAAAATTAAATTTGGGATATTTTATGTCATAATAACGCATATATAACTTTAATTTTAATTCAAGTGGGTGCCAACCCGCTCTAACGGGAGTACTAGAACACAAATTAAATGGCTCGGTGAATACAGCCCTTAATAATATTCACACTATTAATAACCATATCGAAAATAGCATTGAAAAAATTCAAATAAAAATAACATATTGATAATAATAAATAAAGAGAACAACTAAAATGACTCCAAGGTGTGTACCGTGTGGAACACCAGAGAGAATATCTTTTGTCTGGACTGGTAAATTTTTAGAAGAACAATTTGAGATCTGTCCTTCAAATAACACGATAACCAATTCAAAAATTAAGTATGGAATCCAACTACACTGAGCTTCATAAATAATTTACTGATAGAATAGCATGGATTTAATCAAAAGCCTTTGGAAAATCAGTGTAAAGAAGGACATTTACCTGCTTACCTTTCTTTATAAGACATTATTGCAAAAGTTTGATCATATTTGTTTCAGTGGAACATTCTGTCGTAGAACCATGCTGGCTAATAGAGATTTCTTAACAAAAAATCCAATTTTCTCATAGATAAAACTTTTAACAGCTTTAATAGCCGAGGTTTTACAGATTGGATAATAATTCGTTACATTAATTTTTGAGTCTGAATTAAATATGGGATTTACAAAGCATATCTTCCAATTTACAATTAATATGAAATAAGTACTCCAATAAAAAGAGATAAATAAATAATTATCAATGAAGGTTGCTTTCTATTACTACTTTCCCAACTTACAGTTCTTATACGATACTTTGGTGTATAGAGACTGTTTACTTTTGCAAAAAAAAAAAAAAAAATAATAATAGGAAGTATCATTCAGATTTTAGAGGATGATTAATAGCTTAAGTTAAGCCAGGTTAGAGTGGCGGCCATCGAAAATAAATATACGATCAGCCACATTTAGACCATATATGCTTGGAAAAAAATCTTGAAATTTAGGCAGTGCGTTGAAATCAGCCACAAGAGTTAATGAATCTTACTAGGTCCCCACAATTACTTGGCAACAAATTCCCCCAATTCAAAGAAAAGTAGCTACCAAGCGTATTCCTCCTTTGCTTAGCAAGTCTAGGGCAGTAGGTTAGGGTACACGAGGTCCACATGAATCCATCTTTGAACAGCGATCACCTCCTCAAGACTATGCTGAAAAGCAACTTTAATACAAAAATTCCAGATAAAGCAGAATGGGAATCACACTCCGTTCTTAAATACCATTGACAAACCCTATCATATATACCAGGCGGCTCCGAATCGGAAGAATATACCAGAGCAGACGTTTTTTGCGAGAACCTTCACATGAAAAATTCCGTATATCCTGAAAGCCAGGTCACGGTTTTCCAGGCAGAATTCAAGGCCATCCTTGAAGTGGGAAGGCCCGGAGAGCAAGAAGATTTCAATCCGCTCGGATAGCCAAGCAGCTATCAAGACCTTGTCAAAACCTTTTACAACTTCCACACTTGTATTTGAAAGTAAGACCACCCTGAACTTTCTTTCTTAGAACAACAGAGTACTAGTGCTTTGGGTGTCAGGTCACAGCGACATTATTGGAGATGTAAAGGCGGACGAAATTGTTCGTTTGGTGCAACCTTGGAGGTGTCATCCTCCACAATTTGAATCACACCGAAACACCTTGCTTCTAATATCGGGGCTTGGACCGATTGCCAACAAAGTCACCTTGGTTAGATGACGTTTCAGGTAGAACTATAAAGGTGTTGTGCGGTAGACCTAACTCAATCGAGAGGGAAAAGCTACTGGGACTAGACAAGCCAACCCTGAGAGCCCTGGTGTCAATTCTCACTTGGCACTTTCGTCTCAGCGGTCTTCTTGCTGTTACTGAGCCTATATGCAGGTGACGTGGAGAGATCCCGGCACGGATATTCACTTTTTTGTCACTGTCCGGATGTTTCGGGAAAGCGTTACAGATTCCTTGCCTCACATCTCCTGAAAGAATTACATGGAGCCAGCAAAGAGGCTGGGAGCCAATACTTATCTTGGTAAATGCATCCGGTTGGGACCTGTGAGCAATTCCTCATAAGTCAGGAGGGTAATTAATGGGCCTGTTATGGCCTAGGTTCCAGTCCTCAGTTTTCAATCAATCAAACAAGGTTAGAGAATTCACAAAGCAGGTGCTGACAGCTTTCAACCTCCGCCTCGCCATACATCTTCTGCAGTAATTCATAAAAAAAGGAATAAGAGTAAATCTTAAGAATGTCTGATCTTGGTCTATCTTTAGCTGGTCGGTTGTCAATTAGACCCAATATAAA
Source organism: Dioctria linearis (assembly GCA_963930735.1). Lineage (NCBI taxonomy): Eukaryota > Metazoa > Arthropoda > Insecta > Diptera > Asilidae > Dioctria > Dioctria linearis. The sequence continues at coordinate 233,165,589 of OZ005742.1, read as the reverse complement.
AAATACAAAAGAAGTAAATATACGAAAAGAGACTCAATTCTATTCAATTGATTACATAATTTTTTTATTTATTTATTTATTTCTTCTATATTTCTTCATTATTTAGCAAGTGCCTACTTCTAGAGGAATGATTAATTCAAATCAATCAATTTATTCATATGTAGGAAAAAAATACACCAATAAAAAATCTTTATAAGTTTTCCGCCATCGTTGTATAGTAAAATTACAAACTGAGATGGAAACCACAATTGGAAAACAGAGTAAACAAAGTTTCGCTTCGCACTGAGTCGAAGAGCAAAGAGGAAGAAGTGAGGTTAAAAGTCTTTCGTTAAAAGTATTCCTTCTTGAAGTATCATCAGCAGACTAATCTGAACCTATGGAGCCGTATTTTAGTAGAAACCATAATTTATTATATACATTTTAGCTTTCTCAGGTACTTCTCGTACAATCACATTTTAAGACCGTGGGCGTAAACTACGGCTTTCAGACTGGATTTATCCTGAACGAAATTACCATTATTGAATTCCTCCAGTTGGTTATGCTTAACATTAACAGTGGTAGCGATAATCTTCTCTAGACTATTCTAAGCACCAATTTCAAGGCATAAATCCGTTCTACGACAGAATAAAAATCACAACTGCTTTGACACATTCTATTTTGACCTTGCTCTAAAATGGGCGTTTTTTTTCTGGTAGTGGAAATATATTATTCTTCAATTCTGGGAAAGGAAATAGTGAGATTAGCTTCTGCTCGGATATCCAAGCTGTTATCAAATCCTTGAATAACCTTTTATATCAGTTCCTATGGTTTTTATTTAATTTCAAATATATGTAAACATGGTTCATAAATTGTAACACAAATCTCAGTTACTACCGTGGTGCTATTGAACTAAAATTTAGCACAATTTTAAACATCCAAGTTTTAAAATAAACTTTTATATAATTTAATTATAAATGGCAGCTTCAGAACAACGGCTCCAAGATGGTGGAGAAAGATTGCAATTCGACTCAAAATCGGTATTTTGGTGTTTTGGGGTCACACATTATGGTGTTTTGCTGAAACTGTAAATATTGAATATGGCGGCTCCAAGCATATCATATTCGAGTGTCCAGCGCTTGCAGCTTTAAGGATGCAAATCACTGGAGAAACATTAACTACTCCAAATAAGGATTTTATCCACGCTAATCTCCAAGGCAATAATCGAGGTCATAAAGGGGCTAGATTTAGTCTAACTAGCTTTCGTTTCATGTCAAAATATTTTTATTCAATAAAAATATTGACATAAACTCATAATTTATAAATCATTTAATTTCTCTCCCGTTTTTTGAAGGTGTCATATTTATTTTTGAATTGCAATTACCTAAAATCATTACAATGTTACTATAGCTACTTAAATGAATTTCTACTAATATACCACGTAATGCCCTCTGAATCCAACAATTTGTACAACCAAATCCAAAAACAAGGCTCGCACGTATATGGTTAATCTGCATACATCCACCTGTTGTATAATTATTGTGCTTCCTGTTATACAAATTTGCACGAAAATAATCTGCTTCTAAGTATCACTAAAGCTTTTCGGCCACATCCTTGTATGTATGATTTACATTTTGTTGTACGCGTGTGGTAAACATTTGGGGCTTACCAAACTCGCTTAAAGGGTTACAATATCCCAAATTCAAATAGTTCCACAATTGTATACACATCATGGTTAAATACTGTTCTTAAAACACCACTGTACACAAAAAGATTTTATTAGAGTGAAGTTTTAGCAAATTTTAAGATAAAAACAAGCCGCAGATAATCACAATGGGGAAACTTTAATGGCCGAGACTGTAATTACTTTCCCTTAAATTACAATAAACGTAAAATTTTACCTTTACTGATGACTATGGGCTATAATTGTGCCATTACAATGCAAATTTTGTGCCTTCTGCTAAATAACCATCGTTAATGCATATTCATGAGTAGCCATGCTTAAAGGCATCTTATCCTTATAAACACAAACACAAACACACACCTGAGAGCATCGTCCCCAATAATCCTTTGCAATGGAGCCATATTCTTTTTCTTTTGCAAGACAATAATTCCTAAATCATTTGGGTCGTTTTACTTGTTGGTTACTCTCAAAGTTGTTAACGGTTATTACAAATTTAACTAATTTCCATTAAGTACAGAGACGAGTCGTAATGGAAACTGTTCGTAAAATTATACGAAGTATAATAAGCGCATGATGACGTGGGAAGGGTCCCTTTTTAGTATGATCTAGCGTAGGGTGTTTATGTATGTGTATAAAAAAGAAGGATTCAATGTTCTTCATTCTTCCAAAAATGATGAAAATTTGTTAGTTAAAAACTATTTAACTAAATTATAGTACTCAGTATATAGTGATTGCTGTTGTTCCTCCTGATCTGTGATCAGTTTTCCGGCAGCCAGTTTCCCTAAGTCTTACTGCACTATACAAAGTCTGGCCTGGCATTGGATTTAGAGAGCAGGTGAGAGTAGATTCAAAATCATATTTAGAAAGTCTGTTAGAGCGCCTCAGATACGCTTTTTCAGGCAGATCTAACTTAGTTCAGTTGTAACCTTGTCGCTGCACGTCTGTATCGGGTCGCATATTTCTGAACGCTTGACCAAACATGCACCATGTAAACCGGGAAACTTGTATTTCGAAATTTCCCGGTAGTTATACTTTGCTGAACGTAGAACTACCTAAGCTTTAATTATCATCAAAATTAAAAATGAACTGAGGAATATTAGTCTAATGTCAACGGGCGATTCAGTCATTCAGGAATTTATAAAAAGGATTTAACAAGAAAAGAAAAGCTATCAGGTGTAGATACAACCGAATTCGGATAACTAATTAACCTTCGAGTGGATCTGGAAATGATGAGCTTATGTGCGTTAACGCTTCTCAATCAGTTTATTTCCAGCATCATCATTTTTAGGCTTGACAAGGACTGATAGGAAACCTACCGCGGAAGCATTGTGACCCTTGCGCCATCCTGCATCCGGCTGCTATTTTTGTGTCTGCCCTGTCGACATAAGGTAGACTTGCGTCCAGACAACCAACTGCTAAACTACAAGCAAAACCAGCTTGCTTCTCTACACGCAGTTAGATATTGGGTCTACCAACTGTTAGTTTACAAGAAAAACCAGTATTGTAGCTCCTCCGTACGCAGTCCTCAATCTAACATAGGGTCGGCTTTATTCTACACTCGCCCAAGCCGTCATAGGGACAGTCTGGAATGGAGAAGCATACTCGTCCAATCGAGTAAACTTCCGTCAACCTCTCAGTTATCACCAAACAGAATTTTGGGCTCTAATCTATTTTCAGGTCCAAAAGTTGATTCCCTGGATCTGGTGTTTATTAAACGCCAGAGCACTCAGAGGCCCAGCCTTCAGGACACATAATTGTGTACGTCTCAGCACATCCTCTGTAGGCTCAGCAAGACACGCTGCTAGATTTCAAAGAAAACGTAGCCAGTATTCAGGAAAGCAGTGACTCCCTGACGGGCGTTCAATACCCCAATTGTGGAAGACACACACTTGTGGTCGTAGCTACCACAACCAGAATTGGCACAGCGCTAAAACCCTATTCGAGGGTTGCCACCAAACCAACGTAGAATAATAAGTAGGAATGGGTATACTGTACCACCGATGTGTATAGCTAAGGAATCATCTTCAGTTCGAGGCAACGTTTTTTACCGAATGTTTATTGCAGGCGGAGATGGCTATGCCTGTTTTTTTCTGTTTCCAGTTTAGGTCATGCCAAGGTTTACAACTAGATAAATAGCGCTGAAGGAGATAAAGAGAAATGTTTGCCCATCTAGCTTCAGTTGATCAAAGGGTAGACACCTTGGGTTTCTGTAGTAAGCACCATTTTCAGTTCACATGTTTTGGATCATCAGCTGATTCTGCCAAGACAGGCTCGATAATCCAACTGAGTATCCTGATATCAAGATTGTCACATCTTATTCACGAGACTACCAGAGTAGAATGTTGTATGTGCCGTTTCCGCAGATTTGCCCCAACAGCACGTGTGTTGCGATTTAGATAGGTAGCTATCTATATTGTTTTTTTCTGTGGCGCCTGCCTTATATGTATGTCCAGCACACACTTTAGGAAGCTAATTAGTAAGGATTTCGTAATTACATACGTCAACGCGATGATAGATAGTATGCCAAATTGCCTGGTGGCTTACGTATATGGTGCAAAGTTGAAGATTGTCCAAACTATATTATCCCCCTTGAAAATTAGTTTTTAATATACTCCAAGGTATTTCTCGATCTATAGATTTAAATAGAGCCTAACTGAATCCCCAGTACTTTTAATAGATTGGCAGTGCTTTTTACAGATCTTACTCCTGGCATTTTTAACGGCTTTCTTAATTTTTAATCATTTTTGGTATTGTGTCCAGTATTTTCCTTTTTAAAATATATTCAATTCATCTTTGGTAATCTTCCTGAGATTGACTAATTCATCGCTGCACTAAGGAGGGAAGAAATTCTTTTTGTATTTCATTGCTTATGATACTTTGTAAGCAATATTTAGAGATTTTGGAGAGAAATAGAATTTACACCTCTACCAATTCGACCTTACACTAGGTAGAATAGTATTTTCTATACATTGATTCGACCGAAAGTCTTCCAATCGATATGGGTTTATATATAAGGAAGGGAAAGGACATCGCTATCCTGTCGGATAATCAGGCATCCTTGATGGCTCCGAGTGGCCCTCGGATAACATCAAAGTTACTGGGGGATTGCAGGTCGTCTGTGGATAAGTTGTGTATCCACAACAAGGTGTCCATTCTGTAGGTTCTTGGTCACATGGGGATCATGGGGAATGAATGGGATGACTCTGATTCTCCGTTCCTCGGACCGAAACCCGCTGTAGGCGTTGCCACCTCGAGTATCGATTCTCTCATCAAAGCGGATGTTCATAGAAAGCATCAGCAGCGACGGGCGAACCTGAGTACGTGCAAGTATATAAAATTGTTTCTTGATGGGTCCAATGGGAATATCTCCGATTTTCTCATGGGGCTCGGAAGGAAATAAGGTATAACTGTGGTTCGCATCATCACCGGCTACAGCTTAATTCACGCTCATCTAACAAGTATGGGAGTTATTGACAGCCCTGAGTATCGGTCCTACCTGGAGGGAGAGCATGAGACAACTGAATACTTGTTGTGTGCGTGTCCGGTGCAGGCTGGATACTACAGGATCTGCCCTTCTATCTATGGATGAGCTCAAAAGCCTGTCTCACCAAGACCTGATGCGCTTCATTAAGCGGACAGGAAGGTTTTGGTGAATGGCCTTCTAGCAGGACAGCACAATGGGCCGCTATGGCCTTCGTACTTGGGATAGGGTCTCCTGTCCCCTGCCTTAAAATATATACATATATATATATAAGGAACGTCCTTTCAACATTACACTCTACAACTCTTTCATACTCGGGAAAACAAAAGTGTGGGTGAGGTTGTTATTACAGATTAAAAGGTCAATGTTAATAATGATATTAAACGAAAGCTTATGCGTGTTTCACGTTATCGTCACAGAAAAAATTGTTGGGTTGGTAAGGGGGGGAAGTGGTGTAGATTCGTTATTTATTATCGGAGTTAAATATGATTGTGTGTATGTAGAACAAGCTTCAAATGATGTTTTTGGAAAATATTTTCAACTTTCCAAATAAATTTAATGATTTACGAAATAAAATGATCCATTTATTGCCCACACGTCGTGTGTCAGGGCTCTCATCTAAGTGAGTTAGTGGTGCACCTTTGGGAAGAGTTAGTTTTAAAACTTAGAAATCGTGGAATTTTTCTCTCTTTCTTTTCCAAAAACAATCGGGAGCAAGGCAAGCGACAAATTAGCGGTTTCACCAGAGAATCACGAGAACCAGGGAACATACAGAAATAAATTCATATTCAAATTGAGAAGCGTCTGGATGGGTAAAAAATGGCTTTCCTATATTTGCCCCAAAATAGTCCCAAAACATTTTGTATGTATTTGTGTGTAAAATCCTGAGAATATTTCATTCCAATTAAGATTGTGCAAATGTTCCTATCTAAAGTGTGGGATATCCCAAGGAATAAGTTCTGGGAAATATCTACTCACCTAAGAAAAAAGTATATATTGACCACATCCTGTTTATGGGTTGTTCCTGGGTAATTTTGTGCTGTATGGGGTGTGAGAAGGATTTCATATTGGATTTTAATAATTCTGCAAAAAAATAAAATGGAAGAAAATATGATTTATTACAGTGACAGTCTGATCCCTAAAATTTCCAGAGGTCTTAAAAAAAATGAAATAAAAAATAGCTATGTTCATTGAACGCAATTGGAATGGCTGCAGTCACGTGTTGATTTAACGCCTCGGAAATTCAATGCTCACAAAATTAATTCGAACATAACTTAACACCCAGCGAACCCATCTATATATATCGATGTAGTGCTTATCACGAGCTTGTCGTTCTTGCGTTATCGGAATAGAATTATCAATCGATGTTAGCTAGTTATATATGCGTTATTATAACATAAAATAAAATAAATTAAATTGTAATTTAATAACCTTTCACTGTCGAAATATGTGCACGTCACAAAGACCTAACATTCTCCAAAATTTCAAATTCTTACGTCACGCAGTTTTCGAAATACGTCTGTGATAGAAAAATGGATGAATTTACGAGCGATCTTATAATTACAATTTTGTGTGTCAAAAATCATTGGTGGAAAGTTGAAAAGTAAGCGTGCAGCTCGAAAAGTGATTAAGTGATTTTAATAAAACCTTTCGAATTTCTGCTACGTATCTAAATATATTGCCTTTATAGGTGTTTTATTACTCGTCTAGAACAGACTGAAATTCTCTGAAAATAATTTCAGCGATCAGAGAGGTCTCATCAGTATGGTAATCTCTGAACGCCTACCATAGAAGTTCGATGAGAGGGTCATCCAATTGCCCATACAAACATTTGTTATTAAAAGCAAGTGTGAATCTTATTTTAGCAAGAATTTCTCGTTGCCTTTAGTAAAACACTTTTTATCAGTAATAACCCTAAATAATTATTTGAAAAACATTTATTTCGTCAAACCCACCAATTTATTTGTTGTTTACAGTTTCAGTTGGTTCTTGGTGCTTAGACCGAATACTACTGCTGTATATATATGTAGAAGGGAGTCCACGTTCTCAGTGTATTTCTGTGAACGTAGTCAGTCTATATTATACATGTCAGTGACGGAAATCCTAAAAACATTTGATTTTCGTTCCCCTCTTAACTTTGTTATAGAAAAAAAAGTCCCACGAATTTAGTTCGCTCTTATTATTCCAGGAACGTTCATGGATCATTAGCTGGACGAAAAAAAATTAATAAGAGATTAGTACGGGAGAAAGAAGATTATGTGCATAACTTTTTTTTTGTTTTTTTTTTTAAACCCAAGTCTCACCATAGTGCTCTACTCATCGGCTAGTACCCACAACTTTTATATTGTTACAGGTTACTCAAGTGCAGGCAAAAACCTTATTAACACGCCCCGAAACCAAAGAGAAGCTTACTTTCAAAAGAACAAAACTTCATTAGTCTTTCCAAGAACTTTTAAACCCTGGAGCTCTACCTGGTTGTTCGATGTGACTGACTTACTAATTGACTTAATTTCAACTGCTTTATCTTGTCGCTTTTACAACACCCTCTCTCTCTTTCATGTTGTACTCCACTCAGTCAGAAGACGACGATTTCGCCTAGAACGAGAACGTGATCTGAAAGCAGGAAGAGAGTTGATTCCCTTCGGAAATTGGTAAATTTGTCACACTCCATCATCATTTTACTATTTACCAATTATGTAAAGCCACCCCCTATACGCTGCAGTAAACTAACTTTGCAACTGAGAAATAATTTTAATTTTTGTCATCCCTACAAATGTATGTAAGTTTTTGTATAGAAGTGCACTCACGTGATTTCTTTAATTTGTGTTAAACTTACTTTCTAGATGCGGTTAAATGTTTTTCAGTTATGTTAAATTCGAACTTTTCATGGAGATGAATTTTGATGAATTTATGATTGGAAGACAGAGCTCAATTGCGGTATAAATTGCGGAAGTTTGGCAAATATTGTTTGTTAAATTGGAATGTATCCAAATATAATTTTATCTGGTTTTGTTGATTTTAAGTTGGATATAACTAGGTTGTATTATGAAACTATAACATACCTTTAGTCGCCAGGGTTTCAGGTAAAAGAATTACACGAACAAACACACATTTTTTTCAGTATTTGTTTTATTGAAGGATAGTTTTTGTAATTGAAGATTTTAGTCTCTTCTATCAGTCAAATACCACAATGTCTTCCAATAGTAGTCATCTCGCGACGCCAAGTCGAAACGACCAAAAAGACTGAAACTATATTACTATGAATTTATGAAGCGAGTTATTGGAAACAAACTAACTTTCTAATATTTAATTAAATTATTTTATTGCTGCGCAACTAGTTTCTCGCTGTTTTTTTATGAAAATGCCACTTTATTGTGAAAAAATGGCTACAAATGAATCATTCAAAATATTGCCCTTCGCTACCGACAACTTTTTCCCATCTTTCTGGCCGAGCTCGAATACCGTCACGGTAGAAGTGTTCGTCTTTTGAGGCTATCCACGAATCAAGCCATTTCGAGATGTCTTCATATGAGCGGAACTGCTGATTAGCCAGACCATGTGCGATCGAACGGAATAAGTAATAATCGGACAGCGCAATACCTGGGGAATATGGCGGGTGGGGTAGGATTTCCCATTTGATCGTTTCTAAGTAGGTTTTAATGGGTTTGGCAACATTAGGCTGAGCATTGTCATGCTGTAAAATCACTTTTTCGTGCCTCTGCTCGTATTGTGGTCGTATTGACCCAAGTTCCTTGTTTTTAATCATTCCCAACGCATTTAATCGCTTGGAAATGGCTTGGCGGGTAACTCTGCCATGGATCCTCATCGAGCAATGCCTCCAATTCAGCATCTTCGAAGGTTTTCCTTCACGCGAACGGTTGTCAGCATCGAAATCACCGTCTTTGAAGAGACGGAACCAATCAAGGCACGTTGTTTCACTTAGAGCAGCATCTCCGTAAAATTTTTGGAGTCCTCGATGCGCTTCAGACGCCGTTTTCTTTGAATGAAAGAAGAAAAGCACCACTTCCCGCAAATAATGATTATTTGGCACAAAATCAGACATTTTCACATAACCAAAAGTATACGACGCAAAAACAAAATCACTAATGTATCAAAGCGGTTTGTTTACCATATGTGTAAGCTTGATTCATGACGTTTTGGTTATGTCACAACCGACCAGCACTTACTAGTGGAGCCATCTCTTGAAAAACAGCGGGCACTTAGTTGCGCACCAATAAAAATTAAAAAAAAGGACGACGAAATTAAAACTTGCATGAAAAAATTCTTTATCTTAGACACAGCGCTCCTAATGAACAATTAAGTAATAGTTCAATAGACGCTAATTATTCATTAGGCAACCAAACACACAGTCATTTCTTTAATTAAGTTGTACCTACTGTCAAAAGGAATTAAAAAGTATTTTGATAATACAATTTGTGTTTTACATTTCTTCTTCTTATTTTTCAATTGGAAAGATGCACAGCGGAGCTCCAAAATACAAACTACATACATACAAAATACATTTTAGAACATTTTTCTTCATTAATGCTCTAATGAAAGAAAAAAAAACGCTTCATTAATGTACGTCATTATGATCTAATTTTCGAGTCATAATTATGAATACTATGGTCCACACGGCATCTTAATGAGTAATAAATACTAATGATTAATTGATTGTTCTGTGTGCCTAAAGTAAAATACCATTCCCTGAAAATTCGTGATATTGTAATCAGACTTTTTAAGCCCACAAGATTTTCCCTAAAAGATCTCTCTATAGGACAAACAATTTCCGTTGATTGACTTGCCTTCAAAAGGCTCTTTTTGGTTGGAGCAAAAGTTGGAATATATTTAGTAGAGTTTAGGAAAACGCGAAAACTAATTGTAATTTTGTTGAAATACTCACTACTTCCCTTACGTAAAAGTTAACATTTTGCTTTATAAATAGTCATTAGAATTATTGTCATCAGTGGTGTGGTTTATTCAGTATAAAGTTTTAAATATGAAAACAGTTTTGATTCCCATAAGACGTAAAGCTAAAAAACTTTCAAGCGACACTTTCTTCATACATTTGCAAGCAAAAGATCTTAATTTCGTGGTCTATAAGAAGGCATGAATATGAATTTCGCGGTTTTCTCGAAGTTTAAGAATGTTGAACTGTCAATTGCAGTGCCATCTACCTGGTTAATAGGAATATACATATCTACATAGCTCATAACTCGCATATGAAATCAGTTTAAGTAAAACTATTTTGTTTTATGTAAATTGATATACAACTGTACTATAATACGTTATGTTATAAGATATAAGATTTTTAAACGCAGTGTTGGGCACCGTTAATAAAGAAATTAACTTCGTTAATCGTTAAACCGTTACTAAAAAAGTTAACTTCGTTAAACGTTAAAGCATTACTGTACGAAACATTTAACGGAAGTTAACATTAATCGTTAACTCCTAATAGTAATTATAATATTTATACTATTGGACTAGTGAAATGAGCAAGTATATTCACGGAGCAATGACCTTTGCATAGCTCGTGTGTTATTGAATCAAATGCGCAATGATCATTCGTTTCATCATTGCACCAATTATGCCTCCACAAGCTCATTCGTTTGCAATTATGCATTAGTCATCCCTTGTGTCAATAAGTGCGCTTTTAGCGGTGAGGAATTGCAAGTTATTGGAAAAATCAGCTGATTTTCAAGCCAACACTCTCAGATATCATATTTTTCAAGATAAATTTTGAATATTTTCCAAAGCGAATTATTGAAAAACTTTCTCACATTATATATCCGATACAAGGCTCGATTCAATTTTTCGCAAATTACTTTACAATTCACAGTTTTTAATTTACAAAATTGAGAACTGTCATCTGTCAAATCGAATTACCGTCAAGATTGCGTGTGCTTGCTTTACCAAGCAATGATCATTCAATTAATTACGTAATTCGATTAATGACCATTCTAGTGCGTCATGTGCTTAGGGTATAATACCGTTGCCATAAAAATATGTTTTGGTTGGGGAAGTTTAGGTAGGACGTGGAAGATAAATACGAAAACGGAAGTTAAGTGTCCGTTAATATTCTTAAAAGTTAATCCGTTACTCACTTGAAAAGTTAACTTCGTTAATAAACGATTAACCGTCTTGTGCCCAGCTCTGTCTAAACGTATAGTATTTTTCTTTGAATCTGTTATGTATAAAGCTGAAAGTATTCGGATTATCCGGAATTATTGGGATCCGCTAGCCGAATCCGAACAATCCAGACACAGAATAATTCGAGTAATATGGATCCGGATCCGGATAGTAATGATCTAGATCCGAATAGTTTTGATCCCGATTTCATGAATTGGATAGTTTGCAAAAATAGGTATGTAGATATCCGAGTATCCGAGTATATCCGAATCCAATTTACAATTCTAGTAGAAACCAGCACCTAAAGATCTTTTCATAAATTTTTTTTTCAAAGACCGTAACACTGGGAAGGAAATATTAAGAATTTGAGAAATCTTTCATATTGTATTACTAAAAAATGTTTAAATTTCTGGCTAGGAAGAAATTTAAAAAATTTCCTCTTCTTCTGTAATGTCATCCATATCGACTTTTAAACAAGGTGAAAAATGTCGAACTGCTTCAGTAATAGCAGAAAATTTAGGAAAGTCCAGTCAAGTGTGAATTGACCCAACATTTTTGCAAAAACGGGTTATTTGCAGAGAGAGCCTAAAACTTCTGTACATTGTTAGTGTAGGATATTAGTTCCGAAAGTGATAGCACATTTTCTTCACAGAATACTTGTGTTGGAATATCTTATCACCTTAAACCTAATACTGGATGTATGATGCCTCTAATTTACTATAAAAATAGAATACGTATATAATAGACCGCTGCAAGTCCTTTGTCCTTCCTAACTGTGAGTAAAGATCATGGAAGAGTTCAATAGTTCAATTAAAAGATTAAAATTAAATGCTATCAAGAAAATTTACGAACAATTGCTTGAACTATAGTTACAAAGCACTTAGACAAAAGAAAATGGTGTTTGTTGAAAGAGACCTAAAAGAGACGAAAAGCTAGCTGCAAACAAACACGGAGAGAAAAAAGTTGTTGATTCAACCAAAATCATTGTAAATTCTTCAAAAAAGTGCTTTGATTTTCAGCCAAAAATAAAGTTGTTAAAATCACAATAAATAATAATTGTTGGATTAACAAAAATATTTTCTCCTTCACAATTTCAAATATTGTTACATCAAAAATGATCGATTGTCGAAACATAAAAATACTTTTATTAATTCTACAATAAAAATACATTGATTCAATAAATTATATCTTATGAAAGTGAATATTTAATTGTTGAATTTACAAATAAAATGTTAAATCAACGATGGTAAAACTGAACGTTTTGCTGTATAAAATAAAAATTAAATTTTAAATTTTACTGTCTCCATTCATGTCAACAAAAATGTTTGTGGGCATTTTGGATATTGGATTTGGGGTCGCAAAAAAATTTAGAGGTAAAAATAGATGGAATTGAAGAATAGCAAATTTACTATTTTTAGTAGTAAAAAAATAAATTAAACAATATAACAGAATGTACATACCTACTACAAAGATATTAATTTGGTACACAAAAAGTTGGCTTCATAGTCATTGCAAAGTTGTTAGGTTGCAAGTTTTTAACACTATATACCATATTTTAAGACTATTACACCATATATATTGTTACGAGCGTGGCCTTTGTTCGTTATTTAAAACACAATATTTCGGAAATAATTCAAAAGTTCTTTCTTTATTTAACTTTACTGTTTACTCTCACAATTCACAAACAATTGTCAACTCAACTCTTTAGTTATCGCTAGTACTGTACTTCTTATAATCACAATCCAAATAGTTTACTTCGTTCACTTCGCTGTTTGAAATATGACTCCAAAATCCAAATCCAAATCCAGATCTTACGCGATTAACGAAACTAATTTCAACAATGACGATTTTAACAGAACCGATATCCCGGGATATTTGTTTAACATGTTCCTACAGGCTTTAGTTTTGGCCTTGACTTCACTTATGACTTTATTTTACATTAACACTTTAACTGTCCGAAAAAGATGTAGAACTATTAATTACGCGATGTTTTTGTTTTACAGCTTGTTGCGTGACGGCAAGCTGTATTAATGTATTTGTTGCTTTAGAAGCGGTTTTTGAGTTTGGGAAGGAATCGGAAAATGGATAGGTTGGGATTTGGGATTTTTTTGATAGGGTGTTTGCCCTATCTCACTGATTTTACACACGGCCTTTCTTCTTTCATGACGAGGAGCCTCCACTATGAGATAGTATGGTCCCACGTTGATTGTTCCCCGATGATCTGAGCGGTGCTGAGTGTACTGATGTGTCTTCTACTGGATGGGCTCTCATCCACGGCGATGGCTTCCTTTGCTAGCGAAGAATGTAAATCTTTCGCCCAGGTAATAAATATTCCTCGAATCCGGGTGAATAAGGTGAAATGGTGACAGGTAATTAAAGTTTTCAACATGAATCTGCGTTGGCAGACTATTGATGAGTGGGTTGGGGTGTTGAGGGATCTTCTCAAGTTGCTTACCCGCGAGATCTAGAAGGTATTTCTCAATTGGAATTATGTTTGCACTTTCGTACAGAAGTTTGTTGGGGTAGTAGGTTCTGTCAGGTCTCCTGTACAGTCCAGTGCAAGCGCGCAGGATTTTCCTCTAAAAAATGCTAATTTGTTTGATATAAGTTGGCGAAATTGTGTGCCAGATAGGGAATCAGTAGGTGATAATCGGGCGAATTAGCTGCTTATAGATAAGTGGTTTAGTGTCTTTGGGGAGACCATTACTCCTTTTTATCAAGGGGCTTAAAAGGCTGTAAGCATTGTTTGCCTTTCTTAAAGCCGACTTGGCGTGGCTGTTGAATTTTAGGAGGTTATTGAAAGAGACACCAAGGTACTTGGCGTTCTCTGAAGGCTTGAGGCTTTCATTGTTAGCTACAATTTCAATGTTGTCAGAGCGGGTGGCGATATTGGGTCTTCCCATGGTGGATGGGTTTCTGATGCAAATCAGTTCGGATTTACTGAGATTTATTTTGATTCCCCATTTTTTGTAGAACTCAGCTAGTTTGACTACGTGTTGCTCGACTTTTCGGGCAGCGAAGCTTGGGGAACTGGAGTGGGCATATGTTAAGGAATCATCTGCGTAGAGAAGCGTGGTGGAATTCGGATTATTCGAGGGTTGGTCGTGCGTGTAGAGGCTAAAATAAGACTTGCCTCCTGGATGTGAGTAGTGCCGTATTTATACTCTACAAATTATCCTAGAACCTTCCTGAATATTCCGTTCTCCAAGCCCAGTTTACTAGGATGTCCACAATTCGTTAAATGAGGCTTTTTGCATTCTTAAGTATTTGTAATCGAACTTCATCACTTTTCTTTGTTTTTCTTCAAGCAGAGCTACTAATAATAGAATTTCTTCCTCGGAACTAGAGTGCATTTGGATAAAATTTGCCGCTCTCGGTGTGAACACTCTATTTTTCCGCGTGCCACCGGGCAGTACCACGCCGTGCCGTGCGGCACCGCGCCGCTCCCGGTGTGACCAGGGCTTATAGCACTCACGTGGATAACAAAGGTTAAAGACATTATATACTTTGAAACATAAATCAACAGAGCTCAATACAGAATGTTGTATGTAAAGAATTTCATCTGCGCTTACAAAATATTTCTTTGAACGCTCTTCAAAATTACAACCAAAGGTTGAATTGAAGAATTCTTATGTTTACACTCACCACTAAACTTAATAACATCTTCACGAATTGCACCTTCATCTTCTGCAAACAGAAACATTCCATTTACCGAATCTTGAATGTAGGGTTTCCAAAACTGGGGTTCATTTGGGCTTTTTGTTTTGTACCTTGATGCAGGTGGCAATAGCTGATGCAAAAGCAGGAAACCTTATAGATTTATAGAATCTGTAAAGTAAAACGTAATTATGGGCATTGTTGGATATAATGAAAAAGAAACTAACATACCATCTTCGGTTACATCAACAGGAATATTTTTTTTCTTTAAAAACTGCGTTCTCAATAATTTTTGGCTTGTAGATATCCCAATTTGTCCTTGCAGGAGTCCTTTACGAAAATATTTTTAATGTCGACATAAATCTATAAAACAAATTTGTTAGACACAATTTTATTTTGCTAAATTTTGCTACCTCCGAGTTGGTTGAAGTCACATCTAGAAGTCACATAGCGATAGCTATAAAATAATGTCATACTCTTACACTTATACCTTTTACATATGAATGGGAGAAAAATTAAAATTAAATTTTGAAATGCACAATTTTACTTTTCTCACATTTTGAGTAGATTCAACAATTTTATTGATTCAT
This sequence comes from Dioctria linearis, assembly GCA_963930735.1. NCBI lineage: Eukaryota > Metazoa > Arthropoda > Insecta > Diptera > Asilidae > Dioctria > Dioctria linearis. The sequence goes on along the minus strand of OZ005742.1, from coordinate 233,150,072 downwards.
TTTACCGAAAAGTAAAAGTTTTAACAATTTAAGTTGTTAAATGGGTTTCAAGGTCAGAATTTTGAGATAATTTACGTTTGAGAACATTTGTCTCTCCGTGAAGAGATTTCATGATCAGCTGATGTCTGTCACTGCTGACTTTATTGGAAAATCTTTTCACTTTCCAATAAATTTAGTTCATTTTAATGACGGTAGGTTGAAATTTTACTACATTGTCACTAATATGGAGTAAAATTTACTCCATTTGGAATGGAATGAATTGTGTAAAGGGGTCCTTAATGGATCTCATTTGTGTGATACAATGTATATTTGATTCTACTTAATTATTAATTAAGTCATTATGGAGAACGTCTGCCTATGGCTGTTAGTGTCCATTTATAATTGCGACTAAATGAATTATATTTCTTCCCTTAAAAAATTTTCTCAATTTCATTAGTAATTCTCCATAAGATTGCCAATTCGGTAAAATGCTTGAGAAGAAAGATTTTCTCTCTATCTTAAAACTTTTAACTACATTTAATTAAACTATCATTGCAAAATTTAATTTTTAAATGCAATGTATTGTTTATCACCTTTTCCTCAGAACTTTGCTTACTATTGCTTCAGACACTATGTAAGTTTTCTACTAGATGGAAACCTTTTAGGGTCTGTAAGAGCACTGGCACCTATATAAAAGTTGCTTTTTTTCACGTTAAATCCCAATCCAAGTAAAATCCAACGTGGAAGTAACTAATTTATCCAATGCCATGGGGACTTTCTCCATTTACCCACTTATGTATGTATATACGTATTACATAACATATTCAAGACAAATTAGACTACTGTTCTTACTAAGTATAAGTGCCCACGAGTTTTTCCTGTTTCATACATAGCTTTTAACAGTGCAAATACGCCAACAATTTGGAACACTTGTCAAGTACACTACCGTCGGATCCTCCACCTCAACATAGTGCAAATATTTTGTTTTTCCAAGAAAACTCTCATCTGAAAACTATAGAGCTGATTGTTTGTGTAGTACTCATAGTGATATATATATATTTTTTTATGTAATCGCGAAACATTGTAAAGTCTCCCGCAAGTCCTTACGAATCTTGTGGCGGTTCCGTGGAAGTTGCTCATCCCTGAACGGAATTCAGAACATAATCACGTACACATTTTAAGTACTTGGGTCTGTCTGTAGGTGGTAAACATAAGAAAACATTCAGAATTGCGGGAAGATTCCATATATATATATATGTTTATCAGTATATATATCTGTACACACAATGTATGTATATGTATGTATGTGAGTTAATGCTATCACAAGTAAAACACAAATGGAACAAACTCCGCGTAGTGTAGTCCCTGCGTTATCTTGAAATAATATCAACAGTAGGTACATTCTGGCATGAATGTAAAATATTAGAACTGACATCTCGATACGCTCACGCAATTTTTTATTGCCTCCATGAATACCTACCACACCAAAAAGGAATAAATTGCCGTTCAAGGATGTTAGATGCAAATAAAAATTTGATGAAACAAGAAGAAGGCTGGATGCTTGCTAACGACTCTTCAGGAAACACGTACATATTTTCAGGATAAAATACTTACACATTGAACTGAGAGTTTTACTCCCCGGGGATGTGACGTATAAGAAGAGCGAAATATTATAGACTTACCATCATCCAAATTGAACAGTGAACATCGGAACGAATTTTCCTAATTTAGAAGCTTTTAAATTCAAAACAGGAGTGGAAATTGTTTACCATCTCTCGATTCTTAGTCAGTTCTTGTTTGATAAAGAAATAAGACAGCAAATTAGGCTTTCTTCTATGGAATACATTTTATAATTTCATATTTGATTGTATTTTATGTAAAATAAATTGATAATTTGTAAATATGTATGTGGGGGAATTCAATGTAATAAATCAATTAGAACAGTTGGATTAAAAAAAAATGTACTACGAAAAATAGTTCATTTTTCTCAGATTCAGATTACCTTTAATAAGGGGACGCCACAATGCTGTAATATGAAATTTGGAATAATTGCTCTGCGATTTGACTGCGATTACTAATCTGAGCAAAAATTAGATGAGCTAAGTCAGCAGATGGTTTTGACATTTATGTGACATTCGAAAGGTTTTTATTTATAACTGGATAAAAAAAAGGAAATAAATTTAAGATATGTTTCTTGAATTGAATTGAATTATAAGAAAAATTGTTAAATTTCCATACTGCTTACTTAATATATTTCAAAGGGGAATGCCCATTTTAGGCCCTACATTAACATACATGAGAGATGTCTTAAATGATGCATTATGATATTCTGAACATATTTTATTAACAATGTTTATTTCAATTAAGTTGGGAAAGCGGGGAGGGAGGGTGTTAAAGTTTGATCTATTATATTTTGGTAAATCTAGTACAGAATCGAATTCCTTAGAACCTGAAAAGAAGTTTGAGTACCCACCAGTGGCGTAGCTAGAGTTTATGCCGCTTGGGGCGGTCCTCAATTTCCGCCCTTTCTAAGTTAATCAAAATCAAGCGGATTATTAACAAAATTTTTTGTCTATTCGTAAAATTTTAAAAGAGAGTTTATATTTTTTGTTATTTTTTCTTCTTCTTTCTTTCCTTTTCTACTTATTAACATTTAATATTAGAAAGACTGAAATTTTGTATACACATTGCCCAAAAGCAAATGAGTTCTTTCTGCAATGCAGAAGAAATGTACATATATAAAATTAAATTTTAATGTGATTTTATATTATTTAAAGTTACAAGCCCTCAATTTTTTCTTAGAAATTTACTGGACATTTTCTCTTTAGAATTTGTATGCATTATTGGAGGCCGACAACGGCACACATGAAAGTATTGTATCTGAAAATAACTCCAGTCGACCACCAAAGTAAATGTAAAATCTGCCGAAATATTTTCTGTAAATTCCTTAGAAGAAATGAATGTTTATTGCTCATGAAATTCAATTATAAATTCAATTAACACTTAGCCGACCGCGCGCGCCACAGTGAACTGTACGATTTCCGCCGTGTTCGGGCAAGTCAAACTACGCTGTCCACAGCGCATTTTTCATGTTACATCATCACATGAGAACAGCTTGACTGATTTAGCTTATTTTTTGTTGTGTTCGTAATAGATTTTGAGGGAAAGAAAAATTGGAGTCGACAACCCCTTCGTGGTGTCGCCATACAAAACTTAAGTTTTTCACTACATATTTGGACACTGCCTGAGAACGCGTCAAAACGGATATAGTTCAAATCTTGTACATGGTGTTTTAAGAAAAAATCTAAATTTAATTTCAAAAATGGGACTAATCGGGCAACTCGTTCGGAAGATTGCCATATAAAAATTTGGTTTTTAAATATATATTTGGGCACTGCCTGAGAACGCGTCCACGTAAAGAGCTAAAATTTGGTGCATGGTGTTTTCATAGCAATAACAAATAGGAGTTCAAAAATTGATCAAATTTGGCAACCCGTTCTTGGTGTTGCCATATAAAAATTTGGTTTTCACTAAATATTTGGTCACTGTCTGGGAAGGCGGCGACGTGGAGAGCTATATTCTCTCACACATATGAACATATGCACGCACACACACACAGAAACAGAGTGAAACCCTAGAATACCAAATCGCACGATTGAGTTAGATGATAGCTTAGATAATATGCATCCCTAACCAGCCCACCATTTTCAACCCGAATACTCACCCGTTTAGGCAACATATTATCACCGGGCAACGCCGGCGGGCTGCCCAAGTTTGAAATAAAAGAAATCTGAAAATTATTTAAGTGGTCAATTATATTTACGGTAACAATTTCCTTTAACGATTTCACATAAAATCAAAAATATATAATAATTTATTTTATTTCTTTATTTAAAGCTTTTTCGTAATAAGATAAAAAATAACGGCTTATCCTAGCGCACTCGTATAAATAATTCAGCCATTCGACATGAAACCGATCACCTTGGAACCCGACCGTATCCGATTTGGATGAAACTTTCACAGTTTGTAGGTAATACTAAAATAGCTCACCCATATCTTTTGTTTTCCTCTACCACCAATGAGCTAATTTGGTATTTCCTACAAATTGTGAAAGTTTCATCCAAATCGGAGATGGTGGGTTCCGAGATGATCGGTTTCGTATCGAATGGCTGTTCGATCTTACGTGCATCGACTTACTTTAAAATGGGGAAATCTCCTCGATCGGTCGTGCACTGACTTACTTTAAAGTGGGGAAATCTCCCCGATCGGGCGGCTAAGTGATAATTAATTGAAATTTCCCAAGCACTACTGCTTTTGAGCAATATAGGTATAACACATATGTATATCAGAAACTAAGAAGCGGGTGGGGGGGGGGGGGGTTAAATACAACTATTACTAAATGCATTTATATCATGTATACAAAGTCTCCAAATTCTAAGAAATTGCATCGCTATAGACATATTTTTTTTTAAACGAAATTAATAAGCAATCTAGCTTTAAGAAAATCTCTTCTTACTTCCTAACTTGTTCTTAAGTTAACTTTGCTTCAACCACCATGAGATAACAAATGCGTTCTCTTTCCGTATTGGTGATGTCCATGACCGTTGGGTGCTCCGTTTACAATAACAAAAATGGTGCTAAAGAAAGTATTAACAATTGATGTTTGTTGACATACATACGTGATTAAGCTTAAATATCTCAACGTCGATAAGGACTGCAGGGGTCAGTACGCAGTTTTGTTAAATTTAAATACTTATTATAATAAATGGTTCTGTGGATTACAACATTGTTATGTTATTAATTTTAGTTTTTAAATAATTGAGACAGAAATATAATAAGTGCTGCCCATCCTAGATACGCTACTAGTACCCACACTCCTATATACCCGGAAGCTTAAATAGCGATCCCATACTCATTTTTTAGGACTTCCTTCTTTTGATCCGAGCTGAGGTACTAGATTTTTCGTAACTTAGATCGGCTCTAACTCATTAGGGTTATGTACGACGTAAGACCGAAAAACGGGTTTCACTGTCCGCCTCAGGTTCTTACCAGCTACAATTCGCAGAAGAAAATTTTTCTTTGGATATTTTTAGGGTGAGGGTAGAAACCCCTGGCAAGGGGGTTCCAACGCGACATATAGCATATCAAATGAAAGGTTTTTCCGAGTACTATCGTGTGTTGTACTTCATTCCCGTTTCAGAAAATGTTCTCTTTCTTTCACGGCCATTAGTGTTCTGTTGTGAACATCTTTCTAATAGGGACTCATTTTGAACGACGCACCAATCCCGCACAATCACGAGAAGTAAACAAATCAACTTTTTCATCCAAGAAAGTCGCTCAAGCTACATGCGATAGCCAAAGCTTTTTCTTGCTTAATTGAAATAAACATTGTTAATAAAATATGTTTAGAGTATCATAACGCGTTCTCTCATGTCTGTTCATGTCGGGCTTAAAGTTGTATGAAAAGTGGGAATTCCACTTTTTTGATTTATCTGCGACGTGACGGAGCAAAATATTGAACATAAGATACGGGAAATGTTTAATAGAAAATTTGAGCAACAATTTTTCAATATTAGGTAGCTATGAAGAAGAAAGTAAGGAGGCAATTAATCAAATTTTGGTCCTATAAAGTGCAAGCCGAAAACACATATCTTAGGTATGGCGCTCAAATATTATTTTCCTTTCAATTAATATTCTTAAACACTGATAAAAACAGCTTCGAAAATTCGGTTTGCATTTGATATCACCACCACTTTAGAAAATTACATTTTCATAACGTCCGACTGGGAAAAAGAGCGCTCTAACAAACTAGGTTTTTACATAGAAATCAGACACCAATCACTTATGAATTTCTCGATTCGCCGTGTGAACTCTGTCTGTGACTTGGGTGTCAAATGTGACCACAGATTTACTTTTATCTCCCATACAAACTAGGTATATGGTATCAAAGAGTAGTTCTATCCTGGGTTTTATAAAACGTTAGTCCCGAGAGTTTTCGAATCCCACCATAACACTGCGTTTGTACACTTGCTTTGTGAGACCTCTCCTTGAATACGCTAGCCAGGTCTGGTCTCCATTATACGGTACACGCAACGACCGTATCGAGTCTGTTCAGAGAAACTTTTTTGGATTTGCTCTCAGGCACCTACCCTGGAATAATTCATTAATTCGTTCACCTATGTTGCATGTTAACTCCTCAAGGTCTAACTTTGGCATGTATTTACGTATTACATCGCTTGTGCATTGCTGTTAATAATTTGGGTGAGTATTTTGTTGTTGACGATTCTAAGCATGTTTTAAAAAAAACACCTATATAATATTTAATCTGTTTTGTTTATTGTTTTTGTGCATTGTATGTAATTTCATCCGGTGCTTGGTTTATGTTTGGTTTAACATATTAATACTAACACCAACTATATGATGAAACGCACATGTTGTTGGCCGTTTATTTATTAAACGTGTACATGCAGCGAGCTTGTGTTAAGCTGGTTCTGATAGTAAAAAAAAAAATCAAAAAAAATCTATATACGTGGATGATGGAATTTCCTAAATTCTAATCGCTTGTTATTTATGGGATCACAAGCAAAACTGCGGAAATGTCTGGGCAAACAAAAAGGGATAATTTTCTATCGTTAAAAAGCAAATTTAAGGAATATCTGATGTTGTTACAGGAGATAGGCTTGACAAACACAAAATTTTTTCTTCAGAATCTGATGACATAATTCATACTCTCATTTCGCAATTTATGAAGAAACTGAACGCTTTGTTGTGAACACTACACCTCGAGACCAAAGTATAAATAAGGGTAAGTAGAGACAGAGGCGAACAAAATAGAAAATTTTTCGTGTTTTTTAGAATGAAGCAAGAAATTTCATATACTTTTGCCTTTTTCATAAATGGGGGAAAAGAGCTTGGCTATATGAATTATTGTAGTGCGACTGAGACAACGAGTTAAAAACAAAAACTGTAGGGTTACCACATTTACAAAATGAACAAAATTAAAATCGTATAAAATTATGAGTGAAATAAAAATTAGATTGAAACATAGTTAAAAAATCAGCTTGAGGATGTGGTAATATATGTATAAATTAATCGATTATTTATGTAAGGTAAACAAATAAAAAAAAACGAACTATAAAAGTAAAGCAGTATTTCCAAGTGACCACGGAGGTAACTGCGTCCACTCGTTTTTTTTAGAGTGGTGTCACCTATAGCCCTATTTCCTTTTGTACTAAGTACTTGTACTATAACTTAAATGCTTTGGACGGATAACACTTTAATTTTATAACATTTTTCCTTAATATTAAAAAATTTAATTATAAAGTACGAATTTACTTATAAATAATTTTATAACAAATGAAAGGCATCGCAACCACCAACTACACAATTCCACTTACGATTTCCTTTATTCATATTGTTTTTATAAAAAAATCAAACACTTATCAGAATTAATTTTTTTAAAGTAAAATTCAGAAGAATCTTCTTAAATAACTTCACTTCTTGAATACCTTCATAATCCTTTCAAACTATTCATATTAATGTACATTGGGTAACCCTACCTCCATTTGGCAAGAAAAAGATAAATTTCGCATTGAACAACGCACTAAAAGGATATGTAAAATTTCTGTTAAATAATTTTCCCCGAATCCAGCATGAGATTCCCCCACTTCATCTCTTTCGAGCAAAACAAATGTAAACAGAAAAACGTGCTGTTCAAATATCATGGGATTACACCAACAAACATTAGAATTCCTGCGAAAAGCATTGGGACAATTCTCTTAATATTTCAGAAAAACCAGTTTTAACAAAAGCGCGGGAACAATTTATGAGCGTAAAATCGGAAAACTCCGCCCATTCTCTCTTATTTACGAAAATAAGCCTTTTGACATTCCATTTCGTTGCAATTAATCTTCGCTTTCTTTCTCTTTTCGTTTTTCCTTCCTTTTCTCGCCGTGTATATTTAAATGGAAAACAATTGGAACACTCGTCTGTGTCCCTTCTTTTAGTTATTTATTCTTTGCTCGAGACGTATCTTCAACTCGCCTCGCTCAACTACCTAGCCTCTCCTTCCCTCGTTGTGACAAACTTAGCCTATGGATTTGAACTAGGGTATAAATATCAATAATTGCTCATTTGATTATTTGCCCCGACTGTACATTGCGTCATCAATATCATATTTCGCTCTACTGTCAAAAGTAATGTTTCCCTATCCAACTCGAAGTCCTCTCAAGAATTTGGTATTTCCTCTAGCCAGCGCGGCTTGAACATATTTGCCAGGCAACAACCGAAGTGCGTGCTTCCAAATTGACGTACCGACATGAAATTGATGGAAGCACAAATAAAAAACACCTCCAGTTGAAACAAATACAGCATTGATTTATCATTAAAAAAATATTATTCATATGAATAAAAATAACCTGATTCATGCTACATGTATAGCAGTCCCTTAGGCTTAGAACAATTTCCCATTGTGTGTAACTACACTATAAGTGGTGCACGAGCAACTGAAATGTGTGACGTCATAGGTAGGTCCCAGACCCATAGGTGTTCGAAAGCCATACATTTTTTTGTATGTAGTTCGATTGTTGATGGAAGCAAAAATAAAACCACCTCCTCCAAGCAGTCATGTCTTTTGTCGTGATATCATAGACACACCTCAGAAGTGTTGGAATGCTATACTTTTCGTTGCATATTGTTCGTTTTGTTTAGATGGAGGTGATTTTTTTATTATTGCTTCTCTTTAATAGTTTACAGCGAAGGACGAATAAAAAGCCTTTAGGGAAAAAAAACGAAGAAATTTTTTGTCGTAAATTTTCGTTTGCTATCATTTTTTTGTTGTTTTAATTAAATTAAATCGGAAAATCTAAGCAATGGTTTCCTTACTTCCAAAGACGCCACGCCACTAATTAACGTATTCAAATTCCTTGCGTTGTTTTATTTCAGCCTAATTTTCATTTATAAAATTCGCAATTCGCGTTCATCATCATCTTGAAAAAAGCTGGCGATATGTTGTTACGAGCTGTAATTAGGCCTATTCTTAATTTTTTTTAAATACAATTCCGTTGGAAATGAAATTTTAAATTGAATTGAGATTCATACGGTATATGTCTTTCGGCCGAAAATCAAAATCGGCTTGAAATCAAAAGCTATTTATTTTATATACATATTAGATATACATCTTTTATTTCTATCAAAATATGTTAAGTAACTACTTAGATGGCTTGATGATAGGAAATTTATACACTGCCCTCTCATATTTTAGCAATTATACGAATTACTTTTGCTATTGATGTGATGGATTTTTTTCACCCTCTTGATGCTTCTGTGTTTAATCCAAAAAAAATCTTTGTATGTGATTCTTATGTTTGCGATATCTATACTGGATATTTATTGTTCAAATTACAGTACATACAAAAATCTTAAACAAATGTCTCCTTAAAACTATTTGATTGTGAATTTACAAGTTCGTTGTCGTCGATATTGTAGAATGCAGGCTTGGTATCAGTTTCTGTAAGCAAGAGTGTACGAAAGGTGAAAATCTGTCCCAATAAACTAGTAAATCTGCTCTACACAAAATATTTCTTTTCTACGAATTCTATTCAGAAAATTAAAGGTATTCGTATAGTGAGTCTATTCAATGCATTTGGAATCATGTGCATAGGAAAATCGATTTGAACTGAAGGAACTTCCGGCTTCAGGATGTATCTCTCGATTTCTATTTCGTTTGCAGCTCTTTGCACGTTGGAAAATATTTTATGTTTCCTAGACACATGATTGTGAAAAGAAGTTTTAATTTTAAATACTTTTTTACAATCGGAGCAATGCAGTAGTTCTTCACTGATAAAATTTAATTATTCATGATTTATAATTATTTTAAGCAAACGGAAAGAAAATCCACATGATTCTTGCTTAAAAAAAAAAAAATTAATAATAGATAATAACAAAAACAAACAAAAAAGCAAAAACCGGCCAAGTACGAGTCGGACTCGAGCACGAAGGGTTCCGTACCATCGTACTAAATTTAACACTGTACTTTTTATTTATTTTTTCAAGTGAGAGTAGGCGTCATGTGAAAAAATAATGCTGTCATTTAAAAAAAATGCCTACTAATGATAATGAATGAGAATAAAACGAGGAAAAACCGCCAAAAAATCAGGTTTCTTATATGGGGGCCCCCTCTTTACATTAATTTTATTTTTAATATTTGTTGTTATAGCGGCAATAGAAATACACACTGTGAAAATTTCAACTGTTTACCTATTACGGTTCATGAGATACAACCTGGTGACGGATGGACGGACAGCGAAGTCTTAGTAATAGGGTTCCCCTTGTTACCCTTTGGGTACGGAACCCTAAAAAACATGCTATTCGCTTTGATAAAGATGAAAAGTGCAGCAGGGCGACTTAAAATATTTAGAAAATCTTGCATCATAACCTGGTTCTACACATATACAAATGCTTGTTATAATTTTGAACACTTTTTAATTTAATTTCACACTCATTACAATTAATAAAGAAATTACTTTGACAAGACATACCTTACATACACAGTTAGTAAATTCCAAACGACATAAAATGAAATATTATTTATATTTTCAACACCTTAAAATTAACTTTGATTTACAGAACAAACTAATTACTTCAAAGTCCACCGAAAAAGGGATGAAAACACTGATTCATGCATGCTAAACAAGAATAAACACGCACAATTTTTCCCCTTTACAATGGAATTTTCAATTTTTGGTGAGGAAAACTCCATCCATGTGGAATTTTACATTGATTGTGTTGTAAAACTAGCATTCAGCATTGACAATTCAAACGTAAATTAAAATTTTTGTATTAATTTTCAATGGATTACTAATGTGGACATCCTCTAATATCATACGGATAAGGCCATGCGCATGTTTTTTTCATGTATTTTTAGATAAACATGTAAAATTAATACAAGAAAACTTAAACTTTACCACATTAAATGTAATAATTTTTTACTGTGCTGTTTTTCATCATTTCTATGAGGTAAATTAAAAATAATATAATTAATTGCAAAGTTAAGATTACTCTGAGGGCCTAATTTAGAGAATAATATTTTCCTCTTAATTTAACTCATAAGAGAGTTACCTGTCGGATTAAATTCCTAATACTACGTTTTCACTAGGCTTCAAATTATGTAATTTCGAGCAAAAATTTCGAAATTCCGAGAACCTGTTCTCACTGTTCACTGTTTTTCGTAATCTCGTTGACAGTTCACTACTATTTTTCTTGTTCTTAAACCAAAACACCAGCAGTCATCATCACCAGCATTCCAGAAATTTGGGATGAGTTCGTCACAAAGTACGTAATTTCGATGGTAATTTTGTAGAAATTACGTGAAATGAGTTGAAAAAAATGTATGGGAATTTTGAGCTGATTCCTACGATTTCATCGAAATTACGTAATTTCAGCCTAGTGTGAATGCCCTATAAGTCAAGTTTATGCAATTTTAACCAAAATAGGTCGATCGGCCCTGGATGATGGGTTAGTTAACCTCCAATCTTACTTGGAATATTTATTTTATCACCTTTTTATAGTTTTATTTTTTCTATGTACCAGATTGAAATTTATTTAGAATGAAAATATAAGAAATATGTTAGCTAGAATTTAAAAAATGAATAAACATGACTTACGAACTTACTTGCATTGTGATTTTGCACATAATGATTGAGTCATTGCTCAGTTTTCATTTTGCTCTATTTCATGACTACCAGCAAAGCTATTCAAATTTATTTCCAAAATGGAGTGGTGACTATTTTTACGGTCATTCATCTAGGGAATCGGCAAAATTGGATTTATATCAGTTATAATTTCTTGCACAGTTTTTGTTAATATTAAATTTCGTCCTTCGGTGTTACTCCTCAAAATGTTTTTATTCAATTTACTTTTCAATAATAAAAAAAAATCCTTAGCACAATTATACAGACCTAAATCACTCAACTCGGAGGGAACTCAAACCGGATGACATTACATACTCCCACACCGCCAAAAGCTATGCAACACTATTTAATTCTAAAATGATTTCATAAACCCATTAGTTCCACCCCAATCCCATGTTGAAATAGCTAATTTACATAAAATTGTTGGCAGTTGAGGGAAATCTCAGGATTTTATATAAACATAAAATTTACTTTGATAATTTCATATCACACACATAAATTTTGCGTTCACGCCTACTAATTTGACAGCACAACGCTATTTACTGTATATTTATGTAAGTAATTTTCCATCTTACCCATGGGAACATTTTACCACGCCGTTAAGTGATTGTAGGAGGCTAAATTCATCCCATATCCGGTTTATAACAAGCAAGGTAGATTGGTGTTACTGTATACATATACATACATAGTATGGGAGAAACATACATATCTACTTCATGGGAAGGTAGTTGGTAGGGGGGTAGGTAAAAGATTATAGAGAAGCTGCTGGGGTGGAAGTCGTCCCCCGAACGATTTCATTTAATATTCAAATTATTTTGTTTATCTGTTGAAAGTTTAATTAAATTTCACCTTTTTTCCTAGAATAAGTATAACGTTAGCCAAAATTAGTATGGCTATAAGCGGTAGCATTTACAGATTGTTGAGGAAAGGCTATAGTTTGGACTTCTACTGGAATTGAAGAGGTGTAAGTACCTAGTCCTACCGAGCAATATACCAAGGTGGCATACATATATGTATGTAGTTATAGTAATATTATTATTTCAACTTTTAATTAAAATTTAATCTCTTCCAAGTACCTAGGCATATACATAACCACAAATGGTAAATTTGTATGAATTTAGTATCTCCGTATGAAATAATCTTCTCCAAGGTAAATTTATGTGGCTTACCATCATATCATTTAAGGAAACGTTTGTCCTTGGTGGGTTTTCATTTGACAGACTTTTATGACTTACATAATTTACTTAATTACATCACATATAGGTAGGTATATATAGGTATATGCTAAACAAAATCAGATCTTGTATTTACTCTTAACTATTATGTAACTTCCACATGTCCTTTTATAGCCGAAACATAACAAACAATTCTGGTTTTATTCCATAGTCGATTCTGCTCTTGGGGTTTACCACGAGCAATATGTCTATTTTCTCCATCATGGTTGTTTACATGTGGAGACTCACCGGACTCACCCGAAGTTTTTGAATGACTTGGAAAATCGATTCGACATCCCAGCAATGAATAGAATTTTGTGCACAAAGAATAGGCGAATTGGGACATTCTTACATTAATAGGATGGTGTAAAATTGAATGGTCCACTTTCTGGGTAACCACAGTTTATTTGGAGAATTAATCAAGTTCTTCCTTGTTCCTCATTTTCTCAAGGGACTGTACAAGTGGTTAAAGTGTAATATTGGAGAAACGGACGAAGGAAAACTTTCTAAAACTGTAGTAAATTTTTATATGTAAATATAACAACAAAGAGATTCTTTTGGTAAAATTAATGCTTATTTGAAAATAACACACTTCGTTTTATGTCCTTTATTATGGTCTTAAGGAGAGTGAGATAGATGAGTTTTGGTTGTGCTTGTTAACTGAAAAGAACAGAATTTGTTAAGAAATAGTAGATAAATTTCTCTATCTGTCCGAACAAGTTGAAGAAAAATGGAGAGGTAATAAATAGATAGACAGTCATATATTCAGTATTGGAAGATGCTTACTTAAGAATGAAGTTTATTACAAATACTATCATGACAACCAACCAACCAAATATAAAATAGAATATGCAGCGCTATCATAGTATCGTAACAGGAGGGGGGGGGGGGGCGTAGATCAGTGGAGATGGGCTAGGCTTATATGGTGGGAAACTTAATGAGCGCCACGTGTAAGATCTACCATGAAATTATAAATTCCAGCAAAAATGCACAGCTAGGTAAAAGGTTATGAAACTGCATATTCACGAGAATTTCATTAAAAAAGAAAGAAATTTTATCGACTAAAGCCGCGTTCACATATAACAAACATTCCCTAAATGTTTGACAAACATCTGACAAATATTTGTCAAACGTTTGTGAAGGCTTTGTAAGGATTTGTGATTGTTTGATGGGTGTAAGCGCAAATTTTATAGTTATGGATTTTTTAAAAAAGTTCAAATTTAATCCAAATGAAATGGAAAACATTAGATGTTTGGTAAAGTTTGTACAGAGAGTACAGGGTGATAATGAAAGTTTTTTTTTGAATTTTTAATAATAAATGAGAAATGAGACAAGATAAATATAATAAAATTATTAGAATTATTAGATTCTTGCGAAATTTTGAAAACCGGACAGTTCGTCTATTTATCATTCAATAAATCACGACCACTGTACTGTAATCTTCTGTCTAAACATTTTATGTCCCACTATCTCCAAATTTTCCGTAAATGTTGCGCCAAGTATGACAAAAGGTGCTGCAATGCATGTTACTTCACTCGGAGGATACATGATTAAACCCCTTTTTTGGAAAACATTTTTCATACAAATATCCTATAAGTAGTTTGACAGATGTTTGATAAATATTTGACAATCATATGACAAATATTTATCAAACATTTGTCAACTGTCTATAAATTGTTAATCAAATGTTTGGCAAATGTTTCTTTCTGTCAATGTGTGTTATGTATGGATGAACTTAAAAAAAAAATGATCAAACATTTAATCAAATGTCACACTTGTCGCTTAAAATATCCAAAAGGGAAAAAATGAATTTATTCGCTCGTCTGGTTCAAATCTTGTACTTCTCCTTTGTAGCTTTGTTGTATATTTTTATATATATATATATTGGGGTGTTTTGACTCACCACTTAATAGGCACTAGGTTATATCCAAACAGTAGATACACTTTTATTTTAACATTACATGTAATCAAACCTAGAATTAAACTCTTATGGTATTGCAATTGAACTAATTACAATCACTTCTATTTTACAATTACACTCTTACTGGTATTGCAATTGAACTAATTACAATCACTTCTATTTTACAATTACACTCTTACTGGTATTGCAATTGAACTAATTACAATCACTTCTATTTTACTAGCCAACTCACGACGTGCAACTATCAACCAAATCTAAAAACCGACTGTGTCAAGACTTAGATTTTTCAATCGTAAGTGTCTTCGTTCAGGATAGGAAAATGCTTAATTAGCATTCCTATCCTGAGAAAATTATTTTACGCTGGGCATGTTTAAACATGCCCCGAATTATCGCGACGAACGATGGTTGAAATTGAAATTTGATATTTGCATAAATATCAACCATCGTCTTGCTACCGTGCATACATTGTTGCGATCACAATGTATGCAGCTCGCGACAATTTGCTGATAAGAGCTTTTTTCGATGAAGACTTGATCGTTTCAGTCTTCACCGACGTAAAATTTTCTTGCGCCCGATATGTATGTATGTATATATGTACATACATATCGTATATACGACAAATCTTACTGAAGGTAAAATTTGTCGTGGGGCTTTTTGTTTATCGAAACGACTTGGGTTGAAATTTAAAACTTTTATTTTTCCCAAGTCGTTGTGTTTTTTCGTGCCTCATATCCGACATGTTGCTGGTGGAAGCTGTATCTCACGAGGGTTTTCGCTGCCCCTCGGGGCTCACTGTCATGGTATATGGCATTTATATTCTTCGAATAACGCCTGGCTGGAGAGGCCCTTTGCGCCTGGTGCTTCGTCGGAGGGGTTACCGCCCGATCACCATTTGGGGTGCAGATGCCGTTCCCGGGCACTATTACCGCGTTTTGCTGCCGTTGTATCCCCACGGGGGACAGACGTTAATTGCTCGAGGTGAGTTTGCGTTTCCTTTTTGGGGAAAAAGAAAAATTTTATTGTTTGTTTTTTTTTTTTGTTTTTAGGCTGCGTGCTTGTTATTACCGGGGAGCACGGACTATGTGCATGCTGCCATGAGATTTTTTCATCCCCCCTTACGGATCTAATACGGGCACTAATGGTCACCCCTCCCCTCTCTGGAGATGTCCTCGAGGAGGAGTCCGACTTTGAGGACTGAATATATTCGCAGTCTTTTTTTTTTTTACACATTTTAATATTTCTGTTTTTTGTATCTTTCCTATTCCCCTTCTCTTTTCCCAATATATATAATAAACATTTTTTTTTTCTAATACTTATGAGATGTTGTTTGGTTTTTTTTTTTGTTTTGGTCTACCTTACTTTCTTATTTTCAGGGATTTTGTTTTTTTTTTTTTTTTGCTTTTGGTTGAGGTTGGTTTAGCTGGTTTTGGCTGTACTTGGCATTATATTTTTTCCTATATTATGTTTTTAGGTTTATATTTTATGTTTTTTTTTTTTTTTCTTACTTATATGTTGTGTCCTATTCTAGGGTTAGTTGTTATTTAGTTTCTAGACTAGGTTAGATTTGTTATTCTACTTGTAATTTTAATTCTTTTTTTTTTCATTTCTTAAATACTATTTATTATAACAATTTGGTTACAAGGGGGAAGATATTTTTGTTTGTGTACATGTTTTTGCTTTCTGCTCTTATGCCTATATTGTTTATTTATGCATTTTTCCCACTACACGGATGGGATGAGAACGCCTTTTCTGTTCTCTTTTTTTTTTGTATGTTCCTGTATTAACAACTTTTTTTGTTTTTTCTTACTTCTATGCTTTTTAATACTATTTAGTTCTTCTCCCCTATTATATGTATATTCTTATTATTTATTTCGGTTTGTTGAAATCTCTTACATTTATTTTCTAGGTGCTTTACTACTAGTGATAGTGCTTATGACCGTTTGAAGTGGTGACACTATACCACTTGCACTGACTTAGTAGGTGGCAGGGTGCGGGTCCTTTTGAGAGGGGTAGGTTCAAATATTTCTATTCGTTCAATTTGTTCGTTTTGTTCCTCCGCCTCTAGGGTTTTTTCAGATTTCCTTAAGCGGTATTTTTTTATGCTTGGTGCTAGCCATTTGGCGACCAGGTACAGCACCATACATGTGAAGACAGCACCAGTTAAGGACACTGATGTTGTAGCTAGTACATGTGTAGGATGGTGGTTTATAGGAGTAACTATTTTAGCTAATTTTTCGTCCAGCTCTGTAAATGACTGGGTACCCTTTAGGATGAGATTATTTGTGTCATCTCCCGCATATAGGTCTGTCTTGATTTTCTCGGTCTGTACTTTGTTTTTGGTTTTATTGAGATATTTTTCTACCACTTGCTCTAATGGAGCGATATTTGGGAAGTAGTTGGGTTGCTTGAGACTTAATGACTGGATATTCTCTTGTTCAAGCGTAGCCGGGGGTTGTATTTCTGCCTCTGGGGGTTCATTTTATTTATGTTCCGCTGCCGTGGGCTGTTTTTCGGCGCTGGGGCTCGTACTGGCCTCTTGGGCTTTCTGTTTTTGAGCTCTGGTCATGGCGAAGCAGTGAGCGGGTTTCCTGGTTTTCTTTTTATTTGGGGGATTATATTCCTCCACATCAGAGTCTATAGTGTGGTGCACTTGGGCTTGTACCGTTAAGGTATTGCCTGTATTGTCTTCGCTTAATACTTGTGGAATGCGGCTTAATGCATCCGCATTGGTATTATACTTCCCTGGTTTGTATTCGATGGTGTAATCGAACTCTGACAATTTGTGGTGAAATCTCACCAAACGGGAAGTTGGGTCTTTAACGTTAAAGACTCCTTTGAGAGGCTTGTGGTCAGTGTAGACCGTGAATTTCCTGCCTTGGAGATAGCATCGGAAATTTCTAGTTGCCCAGACTATAGCCAATAACTCCTTTTCAATAGTGGAATAGTTTTTCTCGGCTGTGTTTAGCGTTCGGCTTGCATAGGCGATAGGCTGGTCTTTTCCCACTTCTCCTTGGGAAAGTACAGCTCCTAAAGCCTCGTTACTGGCGTCCGTTGTGAGATTGAATGGCTTTGTAAAATCTGGATAGATTAAAAGCGGTGGGGAAATTAGGGCATTTTTAATGCTTTGGAATGCCTCTTGGCATTTCTCGGTCCAAGTGAATTTTACATCCTTTCGGAGCAGATTCGTTATTGGACGAACGATTTTAGAGAAGTCCGGAATGAACTTCCTGTAATAATTGGCAAGTCCCAAAAAGGACTGTACTTGCCTTACTGTTCTTGGAACAGGGAATGTCTGGACGCAGGCCGTTTTGCTGGGGTCTGGTAATGCACCTTCGCTAGAGCATTTGTGCCCTAGGTAAACAACTTCTCGTCTCAAGAACTGGCACTTCTCTGGCTGCAGTTTGAGGTTATTTTCTCTCAATTTGTTGAAGACTTTGCGAAGCTTATCATTGTGGTCATTTAGGTTCTTACCATAAATGACGATGTCGTCAAGATAAACGAAACATTCGAGGCCTTGTAGGCCTGTCAGAACGAAGTTCATGAGGCGTTGGAATGTAGCGGGAGCTCCTTTGAGTCCGAATGGCATACGCTTAAATTCGTAGTGCCCGTAATTAGTGCTAAAGGCGGTCTTATGTCGATCCTTTTTGTCGACTAAGACTTGGTGATAGCCGTTGGCCAAATCGAGAGTGGTAAAGTACCTGGCATGACCTAGTTGGTCAAGAATATCCTCGATTCGTGGTAGCGGAAATGCATCGCCAATTGTCTTTTCGTTCAATTTACGAAAATCGACAACGACGCGCCACCTTTTTTCACCATCGGGTCCCGCCTTTTTGGGGACTACTAATAAGGGTGAATTCCAAGGGCTTTTGCTAGTTTGGACTATCCCGTTGTCTAGCATTTCTCTTAATTGCTCGTTGATTACTTGTCTCTGGGTTTCTGGTAACCTGTAGGCCTTTTGGTTTATGGGCGCTTGGTCTTGTATTAAAGGGATATTGTGGGTGATAGCATTTGTATATGTCAGCTTGTCACCTTTAAGGTAAAAGATATCGTTGTACTCATAACAGAGTTCGGATATCGAAGCTTTTTCTTCCGCGTTTAGATTTGGGTCTAGGCTGAGCTCTTGGTCTAGCCTGTTGACTCGCGGAGTATACGTGGGATCTTTCTGATCCGGAAATAAGTATCTTACGTGTTGTAAGATAGCTGTGTTTTCCGAAAAGCTTACGTTTCTTTTGTTACTTTGTGTAGCTGTGTACTTACTATCTGTTTTACTTACATTACTAGATGGCAGGGAATGGGCTTCCTGCAGTTTTAATGGTGGAGTACCATGTTTTATGGGTACTTTTGATTGGTCCGAGTACTCGCACGTATTCGTATTTTGGCTTATGGGCCTTGAAGAATTGGTTTTCTTAATACTATTTGACGGTGGAGCCAACTTTGCCTTCAATGAGGTCTTACGCATCTCGCACGCGTCTTTTATCGGGCTCATTGGCCACTTTTTATTCTTAATACTAATCTTATGAAGTGGTGGAGTCGACTTTGCCTTTAAATAGGTCTTACTGAGCTCGCACGCACGGTTGATGGGGCTCTTGGGCCACTGTTGTTTCTTAACACTAACTTTGTTGGGTGGTGGAGTCGTCTTTGCCTGAGAATAGGTCTTACTGAGCTCACACGCACCTGTTGTTGGGCTTCTTATCCTTGTGGTTATCTTACATCTAGGTATATTGGATGGAGGAGTCAGCGGCATTTTGCTTGTCGGCTTCTGGAGCTCGCTCGCATCTTTAGTCTGGCTATGGGGCCATGTAAAATTTGTGTAACTTATTTTCTTGGACGGTGGAGTCATTTTTGCCTCTACTCGGGTCTTACTGAGCTCGCACGCGTCTTGAATGGGGCTCTTTGGCCACTGTAGTAACTTATATCTAGGTATTTTTGAGGAGGAAGTCTTGTTTGACTTCTGTTCCGCCTTGGGAAGCTCACTGATGTTCGTGTTACTCGCTTGCGATTTATTCGGCTTGAGAACGTGTTGTGTATCAGTGGCTTCTCCTATTGGGATGACGGCGTAGTCATGTATAGGGAGCAGTTGTAACAATAAACTGTTGATGACTACTTGGAAATTGTTAATGTTGAGTATGGCAACTAGCACTGTTTCTTTCCCAGTAGGGAGTAAACTGTTGGCCAGGAAGACTCCATCGCCTATCTCTTTCGATAGACAGAGCATTTCTTCCTTCACTTGCAACGGGACTGTGGTGATCATTTGTGACCTAGCAGGTATGCATATTGGTTCCTCTAAAGTAACCAGATGCTGCCTCATTTCGCAGGTTTCTTGATCACCCAGACAGCTCTTTTCGCATTCCGTCGGCTCTTGTTGAACCTGGCAGCCAGCATTACTCTTTTGAGATGCCTTGGAGACACTGCATGTAGATAGCTTAACCTGTTTAGGTTCCATCTTTTCTACAAGTGACCTCACTTCGACTGCTTTTCTGGAATACAGCTTGTCCGTTTTGCATGACAAGAGCACAGTAAACTCTTCGGGATTTGTTTCCGTACAAGGAAACTTGAGTGCTTTATTTGGGCCTTCAACATTACAATTGTTTGATAGGAAATCGTTTCCTAATAGGCCGTCATCGGAAAGACCTGGCAGGTTTTGTACCACCTGAAACTTGCAGGGAATTTTATTTTTAAAATTGAAGTTGCCCTTGCAATTTCCCAATGTCTTTCCGGTTCCAAAAGGGGTCTGTAAAGTGCATGCCTCATTGGAATTAATTATATTGAGGTCTTTAATTGCTCTTTTCTTAATAATACTAACCTCAGCGCCAGTGTCCACTACTAGTTTTGTATGGTCGTTAAGGCTTATGTCCAGTGGAAGTTTCACTGTAGGGACACCGGATTCGGGCGCTTGAGGTGACCCTTTTGATTTGCGTTGTGGGTTTAAAGTCGAGCCGGGGAGTTTTGGGTCGACTGCATGTCGTTTCCCTGACTCCGGGCTTCCCATTTTTTCTTTTGGCGGCAATCATCGTCTGCGTGTCCTCGGCGACCACAAAAGGTGCATTTGAGTCTTATGTTGAAGACTTGAGGACTTTTTGTGTTGTGTTGTTCTTGTGTAGATCTATTGGAGAGGCGTGGAGGAACAATTTGCTGCGTCTGTTGTCTTTTTCTGCAATCACGGACGTCATGTCCATAGATTTTGCAGTTTGAGCAGAAAGGGGTGTTCTTGCGCTTAAGGCAATCTGAGTACGTATGACCCTTTCGCTGGCAGAAATTACACGTGATGTTACGGACCAGTGCATCTGTATCCGAGTTTCTGGCATCAGTGTTTGTAAAGGGCCTTTGCCGTGACTGTGATGAACCTGCATTATTCACATTGCGTGAAAACTGATGTGGGTTTGGAGCTCGAGGTGATGCGAACATAGGTGTAGATGGCATTTGATAGTAAGGAGCTCTATAGTAAGCTCTCACTCGTAGATCTGGGTCTAGTGGAGCCATTGGAGGAGCTTGTACCAGAGGAGTCTGGACGAATGTAGCACTTTGTTGTAGTTTCTCCATGTCCAGGGCCTTTTGAATTAATGCTTCTAAATCACCTTCTCCCTGCGTGAGCAAATATTGACACAGGTGTGGGTTAGTTACTCCACTTTTCAAAGCGTTCTTGGCAAAATCCATCAGCTGTGTTTTCACAGCAGGGACTGCCTCAGCTCCATACTTCTGTGTCGCTGCCTCGTTGCAAATCGTCAACAACTGTTTCAATCTTGTAATGAACACAGTGAGAGATTCTAACGGGTTTTGCCTAGTAGTGATTAACTTATTCACTAACTCTTGGTATGTCTCACGGGGAAGGTATGTTCTATTTAGACGTTCCTCTACTTCACTAAATGAAGCAGGGACGTCTGAAGCGAATAATTGGTATGCGTCGCCTCTGAGTCTTGTGGGAAGGACCTGAATGAAAGCCACTTTTTCTTCATTATTTAGGCACTGCATAGTTTGTTTGCAGCAGCCAATGAAGGTTTGTAGCTCTCGTCCCAATTGTGGGGTACTTTCACCCGAAAATAAGGGGACGAGTTGAGCTGTGAGCTTAGCTACCTTTGCGTAGTCCACCATTGTGTTTAGTCTATTGACTGGAAATTTAAATTTGGGTGGACTAACTGGGCTTGTTTCTGGGCTGACTTCCGTTAAGGATTCTTCGAGCCAATCTATTAGCAGATCTTCGGGAGTTGGTTCAGCTGCTTCACCGTCACTGTCACTATCACTATTTGCACTTTCACTTAACCTAACACTCTTATTCTTCTCTAAGTCTAAATTTGGAGTTTCAGTACTCTCCTTATCTACTGGGAGGGAGCGCGTGGATTCAGCGAGCCTACTTAGTTCCTCACGGAACCGAACTGTGTTTTCCTTCAGTGTCTGTATTTGTGCGAGTCTAACTTCGCGGGTTTGACTCAGTTTTTTGCTGAGTGAATCACACTGAGTAATGGCTAGCGTACCTGAATCTCGCGCTCTCTCGTACAATTTTGTTAAAAATTTATCAAGACTTACTTGTCTATTGAGACCTGGCAGAACGGTCCCGCTTCTGAGTCGAGGTCCTGTTGGCGATAACTGTGGACATTTATCTCCTGCAGCAGATGATGTACCTTCACCGGGTGCTGTGTATTGGCACCTGGGGTTGATCCCGCGTCGGCTAAAGATGGAGAGTTTTCCCTCGCTGCTGCGTCTGTTTCCTGTTGAGGTAGAGCAGGATTGTCGGCTGGCATATGATGCGCTGTTTGGTGAAAGGGGGGGCTCCTTGCCTGCTTAAGTCCCTTTGCTGTGATTGAGAGGGGGGTTTCTTTAACCGCCTTCGAGTTCCCTCTGAATCCTTTGTCGGTTGATTTCGGTTTGTTTTGCAGCTGGGGGGGCCTTTGGGCCGTCTTAACTTCCCCTGGATCTAGTTGAAAAGGGGGCTTACGAGCCGTCTTCGATTTCCTCTTCAACTCAGGATCGTTGACTGCTAGTGTTTGGTTATCTGCTTGGCTGGAACTTCAGGCTGCTTATCGAGCTGTGTCCTGGCTAATCTGTATTCGTCCTTCTGGGGGAGTTCGAGATATTTCTCCTCTTCCTTCTGTGGACTGTTCACTGGTATCCCTCGGTGGTGCCTATGCACTAATTGGGGTGAACGCTTGCCCGCCTGGAGCAGAGGCGCCTAGAGATGGTATCTACCCGAGTGTTGGGGGTGACTTGGCCTGAGTGGCTTAGTCAATGGGACCCCTTAGGTTCGAAGGATTAAGGCTTTTCAAGCTTTTACGATCGTTTTGACTAGATCAAGCTTCCTCAATCCTACCGGCTGCGCCAATTTGTTGTATATTTTTATATATATATATATTGGGGTGTTTTGACTCACCACTTAATAGGCACTAGGTTATATCCAAACAGTAGATACACTTTTATTTTAACATTACATGTAATCAAACCTAGAATTAAACTCTTATGGTATTGCAATTGAACTAATTACAATCACTTCTATTTTACAATTACACTCTTACTGGTATTGCAATTGAACTAATTACAATCACTTCTATTTTACAATTACACTCTTACTGGTATTGCAATTGAACTAATTACAATCACTTCTATTTTACTAGCCAACTCACGACGTGCAACTATCAACCAAATCTAAAAACCGACTGTGTCAAGACTTAGATTTTTCAATCGTAAGTGTCTTCGTTCAGGATAGGAAAATGCTTAATTAGCATTCCTATCCTGAGAAAATTATTTTACGCTGGGCATGTTTAAACATGCCCCGAATTATCGCGACGAACGATGGTTGAAATTGAAATTTGATATTTTCATAAATATCAACCATCGTCTTGCTACCGTGCATACATTGTTGCGATCACAATGTATGCAGCTCGCGACAATTTGCTGATAAGAGCTTTTTTCGATGAAGACTTGATCGTTTCAGTCTTCAACCGACGTAAAATTTTCTTGCGCCCGATATGTATGTATGTATATATGTACATACATATCGTATATACGACAAATCTTACTGAAGGTAAAATTTGTCGTGGGGCTTTTTGTTTATCGAAACGACTTGGGTTGAAATTTAAAACTTTTATTTTTCCCAAGTCGTTTTGTGGGAAAAATATGTTGAAGGAATGTTGCGCGTAGTTGAAGAAATTGCTGATGCAACTTTCTTCGTAATGCGCAAGAGATAAGCCATCCGTGCTTTTAGGCATGATTGGCTTACGAAAATTGTGATTTGTTTCCCGATGCCTTATGTATACATTTTGTATATGTAACAGCTTGATTAGCTTGTCTTTTTTTTTGACTCAAAATATAATTTATTCATAAACATTGATTCACGTCCACTTTCTTAGATTCTCAGTAAATGATCCATACTTACCCCGGGCAGCAAGATGATCGCCTTTTCCCCATATTCATTCATTCCTGCAATGCAGTTCCTGATTTTAAAGATCAGATTGCAGCTGGTTTAGTTTAATTAGTAAGGTACTGGGTTAATTTTAAAACGAACTTGACCATGGTTTATTCCAGACTTACTCTATTTGGGTTATTCCGCAAAAAAGTCATCAATACCTTCTAACGCAACCATCACCGATCTTAATTAAACTATGTATACCAAGAGTCCATGACGAGTTTATTAAGTATGTGAATTATTAGTGCTGTACACAAGGATCTTCGAAAAAATATTAGGCTTCAAATTTTTCGAAAATGCCTGATATTGACTTCTTCAAAAATTCACATCTCTAGTACTAGGACTTAGGACTTAGTTGAAAGGCTTTAAAAAAAATGAACAGGAAAAAAAATTTGAAAACAAAACTTGGCCTGTTTTGCAGGTGTATTTTCGATTTTTTTGCTTTGTTTATTGCCATCAATTTGACACATGATTTCATAAATTTTTATGGTGGAGAAAAAAACTGCAGAAAAATGTATTTTTAAAAGTAAAATGAAGAATTAAGGAAGCTGAGTTATATAGAATCCCATCCAATCCATCTAGAAAATGTCATTCATTCAATACTCCTAGATCCTATCCGATCCGGGCTTTGCAGGCGTCCCATCTATCTAATCGTAATCCTATCAATCCAATCTTCCTGTGTAGCTAGCGATCCGTTTTCCTATACATTCCATCAATTTATCCATCCATCCATTTATTTTATCAATAAAACTTACTGTAAAATATGGATAACATTTTCATGCAACAATATCACAATTAAAAACAAAACAAGTAAGTGGTCATACAATCCACTTGCTTATTTGTTCGCTCATCTACGCAATCGTAGTCACCTAAAAGCCATGAGAACCAGATGGAATGTGCAAAGTGCAAATATAATAAACTAATAACAAAGGTTCTATGGGAAAAATTCTCGCATTATATACAGGGTGTTTCCATCTGGGTGATCCATAGAGCGGGAGGTGACAGTACTTTATTTTAATCACCCTGTAACTTCGAAACGGTTAATGTGGACCCCTCCCTTGCCATACAATTTTTTGTTGGTCTAGGTGAGTATACTATCACTTCCTGCTCTATGGACCACTAGGTAGAAGAACTTATCTTATCTTGTTGCTTTACGCAATGAAAAAATCAAAAAATTGTCAATGCAAGATACTTCACCACAGTAAAACGGAGCGCAAATATTGTACAACAGTACCTATAGTCAGATAACTTTCTTCACTCCCCGCGTTTATTTGATACCAATCTCACACTTCTTTTAGTTGCTCTTGAAATAAAATGTTGCAGGATTAGAAATAACTGGACACCTGTTAGTGGATATTGCGCTGTGTCTACCATTAAGTTCTCTCACTTTTCCTTTCGCTTCCTTACTAGATAGGGGTTGGTAATCACTGACTTTTTGATTTAGAGTTATATTTTGAATAAAATAACAAAATTTCTAAGAATGTTAACACTTTCGAGCAGCATGCATCACAAACAGATTGTCACTCATTCTGTGGTGTTTTTATTAATTTTCACCCCTCGTTTTGGTCTTGGGACGCCGAATTTTTGGGACAACCACAACCACCCTACACCAACTCTCTAAATTGCAGCCTCAAACAAATTAAATGCCTTTTTTGGTCTGTTTTTGTCTCATTTGACTAATTAGGAACAGAAAACCTAAACATAGGATACTGTGGAAGTTATTAATAAATAGGCTGAATAAAACCGGCCCAAGAATTGATCCCTGTGAGATACCATAGTAAGGGTAAGATCAGAAAACTTGTTTTTCGGGTATGATATAAAAAAATCATTTAAAAGCTGATGTAAGACTAAGTTTAGGAAGTAGTTTTAAATGGTTTAAAGAGTCAAGTGATTTAGTAAGCTGAAGCAGAACAAGTACGGTTATATGACGGGTAGTTCTCAGGAAGATATCATTTGGTTATCTACAGCCAACAGGTAAAGATGTTCAGAGTGGTTTTTAAAGGTACCTGCAATTTTTTTTCTATATTTAAAGAAAACTCTTTGGTTGAGATTCATGTCAAACTTATATTTTTAGTAGAACTTGGTTACGAAGCAACCAAAATTGATGAAGCTTTGAGGAAAGTTTATCGAGGAAATTCTAAAAAAGAAAAGAAAAAACACGTAAGATGAAGACAGATTCGTGACTGTGGATGTTTTGGCTAGATGGGTGCATTTCTTATCGATGAGCACCAGCAAATCTAATTGACCATTTGAAAGTTTTAAAGCTTTAAGCAGGATGGGTCCGAAGAGCGTTGCGATGTGAGAAAATCAGTCAACGAGCCCAGAATTCAGTGGAATTTTTAAAGAAGATTGATGGCAATCTTGAAAAGTTTTATAGGATTATCGTAACATGAGAAGAAACGTGGGCTTACCAGTATGATTATGAAAGTAAACAATAGTCGAAGAAATGATTACCGCGATCAGGTAAGGATCCGATAAATATTAAATCAGAGGAGTTTGGAAAAGTGTAATGGCTACAGCATTTTAGGATACAGAAGGGGTGATATTAGTATATTTTCTGGAGACTAACAAAACACTCACAGAAACCTATTACGTTGGCATTCTGTGAAGATTGAAGACAGCAAATAGAAAAAAAAATCTCTCCGGATAGCTTCACAATGGAGTTATTCTTTATCACTATAATATAAGTACCATCACATTCATATAAGCTATTACGGAACCTATTGAGGAATTTCATTGGAAAATTCTATCACATCCTGTCTGTACTCCAGATTTAGCCCTATATAACTCTTTTTATTCACGAATTAAAAGAAAATATAAAAGGAATCAGTTGGACATCAACTCAAGAGGTGAATTCAGCCGTTTTGTAATGGTTTTCAAAACAAGTCACCTTCCCTTATTTGAAAGGTGGTGGCATAGGTTGGAAAATTGTTTGACCCTAGATGGTTCTTACGCAGAAAAATTAATGTGCTATTTCCAACCATTTGTCATTTCGGGAACTTTTGACTTCCCCTCCTATATTCATTGTCAAGAGCCTGAGAGATGACGGATAATTTTTAAAAATCCTTCTCACAGATGTGCTGTGGATGAAAATTAAATTGTCATTCTGATAGAAGAATATTATTGACAACATGATTTCTTTGTAAATAATTTTCTCCAGTATTTAATCAAAGAAAATTCCGCAAACTAACGGGCTGAAAGTCATCGGGTGTAACTAGTTTTTATTGAAATGGAACTTGGAATTTGCTGACACAAATTTTATAGATGAGCAATGAAAGTTACAATATAAACGGACAAAATGGATTTCATAAATTCAGGTATGGTATGCCAACTGAACCAGTATTATTAGACTTAAGAAAACTCGATATACTGTCAAGGCAAAGAAAAGCAATTTTTTTTTTGTATAATGCGGTTAGTGTTGATAAAGTCATCAGAAACTTTTCAATTAAGTTTATTCTCCCTCATAGATATTACGAATGCAGTGTTGATAAGACAAAAATACACTTATATAATTAGAAAACTCAAAATGTATTTTTGTGTACTGCATTAAAAAAATTCTCGATTATACATTGGTGTGCAATTATAACTTTATAAGTACTACGCAAACCAAAAGTAATTTAACATTCTAAATGCCAGACCGCTACAGCTAGAGAATTCCGTGGAAATTTCACTCTGGCTGAGTTTTTCGCTAAGTTCGAAAATGCTCTCGTTTATTTTGCCACCGCTCGATCGGAAAATGTTATTGATACATTTAGAACTTGTGCCACCATCAGAATAAAAATTACTCTGTACCCTGGGTATTTTACTGTCATAAGTTAATCTTCTGCTTAAAGAGTGGACCTCAGACTTTTTTGGTAGGTACACTGGACAAAAAGAAGTATTTGGGAAATATTTCCATTAAATCATATAATGCTTACACCAAGCCATAGTTGCTTTTTAATAGCGATTATTATTTCCTATCAGTACTAACAGGTTGTGGAATACACTTGTAATGGTAAAATATTTCCTCCAATTAACTAGTTTTTGTAAAATAGTAATGTGTTCACATCGAAAACTATAAGCGTTTCCATGCACCATTAAAATATTCGATGATATCTTATGCGGCTTAAATAATTACATTAATTTCTGGAAACAATCTCCTTTTTTTAAGGAACAATACTTATGATAACCTAGATGAATGCCCATATGTAACTTTGTATGGTCACCTCTCTGTGCAAATATGATTTTAGAAGTGGTTTTACGCATATATTTCTAAAATGGTTCGTCGGACAGTAAAAATGGTAATAACCAATTTTATAGAATTTCATATTCTAAAGAACTTTTCAGCACATTAAAACCGTATAAGACTGATCGTTTTCACAGTATGCGTAAAAATCATACATTTTTATATGGAAACACCAAGAAGGGGTTGCCCGACTTAGTCCATTTTTAAAATTTTATTTGTTATTGCTATGAAAATACCATGTACCAAATTAGAGCTCTTTATGTCGACGCGTTCTAAAGCGGTGTCCAAATATATAGTGGAAAATATCATTTTCGAACTTAATTTTACTTTTTTTTTTAAGTCTGTATACAAAATTTTAGCTCTCTAAGTATACACATTCTCGAGTTATCATGCGCACAGACAGACAGACAGACAGACACACAGACGGACGGACGACTTGCAAAAATCAAAATAACTTTTAATATTATGTGTGGGTGTCCAATCCATTTTGCTGTACCATCATCATTTCTGTGCGTTTCAAATGGAATGACAAACTTAGTATATCCTATAGATTTCATCTAGGGTATAATAATGGAGCTATTAGTGGCTACTAACTCAAATATGTGAGACAAGTACTATTTTTTCATCTTGTTCGCCGTAAATGCTTGTAAACAATTATAAAGTGATTTATACAAACATGAATTATTTACCATAAATATGTATTTATCACTTGCTTCAAATTCGCTAATTGCATAGCTTTATACGTACTTATCTTTCGGCCATTTCATAAGTGGTAGTCAAAGTATTTGGACTTATATTAGTGCAATGCAGTGATAATTGTGAATTTTCTGAAAAGATTTTAAAGAAACCCAAGCAAATATATATTTGCTTAGTGAAAATATATTGTAAATATCAGTTCATATAGCTCTAATATTGAAAAGAATTTTAACTATAGTCCTTACTATTCGACATTAAAATATTATAGGCAAATCTAATTTTTTTTAATTACGGCAAGTGTCTACTTTACCTACAAAATGCAAGACAAAATTTAGCATTTCGACCAAGCGATCAGAGTGATCAGCATGATTATCTCTGATCCCCTATCTGGAATTTCTTGCCTTTTGCCATGGGCGTAGCCAGGGTTTTGTTGTGGGGTGGGCCTAGTAGGGGCCAGCTTGAAATGAAAAATTGAAAAAAAAAAATATTCTTCAATCAAGTATTGTTTTTTAAAAATGTGAAAAAGTTTCTAAGACGTTAATCAATGTTAACACCAAGACCAAGTTTCCTTACGTCAAGCAAACTATTTTATTGATTACGATTGTTTTTTAGATCGAATACAAAATACGTATGAAATTTTAAAATCTACTAGCATTGTGATTTGTATTGGAGTGAGAGAACTTTCACAGAAAGAAGAAAACTTCTTTTAACGGCAATAAAACCGTAGATCTAATAGAAACCAAATTTAATTAATATGCGAACAAACACGAGAAAAATTCTTCTTATTATAAGAAAATTATCGCTTATACAACCAAACTGACTTGCTACAACAAAGAACATTTTACGTGAAGTCAATATAATATATAGGTAGGGTAGGGAGGAGTTGCTTTGATGTTTTTTGCACTGAAAAGTAAAAAACCTGAGCTGTTTGCATTTTCTCCTTATTTCAGTACTGCTCGCAGAATTTAGTCCAAGTAAGTTTTTTTGTACAATAAATTTATTCTATTCTAGAACTTTAATAGCTGTGTTCTTTTGTGTTCTTTTGTGAGAGAACAAATTGTTCTGTCGATTGAAGCGAACTATTTGTACTGTTTGCTTCATTTATATATCTTCTATGAAAATGTATGAGGCGTTCTTTTGTGTATCTTTTGTTCTACTCTGTTCTGCGGAGACAAAAGAACACAGCTAATATAACTTTGATTGATAGTTCAACTGTTTTATTTATATTCAATCATTTTTCCGCAAAAGCGTGGTTGGGGCTAGTTGAGCAAAGATGCTCAACTTACACCGTTGCAATTCCACCACTATATTTTACGGACTATGTCCTAAAGATGTTCATCGTCTTACCTATTAATGTGCCATGAGGTACACAATTAAAAGGAAGTCGGTTCGATGACTTCAGCGGAACGGGGTACGAACGTAACTTTAGTTGTTGCTGTTTCTGCATCGGGGAATTCAGTCTCTCTAATGTTTGTATTCCCCCGTAAAAACTATAAAGAACAATTCATCAACAGAGGTCCTCCTGACTGTATTGGAGCAGGTAACACTAGCGGTTGGGTGACAGATACATAATTTTTTAAATTCATGGAGCATTTTATTGAACACATTAAGCCATCTAAGGAATGCTCTGTTGCACTTGTATTGGACAACCATTCGTCACATTTGCACAAAAAACTGTAGAATTAGCCATAGGAAATGGAGTCATAATGTTATCCTTTCAACGAGTCATGAAGCACGGAGAGAGCAAGGGAAGGGAAACAAAACACTACCCCGCAGTTTTTCCATTTGCAAGCCTTCTACATCTAGATTGACTCAAGTATTTACTACTTTAGCTAACGTTGAGCCTTCTACCTCTACAGTTATTCAAGCATTTTCGCCTGAAGCCATCCGACCTTATCCTAAGGCGGGTCTAAGGGTGCAGACTCAGGCCGGAAGAAGAAATAGAAAGGCTGCTGCTTTGACGGATTCGCCTACAAGAAATGCTCTCGCAGCAGAACAAAATATGACGTTAAAAACGAAAAATAGATAAAGGGCATAAATATATAATTAAGACAAAAATACTACTACCTTTGCCTTATTTGCTGCGAAGCTAATTCTGATAGTTTGCCAGGAGAAAACTTGGGTTAAATATAAAATTTGCAAATATTGGGTCCATGTCAAGTGTGCACCTCACGTTGGACAGACTTATGTCTGCTTAAATTGTGATAGTGATATTAATGACTGATTAGTTGTTAATTAATTAATGTTAATCTCTTATCATAAAAAGTCCAAAAGACTTGAAATGTCGAAATACTGAATTGATTTATTTTGTGTTTGTTAAAGTTTAAAAGATTTTATTTTATTATAGAAGTATATTGTTGATAAATATGTATGTTATAATAAAACACTATGTTTTTGTATTGTTTTGCGATACGTACCTATATGATAATAATTTAATTATGACCAGTGCTCAACGTGCCCCACACCCTTGCTCAATTTGCCCCATGCGAGAGGTAAGTTGAGAAGCTCTAACATCTCTCTCTCTCTTGAAATATACATTATTTTATCCTTAGGTATCTTGTACAGTAAAAGTATATCATTGTGTCGATTCTATATTAAAGAGGCTTATATTGGTGTATACAATATGTTTATCCAACATATCAATTTCGAGCTAAAAAATTGCTCAACTAGCCCCTCCTTACCCTACCTACCTACTAAAAATTAATTTGGAACATTTAAAATAAATCTTTTTCTAGAATAACGAAAAGTAGACTACATTTAAGCAATTCTATTCTTAGGATATATAACCTTTTCTCATATTCTGTATGAAAATTTTCTGCTATTATCATAACCGGAGATAATTGAGAAAATATATTTACTACAATTAATCTAATTTTTCTATATTCATTTGAAGCAATTTGTTTTCTTACATCCAGGAAATGTCTGCTAAGCTCAAAATCGCACCTAAACTTTCCTTGATACACATGGAATAGAGCTTATTCTCAGTGAAAATTTCTCTCGTTTAATTTGAATTCGTCACAATCCATCATTACCTTCTAAATTAATATTGTCATAATCATAACAGAAATCGCCAAAAACCAAGTAGATAAGCTTTAGTTTACTATTTTTTTCTACAAATCGGCTCAATACCATTTCAGCTGTAATTTTTTTTAACAATGGCATTCTCTGTGTTGAGCAGTAAAATGCGTGACATGCGAGAGAATCGTTCTTGAAGAATTGTGCTTCTAAGCAACGTTTTTATCCGCCTCATAGCAGAAAAACTTCTCACAGCCGGCGGAGTTCACTAGGAGTAAAATTGCCGCTTTAGAAAGTTTATACTCTTCTTTAATATTTTTTCTCAAATTTTCAGCATTTATCTCATAATTTTTTAATTTAAGCATGTTATACATGACCATAGCTTCAGCTTCCAAGGCTGTATCAATTTTTAAATTTTGTTTTATAATTACTGATGAATTTAAGAAATTTATCATCATATTTATAAAAAAATTAAGGAATTTTCATGATATTACCTCTACCTCTGCTAATTTTTTCCAGTTGTTTAAGCTGCTGTGAGATTACGTTTTCCAATTACAGCAAGGACTGTGGGTGCTTTTATGCAAGAAGTTCACCAGTCTCGATTTAGATCTCTTTCTTGACATTTTAAATTTCTAAATTCAGAACTCAAGTTATTCTTATTACGCTTTTTATTTTTTACTTATTGACTTAATATTTGTTTAGTTACTTCTTAATTTTCCTTTTTGTTCTTTATTAGAGGAACAAGAGAACTTACCGTGGGTCGGGGGTTTCTTGGTTCATTTTTGATTTAGTTTTAAAAACTACTGCCTTACAGCGACGCTCCGGCTTTTTTACTTAATCGATTTTCTTCGATAATATTGGTGATCCAGCAAGATTTAGTAAAGGGGCGAATATTTATAAATTAACGTAAGTGTATAATTTTGTGTACGTCGTCCGATTTATATATTAATTGAATATTGGAAATAGTCTATTTCGCGTATATTTTCTATATATGAGTAAAGCGAGCGAAAATAGGAAAGAACGAAGAACAATATACAGAACAGATCCTAATTTGTAGCTCAAACATTAGGCACATTGCGCATATTTCTTCACATATGGTTAAAACAAGAATACACTGGCTGTATGGTAAGTCAGGGACAGCCCAGTACCACTACATGGCCAGAATCAGTGTCGTGTTGAGGGTTTGTTCCTACGCAAACAGTGTAGTGCGTTGTCGCATTATGCTAAAGCCTTTGTTTTCAAGTGAATGTGGCGCAATTGCAATTGCGCCTCCGCATTCTGTTTGAAACCAAGGCTTTAGAATGGAAAAATGATGAGTTGACAATAATTCTGATGGATTTATTATCAGTCGGTCGAAATGGAGAAAGTCAAATCATTGTTAAGGTGAGTTTACACTTAGATACAGGTATCTGGATTTGTATAGGCACTTGTATTGGCACTTTTATCGCGAAGTTTTCGACTTGTATATATTGAGATCATTTTTGACTTCTGTTTACATTAGACGAGCACTTGTAGATATACTTTAATTACGAGTTTGCAAGAGTTGTAAATGTATGAATGCATCCAATGATGACGTATATATTTGATCAGTTCCGCAGCCGGATTTTTGCTAACATTAATTTTTCCGAGTTCTCTGTTAAATTGACTTTTTATATTATGCCACTTATCCTCAATTTCTTTTTTCGTACACTTTAACTCCTGAGCCATTTCTTCTAGTTTATCATTTTTTTTTTCATTAAAGTCTTTAAATGGTTTTGACCTGACATCCCAAATATTACATTTTCTTATTTTTCTATTAGAAGTAGGTAAGGTATTTTCTTTTGACCACGATGACATGATTTTTAATTTAATTCAACACACGATAAACTGCACTTCAGAACTAACACAAAAGTATAGCGAAAAGTAAAACCACAAAAAAACTCAACATATACAAAATGTATGAGCATTTGTGTCAGGCACAACCAAATGCTCATTCATTTGTATATAATTTGCCTCATAAAAATCCCGATTCAAGTGACTAAGTATAAATTAAGCTTTAGATACATATTGGGAATTTGTCTGAAAAGAAAATGTTTTGTAATTTGAGTATTCTTAAAAGAGTGAATGACTTGGGAAATGTAAGAGATACTCGTATGAAAATAGACATGTCTGTACATATGTAGGTATACCTACAGCATAGATGCGTTTTATTAATTTGATGGCGATTTAATAGATGTATGGCTGCGGTTTATTATGAGTAATAAATGCCAATTATTGAGTGCCGCTTCATTACAAAATCACTTTTCATAAATTTGGAATCAACTACAGATGTAGACACAGCTCACTGTTATGCAATTTGGTTATGCGTTCAATGTTATGTCCTCATGCTTGTGGTTGAATCTGAAATATAATCGATCGATTAATTGGAATTTAATAATTTTGGATCGTAATTTTCTGGGGCTGGGGAGGGGGGGCACCAGTGCCGTTTCGGGTTCACGGGGGTAAGCCGTGCCCACCCGTGCTCCTACCTAGCTAAGCGCATGCCTTTTGCGATCGCTGGGTCGAAATGGAACTTTTTTTTTCATTTCTCAAATTCATTGAATTCATTTTCAAACAATTTTAGTCTAAGCGATGAGAAAAATAGTATATAGCTTGACAACTGTCGCCATTAACCACTACGACCACTACAGAATATATGGACAATCTTTTGGGTCTCCCCGATGTGAATTGGTAACATTATATACAAGGTGTCCCGTAAGTGGTGTGAAACCCGAAGGATATGGATAGGTCAGTCATACTTAGACGAGCAAAAAATTGAATTGGAGAGGGGGTGGGCATAAATCATAATGGGTTCCGATATACCAGGACTTAAAAATATTTGGGTATTTGTTCATAGATCACCTTGTAACTTCTGTTTGTTACACCTTATGATGATGATGATTTAAAATTTGGTAGATAAGTAGATAGATAATCGCTGGACCCATCCATTGGTCTATAAATTTTTCTCGTCTTCTCCGTTTTGAAGTTATGGCTAAATAAAGTTAGAATTTTGGATTTTGGCCGAAAGCTTCCTTTTAAAATGACCTAATACACCTGTTTGTTTTACACTTTTTCTTATGCATATTCAGCGAAAAAGCTCAATTAGTGCCAGGAAGTAGGCAATTATCTTTTTGGAATGACGTACAAAAAACGCAGAAAGGGTTACATTTATAGACCATTGGAAAGCTCCAACCAAAGTTTAAATCATCATAGGAACGTTCAGAAGTTTCAGGGTGATCTATGAAAACATACCGCAATAGACCCGTAATGAAACCGTTAGGATCCCCCCCCCCCCCACCCAATCCTTGAGCTAGGTGCACCAATTATGAGAATGATGTATATCTTGTATCCCATTTCCCATCTATGATTTAGACCTTATTGTTAAAACATTCCAAAATTAACTATCCACTGGTGTTGAAATTTTTTTGCACGGCTAAGTATGACCTGTCCATAGCCTCGTAAGTGTGGTATGAAAACTTACGGTACACCGCAACTGCCGATTCAGACATTTGCTCTAGGGGGGGGGGGGATAAAATATTTAAAATTAGAATGGAAAATAAGAAAGAAAGCAATTGCTTATATGTCAAGTTAATTATTAAATTTTGCAAAAAAATGCTGCTGGTTTATATGTCATCTGTGTCCATGAACTTTTCATGGAGCAGCATGACGAAACGTTGTACGGCAGGTGGGGGCACCAGTTGTCCAGCGCCGTAAGTCACATAGTTTAGCCACCGTAGTGCTTAAGTGAGGTACTAGAGGGAGCTCTCCATTAATCAGTGTAAATGAAGCATTGTGTTGTTCTGTTCTTTGTGCATTTGTGTGCTTGTGTGTGTGTGTTTTTCTGTGTTTGTTTTTCTGTTTTTGTCTTTCCCCCATATCTCCTATATATGTCCCGCGTAGCTATAGAAAGATAAAAAGCTAAATGCGTTCTTCGCATCACGTCATGGTTAAACAAAAATATCAGTGGTTTCAGATTTTAAGGGGATGCCGTGTAGGCTCCTATTTGGCTATACTTTACCAGTTTCGCTCCAGCCACGGAGCTCATCAGAAGTTTTACTAAACTAGCAAACGTTCAGTTTGCTTCATTGTGTACATTTCAATGTACAATGTTTAAACTACTCTATTACTTATTGTCAGATTTTTATTTTCTAGATACACCCTATCTCAGTATCTTATTTTAAATGTTTCCCGATCATATGATTATTCATTTTCTTGTACAATGTCATTCTTGACATAGCACATGATTTTGAACACGCACATATGTGACTGTTTTGTGCTCTTGGGGAGACTCTCTTTCTCATTTTGTTGCTCACCAAGGATTAATCTAACCTACTTCCCTTTCATTGGGTCATTCACAAATATCACTGAAGCAATATAAGTAAAAACATCATATAATAAAAATTAATGTAAATATAAATGTAAATAAATAAAAAACAAAATAAAATAAAATAAAACAAAACAAAAATACACAGAAATTCTAAATTCCATGATTGTTTTCCGCAACATTAGCTCTTTCTAATCCTATTACTTACCTCCATTCTCCCTGTTTTAATTATTAATACTATTTTCCTGTATATTCACTACTTTACTTTACACTATTTTCTTAAGTTCAAATTAAAATTCAAAATACCGTGACCTGTCTCGCAACTTAACGTGTTGCTTGTCCCGCGCGCCATTCACGACTGTTGGCTTCCGTTAAGGTTACTTTTATTAATTGTTAGGCTTTGTGGTGTGTGATATGTCTTCGTCCCGCATTCTGTTCCGTCCACGTATCCCCACTTCTTATGGAGTACCGATTGCATGTATATGTTGGCCCATTTGGGTTCAACTGCTACATCCATATGGTGTCACTGTACACCGGGACCGTTCAAGGTATAATTCGCATTATTCGAATTAAACTTACTCCTAGCCAATGCTGTGGTACTACTTTTTGAAAGTCTTCAAAAATTAACGGAAAGTGTAAAATTAAACACAGATTTTGTGACGCCGTTAGACCGATAGTGCAAACATTTTTTGATAGCGTTATATTAGAGGGTAATGTTTTTCTATAGAGTTAACCGTACTTAAAGGAATTGATTCGATTATTTATACTTTCCAGTTGGAGTAATTTTAATTCACTAATTAAATGCCAAAAAAAGTTTTTTTAAATGAATGGAACATCACCTTCCAAAACATTGTGCATAATATCTACATTACTGTTTTCAAAAATATTATAATAATTTAAATCATTTAAAACGCAGTAATTCTTAAGTCCTTTGGACTCATTGAAATCACTGAATATAATGTTCTATTCCTCAAACGTTCTTAAATTTGCAGGGTTTTCTTCAGTTAGATGTTGGGTATCGTTACGTTTTGCACAACAATTCTACAAAAAAAATTCGGGCGAAATGATTCCACAAAACCTAAGGCAGTACCTCCCAAGTTATCGTGACATATGCCGACTAAGCTTCCTTTAAGATTTTTTTCATCAACTTGAATTCCTATTTCTTCTATGTATGTATGTGTAGCTTGTAAAACCGTATTGAAATTATTATTTTCATTTTTTAAATCGTTCACGAAGAAAAGTGCCACCAAGAACATATTTTCTAATTGACTATTGTATTCAAAAGGTATATTTCTTAATGTCAGATATAGAGCACCAATTTTGTGTATACTAGTTTTACTACTTAAGGGATTTACAACCTCAAAATCGTCGTAAAATAACAGTATTTGAATTGAATCTGGAAATTTGCAAAAAATGGGATTTGAATTGAAATTTGATGCACAACAAAAATCTTCATATTTTTCTACATTGCATTCATGGGTTTTTTTAAAATATTTCTTTCTAAAGGAAGAGTTTTCAAACAATGCGTTCAGCGTTTTCACATTGTACATTGCTGTCTTATTATCGTATTTAATATCCCATCTTCCACCTATATTTTTGGGTACAGCATCAACGAAAAAGTGTATGTTTCAAGATTTTTCTTTCTTTTGTAATTTGTATTAATTTTTCCAAATTGCTTTTTAAAAACTGAATGGTAATTTGAAATTAATTCCATAAGAAAATGTTATTTTTTGTTTCTTGATTTGAAATGTACTGAACTAATAATGTATTATATATACTACAAGTGTCTGATAACATTTCAAGAATTTTATTAACGTTAGTTTCAGCTAATCCCATTGACTTTAAATTGTTACCAAAATTAGTCGTTAACTCTTCAATAGGTTTTACAAAATTCGTATTATTTAATTCATTTTGACTTTGAAATTGTTCAGAAAAATTATCGGTATTTTCGAGAGTATGCTTCAATTTAGGCATCTTCATAATACATTCTTGGTTTAAATTTTGTGGGGATAATTGCGTACTATTAGTACATTTCATTACATGGCGCCTTAGTCCACTATATGAACAAAACTCACGTTCACATAATCGATTTGAGATACAATGAAGGTTTAATGATTTGTTTTCTGTCAAAATATGAATATCTCTTAAATGATTTATTACAAAGGAAATAGTATTAAAATCTTTATAGCATATAAAACAGAAGTACATTATTATTGGAGAAACTTATATTCAAATTTTGAATTGATTTCAACCAATCTAGTTGAAGGTTTAGATGTACAAATTTTGTATATATAAATTGCAAAATATTGCATAAAGTTTTTTAAAATAAGTTCGAATTCGATATTGAATATATAAAAAGATTTAAAATAAAAGTCAAAAGCTTCAGTGAAAGATATGTTAAAAGGCAAGCAAATAAGTGTTTTATCTAAAACTTATCTTAAACTTTATCTATAACTAAAAAGTATTGAGTTACCGCACTTTTGTTCGGTCCGATGATGGCTAAAATAAAAGGTTGCTTGCTGTCAATATCATAATCTTCTTTTGGTG
This sequence comes from Dioctria linearis, assembly GCA_963930735.1. NCBI lineage: Eukaryota > Metazoa > Arthropoda > Insecta > Diptera > Asilidae > Dioctria > Dioctria linearis. Next base: position 233,111,049 of record OZ005742.1, on the reverse strand, counting down.
TATTTGACTAATAAAAAACGAAAATAAATATCAGTAGGTACTCAAAAGAAAAAACTTTTTGTTTTTACTTTCTCGAATCTAAGAAATGCTTTGACGGATCTTTCCAGAGTAGTTTTCCTGATTTCTTTAGTCCTAGGTCCTCCAGAAGTAGGCGGTAGCAATATTAATAATGATATGAAGTTTCTTACTTCTTTATTCCAATCTATTAAAATATATATAATAATAACGTCTGCGAAATAGTATGTACTTACTTACCAAATGTTTCAGTATTCTCCAATGGGCTCTCTTTTCCCATCGTTTCATTAAAACAATATCAACAAAATCAGCATATATCTTCCATTTATCAAATAATAGAGAAGACTTAGTTTAATACCTCAATTCAAAATCATAAAGCAACTATAGTAAAATTGAATTAGTTCACAAAAATTACATACATATAAAAATATTCCTTACCAAGTTCGAATCAAAAAGAAGATCGGAAATCTTTCGAAGACGTTGATTGGATTTAAAGAAAGTTTTGTTCGTAGGTCAACAGTAGCTTTAAGTCTTAATTTTATAAATTCTTCCTGCTCCTTTACCACACAATTTTTAAAAAACTCAAGGTTGTCTTCACCGAGAATTCCTAATTCAACATTCTCTGTTCTCTGTTTCTTCTGCTCAGGTAATTGTTTTTGTCAAATTCCCTTCAACTTTATGCCTTTTGTTATTAGAATTTTTAATTTTGGATGCAAGATATCCCGTATTGGAAGTAGGATCATAAAATATGTCCTGAAATTAACATTGATCTTGAAATACCTATATATTAACTAATTAGAATAAAGTCTTTCGTACAATTCCCTCTATTGCACTATTTTGAACTTTAAATGAAGGAAATAAAGTTATGATGGCTTTCACTGCTGCAATTTTGTCTTCCCTTTTGGGATAGCTCCCGGAAGTATTCCGCAAAAATTCTGCTGTAGCTCTAACCAAACTCCTACGATTCACATCACGTAATGTCTTCTGATTTTCATATTCCCTCAATACATGTGTATAATCATTATTTATCAAGTAACCTTTTAATGTCTGAAAAATACAAATACGCATCAAGTGATCGTCATCTACAAAAACTACACGTGTGTTAAACCACCATTAATTAAACCTCCACTATCGGGACACCTGAGATTTACTATTAATATTATCATAAATACACAATAATCAATTTAATCCTAATAGTAGACTCTTAGATCTGGTATGGACTAATATTGCTTCCTACAATATCGAAATATCTTCATCTATGTGCCCACTCTCCAAGATTGATCCCCACCACCCACCTCTCGACATAAGATTAATATTGACACAACTGAAGACTGCCCGAGATCTGTTTACGAAGGTAAGAAACTACCAACCTGGTGATTATGATAGCCTCAATTACTTTCTAAGCAACAGCAATCTGTCGTCTATTCTCTCACCTGATCTTGACCTATCCTTGGAACGATTCTATGATACTTTATAGGTATTAATCTGTATGTACCTGCAGTTAGCAAACATAATCGCTTTCCAAAATGGTATACCCATCAGCTCATAAGAGTGCTCCAAGAAAAGGACAGATTCAGACGCCTGCATAAAATCAATCCACATTCTGAAATTTATAAGACCTTCTCTTATCTTAGAAAAATGTCAAAGTCACTCTTAAAACAATGTTACCAGAAATATGTTGAAAGCACAGAAAACTCCCTTAAAGGTAATCTCAGGTCTTTCTGGGCGTTTAGTAAAAATTTAAAGCGATCTAATATTAACCCAAAAGAATTAGCATATAATGGTAACACTTCTATATCTCCCAAATCTATAAGTGAAATGTTTTCAATATATTTCAAATCTGTTTACGACGATAGGAAGCCTAATATCTCTTCTAGCTCTCAACAGAACCATTCGATTAATACCAATTTAGACCCCATATCTCCGGAGCATGTTATTTTAATTTTAAACGATCTGGATTGTAATAAAAATGCAGGCTCTGATGGCATTCCTAACATCGTCTTCAATAAATGCGTACTCAGCCTTGCAGAACCTCTCTGCAAATTACTCAATCTTTCCATAAACAGCAAGCCTCAAAAAGTGCTTCGTTATGCCCATCTTCAAATCAGGTGACCCAAAACTGATTACTAACTATCGTCCTATCTCTATTTCCAATGCACTTGTACTTATATTTGAAAAAGCGATATACAACCAACTCCTCCCACTAACCAAACCATACATTTCGGAACACCAACATGGATTTCTACCTGGTCGATCCACAGTTTCAAACCTAGCTCTGTTTACGGACTCAATTGCCTCGGCTCTTGACGACAACAAGCAGCTAGACTCTATTCATATGGACTTTAGCAAGGCATTTGATCAAATAAACCACAAGCTATGTACTTCCAAAATGGCTAGCTTGGGCTTTCATCCGGACACCATATCTTGGTTCTCCTCCGATTTAACCAAGAGAGAAAATTTCGTAGTCTTTAACGGTCAGCAGTCCCCATTATTCCAACAGATTTCCGGTGTGCCTCAGGGCACCATACTTGGACCATTAATATTTCTTATTTAATGCCTTACCTTCCCTCTTTTATTCTGCCTGCCTATTATATGCAGATGATGCCAAAATTTATAGGGTTATTAACAACATTACCGACTGCGTCCTTCTTCAAAAGGATATTCTTCACTTAGAAAAATGGTGTCAAGAGAATTGCATTGAAATTAACGTTAGTTGTTCAGTCCTCACACAAATATGTGGACATCCCATGATGAATCTTCTACTGTCAGTTTTTATGCAGCAAATATAATAATAATCCCTCGATGTACTCTCAGCTCAATCTACCTAAAATATACAAAAAGGGAACACAAAGTATCTAGATTCAAATGATTAAATTACATAATACTTATCTAAAGCTTCCCACGGCATTAAAATATCTTGTGATAAACCACAAAAACCCCACAAATTCTAGTGACAGCCGAATGTTGCAGCTGTGAGATGTCGGATTTTATATAGTCTCTAAAAATATAAAGAAGACTAATAAACAATCAAAATAAATAAATCAATATAAAAATGCAGCAAAGCATACTTACCTCTTAATATTTACATTCGTGATGACAACAAATGACATTACGTCAGCCAGCTGTCTGTGGTACATCTCACATTGGTCCTTCGAGCCGGATAACTCAGTCGAATCAAATATAAAATTGAATACATTGCTTAATACTATCACGTGATTCAAGCCTCTCTATACAAAATGCCTACAGGTGATGAAGGCAGTATATCTGACGAAACCATTAGCTCAGTATTAGAGTTGGTTGAGTCTCAGAAAGAGGTCAACGATTTAATGGAACACCTCTTTAGAAGGCATCAAAGAGACGGTAAAAAGAAAACTGTCAAATCGACACAAAAACGCCTACAAACGTTCACCGAATATTGGAAAGAATTCCAAACACGGCATAGGGTAATTCAAAAGAGAGCGACAAACGAAGATCGGAAATTAGAATATTTCACGAAAGAGACATTTAGTGATGTACAGGAGTATTATATTGAAAAAGCAGCAAGCATGGAAGAGGATATAGACAAACTAATATCAACGCCTGTCAACAATCCTCCTCAGACTCAGACATCACATGCTAGCACAAATTCATGTAATAATGAAAGACTCCCCAGAATTAAACTTCCCACCTTCAATGGAGAGTACTCTACGTGGATTTCATTCCACGATTTATTTAATTCGGTTATTCATAAAAACAATAATTTAAGAGACGTTGGCAAATTATATTTTCTAAAAACGAATTTAATAGGAGAAGCTGAAAAATTGCTCAGGCATTACGAAATATGCGACGCAAATTACAAACCAGCTTGGAAACTCCTAAAAGAACGTTACTCAAACAAACGAATTCTCGTCAATGTACAGTTAAAAAATTATTGTCTCTCCCAACCATAAACCATGACAGTGCCGACAATATTAAAAGGCTATTTGATAACATAACCGAGGCTTTATTAGCACTACAAAATTTAGAAATAGTAACTGATAATTGGGATCCAATAATTATATATTTAACAGTGCAAAAATTGCACCCAGACACTCATCAACTATGGGAACAGAGCTTACATAATAGCACTGACTTACCAGAATTAAAAACACTCACAAAATTCCTAGAGTCTCGCTTCAGAACTCTAGAAATGATAGGAAACAAAAATATGTCATCAAATACGACACAGAGAAAACCATTCTCACCAAAACCAACTTATGGATTCTTGAATAGAAGCCAAAGTTCAATACCAAAGCACCCACGTACAAAAAGGTCTTCTTGCAGCCATTGCAAGGGTGACCGTATCATATTTTACTGTCCAACCTTTAGGAATATGAACACCCGGCAACGACATGAAGTTGTCACAAAAAAGCATTTATGCAAAAATTGCTTATCACCCAATCACCTAACCTTAAATTGCACAAGCAATAAAATGTGTTACCACTGTAACAAAAGTCACAATACTCTGCTCCATTATGAGCAAAACAATTCAGTGAAAAAATTCAACAAATGAATCCGCCCAAAATTCCAATATTAATATCGAACCCAGCACACCCGTAGCTTGTAGAAATGACGAACAACAAGCTCAAAATTTTCTAACTGGCAATATGAAAAGAGCTCTCCTCTCTACAGCTCTAATAAACGTCACCTCACCATCTGGAAGCACAATGACATTTCGAGCATTAATAGACTCTGGATCTCAAGTGTCTATTATGACCGAAAAGGCCTTTAAACTATTACAGCTTAAAGGATCTCAAACTACCCAAGAATTAATTGGACTTGGCACAATTCCCACCAATACAGCCGTTCAGCAAGCCACAGTCACAATTAATTCCCTACACAACAATTTTAAAATAGCAAGCGACATGCTCGTGATAGGAAAAATCACAGACTTGCTGCCTACCAATACGATTAAAATTTCAAACTGGAAACACATTAAAAATCTCCCATTAGCAGATCCCACCTTCTCGATTCCAGGAGAAGTTGACATTCTTCTTGGAGCAGAGGTTTACGCCGCCATTATTAAAAATGGAATTAGAAGAGGATCTAGAAATACACCCACAGCCCAAAACACTGAACTAGGCTGGATTCTGGTCGGAGGAGTACCAGAAATAAAGAGCACGACTACGACTGTGCTATCTACCTATACTACAACAAACCCCAAGTTGAACAAAAAATTAAAACGAATTTGGAATCACAATACCGCGCCAACATTCACACCGAAAGATCAGCTCTGCAAGGGATTAAGACAACGCTTGCCGCCCGAAAAATATGAATATGTATCCATCAAGACGCATAATACACCTATACACCACCGTTCTCAGAAAAAACTCTGGAAAAGTACACCAAGTGAAGCAAGGAAGTACTGCACTTTAACAACTCTTTCCACCATTAACACAAAATGGAAAAATAAAACAAAAGTATCGCCATCTCGTTCAACGTCCACACAAACTGAACCCAATCATACAGAGATTAAAACTCTCACCACTAGATGGCATCAATATAGTCTAAAATCTATTTCTCATCGTGGACCAGTAATACTAAAGAATGATATTTCCCCAATGACACAACCTGGAGTAAATTATGTCAGACCTTTTATTCCTCTGCCAAAAAATGCTACAAAAAATATTCTCACTGGCCCAATTTCTAAAATCTGTCCTCTCCTGACAATCAAATATCCCCACCAAAATCTTCTACTCTTTGGCAGTACCAAATTCCAAAATACCCGTTAGATTCAAATATAAACGAGTCCAAAATCCGCCAAAAGTCACTTCAAGTTTGAAAGTTGACAAGTGCGCGTAGTGGTTTTTTCTTTTTGAGTTCGTTTACATTTTTTTATTTTTTCATTTTTTTTTATTTTTTGTACTTTCTTCTACCATGGATGAGTTATTGGAAATTTTTAACTCGGAATCCTTGGATTCTGTGGATGCTGGTCTATCTCCGACTCCACCAGAATTATTGGCTCCCTTCAAGCCAATAAGGCCTATCAGCCCTCTACCTCCAACACCTAAGAAGGAACGGAAGATGAAATCAGTCATCATACGCCCATCACCCGTGCATTCCTCACCTATCAAACCAAAGGCAAGGCCATTTGAGGCAAAGGAAGCATCCTTTCCAGTAAAGGCACTGCGGGGAATGCCAATGCCCAACAAGGTTCTGAAATTCGGACCTGAGTTGACTCAGAATCGACCTGAAGTTCGGAAGGCAACAACACCAAGGCCCCTTCCTACAAGAACAACAGCACCACGGGATGTATTGCCCAATCTATCAGGAAATTTGCACAAGGCAAAGTATACTGAATCAAGATCATCCTCTGATGTTCACACTCCTAGCTCTCAGACACTACCAGTCAAAAGGCCAAGAAAGAACCCCAGAGCTGATGACATCCAAAAAAATCAACCCAGGCCAAAGAAACGCTCAGGGAATCAAGGTACAACACAGCCACGTCATACCGCAACCGACAAAGGTCCAGCATGCTCAAAAACACAGGTCAGTAGTCAACAAAATGCAGCAGCAAATAAAGCACTACCGAGTCTGCCAGAAAACCTTGACGAGATAACACCCGCGGTAACCAGTTCGAATGCTTTCCAGACTTTAGCTGAAATACCTATCAGGAAACCATCACCGAGGAATATAGTGGAACAATATATGAATGTCCCGATTACTCCTCCAAAAGAATTCCAAGATCATCCGGCACCCAGTAGTAAGCAAACACCAGAGAGATCAGAGCTAGGGATTCCAAAAGATCTAATTGGGAGAATTATTGCCTCGCCAATTATTGTCAAACTGCTGGAAACAACAAATACTCCTTGGAACGTCATCAGGGAAGCAAAGACGTTCTGCAAATGGTCTCTGCCTGGAAATGTAACCATGAAAATGAAAAAGAAAAGGGATAAATTACATATCTTCCATCAACAAAACGTAAGTTTATTCATAAAAAAAAATATATATATTTTTTCTTTTTCGAGGCGGGAGGATGTTCAGTCCTCACATAAATATGTGGACATCCCATGATGAATCTTCTACTGTCAGTTTTTATGCAGCAAATATAATAATAATCCCTCGATGTACTCTCAGCTCAATCTACCTAAAATATACAAAAAGGGAACACAAAGTATCTAGATTCAAATGATTAAATTACATAATACTTATCTAAAGCTTCCTGTTGATCCAATCAACGATTTGCTGCTGACAGTGCGATTCACGGGTTCACCCACGGCATTAAAATATCTTGTGATAAACCACAAAAACCTCACAAATTCTAGTGACAGTCGAATGTTGCAGCTGTGAGATGTCGGATTTTATATAGTCTCTAAAAATATAAAGAAGACTAATAAACAATCAAAATAAATAAATCAATATAAAAATGCAGCAAAGCATACTTACCTCTTAATATTTACATTCGTGATGACAACAAATGACATTACGTCAGCCAGCTGTCTGTGGTACATTCAGACATCGCATCAATCGTTGCTAGGGCAACACCAAGAGGCGAGAATTCGTAACTGGTTACAGCGGCTATATAAAGCCGATGAAATTCAGTAGATGGCACCATTCTTTTGGCAGAGTTGATCTGCATCAGAGCTAATCTGAGTAAAAAGAATTGTGTTTCCTACCTTATTACAGAAGATAATTCTGATCAGGGATAACCTGAGTGCTAGAATTCTCTAGAAGTTTTTTACTTCCGTGTGTAGAATTCTCTAGAAGTTTTTTACTTCCGTCTGCTTAGACGTAACACCCCATTGAAATTTATTTCAGAAAATTTTAATTTGTCCATAGAAGATTGACATTTTGATTCTTCTTCTTTTTCAGAATAAATAATTCAAGGGTGGCGAATTGCGGAGTTGTTCTGAACTATTGGATTTATTTTTATATTTTGAATTGTTAACATTGAATTTGACATTAGTTTGTAGGGTAGTTTTGAATTATTTGAATTATTGTGATATTTAGGTTAAGCAAATTTAAGTTTTAATAAAAATTTTATATATTGAATTTTAAGACTGAGTTGTCCATCAGAAACCGGCACTCCCTTCCTTACGTTCGAGACTAGATCTCACATTAGTAAATGTAAGTGTATATCTTTTTATCGTAGAAGGGATTTTATCTCCTTTGACTACAGAATTTATAATACGTCTCTGTCCCGTGTTGATGAATTAAATGATCTGGGAGTCATATTTGAACGTAAGTTCCTCTTCGCATCACACATCAACTTCATTACGTCCAAAGCTTTTCGATTAATGGGCTTCATTTTCCGTACTTGTCAGTCCTTTAAGTGTGCGCTTTCATATACTACTCTTTTTAACTCCTTAGTACGAAGTATTCTTGAATATGCGTGTCAAGTATGGAATCCATTCTATTCCTCATATAAATCGCAAATCGAGGCTGTTCAGCGTAGATTCACCAGAATTACACTATTCAAATTAGACAACATATCCGTGGAATATACCGACAGACTAAGCATACTCAATCTGTCTACACTTGAAAGCCGAAGAACATTTTTGGATACATTGTTTTTATATAAAATCCTTAATAATCAGATATCCTGCCTTTCTTTGCTTTCCTTCATAGATTTCCATATACCGCCCCGTAGTTCTAGGCATAATCCCCTTTTCAAATTACCTGCCTGCAGAACAAACATAAAAGAAAAATCGCCCATTTTCAGAGCACAAAAGACATATAACTCTAGATTTACCAACATAGACATTTTCAATACTGGTCCCCTATCATTTAAAAGGTTGATCCTGCTTGAGATCGGACATTAATTAATATCGGCTTGTCCCCTTCCTTTTTCACATATTGCTTTGCCCTATTGTTTCTGTTCAGCTGGGTTTTCAGTCTCATTTTGTGTATTAAGCATTCCTCTTTGGTTTTTCCCTGTTTGCCTTCCCTGGCCACTCCTAATTAATTAATAAGACTAATACAGTCCTGTAATTAGACTATATTGTAAGTTGTTACTTTGACGAACTGTAATCTTTGTAGTTTTGAATTTTTGATTTTTTTTTTCTAATGTATTGCACTTTGTAACTATTCTCTTGAATTTTAGTTATGTAGTTCTAGGTTGTAAGTATAGTTTTATACAATTAGTTTCTTATGCTTTTGTATTTTTGGTTTTCTTCTCTTCCTTGTACTTTTGCTTTTAAATACTTTTCACTTGCTTGTTTAACTTTAGGGTAGTATTTTTAATAGGAGTTCGCTCTGTAATCTACCTTGTTAATCGACTAGTAAATAAATAAATAAATAAATAAAAAATACTAAAATCATCTTAATATAATAACTATATGCGTAACTTTTGCTGATGGCAATCAATTCACGTTACCATCACGTCCCTATCGTATATTTAAAAATCCTTTTAATTTTTTACTCACTTGGCTATTTATTTGAAGCTCTGACCCAATTACTGCGTTGCGCCTTTGAACAGGTGTGAAATCTATTTCGCCTTAAATACAAAAAGCAGTGTGTACATAAATAAACACTAACTAATCAATTAATTATGCCATATCGTGTTGTGAAGTCAAAGAAGAGGACACATTATTAAGAACTAAGGAAGAACAATTACATCCGCTAAATTGAGAAACAATTTGGGGCAGTACATCAAAATCAATTTCTATCCCATCACTATCAGTAATTATCCAAATTTCATCAGTACTACCACTGACACTTTCTCTGCCGGATAAAACTAATTAAAAAATCAATATAGTTATTGTTGCACATGCACATTTGCTTTTAAATCTTACTGGATAATAATATATCATTTGAGGTTAAATAACAACTTTCATTTTCACTGTCAATTTGGCCTTGTTCACTTGCGAATTTTCTTAATTCTACATACTTTGTCTTTTGATTGTCACTTTTATATAACACTTTTACAAAAATTCCCGCTTTGCACTCCATTTTTGCCGAGTTAAATGCAGCTTAACCTGTTCCAACCACTTAGAACTTCCATAAATATAATTATCACTTACGAAATGACACACAAATTCACAGAAATAACGGTAAATGGTTATAGAAATTAATTGTTTTCATTAAAAAGGTTAAATTTTACACCACATTGTACTGAATGCAGTAAAATTTTATTCTTTCGAAGAGTAAATTATATTCCAAATTATACTGAATGCAGCATCAAGTCTTATCATGTTCTCCCTTCATACCAATGGGGGTTAATTTATAATACAGTTCAGCCGAATACATATGCGTCATACATTTATTGCAGCGACAAGCTCTTTCACGTTGTTCACATGGAACTTTGTTGGTTTAATTTATAAACCAATTATTATTACATTTTAGTTAATGCTAATTAAATGAGCGCTTTCTTCTTATTTTAATCCAAAAGGGGTTTACTTATATATTAGGAATTACTATTTTTATTTGTAGTAATTTCAATTTATTACAAACTAGTATTAATTGTACTGCAAAAAGGCAGTAATCCTTTTTTTGGTTTAAAAAATATCCTAACATTTTTAACCGTGTAGGAAAACTATGGAATACACCGAAAAATAGCGATAACTGCTGCTATTCTTGTAATCCTAAACCATGTCACTAAATTTCGATTTTTTTTGTTATTTTACCTTATTCAATTCAAGAATAAAAAGGAGCAAATTGAATTTTCGACAGATGTAATCAGTATCAAAAATAATTTTCGAGGGTGAAGAAAAATTTTAGAAATATACAAAAGGTATTAAGTACGCATATAGACAACTTTCGGAAAATCGTATCATAGAAAAGGGCAGGCGACATCTATAATATACGGATGTAAATAGCTTTAGGTTCGGTTAATCGATGTTTCGAGAACGGAATATTCGGGAAGATTCTAGACAATTTGTAGAGTATGACTACGATGCTTGTTACCGCCAGGAGGCAATCTTTTCTCAGACAGTGAAACGAACGTGGTAAGGTATTTGAATTGCGATAATTGGAAATACGATACTAGCGATAATTAAAGTAGAGTTGATTGATTATTGTTTATGAATTTTGCAAAAGGAAACAGTATAGTTAAATAAAAGAAGAGCTTGTGAGTTATATCTGAAATTTTGTGTTTTAAATAATGAACTAAGGCCACACTAGAGTTTGTAATAGAAATTCTATTTCGATACTTGAGATACTAGAAGAATTCTTAAAAATATTCCAGTTACATATTGAATACGTAATAAAAAAAAAATTGATAATAATTTTTATTACACCAACAATTCCCAATATTTTCAACAAGTGCATGATAGTTACACATTATCCACAGAATATCAGCTTTTGAAGAATAATAAATGTTGAATAATAGTGGTTTTTACCTTACACACATTTAAGTAATATTGCAAGGAAGGAAAATACGTTCACCATTCAGTACATAAATTTGATAGACCTATTTTCGAAACGCTTTAACAAAATTAATATAGTTCTAGATATACCTACATACTCAATTACATTGTTGATATCATAAATAATTAGAGCCTATATAACATGCAAAATTATAATACTACCCTCGGATCTAGTAGAAATAAATATATGATCAAATTTGTCCTCAGATTATTTAGCAATTCTGTTCTTTTCATCTGACCGTAAGACTTTAAACAAAGATGGTAGTAATAAACGCATTTTTACTTCAAAGGGATCCGGACAACCACCTGCGGCCTATTGGATATTATAGTCGACAAACAACAGCATGCGAGGGTAATTACCATAGCTACGAGTTGGAGATGCTAGCTGTCGTAGAGTCAGTGTCTAGATTCAGTATATATATTTTAGGAAAGCACTTTAAAATTATCACGGATTCTGAATCATTGATAGCTACGCTAGAGAAAAGAAATATAGTGCCAAGGATTGCTCGTTGGTTTCTGCGACTAATAGAGTACGATTACGACATAGAATTTCGTAGAGGGAAGAAAATGGGCCATGTCGATGCCTTCAGCAGGAATGCAACAGAAGAAGCTAAGGAGGGTGAAATAGTTGACCTCAAAGTTTTTGCGATCGAGATCAGCAATGCAGACTGGCTTGCCACCATACAAATTCAGGACCATAAATTGAATAAAATCATGGAAATCTTGGTGAAGAGTGAAACATCCACAAGAACTATCAACTAAAACGACATCGGCTGTTTAAGAAAACCGGTGAAAATTTACTGTGGGTAGTACCATCAGCTGCTATCTGGAAAATGTTACAATCCTGTCACGAGGACCTTGGTCACTATGGCGAACAGCGAACTCTCGAGTTCCTTCAACGAGATTATTGGTTCCCAAAAATGAGAAGAAAGGTGAAGAACTATATTGCTTCTTGCATTGACTGCGCATACTACAAAAGGCCAACTGGGAAACCTGAGGGAGAGCTTCATTCTATCCCAAAGATTGCAATTCCTTTCCATACCATGCGGATTGACCACTTAGGGCCGTTCCCGAAAAGCAAACGAGGAAACACTCACATCCTAGGGATTGTAGATGGTTTCACAAAGTACATTGGCCTACGAGCAGTTAAAAATACATCATCGAAACCGGTATTAAATATTCTTGGCGAAATAACTAAGCATTTCGGGACTCCGACGAGAATCATCACTGACCGTGGAACTGCCTTCAGCGCAAGAATCTTCAAGAACGCCTCGAGGTAACGGGCAGATTGAACGTTGTAATCGAACAGTCCTCCATGCCTTATCCACAATAAACAAGAATACGACTAAATGGGATAGCTATCTGCAAGCAATAGAGTGGGGTATGAATTCCAGCAAGAACGATACAATCAAACAAACCCCATATAAGCTACTCTTCGGATTCCAGCCTAGAGACCCCTTAGCGAACAAGCTACTCCTCGCACTGAATGACGGGAATGAACCTGTCGAGAACCTTGACGTAGCAAATCTTCGACAAGAAGCTATTCAGTGCATTCAAGAATCCCAGCAGAAACAAAAGCAACGTTTCGATGTATATCATTCCAAGCCTCGCTGCTACACCATAGGAGATTTAGTTCTGATTGAACGACCTTCAATATCAACAGGAGATTCCAGGAAGCTTGACCCCAAGTATAAGGGACCCTATACAGTGACAGAAATACTGGACCGATACCGTTACGTAATTGAAGACATACCAGGTATCCCTAGATCACAACGACTTTTGTCTCAGTTCACTCATCTGATAAGATGAAACCGTGGTGCCGAGGTTTCGATAACGATGCGTACGATAATCCATCAGATGATGACATCGAGGACGATTTCGACTTGCAGGATGGCCGACCTGATACGCCACTGCATTGTAATCAAGCGACGGGAACGCCATTAACATAAGTACCAGAGACAACAACCACTTATATAGCCAACTTTATGCTGACATATCTGTCACACGCCTGACATCGAAAATATACTCTCTTCTTCTGTGTATTCCGTCGAACGCGCATCTCAGCTAGAACGATTGTGAGCATATCTAACGAATAAAGATTTAATCTGTAGCCATCTGTTTATTTTCAACTAATTTATCCTTTTCTTTTAACAATTTCTTATGTCCTCACTATTTTATCGGGAATGCAGCTTTTCCACTAAAACCTTTTCTTTTGCGGCTATACCCTGGAAAGCCTTTAAGTGAAAAACGAACAAATTACAATTACAGGCTATCACGAGCGCGGCGTGTTATTGAGAATGCATTTGGTGTTTTAAATGCGAGGTGGCGCGTTCTTGTAAACAAATTGCATATGATGCCATCCAATGCTGAAAAAATTGCTAAGACTGGCGTTCTTTTACATAAATTTGTGAAAATATACGAAAACTATTACTGACCCTGAGAGTTGGTTGATTGCGATGATAGTGGTACAGTAGTAGTGGGACTATGGCTACAAGAGGTAAAAACGCTCCCAGATTGCTGGGGTTTTTCTTCAAACTTTCCTCCCAGAACCGCTGTGGAAATAAGAGACGCTCTAAAAGAATATTTATTTAATAATAAATTAAGTAAAAAAAATCAAAAATCATTTTAAAGAATGCTGAATAAATATTATATATTTGAAAACTTTTTGAAATTAAAATATCAATACCCCAACCTACCCATTTAACAATTTATCCTTATACATTAATTACCTGGATCTTATCTGTGATCAAATCATCAGCTGCGTCCCATTTTTAATATTTTCGGGTACCATATCTAGCTTTGTTCATGCTAGCCTCATAAAAGCTTATTTTCTGAAAAGCTTTGCAATAGCGGGGTGAATTTTTCAGTTTGCAAAATTTTTTTATTCTGGCATAATAAACCCACGAAAGACTTCTCAATCCTGTCTGCATTTGACGTTCGTTCGGTTTTGCGCTATTTTGAATTGTTACCCGGAAAAGGTGGCGTTTGTAGTGACATTTTCTGGCCAAATGATGAGCTGTTTTGTGAAGTAATTCGTGCATAATTTCGACTCATCAACAGGTCCCAAACAACAAAATTGAGTGATTACCGTGCACAAAAGAATTTCCATGGAAAGGATATTATTACCTCTTGCATTCTCCCAATAGGACAACTGTCAGAAGAAGCGCAGGAGGCAAGAAATTCAGATATTAGAAGGTATAGAGAGAGAGTTTTTCACGCGTGGCAAAGTAAATACAGAACCTTTTTAATAGATAGTTGCCAGTTTACGACATGTTCCAAAAAAAAAGTTGCGGTATCATTGCACAAGAAGTACTTTCGTTGTTATCTGTAAGCCTTCTAGAACAAGACACGTTGACTGACAGCGATAGTGATTGAATTAAAATAAGATTTTCATAAATCAACTTCGTATATAAAATTACTATATTTCTGCCTAATAACATAACTAAGTTCTTACCATATTTGCTATATTCGCTTTCTTCGCATATCGCACTTTTATGCCACACTTAACTATACCTACACATTATGCCCTATATGAAGTCTCCATTTTTAACGCGTTTACCTGAACTGAAATTTTGTACATTGCGTTTGTTGTGTTCCTAATAATTTTTAGAAACCGATTTACCAAAGCGATGTGTGTCCAAACGAAATAACGAAATTCCAAACAATGGGACTTGGTTAGAAAAATAAATTCAAACTGGTTCCTCCAATGCAAATATTTTATTGGGTTGACTTCTGCAATGCTTTTTTGACAATGAGAATGCCGGATGTCGGCTACAGAGAATTTTCTAGATCTACTACCCTAGACAAGTTGTTTACAAAGTGTGATTGAATACAGAATTGTAATAGATTAGCAACAAATTAAGAAACATGAAAAATATTTACATTTGGCGGCGGATTTGAAATATTTAATTGATTTTAACTTGACAACTAATAATTAATTATTGCGATTAATTAACATAAGCCGGCCACCTTGGAAGGTCCAGCTTCCAACTCATCTGCCTTATCCGGATCTTCTAATGCGAGAGGGCAAAGCTTAGTTATCGGCCTCTTGACTAGGCCAGCTATTGTTCGAATTGTTGCTACTCGTACGTAACCATCGACTCCACCGTGAACCATTTCGACACGACCTAGAGGCCATTTTAGTGAAGGCATGCTGTCGTCCTTTAATATCACCATAGATCCGACTCGAAGACTATCTTGAACACCCTTCCATTTAACGCGCTGCTGGAGAGATTGTAGGTACTCCTTTCTCCATCGTTCCCAAAAGCATTGCATCATCGCCTGGATATGCTGCCATCTAGATAATAGTTTAACGTCTGTATCAGCAAGCCAAGGTTCAGGTATGCTGGTCATTTGCCCACCAGTCAAAAAATGACCCGGTGTTAGGACATGAAGGTCATTAGGATCACTAGAAAGCGGCGTGAGAGGTCGAGAATTAAGTATACTTTCTACCTTGCAAGAAATTCTTTGTAGTTCGTCAAATGAGTACGATTCCAGGCCGAGAATGCGACGAATATGATGCTTTGCTTGCTTTACTGCTGCCTCCCACAAGCCACCAAAGTGGGGAGAACGGGGTGGTATGAATTTCCACTCGATGCCATCTGCCTTGCACATTTCTTGCACCAATTTACAATGATTCTGCGAGCCGAAGAGTTCCTTTAGCTCCTTCAATTCTCGACACCCTCCGATGAAATTTGTTGCGTTGTCAGAGTGTATTACCGAAACGTGAGGTCTTCTTGCTATGAACTTCGTTAGTGCTGAGAGAAATGATTCCGTGGTCAAACTAGAGACCACTTCGATGTGGACCGCCTTTACAGCTAAGCATATGAAGATACAGAGATACGCCTTCGTGGATGGGCGATTACGTACCGGACTCTTAATGTAGAAGGGCCCACAATAGTCCACTCCAGTATGATAAAATACCGGACTTGGTTTCACTCTTGCAGCTGGTAGCTGACCCATTAGTTGCTCCATGAGCTTAGGACGAGCTCGAAGGCACCTTATACAACCATGCACCACTTGCTTCGCCATACCTTTGCCTGCTATGTGCCAGAACCTTGTGTGAACGATAGCTAGAAGAGACTGTACACCAGCGTGAAGACTTCTGTAATGATAGTAATTGATTAGTGTTTTAGTGAACATTGATTTTGGTAGTAATATAGGGTGCTTGGCGTCATGTTCGAGATTTGATTGCATCAATCGACCGCCAACTCGCAATAAACTATTCTCATCGATAAATGGATTAAGACTTCTAAGAGGACTGCTCGATTTCACAGGTTTGTTGGATTTTATTAAGCGAAAATCTTCGAAAAAATGTTTTTTCTGTTCCAACCGAATTACCGCCATAAGCGCACGCTCGAATTCATATACACTAATTGGTCTAATCGCGCGTTTATCAAATTCATTACACTTGCTTTTTGTATTGTCATAGAACCGAAAAATATATGCGAAAGTGTTAATCAACTTTGTGTACGAATTGGCAAATTTTGACGATTCTATTAGATCATTTGTTTCAGTTGCGACACAAGCAACTGTCGTCTTGCGCTCTTCAGGTATGCTTGCATTAATTTCGAAAGCAGCTTCAGGCCACCTATGACTTGGCATGCAGAGAAATGATGGGCCGTTGAACCAAAGCTTGGAGTTGACGAGTTCATTGGGAGTAGCTCCTCTGCTAACGATGTCTGCTGGGTTATCTTCAGAGGAGATATGCCTCCAGTGGGATCCTTCTGTTAGTTCCTGTATTTTCGAAACCCGGTTGCTGACGAATACGCTCCATCTGGATGGTGAAGATGATAACCACGTAAGCACGATCGAGGAGTCTGACCAGTAGACTACTTCCTTTATCAATGAGACGAGAATCTTGTTCACACGTGCGGTAAGCTCTGCAGCTAGAAGAGCAGCACATAATTCCAGTCTGGGTATAGAGATGGTTTTGAGAGGTGCCACTCGGGATTTAGACGTCAGTAAATTGCAAGTGATATAGCCATCCCTTACGCAGCGAACATAAACAGCAGCTCCGTAGGCGGACGCACTAGCGTCAGCAAAACTATGAATTTCGACGTTCGATGAAGTGGGCATGACATATCGTGGAATTTTAAATATATTGATAAGCTCAAGTTGACTATGAAAGGAAGTCCATTCAGAATGCAGACCTTGTGGTAATGCCTCATCCCAAGCTATTTTTAAGCTCCATAAGCGCTGAAGAAATATTTTAGCCTTTACTATAATGGGGTTTATGAGACCTAGCGGTTCGAACAGGCGACTAATTGCGGACAGAACTGTTCGTTTTGTATTGCGAGATAAGTTTGAAGTTCCATGATTTACAAAACGAAAAATATCTTGTTGAGGTTGCCAGATCATGCCTAATGTTTTAATTGCGTTTTCACCAGATATATTGAGATATTTTTCCAAACAAACATAGTCGATCGAAGACAGAATTTCCTTACTGTTAGAATACCACTTGGTTAAAGGAAAGCCTCCTTTGTTTAGCAACTGCTCTGTTTCTGTTTTAATTATCATGGCTTCTGCTAACGTATCTGCACCGGTCAGCATATCGTCGACATAGAAATCACGGCGAAAAGTTTTAGCTCCATTGGGGTACTTCGATTCCTCATCCTGTGCTAGTTGAAGAAGGCAACGTGTTCATAGAAAAGATGCAGGTGATGTACCGTGCGTAACAGTGGTCAAACGATAGACCTCCAATGGCTTCTTAGGTGAATCTCGCCGGATTATGCATTGCCAGTTTGTGTCTGGTGGCTCTATACACACCTGTCTGTACATTTTAGAAATATCAGCTGTTAAGGCAACCCTATGGGAGCGAAATCTGATAAGGACAGTAAATAAGTCATCTTGAACTACTGGGCCAACCATGAGGACATCATTGAGCGAGTGTCCTGAAGTCGTTTTGCATGAAGCGTCGAAAACGACTCGTGACTTTGTACTGCTGCTCTCAGGTTTAAGTACGCAGTGGTGTGGGAGAAAATAGTTTTCACGAGGAAGAGTAGCGAACGATATCTTCTCCATATGGCCGGACTCCACGTTGTTGGTTAGGAATTCCGAATATTGGCTTCGAAGATCAACATCCTTCAACAATTTCTGCTCGAGGTTAAAAAATCTCTTTTTCGCAATTTCCAACGAGTCACCAAGTAAGTTTGGGTTTTCCCGAAAGGGTAATTTGACAGAAAATCTGCCAGTTATATCTCTCTTCACATTCCTGACGAAGTGCTCTTCGCATTCCCTCTCAACGCAGGATAGTGGGGTGACAGCGTCCTTGCAAGCTTCGAGTTCCCAAAAGCGCCGAACCACTTCTTCGATGTGATCGTCGTCTTTCTCAGACGCATTTGCTGCAACTAGACAACTGCCAACAGACGTCTTTCCGCCTCCGGATACCACCCATCCGAGCAATGTCTTCTGTAAAACGGGAAGCCCCTTACCAAAACGGATCTGACCAATCGAAAGCAGTTCAAAAAATAGATTAGCGCCAATTAATACATCAACGGATCGAGAGGTATTGATTTCTGGGTCAGCGAGAGGTAAGTTATCAGGTATTTTCCAATGTTTTATGTTAAAACTTCGCCAGGGCTGATCGCTCGCTATTTTGGGTAGCACTAAGGCTTCAAACGAACTTTGGTAACCATTCACACGGGACTTAATGACAATCTGGACCTTATGCTTCACTGCTGTGGAAGTAGTGCCTATACCAGTGATACCAATATTAATCTTCGATCGTTCTAATCTCAGCTGTTGAACCATTCGCTCTGAGACGAAATGCAACGAAGACCCTGAGTCGAGCAAGGCTCTGTAAGGAATAAATTGACCTGCCTTGTCACGTACTTCAATTAAGGCAGTTGCCAATACAACATCTATATCGGTATCGGACACATTTGCGATAGAAGTCCTTTCTAATTCTGACGTCATAGCAGTTGCGTTAATTAATGCTGTGGGACTGGGTGTAATCAAAGAGGATTCGTTGATAGGATCCGATACCAACACATTCGGTTGATTGATTTCTGAATGTCTGTGTAGGAGAGTATTGTGCTTAAAGTTACAATAGCGACACCTTCTCGATTTACAATTCTTTACGGCATGATTAGCCTTTAAACAATTTATGCATAGCTTTAGCCGTTTGACCTCGGCAAACCTTTCGACTGGGTTTAATTTCAGGAAGGGGCTACAATTGGATATCTCATGGCCTTGACCATGACACAGTATGCACGTCAAGTCAACTTGAGCGGCGGTTAGAGAGATTCTACGCAGATTACTTGACTTAGCTTTAGGATGATTAGATTTAGTGCTCTCGAATTTATTTCGCTGAACATGTTGTGTATTTTCAAGTGTTTGACACCGTTTGTCCAAAAATTCAATAAATTCACCCCAAGAAGGTAACACGCATAACGATGCTTCTTCCTCCCACTTCGCGAGAGTAACAGTATCAACCTTGTCGTGAAGTATTTGAAATAGTAAACCGTCAGTTATTTGCTCTTTAGTAGCGATGTTATCTAAAGCTCTGAGATGTGATTTGACTGAATCTGCGATTTGTCTTAAATGGACTGCTGAATTCTTCTCCGCTGACTTGAGGTTAAACAACGCCTGAATATGGCCTTGGAAGATAAGCCGCTTATTCTCATATCGAGCCTTTAATAAACTAAGAGCATTCTCAAAGCCGTTTTCATCTAATCCTATGTTATTAATTATTTGTGCTGGTCCCTCTTCTAATGAATTGCGTAGGTAAGCCAACCTTTCTACATTACTAAAGGAGTCGTTCTCCTGTACTAAAGTTCTAAACGTTGCATAAAAGTCCGGCCAATCTATGGGGTTACCCGTAAATTTCTTGATCTGCAACTTAGGCAAACTTGCATTGCGAACTTGACTGGACGGAAACGCGGAGGTATTGTTCAGGGAAGGTAACGACATACGCGGACGTTTTTGATCTATTAACGCTAGAATTTTGCCCTTTAATGCAATATAAGTCTCTTCGAAAGTCTGGCGTTTATCACTATTATGTTCTTCAGGGTCCTCGCACTCTAATTGACCTTGAATATCATTGAATCGCACTAAGTAACCTTCAAGCAACCCCAATCTTGTCTCTAATTCGGTTAAACTAAAGACCCTACCTGGAGATTCTATGTAATTTCTCATTTTTGTTTCCTGCATAGTCACTGTACCGCGTAAAATTCGTAAGTCCGAGATTTTCTTTTTATTTAATTGCACGATATCATTGTCTGAATCTGAATCACTGCCGTTGCCTTTACTCATTATTACGATTAGTGTTATAATAGAATGATGTAATTAACGATAAAGAGTTCAAATCACCAGGTGTGAATTTGTGCGAAAGTTCGAATTATTTTTAGGAAATTAAATGGATCGAGAACCGATAAGATTTATTACAACTCTTCAATGTATACACTGAAACCGTATGTCTTTATTGGATATGTACTATTAGCTGCAGCTACTTGACACCACCTTTGAACACCAGTGAAATGCGTTTAATTAAATTCACAAATTAAATTCCAATAAATGTCGCTCACAAAATTTTTTAATAAATCTTTTTTAACCACCAATAAGGCATCTAAAGATGTTGCGAATGATGCAATAGCTGTACGTGCAATAATATATTCTAAGTGCCAATGCAATGATAATTAAAATATCCCAATTCGCTTTAAATATTTTAGTAATTATTAGATAAAAATTCCAAACAAGAAAATCCAATTTCAATCCAGCTGTTATCAGCTTGCAGTTGTCTTTCGTGATATTTATTTTAGTTAAATAAATGTAAGGTACTCACAATTTTTTTGCCTTCACATGTACATATATTGTCCAAAACAAAGTAAATTAACCGTTTGTTACCAAATTCCAAAGCGAATGTAAATTTTGCAGACTCTTCCTCAGCAAGATTCTCGCTTGTTTTATGCTGGGTGCAGCTATATGTATGAGATCCGTCACGTTCTGCCAATACTCCAAATTGATGAATAATTAATTGATGATTTCCAAAAAATTTATAATTTATCAAGTCCCTGCTCGGGCGCCAATGTTGTGTTCCTAATAATTTTTAGAAACCGATTTACCAAAGCGATGTGTGTCCAAACGAAATAACGAAATTCCAAACTATGGGACTTGGTTAGAAAAATAAATTCAAACTGGTTCCTCCAATGCAAATATTTTATTGGGTTGACTTCTGCAATCCTTTTTTGACAATGAGAATGCCGGATGTCGGCTACAGAGAATTTTCTAGATCTACATTGCCCTAGACAAGTTGTTTACAAGGTGTGATTGAATACAGAATTGTAATAGATTAGCAACAAATTAAGAAACATGAAAAATATTTACATTTGGCGGCGGATTTGAAATATTTAATTGATTTTAACTTGACAACTAATAATTAATTATTGCGATTAATTAACAGCGTTTTTAAAAAACATGTAGAGCTTAGTTCAAAAATAGGACAAATCGTAGGGTTGCCATATACAAATTTCGTTTTTCACTATATATTACACTGCCAGAGATATAGAGAGCTTAAATTTTGTACATAGCGTTTTTGTAAAAATCACAAGTACAATTTCGAAAATGGATCAAATCGGGCAAACCGTTCTTGGTGTTGCCATTTAAAAATTAAAGCATTTTACGTATATTGTGATAATGATTACTTCTAGACGTTTTTATTGTATCGAAATGTTCTTCACAATATAAAATCCTATTAAATAATTTATAATCATTTTTACTGTACGATGTTAAAAATTAAAAATATAGATATAATCGGGTCAAGGCAATAGCACTCAAAGGTACCGCAATTTTATACCTATAAATTACAACAGCGTTACATAGTGTTATAGAATACTCGTTTTGCACTAAAAATAACATCACACAATTTATGAAATAATAAAACAGAACTATTATTTTAATATTTTTTAAACACATATTTCATTAAGTATCTAAAAAGCAATATAAAAATATTTTTTTGGAGTAAATTCTATACTTTTCATATGAAATTTTGTAGAGACGCTAATAAAAAAAAATTATTTCCTAAACTAAAAGCTGAACATCCGCAAATTTTTGATATGATATGTATTAATGTTAGAGCATTTCAACAATAATATTTTTTATTGAGTGTTTGTTTTGCGGAGGTGGTTAAAACCAAAAATTCATAAAAATTGTGTTTTTTTTTGTCAATATGTTTTTTTATTTAATTTATTAATTTTTTTAATTTCTTTCAAAAATTCCGTTTAATACCATTAATTTGAAATATTGTACAAAAGAATCGAGTAACCCGATCCCAAGTAATCAGCAAATTAAAAAACACGTCCACATTGAAAAGATTAAAATTTGAGTCACCCTGTATCCAAGACTTCAGGTTGGCAGGATAAACAGAAATATATGGGTCCAATATTTTTTAGTACTTAACTGATTCTGAAAGTTTCATCGAAATCGGAGGGGATGGAGTCTGAAAATTGATAAATCTAATCATTATGGTATGGATTTGCTGTAATTTATTTTTAACTAATTTATATTTTTTTGTTTATTTAAAACCGATGTATTTATCATTTATTTTAATCCTCAATCACTTTAAATACACAATTTGTCAAACCATCGGAATATAAGCTCATTCAATATTGTTTACAAGTTTTTGCAGCTAGATTTGCAAATTCTCTTACTGTGAGTCGGTACAAATATTGGACCGACAAATTTAAATACACTTCAGATTATTTTATTTATTAAGAAAATGGAAAATTGCAACAAACCTATAACCAAAAACCATAGGAGATGGCCTGCGGAGAGATGTCGACTAAGGCAACAGAAGTACTAATATCCGTATTCCACCTCTATGGATTCAAAGGGTAAGGTCACTAAATCTTTACGTAAATTTCACAGGAAGTACCTAAGTAATAAGGTGCAACATAAAATGTGTTTTTTCCCCAGCGACAAGAAACAATGCAATACATTAAAAGTCTTTAACTTATTTTGATCCACTAGATATTGTTTTGTGATTGTAAGGAAGTATCTATTCGGAAGCTTGAGATTCGGCATACCTGGAAGTAGGAGGAAGAAAATCAATTTCTTTTTTGCACATATCACAGTCTCGTTAAATATGTGCTAACTATTCAAACAAAATCGTGCGTAGTTTTGCTAATATTTAATTTGTATTTAGCATCGAATTTCATTTCCTATACTTCTCAATACACTCGAACAATATTGTACTGCATTCATTATAACAATATTTAGGTCAAATTCAAACCACATAAAATATTGACCAAAGGTGTAATAGTATTTTTCCTATAAAATTTGAATTTTAAATTAATTGAAATATGACCAATCGCTAAATTTAAATTCACTTTAAATCCAAGGATATGAGCTAGCGAGGAGGTATGAATCTGTGACTCTGAATGTAGTATAATCAAGTACACCGAGAATATCACGTTACGGTATTTTATATCCTCCCACTAACTGAACTCATATGGTATATATATTTGTATACTTAAATATATGTGTGTGAAAGGTTTATTATGCGGAACTTCTATCTCAGCTCAATAGTAACCCATATTACTATGCAAAATGGAAACCCTTAATATCTGAAAGATCTTCGAGAACACCCAAATGCAAATTTTGGGAAGTAATCGAAGCAATCTGAGGCCCAATTTGCTCCTTAACAGCAGTCTCGATTCGCCTCCACCCAAAACATTACCGAAATTGGGGCTCCGTGTATAGTCAGTAGTCTTATAATTTCTTCATTGTATGCAAATTGAGTTGACCACTTTTTGGTATAAGTGCTTGAGGTTAGCACATAACCAAGCAAGGGAAACAAGTGAAATGGTACCATGCGCTCAAGAAGCTTTTCAGTTAATCGAATTCAATAAATTTATATCGATATCTGTGTAGGCGATAGAGCAGAATGTTGGTACACAGTAATACATCCGGTCCGGGGGGACGATTAAACTCGGGCGAGATTTGGGCACAAATTAAAGGGAAGCCTTTGAACCTTTGCAGCTAGAAGTCAAATCAGGGTATACCGTGTCGGGGTATTTAAGCACAGAAATAAAATCAATATTCCATGCGCAATATTAATTTAATTACTATTCGTAATTGAGTTCAAATTAAATTTGAATCCGCGATAATTGCAGTTGTTATTGAAAACATTATTTTCTAGTTGATAGAATTTAATTGGGGAATAATAATTGTCCGTATGTTATGTAGTTGAATGAATTAGAACAATATAGAATGCAGTTATTTCATTTGCAGAAATAATACTAATAACGTTGAGAAAAATTCTAAATGTAAAAAAAATAAATATCTCAAGTATTCTCCTGATTCCTCGATTTATATGGTAGATTTGTTCCATGAAAAATTGTGTAAATTGAATCCTTGTAAAATTTTAGACAGCATCAAAATAGGGGGTAAGTTGTTCAGCTAATTTTTTTTTTTTTTTTTACTTTATAATACTATCCAAATCGTAAATATAAATTGCATCAATGGGAATATCCTGTTCTTTTGCAGTAGATACGATAGTAGATGAACTGTTGACTATTTTTTGGCTCCGGGAATGATATTAGATTTAATTTTGGTTTATGTTACGAAATGTATGACCAAGATGTGTTGACCTTAGCAAATATCGTTGTAATTGTTTGTATGAAATTTCTCAGGGTGGCTATTTGAGTAGAGAGTATACGTTTGTAGTTCTCTCTGCCCAGTTGAAACCCTTCAGCAATTATATTTGTGGTGGTACATTTTTACATTATTGCTGTCGTCGGAACTGATATCGGACACGTACTGAAGTTTTCTTATTCTTTAACGTCTCTTCAATATTAAGGAAATATCAAAATCATTGAATCATTTCTCTTCAATGGAGCCTACAAGTCGTCATCCCAGTACTTATTTGTTCTATAGACCAAAAGTTAAATTTTTCACTTTTTGACACCTTCTACCGTTTTCGACTGCGCTCTTTCGAATGGTGGTATCGATAATTCTCTATCTCAAATATTTCCTGAGATATCGAGTTCTTGATTTGTTCTATGCACCAAACATTTTCTACACTGCCCACTCTTATTTGTTCTTTGTACATTACGTTTTGTTTTTCTATCATATAGAACAATAGTATAAGAATATTTTTTTTTTGCTAAGTTGTTACTTATTTGTTCTATATCCTAAGAATAATGTAGTTTATTCTATATCCCATAGCTGAACACTTTGTGCTTAATTGTTTTATATCCAATTGATAACCTTAAGTTGACACAATTTACATAAATAAAGGAAAATCAGGGAAAATAATCCAGTGCATGACGGTCAGCTGAAGGGTGAGGATCATATCGAAAAGAGATTTAAAATGAATGCAGCACACGAGAAGTAAGCTTTCTCCTTAGTTAATTCGTATATATCCTCTTATCCAGTAACAATCCAACAAATTGCTCCAAATGAATTCGTTGCAGAACTTTGCGCTACACCCGAATCTGACGAAAACAACTCGAGAAAAAGAGCCCGGAAGCCAATGAATTGAAAAAATATAATGTTGCGAAGTGATTAAGGGAATATGGTAAGGAATACATGGACGTGAAAGGTAATAAGCATAAAGCAAGGTGTAAGCCAGCTGGCTGTGATAAAGCTTGTGTTTTCAATGCGGTGTTATATTCTCCGATGATGACCGAAAACCGGTCCACGATGTGCTTTGGACATTAAATGACTGCGAAAAAATCAATTTTATGCTAAATTTGTAAAGAGAATACCTGCTCAACGAAACGTGCATTGCAAACTAAATCTAAGAAAACGTATTCATATCAGTATTCGCTGCAAAATAAGGGACACGTATTTCGGATTTGCCAACGGTTTTTCTTTACAACTTTAGACGTAAGTCAGCAAAAAATATATTACTTTTTTAAAAATACTTTAAATTCGGAGACGGGTACACCCGCGGCACAAACAATGGGAAAACATGTGAAAAGAATCACTCCAGAGGAGCAGATTGCAGAAATAAAACAATACATTCAAAAGTTTCCATGTATGGATTCGTATTACTGCCGAGCCAAAACTTCTGAACAGTATTTGGGACCAGATTTAAATATTACAAAAATGCACAAACTGTATATTCAAGATTATTCAAATCCCGTTTAACTCCATAAATACTCTGAAATATTTAGCACACACTTCAACTTGTCCTTCTTTAAGCCGAAAAAAGATATGTGTGACATATGCGCAAAATTTAAGGACTTATCTTCCCCAACAAATACTGAATGTTTGGAGATCGATAAACACAAACAAAGCAATGCTGCTGCCAAACTTGAAATAGAAAAGGATCTCAAGTTAAGATCAATGGGACTAGATGTAACAGCTATCATATCATATGATTTACAAAATGTATTTGCTCTGCCTCGCACCAACGCACAGTGTGATATTTTGGCAATCTAGCGGGATTTAATTCCTGCCCGTAACATATAACTTTTGTTTTTTGATAATTGTGTTGAAACAACTTCATATTATTTACATTTACTTGAAACTAATGATTTACCGTAGTTGGCTTGGAGATTTAAAAAAAAAATTAAATAAAAAATCTTTATTAAATTTTTTTATTTTTACATAATACATATGTACATACATAATGTATATTTCTAATAAATTTTATTATAAAAAGCTATAAAATAATAGGTATACATATAACTAATTTTTAATCGGAATTAGTTTCGTTATCGTCCTCTGCCGAAGGTACAGAAAGTAATGCAAGAACTTCAGGGCTAGTGATGTTTTGCTTTGACTTTGGCTTATGCCTCAAACTTGTTAAGTAAGGATCTGAAGAAATCAGAAGCCTGTGTAGCAAGTCCATATTAGTATTAACTCTTGACGATTTCCTTGTGAAATGTTCCCTGAAATTCCGATTGTCTTTGTTCCTAGCTTCCTGCGCTTCTTCCGATAACTGGCCTATCGGAAGAATGCAGGAAGCAATAATATCTTTTCCGTGGAACAAAACTTTGTGTACAGTGCTCGGCATGTAATACCAAGAGTATTCCCTTAAATAAATGTTTCTTGTATCTACAACATATTTTTCAAATGCATCTATTTTAATAGAGTATCCACAGTTTATAGTTTCTAAAATAATTCTAAACCTATTGATTAACTCTAAATTAATACCAGTTATAATCGAAGATGTTTCAGCATTTCTGAAAAATCTTCGAGCCGTATTCCCGTCATTAGTGTTGCCTGCTTCTAGGGTGGGCAAATCAATTAATAGACCTAATTCCTGTCTAAATTTCTCTTGAACATTTTTCTTTCTCTCGGCAACTTTTCTTTTATTTTCATCCCCTCTTACCTGCCAAACTTTCAGATCTAACCTATACGATATATGGAGTAGACATTCCATAAATCTAATCCATGAATGAAGAGGAGATAAACCAAATGCTAAAGCTCTAACATCGACTGTTTTATTTTCGATAATATCAGGTTTATTCATTACTTTTGGTGTCGCGCCACACAAGTAACAGGTCTGTGAAGAATTATACGCAGATAATGCTGAACATACTTTACCGTCTATCATACTTAAACCTAAAACAGACTTAATCAAAACAACATGGTTTCCAAAGGTAACAGGAACAGGTGTCAGTAAACTGGCTTGGTCCTCAACATTTTTTACTTCTTTCGTTATTAAATCAGTCGATTCCTTTTTAAAAACAAACTTAATTGGGCGGCAATACCTCGTCGATGACGGAGCAGGATTCTGCCAGACAATTATTCTAGAATTGTCTCCGTAGTACATTTGAATAGGGCACATTGAGATACTAAATAAATTTTCATCTGATTCACCTACACTCAGTTTTTGCTTATAGCGAGTTTGTTGCGAGCCGTCACACCCCCACTTTATTATGATCTGCATTTCATTAGGCAGATCTTGCAAGCTTTGCAATACTTCTTCTTGCGCATTACACAGTCTTCGAACAGTGTGATCAATCAAGGACTGTAGTTTAATTTCAGCTGAAGTTTCTGATACTGTTATTTCTGCTGGATAGCATTTTTTCTTTTCCTCTTTTATTTTATTATATGATGGAAATAAATTGGGAGAGTATTCATTTGATTGCTGCCTTATTAAATTGTATTGGTGTGTAGAAAGATTGGAGTCAATGATCAGAGCCAGTGCCTTATCGGCAGGAATAATTTTCGGTTTGTGTGAAAAAGTTAATCTAGCCTTTTTAACATTAGTTCCTCGCTGTGGTGAAGCACTTGTCAGTTCCTTTACAATTGACGCTGAATCTTTTTTACCTAATTTTCGCAATTTCATTTCAGCAGCCACCGATATTTCTTCCGGAGTAGTTGTTTCAACAAGTTCTTTTAGCTTACGCTTCTTCGTCCGGTCACTGCATTCCAGAAATGTTTTCGATGGCCTCCCACGCCTTGTAGTGGCACATTCAGAAGACGATGATGGTAGTGCTTTAAAAACAATATCTGGGAAATTCACTGGTTCACTTAGCCATAATGAGAACATTATCAAAAAGCGCTCGTGATTTCGTCCACATTTGTTCCATTTCAATTTAATTTGCTGGCATACACTTCCTAATTGTCTTTTAATACACTTGATTATCACATCAGGAAACACTACATCACCAAACTGTTCCAAAACATAGGTATAAACCGCCTCGAACCGGATTTTGCTATTAGAAATTCGCCAAACCTCAAAAATGTCCTTCCGCAAAATATTGGCAGACATTCTGAAAATGAAAAACAATTGTATGACCGTTGCAAATATACGCAACTATTTTCTTAAATTCCTTAAAGTAAACATCTTAATCTATTATATAAATATATTCTTAGTTCTATATTCGCTCATATCTATATATTTTAAATCTACAATATATTGAACTACATTACAAGAGTACTAAGGGATCGTTATATTGATTTTTCCAAATTATATTTAAGAAAATAAAAAAAATTATACTTGCGTGTAAGACCAAAAACACACAGAAAATAAGTACAGATAAAACAAAGCACATAAACACAGCACATTCGTCGATAAAAATCACATGAATGAAATAAATTCGCACGGTGTCTTTTACCGTGTACCTGCAGTCCCTTTGTTCAGGACCTCTTCGTTTATTAATGGGTGAATTCCTGGAAAATAAAAATGAGGCTTATACCTCCTAGGATAGTTGCCATTACGATAAAATACTTTTGGGCATAATTTAGAATATCGAAAAATTGAATTAAATCCAGCTAGATTGCTAAAATATCACACTGTGCAACGTCTCAAACTTTTTCTATAAGTGCAAATTCAGCGTATACAATTTAACAGCATATTGCAGTTCGAATAAATTGACGTACTGCAGTATTTGACATGAATTACAAAGTGGACGATCAGGAAAAGACATTGCTAGTGCCTTGGTTCACATTTTGGAGAGAGTCTTGGAAGATATTCAGAAATAAAAAAAATTGTATTGTGGTTAGATTCTTGTGTCCCACAAAACAAGAACAGATTGACATTTTTTGCCACTACTGCAATTTTTGAATAATAATCTGCAAATCAAAAGAATAATACCAAAATATTCGGAAACTGGTCAAGTTCAGCAATTGGATTCTGTTCATAGCGGGATAGAAAAGCACTTGAAGAATTTGGAAACTTATAGCCCAGTTTCCTTATTAATAATGTTAAAAAAAATGAATTATAAAAATATAAAACTGAAGATATTGCAGATGAAACCAGGGAACTTTTTTAATTACAACGCTGCCAGTTTGAATTTTCAGATGGTGCCTTACCAAAAGGTGAAGCAAATCAAATATTGCAGCTCAGATTTGAATGTGTTATTTTATAAAAAAAGCCAGACTGACCGGAGCTTTATAGCGAGTAAAAATATTACACCAAAAAAATTACAAAGAAAAACAGAGGCTTACGAATAATTGAGGAATTCAGTATTCCACACGTGTCCTTAACTGCAGAGAAAAAATGGAATATTATGTCAATGCTGTCGTATATGCTGGTAGTGGGCCAAACATTTTACAGGACTATCATTAAATGAAATGAATTGATTTTTGTTTTTTAATTTTTTTGTTTGCAATAAATGAAAATGTTTGCTTTTGAATACAATTTATGTAAAACTTGAATCTTATAAATATTGTTTTTTTTTATTTCTTTTATATACTTATTAAACATTTTTTTATTTCCTGACTACCACAAACTTTCACTTTTCGGCCACACTATAAGCCATTCACACTGGTGAAAACTTAAAAGTGATCAGGTCTTAAATGGTCTATATCCAGAGATTTTGATCTATATCCTAAATATTTTGCACATAGGAAGTCATTGTACTAAATGCGTTCTATATCCAGTCGTAACGTTTTCGATAATTTATTGAATTTTAAATATAAGAATAGCTTATTTTTCTTAAAGATATTTAGGATTTCATTTACAAGTAGACATACTTTCTAGTGACATTCCTTAATGAAGTATAAAGTAAAAAGAAGTCACTTTTCTCACAAGGTAAACTTTAAAAATCGGTTTCTACAAAATGAACTTTTTGGTCTATAGGACATATAAGTACTGAGGTGACGAAGTGCAGAAATCAATATTCCGTGCCCCGTATGATAAGCATAAGCTAACCTAATACCAGCAAGGCAATTAAGATTATAGATTACAATAACAAAAAAATGTCGCCCAACTTGCTATCTATGTTACATTACAATCACACATTTTTCTTTATATTATCAAGCCAAACTCAGGGGATACCCTATGATGCAAAGCACAGCATGGCAGGAAGGAGATAGGGAAAGGAATTAGGGAACGTGAGGAGAGTGGCGAAGGTACTGATGTACATATATCACGTTAACGCAAATTGTAAGCCGGAGGAAAGACAGAATATGGTAGACTGTTCCACATTCGCGCTGTTCGCGATAAAAAAGCATTACGGAATTTTACTGTTCAGTTAAAGGGTAAAAGGATGTGCGTGATTTGCAGCGCGAGTATAGCGTCCAGGAACCATTCTACAAGAGATCAGACTGAGATCAGATTGACCATGCAAGTAGCGATAAAGGAGCAAAAGGGATCCAACATTGCGGCGGTGCTCGAGTGAGTCGATATGACAAGTTATTGCGAAAGCGCCAATGAGCTTAAAGGCTCTCTTTTGGACAATATCATTTGCCCCAAGCGAAGATATTATCAAGGTCGTTATTCAATGATCTAATCATGTAATTTCGTTTGACAGACCTGGCATTCCCTCTGCAGTCCGCAAAAGTGTCAAGGGAGTAAGCGAAAACAAGGGTACTGTCATCGGCAAAGCTATATGGATAGGATTGAAAGTAAGGGAAATTAGATCATTAAAGGGGAATGCTAGTGAACAGAAAAATCAAATTTTTATCCTATCCGCGGCAATAATGGTTTGAGCATAAGGACAAAAATTATTTGTGCTTTATGCTTTTAAGCTCTATATCCTTTGCGCGGGTAACACACGCAGGTAACACACGCAGACCACGTATAGTGTGGTAGGATCAGAGCCAGCTACAGCCGCTGTTCGGAATACATATTCATTCTTTTCTGCCTTGTTGTTTGTTTGCTTTTTGCACATCTCAGTTTTAGTTGTAATTTTCATTTTTTTTTTATTGCCTAGATGAAATATATTTAATAGAGTATACTAGATTTGTCATTCCGTTTGCATTGTAGCTATACAAAAATGTTGTTTTTCACTATATATTTAGGCACTACCTGAGAAAGCGTCAACGTAGAGAGCTGAAGAGCTGTGTACACGGCGTTTTGATCAAAATAGTATATACAATTTAAAAAATGAACAGCACATTTATGGTGTTAATAATATTTTGTTGTTCTGGTAATAACAACAGCAAAGTTAAAAATGTTGACTATCAGGGCCAGGTATTCAATATATCAACTAAGGAAATAAATAAATAAAGAAAAAAAAACAGTTTTTACCTGCCATACCACTCTCTTCACCCTTTTCGCTCATAGTTTGAGCGCTTCTTTTTTGAGCATCTTCCCATACCTTCCTTTATATATAAAATAAGCTATGAGGTATATGAAAAATTGTAAACTAGATTATGCACTGTACACTGCACATAATACACCAAGTTAAGTATTTTCTTATGTCCACTACAATTTTATATAAAACATTCTAATAAGTTTCTCTGTACATTGTTATTAAGTAAACTACACAAAGGAAAAACTATAGTTTTGTAAAAGGAAAACCTACAAATAAAAATAAATTTTTTCACAAGCAATGTTGTTATATACCTGCGTAGAGTAATATATTCATGTAGCTCGCGGTACTGTAAAAAGAACAAATTTTAGTTTACTTTATCCCACTCTGTTATTAAGGTAGCGTGTGGTGCAGATGAGTCATATCCAATTCCAATCACTTTTTTTCTGCAGTTTTTGTGTACCTACACCTCTTATTGGTGAAGATATTCGTAAATGGGTTCGGCATATAACAAACAAATATCAATTGTGTGCGTTGTATACACCCTACAAGCGCACTACTTACCTGCTCCAGTTTAAAAAAATACACATTTTAATACTCAATGCTGTAAATGTCGTAAAATTATGAATTTTCTTAGTAATCGAATTCAACAAGTTTTTGTAAAATTACGCACACGATTGCAAACAATGCAATAAAATGTGTAAAATTCAAATGAATTATTATATTTGGTTACTTTTCTAAAGTAACCCTCTGGTTAATGCTGTAGTCAATTTGTCGAATGCGAAATAACCAGTCATGAAATATTTGATAATAATGAAAAAATGTACTTTTTCATATCATCATCAAGAATGAAGAACTAAATCAATCTGGGATGACACTATCAGTTTGTCTCAACTCGTCTGAAAAATACTATGCCATAGTAAAATTTTCTATGATATCATCGTAATTTTAAATAAGTAAAAAAAAAACTCTAAGACTAATTCTTGTGGTACGCTGGATGAATGCCTCCATTTTCTTCCTTTTCTCTGTAAAATTAAATAGAAACAAGTAAAAAAATTATATTTGGTCTAAGACCAATTCTTATGACACCTTACATGAATGCCCGTATGAAATTTCGTATGGTAACCAATCTGTACAAGTAGGTTATAAAAAGAAAAAAAATTCTGAAAAGACCAATCAATTTCAAAACTTCATATATTTTCAATATTTCAATAAATATTCAATTATACTGAAGTTGTGATAACGTCTGCAATTTTACCATTTATTTATTTATTTATTTTATTTTATTTATTTATTTATTTATTTTCTATTTATATATATTTAGGGATACCCTTCGACATCATCATCACATTACTTGAAAATTATCCTATAGTTAGTTATACTGGTTATATACATTTGCATAAGATAATCTGCAATCGCACTAACTCTTACGCTGAAGTTTGTACTTTGGGTATTGCTCGCAAGGCACTCGTCCGCACGCCATAATTTTCTTCTAATGTATCAGTCACAATTCATGCACATTGCATAAGCTTTCTGAGCAATGCACCACCTAACAAAACTTTAGCATACAAAAAAACATGTGTGTCTTGGATAATACCACATAAATCACCAAGTGTGTCCATGATAACATCATTTATTGACAATTGTATTATTTTATTATTACGCTGTAAGCATGAGTTTTCTTGCAATTTTTATACAAAATCGAGTAAATAACATTTTATAATGCTTAATTTTAGATACTTTTTAACATTTGATTTACATTGGAACGCTGTTAAAACTTTGATCGAAAAGTGTTCATTTTGTCATATTTATTTTAGCTAAAATATTACCCCAAAAGATCCAAAAAAGAAAAAGTAAAAAACTTATCTCATCCTTTTATGACACATGTTTCGATTTATATCAAAATTGGGTCATAAATGACTTTCACTTAGCTGGAAAATGGTGCAAGAGATGACAGATTTTAACAATTTTACAAATTTCAGATAATTATATAATAATTTGTGGATTAATTTTGAGAAATTTGCTGCACTTATCTCACGAAATGGACCTTTATCTAAACATTAAAACTTATTTGGAATAATAAGACACACCTGTTCTCGAGATATCGGGTGCAAGACGGTCAATTTTCAATTTTCACTGGTATTCCTTCTTAATGAAAATTAGGAAGAGAGATGGAAAGATAACAGCCCTGGGGCATACCGGCATTTATAGGGTGAGGTTGTGATGAAACGCCATCTAGCATACAACCCGTATTAGGCGACCGGACAAAAACTTTCAATCCATAACAGAAAAGGAGGGGAGAGACCAAGTGCTGCAAGTTTGGCTAAAAAGGCTGGATGTCAGACTCTATCAAAAGCCTTTGAAATATTAGGGCATTGATTTTGGACTCACTAAAACATATGGGTTTCACTAATGGCACCCATAGCAAGATACTAAGTCTTGGCATGTGTAAATACATTTTTGTATTCCTACACGAGAACTCAAAAATAGAAAAACCGCATAGCTATGAGCTGAAATAAGTTCATTATCCCCAGTTTGACCAGAGTTTTAGACCAAATAGATTTAACAAGATGCAGCGGAAGTAAAGGTTTCTGGTTTGTTCTCAAAACCATTATGAAAAGCATCACTAGTTCCTCTATACCTTATCTATACTTAACAGTTCTGGAGCGTTTATCCCTAGATAAACTTAATATTTTGGTTCCAAGAATTGCTAATTCCAGTCTTCGACACACTTAACAGAAATCTTTCCCGTGTGGATTTGCACAAGAGCAAAGAGGTACACATCCGCACGTGTTCAGCGTTCTCGCAGGTCTTGACGGATTCTCATCCCTGTTAATTAAAAGCTGTGCTTCATCCTTGACTGAAATTCTGTGCAAAATATTTTCCTTGTATTATTTGACAGAAAACTTTCGAACTGTTGAAACTATCCCACGTTAAGCTTATATAAAAAAAAAATGAGAAGGTAGCAATCCAGCAATCCCTCTAATTATCCACCTACTTCAATCACTCGGTTCTTTCGTAGGCGTTAGAAACAACTCCAAATTCATGACATATCTGGATATTGAATATGTCATAAACGATCACTAATATGGCTTCCTGGATGCTCATCGGGAGTTTGTGAGTTCAAAATCGTTGCTTTAGATATTTCAAAAGCTTGCTCATCCAACACTTTTAAAGCATTTGGTCTCTTCTCTCCTTTTTTATCCATTGAAAATGTTTTACCTGATATTATAAGTCATTTTAGATTGTGTTACATCTATGCCTTAATGCCGGTGTGCCACAAAGCACTGTTATCTCCCCTTTTCTCTCTCTCCGTAATTTTCATTAATCAACTGTTTTCCCTTACTTTAAATCTTATTCATAATTTTGCTAATAACAGTTTGGTGGATTGCACTAATGTTGTCAAGAGCTGTATCCCTGATATAAGAGGGTGTTCGTTTGTTGTGGTATTGATCTCTACAGGAGCGATGGAAGTAAACATACGCTGGAGAACTTCAGGAACGTAACCAACACGAACTTTTCTGATACTGAGCAGGGAACTGTTTGAGGTGTTTCGATGCTGTTGACCAGAAAACTATTCTGCTGAATAACACCAACTCATTCTGGTAGCGACGTCTTCCTAAATCTTCGAAATTTAGAGACAAGAGGAATAGTCCATTCAAATTCCCGTAGCGGTCTCAGGCACTGACGTTAACCTGAAAAGTAATCTGATTGGTGTGTTGTGGGGTCAGACACACAAAAAGAGAGCGGTGAGGTTGCCCCAATGCCAATCTCACTACTTGATTTTGTATATGGCCTGCAATAGTGACATATGCTGAAGCAAGCTACCTGTAGATAATAGCTTAAACGCTGGCGGTCACAATTGGAACTTGCGCCTTGTCGTATAGAAGATTGTTCCCAGAGGATGAGGTTACTTTGCGTATCGAAAATTACTCAAGAGAATGAACCTAGACCTAGAGCTACTTGGCGCATGCTCACGCCGCGCCTTTGAAATTACTGACTCGTAATGGATTGGACGCGCAATCACAAGTGAGCACGCTTTACCTGGAGCCAGGCCCTTAAATAACGACCTTCACGAGGTCTTGCTTGGGCGGAGCGAATCGTCTCGAATTCAATTAATGTAAGCCCGAAAGCTGTCTCATCTCCTTAAAACAAAATTACCATTTTACCACTTCCGTTTCTTTTTATGGAGTATGAATTTCCGATTCACCGATACTAATCATTCTTGGCATTAATATAGTTATAAGCGTGTCTTTAGTTCGTTAATTTAAAACAGTATTTCAGATATAACTCACAAGTTCTTTTTAACTATACTGTTAACTTTTATAAAATTCGCAAATAATTATCAATCCACTCTACTCTAATTATCGCTAGTACTGTACTTCCAATTATCGCAATTCAAATAGTTTACTTCGTTCTTTTCACTGTTTGAAACAAGACTCGTCCCTGGCGATCAAAAGTGCTGTATTTATACAAATTGCTCAGAACATTCCCGAAGACTCCATTCCAGAAATGTCGATTTTCCAAACCCGAACTTGTTTACTGGCCGAAACAATAGATGTCGCTTGTCCTTTTTTATTGCACGTAATGCGATTCTTTTAAAGTTGTTTATATCTGTACGTAATTAGTTATTTTACGTGAAGTATCTATTTCCAATAGATGTCGCTTGTCCTTATTTATTACACGTAACAATATTTCCAGTAGGTTAAGCTGGATAGGTCATATATTGTCTGTTACCAGGGAAGCATAAAAATACCTTGGATATGTGAAAATGTTTAAGAACTATTTCAGCTCCAACAAATATAGCGCTCCGCTAAAAGCCCTATATCCGACCTAGAATGGAATTCACATATCTGGGCCGGAGCTGGTCT
This sequence comes from Dioctria linearis, assembly GCA_963930735.1. Lineage (NCBI taxonomy): Eukaryota > Metazoa > Arthropoda > Insecta > Diptera > Asilidae > Dioctria > Dioctria linearis. Next base: position 233,073,960 of record OZ005742.1, on the reverse strand, counting down.
CACAGGCTTATATTCATTAAGATATTGTTAATAAAAAGAGGCTTGAAGTTCATTAGCGACGAGTACCACCGCAATGTTGGATAAATTCACTCTATTATCGCTACATGTATGGTCAACTTCATCAGAAAAATATCTAGTCTGAACCTTTCTAAATTAGTTCCTGCATGCAATACTCACCATTCAAGCCGCGCACATCCTTTCACCCTTCAAAATACTATTTGTGACATTATAAAATTCCGTGATGATTTTGTTTTATCCTGAACTATGCGAATGTGGAACTGTCTACCATCTGTCTGTCTGTCATTCTTCATACCTACAATTTGCAATCTGCACCAAGGTTACCAAACTCGTTTCCTTTCAGGTGCGTTGATTGTGATAAGTTATCGAAGGCCATTTGTTCTATTATGCCTGATGCTGTTGGACCAGACGGCTTATCTACTTGCTTTCTTAAAAGTATTTTTCCAAACAGCAATCCAGATCCTATGCAATGTGTGTGCGTCTAACAACATCTACTTTTCCACCCTCAGGGAAAATGGCGACTGTAATCCTAATCGAAAAAAAAATCCTACCAAGGACTCTGCCCAATAATTAGCTTGTGCTTTCTGAAAAAATCCCTTGAAAAGCTTTTGTATTGGCAGTTGAATAGTTTTTTTTAGAGGAAAATCGTATGATATCGTCCTGGAAGCCTGGCCTTCGCTCCCTCCACAGTTGTGAACCTGACTTATTATGCGTTACTTTCGATTTGCGAGCGGCACTTGTTAATGATGAATTTACAATTTTGATAATACTGGACTTTTCTAAGGACTTCAAGTTTTCCAGTTCAGGGCTCAGGCTTGTAGTGAGCTTGAGTGAAATTGGATGGTGAGTTCTCTAGTTCATTATCACTCAATATGGAGATATCCCATAAGGTTCTATTCTTGGATCTCTTCTTTTCTCTCTATTTATAAATGATCTGTCACAGAAAATCCAATTCGCTAAAACTCATTTGTATGCGGATGATGTGGAGATTTACCATAGTAGTTTTATCGAACTTATGCAGCACTGTTTGGTTTGCTTTATCGAGGATCTGGCTAACTTATTTGTGTGGAATCGTATTAATGACATTAGCTTAAAACCTGCGAAATGCTCAGCAATCCCAATACACAACCCCGGCTTTGATCCCGTTCAGCATCTACCAGATTGCATCGACTCTGTAACCGTCTGTAGATAAAGCTAAAGAGTCTTGGAGTTATGATCAATTCCAATTTAAAGTGAGGAAAATTTATTTTGGTCTGCGGATGTTGTGGTTATTAACTGATATACTACCTACCACCCAGTACTCTTGCTTCTCTTCTGCTTTGGAAATTTTATTTATCCTTAACTTGGCACTATAGGTGCACGTAGAATTGACGTAGTTTTTAATGACTGTCTTCGGTTTATCCATGGACTGAGACACTATGATAATTTCACAACGTACAGAACATCCTTGCTACGTTGTACCTACATTACAGACATACTTTCATCGCAGAGGGTTATAATCGCCAAGTCATGGAGCGCTCTTTCCTTATTCAGTTGATACGCACGTGTACACAGGACGGAAAACATGCATACTTTTAAAATGTTGCTCCGGTCACATAATCCTTAGTCTCTTTTGATTTTTATATTTAGATAATTCTTTGTTTTAGTAGGCCAATTCTTCTTTTTAATGTTTCTCTATCTTTTCCTGTTTTCGCTATTTTCTTTTGAATTAAATGTATTAATTTAGTCGTATAGTATAAGTTATAATAATTATTAATTTTAAAATTATTTTTCGGCATTAATTCACAAGTTTACAAATTCGGGTCAACTTTTGGACCCGAGCAGATGAGAACGATTTTTAACGTTATTTGATGCCCTGAACTCAGATCTTCAATCCGTGTGTCAATATTGGTTCTAGTTTTCGAGTTCGCGCTAGGTGGCAGTACTGCGCTCTTACAACGGCTATCAGCTGACCACGTTGCATCGAACATCTTTTTGTATGATGTTATATGCTCGGAAAACGTGGAAAAATCATGACAAATGCGCTCAAAGATGCGTATTTGCAGTACTTTGGTTTTGCTGTAGTAAACATTGACAAGCCATGGATACCGAGATTGTGCAGAACAAAACTGTACAAGTGGTCACTTGATGAAAATATGTACTTTTCATTTTCTGTGCCAACGTTATGGAGAAAACAGAAAAATGATGTAGGTTATTGCTACTTTTGCTCAATGAATGTCGTCGGCATAAACGCAAAAAACTAGCACGGTATGAATATCCTGACGTATCATCAGTGTCGAAGCCAGTTCCACGTACGGACAGTGATTCATTGCCAATTTGTCCACTCGTGAACCCACAGGACGTCTTATTGCCACCTCTTCATATTAAACTTGGCCTTATTAAGAGCTTTGTCAAAGCACTCAACCGCGAAGGACCGGCTTTCCAGTACTTAATCAAGTTATTTCCAAAACTTTCATACACAAAAATCAAAGAAGGAATATTTGTCAGACCTGATATTCGAAAGCTAATGGCTGATGCAAACTTCAGAAAATGTTTAGCGCCTGATGAATCAGCAGCATGGGCATCGTTTAAAAGTGTTGTTCACAACTCTCTCGGTAACCACAAATCACCGGATTACAAAGAAGTAATCGACAATTTTTTGCAAAATTACCACAAGATTGGAGCTCGAATGTCTCTCAAGATACATTTTCTGCATTCACATATTGATTTTTTCCCAAAAAACTTTGGCGACACGAGCGACGAGCAAGGAGAGCGGCTACATCAAGATATAGCGAAAATCGAAGGGCGATACCAAGGATTTGCGGACGAAGGCATGCTGAGCGACTACTGTTGGACCCTAATGGGTGAAACAGATCCCAAGCAGTATAAAAGACTCAGCTCAACCCCTGTTAATTTCTGATTTATACTTTTCAATTCAATAAATGGGCGTTAATGGTCAAAAATAGTAAAATAATGAATTTATTGAATATTTCGAAAACTAGAACCAATTTTAAAAAACGGGCTGCTGATATGGATTCAGCTCCCAATTTTACCTTATAAACAGCTTTTGGTTGCTGAGGTCCAAAACCGTGTATACATTTATAAGAATATACTTTATAAGATGCCAACATTTTGAATAAGTATGAAATTTTAAAATCTGCAGAGGTTCAAGACTGACACACTCACTAACTCATCTCAATACGTAAATCAATCCCGTTCAAATTATAAAGGGCGACAACTTAACGAAATATTCTCTTTTTTTTTTTCATTAAAGTTAATCAATTAATTCCTTTCATTAAAGCAAATAATGCAAATTGCATTTTCAAAGAAGGAAAAAAAAACAAAAAAACAAGCCAAACGATACCATATTCTTGTTATTCCAATCACATTTCATTGCTGCTAGGGTTACCACACCTGTCAGCATCAAGGACCGGAATTGAATTGAAAAAATCTACAGACACTGAAGGAGCTGGTAACTGGCATAACTTAGGAATTCAAAGCACGTCTTCTAGTAAAATAACAAATTAAACTAACTCCACCTAGAGCTAAGAGCAAAGTGATCAACTGTGTGGTCGCTGACTTTCTCATTTGTAGCAAGAAGCAAAAGTTTTTTTTCCTTTTTTTTTTTTTCTCTGCTCTGTTGAAGTGCAGGATTGCCTTACTAAGTTACAATATGGTACTGTGCAGATTGTACACCCTCCATTTACTTACTCTACATATATTGTATGTAATATGCATGTATATATGCGCTCTACAACCGTTCCTGGTAGACATTGGCTTCAGATAAAAACTTGAATGTTGTTATTTTATGTCGTCTGTCAAATGAAGTACTTACTTACGAGTATTTGCTAAACGGTTGTGCTCTGGGGTGAATGAAGGATATTCCCAGGCAAAAGTTTCCTTCGCAAAAAAAAAAATGTTAATTTTCTTTAAGTTGGTAGAGGAACGTTGGACAGTATCCTGGTTAGATTGTATTCGTGGCTCTAATTAAAGATGCAACTGTAAGCGAACATTTACATAAGACTGTCTGAGTCACTTTGTGTTTCGTTTCTAAATTATTTAGTTTTGGTTTTTTTTTCGGAAATTTATAAATGGTGCAGCACCTCGAAAGCCAACCAAAATTAAAAAATATAATGCGGCAGGAAATATTCAAATGAGTTATAAAAACTTATAAAAGTGCAATTTATAATAATCTCCACTAACAAGTCTTAAGCTGTCTGTTTACTGGTTGTCAAATGTGACTCAACAGAAGCTGGTATTTTACGTGACAAGTGATGAAGAATTATTTGTTAGAAGAATTCATTTAACAGGTTTCCGTGTTCTATTTGAGAAATTAATAAGGGCTCCTTTGTTATGAGAGATGGTATTGTGGGCAAAGTTGATACGATCTATGGAAACTTCAATAAGACTAGTTTAACGACTCAGTTATAGGAAAAATGGCATTTTAAGGAGGATTTACACTATTATGGCATGCATTTTTTCTAGATATTGTTAAGGAGATATTACCTACATCGTTTACGGAAATTTATTTATGAGAGACGAGAGAAGCAAGCGCCTTCTACATTTTTGCTTGTTACTGACAACCCTATTTGTTACTTTGGAATACTGACAACACGTTTTAGTATAATATCATAGCAAATATTTATTAAGTTATTTGTCAAATGGAAGAAAATAAAATTAAGTTATGTGTTGAATATTGCAAACATGAATAAAAATAAAAAAAAATTTTTTGTTCTTTTTCGGATATCATTGATGATGATTTGGGAGCATTCAAACTGACTTTTCGAAGGCGTTTGATAGGATTCGTCACCAGCAATGTCTTTTCAAAGAGGTTGAAAATTTATTTCAATCTTGAAACTGTTCTTTGGTTCTGTCCTATACCAGAGGAAAGTAATAGTGTAATAGTTTTCAATGGCTCTCAATTAAACTCTTTCGAACAATACTCAGGTGTCCCTCAGGGTGCAATACTCGGTCCTTTCATATTTATAATTAATATAAATGACTTACCAATAGATATTACATCGCCTTCTGTGCTTTATGCTGACGGCACTAATTTTTTTAGCGTAATTTATGATGCAATCGATTGTAAATGCCTGCAAAGTGATAAGCTTGAATGTTGGTCTAAGGAAAATTATCTTAACCTAAATATCGATAAATGTAAAACTATAAAATTTTTCAGAAAGCGTGATAAAATCTTCTTTAAATACAAAATTAATAATATTTCGATTTCACATGTAAATGAAATAAAAGAATTGGTGGTGACCTTTGATTACAAACTACTTTTTACTTGAATTTTATCCAACGCGGACAATGTAGTGCGTCGAGTCAAAATAAGAGAACAAAATCTGATCTAGGCCTAATATGAGACTTGTAGATTTATGTCAAGTCTGATGGAGTAAAATATTTCTGGCATCCTTTAAAGAAGTCCAGGCATTTCATTGTATTTGTGGCAGTACCAAAAATGTGATCGGACCAACTAAGATTTTTAGATATTTGAATTCCTCTTGATGTTTTAACCACAGTGCGTTTTGGAACCATTAAACAAGATCCGATTCGTACTGCCCCAGTCGTATATTGTTGTAAGATAATAGTTTACTGAACTAAAAATTGGTCACGTTTGTCAACTATGACTAATATTCCTGTATGAGTCAACTATAGAGTCAAACGAGTACATGAAATCAAAGGTGCTGTCTTCTGCAAAACTATGAATAGGACTGAAAAGAAGATTATTAATAAAAATGAGGAAAAGAGTATCAGAAAGAACAGAGCCAAAGTTACTTAATAACAAGTTAAGAAGCAGTAGAGAAAAATTGGAAAATTTTTGTTGTTTTTTTTAGAATGAAACAAGTAATTTCATATACTTTCGTCTTTTGCATAAACGGGGGAAAAGATCTTGGTTATGCACAATTGTAGTGCAACTGAGACAACGAGTTAACAACATAAATCGAGAGAACGTAGGATTAGCCGAACGACAAAATCTGATTGAATCCCTCAAAATCCTATTAAACTATTCATAATAATGTACTTCGGATCACACTACCTCACTTTTTTAAGAAAAAGAAAAATTTCCCTCTGGCCAAGAGTCTGAAAGGAGATGTAAAATTTCTGTCAAATAAAATTCTCATTTTTCCCGAAAGTATCAGAGAATCCAGCATGAGTTCTCCCACTTAATCTCTACAGAGCAAAACGAATGTAAACAGAAGCACGTGCTGTTCAAATATCATATGATTACAGCAACAACATGTGACCAAATATTGTCAATATTTCATGAAAATCGGCTTTCATAAAAACGCGGGATCTTTTTATGACAGTAAAACGTCAAAACTCCGTCCCTTCGCATTTATTTACGAAAATGAAACATTTGCCATTCTGTTTCGTTGCATGCAATTTGCGCTTTCACATTTTTTATTTTTATCCATTAAAGTTTTAAAGAGAGTTTAATTTTTATTTATTTTTTTTCTTTCTTGCTTCCTTTTCTTGCCGTGTGCATTTTAAATGTAAAACAGTCGGAATCTCGCCTGGTTCTTAACTTGTTGTTAAGTTAACTTTGACAGGACCTTGCGATACACCACAATTGATTATAAAACGATCAGACGTAACTCCCTCCAATGTAACTTGAATTAAACGGCGTAAGAGAGAACTTGTAATTCATTTAAGAAGAGTTGGTCTATACTTAATGCTTGGAATTAAGTTCATATAGCTGGGTGCTAGACTCTATCGAAGTCTTTCGTAATATCTCATGCGATGAGTTCAGATTCATCAAAATTATGGAGAAATGCTAGTAAATCTCCAGTAGAGCAGCTAGCATGGAAGCCGTATTGTTCGTCGTTAATAAGGTGATTAGCCTCTATATACTTCCTCAATTGGGTGTTGATGAACATTTCGATAACCTCGGAAAGAATCGTAGTTAGGATAATTGATCTATAGTTTAATAGATCGCTTGCCTCTTTTTTTTCTGGGTATTGGCTGAAGGTGACCAAGTTTCCATGTCGAAAGAAAGACTCCTGTCGAATGCCTGAATCAATTTTAATATTTTGTACCTTTGTCAGTTACCAATTCCTGCGGCTCGGCAGTTTTGCTATTCACCTGCGGTAACCTTATTCATCTACGGCGTTTTTATTCCTCTGTTCTCTTGTACCTGAAAATTTTTCCGAAAAAAATATCATCCAAGAAGCGAATTACTTATGCTTATACGTTCTTTGCTGTTAACCATAGCTATGGAATCTGTGGGTATTGAAGTACATACATACAATCGCGCATCATCATTGTAAAAATTTAATTTATTTTGTTGAAATCAGCTGGTGTCTAATATATATTATATCCAATATGAGAATAATGGGGATTTAATGTCCACAATGTAATAATGATAAAAATGAAATTTTGATAATAGCCCAAAATTCATAGGAAAATTAAGAGAAGATTTTATTGTTAAGCTCCTATGAAGCGTATTATAGCCTTCTGTAAGTTTATCTCGATTTCATGATTTACCCCGCTCACTATTCATCAACAAAACTCTTATTTCAGTTGCAATAGAATGAAATAACTTTTTAAGTAGTTCAGACAGGAATGCCATTCATAGTGGCTTGCCAGCCACAATACATCGCACCCATAACCGCGAAGCACAAATTGCACCCATTGAGCTTATCAGATTTTCTGCCATATCATCCAGAAGGACTGACTGAGTTTCCACAACGGCCGAACGGATGGACGAACAGCTCTATTCATTGTACATGTAAAAGTTTCCGCTCCATAACTTAAAGGGGATGGGGTTAGCAGTAGGAGGAGAGCTCAAATCTCATTCTGGCCATTAAACATTACTCCGGTTTGCCAATTTAGCATAAAAATAATTCTGCAGCAGGAGGCTCCATGAGCGAGTAAAATCCTAGCTGTACGTGTGGAAGCTTCTGTATCCTTGCCTTGTACAATGAAAAATATCGAGGCATTTGCGAAAGCTTGAACTCATTAAATCCTGAACGTCAGCTACGGAGTTTTACTTTTTTGCTGCTTGCCGGTTGTTCTTCGACATGTGCATGTGTTTATTTTGTGGACACATACATTCATAATATATGTACATTTTACCCGGATTCATATAGAATTAGCCATCATATACATACGTATGTAGCTCTCGGTCCACACATGTCCTGCAAGTGGTCAGTTTACATACGTGTACCGGTTTGCAGTCATGTAAAGGATCTAATTTTTCCTGGCCATTACAGACATCGGACAAACGAACAAATGCCATATAATATTCCCTCAGTCTAGTCCAGATTTGTGGAACCATGGCCATGGCGAACATATATCAGTGCGGTTATACGGTCTTATATGGTTCCTGTGCTTAGCTCTTTCAGGGAAAAGGACTCGTACGTGCCGCTATAAATATTATCGTTCCTTTTAGAGCGACGAAAAACAAGCAAAAGGTTGGCTGCTGAGTTTGTTCCTGCAATAGCACATGTCACATGTGTTCTGAAATGGTTAATTAGAGCCATCATAGCTGCACTTAGTGGTCATAAAATTTTCTCCACTTCGACAGATCCTGGAATATAATTTATTTTCTTCTTGCTTAACTATGTTAGGATTCGGTGATTCTATGATTTAATGTCGTTTTATATATAAAAAAGAAAAGCAAAAACAAGATTGAGGTTGGAGAGAAAATTATGTTCCTTTTTCTCATATAGATGGCAAGATCAGTGAGGTCATTTCTTTAGAATAATTTTATACCTTGTCCGAAAAGCAAGGAGGAGTCGTACTTAGTTAGATTTGGATAAAAGAAGTGTGTTGGTTCAATTAATGAAACTAACTTCGAAGATATGAGTAAGTGGAATCAATCAATCAATCGATTAAGAATCGGACAATAACAATAGAACAGAACAATAGAACGCACGGAAATTACATGGAAAAAATGGGCAAATAGTCTCGTCTTGTCCTCAAGCAATTAAAACACACCGATTCAATAATTATATTTATTTTATTTATATTACTTACAACGAAACTTAGCACTAACCGATCGCTGTTCAATTGAATCCCGAACTACCCGTGTAACATGAAGATATTTGAGCGGTACTCTGCATGGATTTATTTCCCATCCCAGTTCTGAAACATGCAGGGTATTTTCGGAACTGTACAGTTATTCACAAATTCTTGAATTCATTATAAATGCCGGAAATCGGTAGTTGCGAACGATTTGTTTTTGCTCAAATGTAAAATTTAATACCTATCCGATATTAACTCCATACTCATTCAGCAATTATTCAGTACTTACACAATACCCTTCTAGTACTTGTGCAATCCATCATTCAGTTTTTAAATGATATTGCTGCAGTGCCTATTCAATATTGAAATATAGGTCAATGTGGCAATTTAAAATCATTAAAAAATGGACATAAAACATAAATATTTTTAAAATTTTTTGAAATTTCGGGAAGAAAACTCAGGCTTTTTTTTTCAGTGTACCCCGAAAGTATTTTTATTCTTTTCTGTAATTTATTTATATATTATTATATAATTTATATCTTAGCACAACAATTTTAGTTATTTTTAATTTGATTGGTACTTACCGGAATTGATCCTCCGACCCTCGGATTACGAGCCAAACACTTTACCACTCAGCTATCGCGGCCTATACGAGAGGATGTTAAATTGTTTAATATGTATAATCAGAATATGTACGAGTATATCAACACTGGTACGGTAATGGAATAGTATTGAAACTATGGAATTTTCTTAAGATTGTTGGGATTCATAATAGGTACCTACTTATTCAGGACTGAAATATAGGCGCGTCTACTTTGACAGGTCAAACTCAGCAGACATAAATTTGTTTATACATTTGTTAAGGTATATTGAATATCGTAGAATAAGACGTGATATACAAAAAAGTAGAATTGCAGCTATGCCGAAAAGAAAACCAATGTTAAAAATTGTGAAATTTCAGCATATTTCCTTGCTAAAAAATTCACAGAAAAGGAAGCATGAAGAACATCCATATTTTTCTAAGACCGAAAAGAATAATGTAAATTGTATATCTTCTACAAGTGAAATATATTCAAACGATTTCCATAGTAAGAAATAATAAATTTTGAGATAATTCGGTATTAATAATTTCGCTTTTCAAATTTTTATGTAGTTCAAACAGATGAATATGGATGCCATAATAATGATCCTGTTGTTGAGCTTGTAACTTATGATAATGGAGCAACAATAATTTTTGACGAAACAGCACATCAAGCTGACACTTTAGGCTCAAGACTAAAGAAACCTGCTACTTACGATGATGGACCAACAATAACATTTGATGAATCAGCACATCAAGCTGACACTTTAGCCTCAAAACTTAGCAAATGGGCCACATCTTGTAATATTCAACATACACATTTGTCAAAATTATTAAAAATTCTGGCGGAAGAGGATATTCAGCATTTGCCACGGGATGCAAGAACCTTACTCTCAACACCACTTTTAACAGAAAAATCACATATAAAACCATTAGACAATGGTCAATACCTTCATTTTGGAGTGGAAAATTACTTGCACAAAATGATGGATTCCTTAAAAGAAAATGTAAGTGCACCAATTTCTGCTTTGCATCTGTCCTTCAATATAGACGGAACACCTATATCAATCAGTGGAAGCACAAGTTTCTGGATGATTTCGGGATGTGTTCACAATTTAATTGATATAATCCAACCTAAGGCTTTTGTTGTTGGAATTTTTAAGGCATTTGGCAAACCTGCTAGTTATAACAATTTTTTAGAGGATTTCGTGAATGAAATGGAAAATTTGCTAAAGAAGGGAATATTACATAATTTAAAATATTATGAAATTAAATTTCATTCTTGTGTTTGTGACGCACCTGCAATGGCTTCGATCAAACAAATTAAGTCACATGGCGGATATTATTGCTGTAGCAAATGCTTTACAAAAGGTATTAGCATTAAAACAAAAAAAGGTAAAGTCATAGTTTATCCCGAAATCAAAGCACCTTTAAGAAGCGATGTAAACTGCAGAAATAGAAAAACAATTAATGGAGAACATGACAAAGATCATCATAAAAGTAACCACTCAATACTTGAGCGTCTTCCAATTGACATGATTACTCAATTTCCACTGGATAAAATGCATCTGGTTGATGAAGGCGTTTGCAAAAGATTAATTCAAATTTGGCTTGGTAAACCAGGGCCACAAAAATTAAGATCTGAGAAAGTGCAAATTCTTAACAAACGACTCGAACTTTGCTATTTTTATTCATGTTCAGAATTCCAGCGAAAAACCAGGACCCTTCACTTCGCAAATTATCTGAAAGCTTCAGAACTTAGAGTTTTTTTACTCTACACAGGTCCAGCTGTGCTGAAAAATATTTTATGCAAATCCAACCTACAAGCATTTTCTATGTTTAAGTTTGGCAATAAGAATTTTAACTTCGCTGATTTATTACCGCCGTTATAATGAGTTTGCTGAAGATTTGCTTATATATTTCGTTAAGCACTTTCCTGTATTATATGGCCTATCGAATGTTACTTATAATGTACATGGACTAATTCATATAGCTAAAGATGCGTACAACCTAGGACCACTTGACGAAAACAGTTGTTACAAATTTGAGTCTTACATAAAAATTATTAAAAAAATGTTACATTGTTCTCTGCGTCCATTAGAACAATGTTATAACAGAGTCTATGAAATAAACGAAGCAAATAATGTAGCAGCTAGTGTTTCCCAAAATGGCCCACCTATTTTAAGTAAAAATATGTTTGGAACAGACAAATACAAAATTTGTGCCTTTCACAACTTTAAAATAAATACGACTACCTTAAATGATAATTGCATAATGTTGCGAGATGGCCATGTAATCCTTCGTGTCAAATATTTTGAAAAGAACAGTAGCAACATTTCTATTTTTGGTCAAAATTAATAAATGTAGAAGCTCTAAACAAGGAACCAAATGGTTTAACTGAATTTTTTATGGTTATAGGGAAATTTGATGTGAGCATGTGTTGAAATATCAAATAAAGGACCTTAAACTGGAAGTATTACGTAAAATGTGCTGCTTTCCTTATGATAACAGTAGATTCTTCCTTTCGCCTTTAAATCATACATTGGCCGATATATAGAGAATTAAGAAAGATGTATATACATTTATAATATTATATTTCTGAATTACGAACAAAACGCATTTTTCAAAAAGTAAAAGAAAAAACTCAGTAATGTAATTTTTAGTTCATCCGCCGTTAATATAGAGAAATGTTAATTTTTGCCAATATATGAATTTCTTAAATTATATTGAGAAAGTGCTTTTTAAAATAAAATTGCTTCGCAAAAATTTGGCTTTTTATTTATTCGTCATCCTTAAGATATTCTTCATTGTACCCATAGATCCACAATTATCATTTTCTTCATTAATAGAGACATCAATTTTGTTGGTTCTTTTCTTATCTTCAGCACGAATTCGGTCGCAAGTCTGCTGCAAATATTTTTGGAGCAAAGATATGGTCATCCTTTCCGTCAATTCGGTATAACTCTGCATCAATGTTTCTGCGTATTATAGGGAATTAGTTAGAAAATAATTTAAAAATTCGTTTTTATATGTAACTTACCTATTAAAATTTGAATGTGTTTTAAGTTTTTTACTGCAAATTTTTTCTTCTCTCGTCCTGTATAAGATATTTGCTTTTGCAAATCGAGACTATATATACGACTTACGACTTTAAGATGGTCTCTAGCATGTCTTCCTCCAATTTGTGTTAAATAATATCTCTATAAAATTGCGTTACTTAGTTAATTAAACAATGTTTAGATTTTTATACTTACAAACTTGCGACTTGAATCTGTGTCATCTTTTATTTTATCATCGAATATGATTAAATCTTCAATAGTGTTAAGAGGGAAATTGAATTCGTTTTCAAATTGCGATGAAGTTATTTTAAGACTCGGGCACACATTACTGATGTTGACTTCTTCTTTCAAAATTGTTTTTATATCATCTTTTATTAAAGTACGAAATGCGGTCAATTCTTCCCTTATCATGTTGCGTAGCTTTTCGTTTATATTTTTCTCAAAATCTGCATAAGTGACTAATGTAAGGACTGATGGTGAATTTGAATTGTTTTCATTACATCCATTTAGATATACTTCTCGTTTTGTGGTGATAACAAATTACCGCCTGCAAAATTCAAAAAATACTAAACACATTCAAAGCATAAAAACAAATGATCTTTTAATTTTACTGGTATTATCCTCAAAAGTATCAACGGCTGGAGACTTCCCGTGAGATGTATCAGATAGCGGAGAAGAAATACTTTTATTAGGTTACCATGATAAATAGCTGATGGTACTTCGGACTGCGTCTCTGAAGTATTTTGAGCTGCACACTTGAACGAAGACAGTAAACTGTTGCCATCGTGACAAGAATGAAATCTTTTAACGGGCACTGCGGGCGCTATGGGAATATGAAAACCTTCGTTACTTTCATCAGATGATGACAAATACGACGAGGCTGCATCAACTTGTGCTTTTTTTTTATTTCTGACTTAGAACCATTATTATCATTTATATTAGTAACACGCTCATAATCTGATGACTCTATACCCGTTTTCTCTATTAAAATTATCTCAGCTTTAAGGGCACTTTTATAATTATCTTAAAATTAACAAACGGACGAATTAAAAATATTTATGAAACAAGTTGAAATTAGATAATTTACCATAAGTTCGCTCATCGACAGGCGAGACTTTAAAAAGCGGCCACTTTTATAAAGGTTTCTTTTGAGTAGCTATAAAATTGGCAGCATTTGTACTGAATGGTACCTTGAAAAACAATTTAGAAATAATTGATACTAGTATATTTTAAGAAAAATTACCTTGCCGTCTCTAACCCAAGTGATTGGTAAGGCCATTATCGTCTTATCGTCTTCAAATTCGTATACCTTGTACGACATTTTAAAAGAAACCAACAATATAAAACTAAATTTTTGTTGACAAATTCACACGCGCTACCTACTGAAAACAACTGTGACAGTTTTCAGTACTGAAGAGGCACTACAAATGCACTGACGAAAATATATAACTTTACAAAGAATTTCATTGTCTGTATTTGCCTCAGTACTGGTAATCAGAACTTCCAAGGCACTGTATAGGTATTGAAGATGTAGGCACGATATTCTAATAAATTTTTCTTTTAAATTCTTTTTTCCAGTACTGATGCGGTAATACAGCAGTACTGAAATTCTTAACTTCTTCAGAAGGAAGGAACAAGAACTGAATTAAATATTTCTAAACTGATGCGGTACTGTTACATTACTGGATATCTAAATTTCAAAAAATTTTCTCAATTCAGATATACGGCATTAATTCCATACTACTCCGATATTCAAAAATAAAATGGCGCATATTGAATCTCTCTGGAGTACCGAGAGCCGGTATTGGCTGTTGAATACTGAAAATTGTTGCACGGGTACTGACCACACCAATTCAGAGCATGACTCTAACCATAACTGTGATGATGCGGTAATATTCTTATTCTACAACCGATGACGAAATCATGAAAGAACGCCTCATACATTTTCATAGAAGATTTAAATGAAGCGTACAGTACGAATAGTTCGATTCAATCGACAGAACAATTTGTTCTCTCCAATATATGGGAGTTCTAGAACAAGGTACACAAAAGAACACAGCTATTATTTGAAAATCTTTAATTTCCTCAAACTCTTCTTCACAAAAACTGCTTCTGCAACTTTTACCTTACATTTTTTTTTGTTCTTTCTCGCTTCCCTTGCTCCTAAGGCGTATCAGTCTATCTCATTCTGGTCTGAGATTCCTGATATCTGCCCAAGTCTTTGAAAGTATTGTTGCCCTTCTCGATATGATTCTTGGTTTTACCACCCTTTCCTTGCAGATTCAATTCTAATGGTTGTCGGGTGATCGCTTGTCTATTTAGATCTGCTGGGTATGTTGCTTATCCATTTCTATTTTCTTCATCTTATTTGAATAGCTGTTGATGCTTTGCGCATTATTAGCCACAGCGCTATATATCTTCCCTATAATTCTCATTGATGCTGTTGTTTTTTATTAAGCCATATTTTACCTTCATATACTAGATGAAATCTCTCCTAACGAGTACCACCGATAAGCGGATCCCTCTTATGAGCGGACAAATATTGTTCTACAAATTAAATTACAAAAATAATGTGAATACTGGGTGTCCCGTACGTCGTCTGGGACCCGAACCCTAGCCTTCGGTTCATGCCTAGAAGAGTGCAAAAATGTATGGGTGGGGGGAGAGGGGAATTTCTAACGACTCCCGAGATAATGGGATATGCTTAAGAAAAAGTGCAAAAAACGCAGAAAGCTTACATTTTGGTTACACAGTATTATTTTAAAGTGAAGCTTTTGGGCTTCTTAAATCCAACATGAGAAATTGGTATTGATGACGTGTTTTTCGTTAAAAATAGTAGTTAAAAAAAACCGCAATTTTAACATTGTTGAGCTGCAAACGGGGCGGAGTAGAGGAAAAAGACTATTGGAAAGATCCATCCAACAAAGTTTAAATCGTCTTCATAGGTTGTAACTGTCAGAAGTTACGGAGTAATCTATAAAACTATACCCAAATATCTTTGAGTCCCGTTATCTCGGAAATCTTTAGGATTGTGACAGTGCATATTGAAACTGATAGTATGAGCTACGCTGAAACTGAAGCAGTGCATGCTATCGACTCTCACAGAAAGATCCATATAAAGCATGTCAGTCCATACAACATTTTGCTTAAAAAACAGAAGATTATGAGGCTCTTAAAATTATTTAAAATCTGTGGAGACTTACCCTAGTAGAAATTGCTCACAGTTTTACCTTACCAATACTAATGTGACTGAAAAGCATCAAGGTACTTGTAATTCATGAAGAAATATACAGAAAATGAAGTCCCGATGAGTCGTCTTCTGAGCATTCGTTTAATCTCATCCAAGCGCTTATTGGATATCATGAAACTGCTCCCTATATACTAAACCAGCAATAAATAAATATTTATTCTTCTCATTACTGGGTCAGATGACATTTCTACTAGGAAAATTTCAATTGATTTTTGTGATTTTGATTTTGTGATTTAAATTTTAAATAAACACTGTCGCCCATATGCTGAACAAGACGTTATGCCAAAATCCTTACGCTTTAGCGTCTCAGAGTTTGATTTGCAACCAGAGTTTGAATTCGGAAAAATATATGAACACAATCGTAAAATCAAATTCCATGCTCATTAATAAGCTCATCGTGACACTCATTGCTATGGTCATTAATAAACTCATCGTGACACTCATTGACATGCTTATTAATAAGACAAATCGAGACCCTCATTGACATGCTCACTAATAAGCTCATCGTGACACTCATTATGTACTCATCGAAATGCTCATCTAATATTGTAAAATGCACAAATGCATACTATCTGTGAATAATTAAATAAATGATTTTTTTCCCAGTTTTGATTCAAACGCGAATAAATTTCATTAGTGTGTTCATCTGATTGCTCATGAAGAGCTGATTGATGAGCACATCATAATATGTCTACTAGGGTTGCAACAATGTGAACACTTCTAGGATATATGTAAGTACATACTAGGATATCTATCTAAGCATACTATTTTTCGTATTTTTATCTTGACTTCCACAATAACGGATATCCCACTTAACAAAGGATATCCACATTAGAAGAGGTTTCACGTATGTAGTAGAATCGATTTCAGGGAGAGGTTGAATATTTTCTGTTTAATCTTCCAAATAGCCCATATTCTTCTGAGCATCTTTCGTGATTTACTCAAGCTTTCGCCTATATCTTCTCCTCCTCCCCCAATTGTAGTAATAAGACTATTTCTTGTCTTATCTCTTGAAATTGAAGACTCGCACTTCATTTGGAAGATATTTCGTCTTTTTCTTGATTTTTTTCACACACATTTTCATTGCACTTACACGGTTGAATTTTATTCTTCTTACCATTAATTCTTAGTTCCCAAATTGAATTAATTGCAAACTTGCACGCACTAATTTAGGAACAGTTCTGAAAAAAAATTTATTATTATCATGAAATGCGAAGAGTCTCCTTTAAACATTCTCAAGTATGTGGCTAATTTCGCCATTAATTTTTCTCAAATTTATTCAATCTCGTGTAATTTTTTTCTTGTTCCTACTACGTATAATGGAAAATTAAACAATTTTCTTTTACGAATATCTAAAAATATTTCTTTCATTCTTAAAGAACTTTTTTAATTTTTTGGCTGTTTTTTATTTATTTTAAAGACCACCTAATCCCAGTTTAGCAAAAACGCAACACATCACACGTGCAAATAAATGTATTGTTCCTTTCTCTCCTACGAACCGAATCAACTTCCAGTGTTGGGTTTTCGCAACACATAATTTCGCTAATATTAGCAAATAAAAAAAAAATTAAATCATTTGAATTACTTAGTTATATACTTAAAGCTTTATAATAATTGCAGATCAAGTAAAATTTTGAAAAAAAATAATTGGGGATGAAATGGGTTTAAAGCAAAAAGCATGACAGAAGCAGGGGTAGAAGCAGAAATCCGACATTTCTGCTTTGTCAACCACATTGAAAACAGAAACAGAAACATGTTAGGTTTTATAATTTTTAAAAAGTTCATGTTAATTGTTAATTAATTTTTTATTTCAAACGAAATAAATTAATTTTTCCTCCATAGACATTTTATTTTTCTAGCATCAAACCTCTAAGACACTTTTAAATGAAAGGACGCCAACTTTAAAATAAAAATTTTAGCTTTCTTTAAAAATTTTGAGCAGAAGCAACATTTTTGAATTTGATTAACTTTCAAGTTCTGCGTCTGCTTTCAATTTGTTAGTGCTCGAACAGTTACATGTTTTCAGAAAAAAATTCTGCTTCTGTCGGTGCTTTCTATTGTTAGTGTATCATGGCCTAACGAGTTTCGGCTTTCTAGATCGAAACTTAGATGGAAGCGTTTTCGTACCCTCCAAAATTGGGAGCATTTTGGGATCTTATGCAATACGGTAAATAAAGAAATAGTCATTTATAAATTTTTTCTAAATTTTACACGTCTTTGAAAAACAAATTACGATTGGTAAGTCCAAAAGTAACATTACATCTGTGTTCTTTTGTGTACCTTGTTCTATAATTCCCATATACTGGAGATAACAAATTGTTCTGTCGAAGCGAACTACATTTAAATCTTCTATAAAAATGTATGAGGCTTTGTTTTGTGTATTTTTATTATGCTCCGTTCTGTGGACACAAAGGAATACATCTTATAGATGATGACACGAATGACTTAAATCGCGTATTTAGTCCCACAATCGAATTCCTTATTTAAACTTTTTTTAGTGATCATACAATTTTGGATGGGTATTCCCTTACTTGGGCTACTGAAATGGAAGTGTTTTGTACAGTAATGTCCATCGAATCTAATGCTATTGTTCTTGATGGTTTTATTGCCAAAATAACAAAAATGATTCTACCAGTAATACTTTCTTGTCTTACACATGTTTTAATTCATCATTATAAGTTCAACTTTTCCCGCGTCCTGGTAGTTCTCTAAAAGTTTTACCAAAGAATATATAACTTAACAAGAAGCTTCATCTGGCCGCTAAAAATGCACAAGTTGTATGCTTAATTGTCGATGCGGTCGGAAGGTAACGGAAGGGAAGCGAGCAAAGATCTTACACAGAGATTTTATTTCTGTGTTCTCCTTGCCTCCGCCACCCCCACGCCGATGCCAGCCTTGCACATAGTTTCATGTTTCACTTTGTTGCCTGACTGCTTGTTTTTCGGCCACCAATTCCTATTCCATCCGCTCATCTTACTATTATTCTCTGTTCTACTTCAATGTAAATGAAAATTCTCTCAAACAAAGTATTCTTGATGAAATTGGTTTCGTAGAGAAGAAGTAAAGGACGCAAAGAGAGCAATACAATTCATAGGCATGATGCGGAGTTCAGGCGCTGGTGCTGGTACTTTGATGACCCGCTCGCCACCGCAGTGAGTGGTGGGTCAGCAAAAAAGCAGAAAATGTTCGTACAATTTGTGAGAGCGGGTCATAATATCACCACAGGTGGCTGTGTGGTGAGTGGCGGGTCGTCAAAAAGCAGAGAGTTTTCGTAAAATTTGTGAGAGCGGGTCGTCATAATACGACCCGCCATATAAAAATTTCAATATACGAGATGCATATTCTTTTAGTTAGATTTTCTTTAGTTTTACCTATTCAGAAGAAAACTTTCAATGCTACAGAATATCGCCAAATAGCTATTCTTCCAGTTTATGCCAAAGCTTTTGAAAAATGTTGCACATGCAAATTACTAATTACTACTTGGAGAATAATTATCTGCTATCAAATTTACAGTCAGTTTTGAGATAGTGGCGTTGCGCAAGTATCCATTCTGGGCCCATTACTGTTTGTCATATTTATAAATGATCCTCTATTAGTTCTGCGAAATTGTAATTGTTACCTATATAACGCCGACAATGTCCAATTTTATATTTCTAAACCTCTCGGACTAAAAACTATGGGGTTTATATTTACAAAGGTTTTAAATTTTTATGTTCGCGTTAATAATTTTGTTGGTAAAGTGTATGCTACGTTATGTAGACTATCTTTATCCGCACCCTTTACACCTCTGCAATTTAAATTCGAATTTTACTTACCCTACTTCTAATGTAAAATGTTTATGGCTTTGAAGACTCACAGGTAAATAGTTCCATATTTATCAAACTCTTTATGTGAACAATTAGAGAGAATTAGAAGATGTTACTTTATTGAGGGCAATTAGTAAAGGGTTAGAATTGGAAATATTTTTGTAGCTGCCGTCTATCTTGCTCTTGCCTTAGTAGAGAGTCATAAACCTTTTAAATCATTTCGATTAGCAAATCTCAATTAGGTGTAAAGTAAAACGTTTCCAACAGTAATATATTGCATTACAACGAATGCTCCACCACTCCTCGTCTTTTTATCTGTATCAAACATACTCTTACCAGTTTGAAAACGAACACATGAAAATTTATACGATGTCAAGCGGAGTGGGGGTACTTGGTAAAATCATGTAAAAAACTTCTGATCTAAGTTAAAAAGATAGCAATAATCTGCCACTTTGTTGCATTAGTCATCATTTCATTCAATTTCCTAAGAGAGCTAGCTGGACATGAAACGATCTGAAGTTAAAATGTGAACACATCCTTATGGAAAGGAAAACATTATACACATATGTACGTATATCTACTTACATGCCTACACACGTATACTACAGATGTGTGTATTGGCCTGATGTATTTGACGACTTCCTATGCCTTTCCGTAAGGTATAGAGAAGGAAACTTCAATTTGTTTGAGGACACTTAGAAAGCTTATCATAAGATGTTTAATAGTATAAAGAGTAAAGATACCACATATTCTCTCCTGAATAGAAGGAATATTGTATTTTATGAACAGTACCGAGCTTGGCTATGATTGCTGCATGGATAGAGTTTTGAGGATTGTGTTGTTTCGTATGCGAGCATTAAAGGATTATCCTGAAATGTAATTTCTTGTGCAATGATTCATTATCTTGTATTCAAACAGGATCACATTTGTATGCTAAATTAAATTCAATTGACCAGACAAATTTTTGGCAGAGAAGTAAAATTCTTAAGGTTAGGCATTCTAATAAAGATACTACATAATTTCATTTCTAATGCTAAGTGGGATATAATCAGGTTTGGTAATATTTTAGTTGGTTGAACTTTCCATTATAGGTGACATACGGATGTCATATGATATAATAAAGGGTTTTCCAATAAGAGGTGTTATTTTAATAAGCCCGCTATTTCGGTAGATGTCAGCAACGCATTGAAATTATTAAAATTCACTATAAAAATGGTGAAAATGTGGCAGAGACGGTTCGTAAAACTCGAACATTTTTGGGTCGTCGTGAAGCACCTTGTCGGACCGCAATACAGAAATTGGTAGAAAAATTCGAGCTGTCGGGACAAGTTAGTGATGTGAAGAATAAAACCCGTGCACGTCGCTCAAGAACAGCCGAGAATATTGCTGCTGTAGCCGAAAGTGCTGAGGAAAACCCAGGTTTGTCCATTCCTCGTCGTTCTTTGGAATTAGGCATGCCACAAACGTCATACACCGAATTTTGCATAAAGATTTGGGTCTTAAGGCTTATAAAGTTCAGTTAACACAAGAACTCAAGCCGGCCGATCATCAACAACGTCGAGTCTTTGCTGATTGGGTCCTTGAAATGCATGAAAATGATCCGGAATTCCATCGAAAACTCATCTTGAGTGATGAGGCCCATTTCCACCTCGATGGCTTCGTCAACAAGCATAATTGTCGCATCTGGGGCTCGGAAAACCCAAGAGTTATTGTTGAAAAGCCTCTCTATCCTCAACGTGTGACTGTTTGGTGCGGTTTATGGTCCCCCGGGGTCATTGGACCTTAGTTTTTCGAAAATGAGGCTGGAGCAACAGTTACGGTGAATGGATTGCGCTATCGACAGATGATTAATGATTTTTTATGGCCGAAATTGGATGGTATTGAAATGGACAACGTTTACTTTCAACAAGACGGCGCTACGTGCCATACAAGCAACGAAACCATTGATCTTTTACGGGAAAAGTTTCCGGACCGTGTTATCTCTCGAAGAGGTGATCACAATTGGCCACCGAGATCTTGTGACTTAACACCTTGCGACTTCTTCCTTTGGGGCGACGTGAAAGAGAAGGTCTACGCCAACAGCCCAGCGTCGATTCAAGACCTCAAAGATGGAATTCGTGAGGCTATCGAGGACATAGGGCAGCCACTTTGCGATTTGGTTATGGAAAATTTCATGAAAAGGATATGGTGGTGGTCATATGGCTGATGTTATTTTCCATTATTAACGGCATACCTTCCTCTTTATAATGAAATAAAGATCCGATCATTTATCTCAAAAAATGGCATTTTTCTTTGAATATCAAAATAACACCTCTTATTGGAGGACCCTTTAGATAAGACGACGATAACTAAATAATATTACGTAAGATACTTACATCACGTATGTAGATATGGTTATGTATATTATATGCTATAAAACCCGAAGAGTAAGGCCCTGAAAAGTGTAGAAAAGTGTAGTTAAGTATATCCTAGCAGTTAAAGTTTTTATTATAACATCGAGTAATACAAATAATAATTTTTCATAAACTCTAATAAAAGGTAAACCACCACGTTGATGAAATAAGGCCATAGGCCATATTTTCCGTCTCTGAAGTGAGCCGTATTAAACTATAATTCTGCATTTATGTTGTATTTTTCTCGAGGGTTTTCAGACAGTACCCACGATTCACGCATAGTGTTCCAAGAATAGAGATTTCTAGAATATAAATATTCGACATCTTCTTTGTTATGTCTATCGGTACTTTCTGCATAAATAGGTTTATCATTTTTATGATAACTGTATGGCCTTTGGGTTACTCTTCCCAGGAGCGGATCTAATATTGAAATTTGGGTGGTAGTGGGAGGCGGGGTCATATTACTGCAATTAAATTTAGTAAAGAAAAACATCAAATGGGACCCCACTTGTCTACCGCCGCAAGTCACTTAGTTTAGCCAGTTACTATAGTGTAGCCATATTTTAATAGAATAATAGTTTAGGGTGAAAACTGCAAG
Source organism: Dioctria linearis (assembly GCA_963930735.1). Taxonomy (NCBI): domain Eukaryota; kingdom Metazoa; phylum Arthropoda; class Insecta; order Diptera; family Asilidae; genus Dioctria; species Dioctria linearis. Next base: position 233,051,307 of record OZ005742.1, on the reverse strand, counting down.
CGTGATTCAAACCAAACTTTTCTTAATTTTACGCACTGGCATATATGGACTGCTCGATATGCTATTTCATGCGGGTACAATTTTTTGCATCAATAATAGTTCTTATGTCGGTGCCAACATTGAAAAAACCATTGGCCAGAAAGTGAAAAGTGATTTTAATAAAACTTTTCGAATTTCTGTTGAGTATCTATGAATATATTGCCTTTACCACTTTATTTATTTCTTGTTTACAGTTCTCTGTCAGTTGGTATTGGGTGCTTTGACCGAAAGAAGACGCTACATAGAAGTGTCCCCACTTTCTGCTGTGTATTTCTATGGACGTAGTCTGCCCATATTATACATGTCAGTTGTTCTAGCTAAGAACACTGCAAATATTTTATAATGTTAGGAGTTAGTACTAAGTTAGGGTTCTGATGTGGTATTAAAAGAGGGTTTTGGATCACCAAAATTTGGGGTTCCAAACTCAAATACTGAGAAAAACCTATACACATACATACATTACATGCATACAATAATATTCATTGGAATAAATTTTTATTTTTTTAAGTTTTGGTATAAAAATATTTTGTATAATATTTTGAAGTTGAATTATATAAAAAAATATATATTTGTTTAAATAACGCAATTAATTAAATATTTTTTACCTTAAATTTTTAAGGGAGGGCATGACACCCAGGACCCCCCTCTGGATCCGCCACTGACTCTTCCTACGCTTTCCTCTACCAGTATCTCTTTCTTTCCTATTAACTACATGTATCGTCTTTTTTCTTTAATGGGGGGGCATTTCAATCGGTGTTGTATAATCGAGTTGGAGATGAAGCTGTAGGCGAAAAAGGAAAGTGTGCTTTCTTTTGTTTTGAAGATTCTGAAGGTTGAAAATCAGCTTGTTTTCAATTAGTGGGGCAGATCTTGATGAAATTCTTTTATTGCCAGAAGCATCACTATCATCTATGAAATCATGGCACGCAAATAAGCACGACCAAATACTTCCATATTATCAAATTAAGACAAAGGTAACATATTGTTTCTTATCCTGCATCGAATTTCATAAGAGATATATTTTTTTAGAGGTCCTATGAGTGATCTATCAAGAGGTTGTATTTTATGGCTAGAGTATGGTGGGAGCGATAGCAAAACGTGCGGCATTTCTGAGGGCAAATGTAGTTCCTGTTGGACGGTGGAAAGAAGGCTCAGGATTTCTGTTCAAAAATCCTTGTGACCAATTTTTCTAACGTTTTCATTCTGGATGAAAAATGCATAGGAGATGTTGTTTTGTACTGGTAGCTGGTAAGGTAAACCTGACAAGTTCTCTTAGTAAGCGAAATAATTTATTTATTCCATTTCTAACAGCTCGTAGCCAATTTTTTTTCGGGAAAGTAGGATTTATTCCTAGTTTAAACTTAGTATCTAAATCTACTGAAACTACTTTTTAGTTTAGTTCTGAGTATATTAAGTGTATCAATTTTCTTTCTTCTCATAGCTTCAATAGCATTTTTCACGGCTACCTTGTCCCATGTGTGACGTTTTCTTTGGGATGCTGGTATTTTCTGTGCTATTATCTAAGCTAAAATATTATTAGACATTGTCGAAACACCTTGAGGGTGATATGGTGTACCGGTCCATATTGGATTACCTACTTGTAGGCCATATTAGCTTCGTGGCATGGTTTAAAACAAATATACCGAAACGTAAAATACAAATTGAATTATATCAAAAACTGTTGAATTACTAACTACGTTGTCAGACACTATTAGTAAACTAAAAATTTCTAGTTACTTTCGTGTAAAGCGGTAGAGTCAAAACTTTCCTAAAAATAAGATTAAAACTTGCACAAAACGATCTTCGATCTTCAAAAACACGTATGCCTCAGCAGATCAACTACGGAGTATTGCGTTGAGAAGGCAGATCGCGCAACAAGTACCTTAAACCCGATGTATTGCCACTTTTAGAAAAAACTACTGTGTGCCATATAACCCGTGTAGGCCATATTATTACCTAACTTAAGGCCGAAATGCAATGATGCCGACACAACATTTACGACGACACTGTCGTCGTTAATGTCGCCGAGTTAACCCAATGACAACGACATTCTTATGTTCGTTGACATAACAATATACGTGGTGGTCATTAAAATAGAACCATTGGTTATAAACTTAATAAAATGTTCGATGGGAATTGACATAACTTGCATAAAAGAAAGAAATAGCTAGCAACAAATTATATATTCCAAGTATGTAAATGTAATACAAAGAAAGTATAATTAAAAAAAGAAAAATAGTATAATAAGCAAAAGTAAGTAAATATCTATGGTTATTGAAACAGAGCCATTTCATATTTCATTATGATTTCTACAAAATCACATACATTTGTTGCGATCAAACGAAGTAACAATTGGTCGATTCTGATGAAAACCCTACCGGCGACACGAATAATGAAATAAGGGAATGCAGACACTTCCTTCCTTACGGCTGCGCTAAATTAAATATTCAAATGCGTAGTGAAAGGTAACAGCACAGATAAACCCAGATGTCCAGACATTATGGGGATCAGTGACGTTCAGTCAACAACTGAAATAGAAAGCACATTGTTTCGAAAAAGAGCTTTCAAGCTTTTGCGAGAGATTCTATGCTAGAGACATGTCTCTTTGAGATTATTCCGGGGTCAACGCTTACGATACAGCGCCTCAATGGTTACATGTTTCTCCCTGCAACACTGTACCGTACGATCGCTGTTTAAACTTGATTGTTTTTGAACTCTCTCACAGCCCTCCGATTTTGCTTTCAATTTTATCTTTACCCCTCTCTCGAAAAATGAGAGTTTGGTAGATGGCTTGTGAGAGAAAAGTTTTAAGCACATGTTTGTCGGTTAGACGTTGTCGGTTAGCCGCAATAATTGGTGTCAGTTTTAAGTACGGTGGATGGTTATCTGTATTTTTCTTATTTGTGGTAACAGTGTCTGCATTGTCTTCTCTTCTCTATGGGTAATAAAATCATAAAACCCGAAAGTGCATTAGTAAGATCAAAGTAGTCCTCCGCCTGTACCCTAATTATGAGAAATGCATGTTATCACCTTTTTTCCTGGAAACCTTAATGCATGAGTTGAATAGATTGGTAGAATTTGGAATTCTTGGTAATACTTAATGTAGTAAAATAGTTAGTATCGTAAAGTTTCTTTGTACTGCACAATTCGGGATATGATAGTTTACCGCAGGGCATGGAGATGAGTTGACGCTCCTAAGGAAGTCTAACACATTTAAACAATATTTAGTAGCTTGAACCTTACTTTTGACTACGGCTCTGCAGCGTCGGGACATTGAATCGAATAACTGCGGACACCCATTTATTTTGTACAACTTCCCATAATTGTAGTTACGTTGTTATTGCCAACAGAATTTTTTAATTGCTGCCAAAGATTCTCAATTTGAAAGAGGTCGGGCGATTAAAAAGGCCACGGTAAAACCGACAGCTTATGATCCGCGAAAAACTTGTTTGCCTTCCGAGATGTATGTTTCGGATCATTGTCTTGTTGTAATGTCAATTTTAATGGCATATTATCTTCAGCATAATATTTTCGAGTATATTAATATATTCATGTTGATCCATATTTTCTTTTATCCAATAAATTGGTCCGATTCCGCTTTATGTTCCCTCCTCCATGTTTTACAGTTTTTTGTATATTGTGGGAGGAATTCTTTATTCGGAGGTCTTCTTACGTAATTTCAACCGTCGGGACCAAATAAATTTATTTTCGTCTTATCCGTCCATAAGATATTTCTCCACAAACATAAGCTGGATTTTAATATTTTTTTTAGATAAGAGAGAAACTTTTCTGGCGACTCTTCCATTTAAACTATGATCTTGAAGTCTTCTACGAACAGTATGTGCACTTACGTCAAGATTTAATTCAATCTTAATGTTATTAGAAGACTTGAAGGCCTCTCTTTTAGAGGTGTGAGTGAGCAATAAGTCGATTAGTTTGGGCAGTCGTTTATTTCTTTGCTCCACAATTTTCTACAGTTGGTTTTGGTTTGAATGCATTTTCAACCATTTTCATCGAACAGCTGATAATTCAATCTATTTCACGTTGAGATTTGCGTTCGTCCCGTAATGTTAAAATTTTTGTTCTTTTTCCCAAAGAACAATGTATTCCGTGTCCCATTTTCACTAAAATTCGACATGGATATATCCTAAATTTGATATATTTTTTTATAATATTCACTATTACCTGATAATACAATTGCAAACAGACTGGCAAGAAACAAGAACACTCGAAATAAACACGTTGTTGGCTCTATTAATCTGACCAGGCAAAATTGACACTTTTCCAGAAAGTGAGTTTCTGCTAACGAATGGAAATGCACTTTAAATGAATTATTCATAGTATGTTGTACTAAACTTATTGTTAAGTTCATATCATAGATGGCGGAGAAGTGAGTGTATAAATTTGTTCTAAAATTTATACAAGAACCAACCATATGTAAAGTCATGGCTCTATATGAATGACCACCACTGTATGTAGGGGCTAAAATTATTTGTTGAAGTTAATTAACAAAATGGGAAAGATATTGAAAAAAACAGTTGGATTACAAAATATGACCTACCACTTATTTTCAACTTCTCTTCATTTTTTTTCACTTTTTTCTTTTAAATATGTATTTCGATATTGGGCATTCCTTTTGTCGTAAAAATATGTAGTTTCCCTCAATAAATTAATTAATTGCTCTTCGAAAGACATTTTTTGTTCATTACTCTGAATTGTCAAAATCAAATTACGACGACAGCGACGACAAACGTTCAATTATTCCAAACTCTGGTTACGTCGGTACATGGTATTGCATTAAGATCAACATTTAATTTGTCGTCGTAAATGTTGTGTCGTCATGATTATATTTCGGGTTTTACTCTAATAAAACAATTAAGTAATCATTTCCATAATGCCCTTGACAAAAACAAGAAATATGTGCGCACAATACTAAGAATCTTACGAAAGCGAATTTGTCTAAGCCAGTAAAATCGCAAACAAAAATTTTACTGATTCTTTTACTAGTGCAGTACGGAGTTCACTGGTAAAAAGTGGATATTTATCTATTTTAAAATAGGTGGCGCTTTGTATGTCTCCACAAATTTTTATGCGCGGAGCATAAAAAAGCTGGTAAAATTTTGACATTGGCTGTTTCTATGACAATTTCAGATTGTTTTTTTTAAATTTATTCAAGGATTTAATTTGTCTTGTCAATTTTCAGATTGGGTTTGTTATTTTATTGAAGGTTGTAATTTCTCTGATAATTTTCAGATTAATTAAGTCCATGTTTAATTGTAAAAATGTTTATCTAAACTTCATAAATAATTTGAAGTTTTTCAGGGATAAAATTTTTAAACATCTCTCACTTTCTTTTCTCCAAATTAACACTTCAAAATTTTTAATTTTAATTTTTTAACAATACATATAGATATAGAAATCGGTCGATTACTCATCGCCCCACTGTCTCGCAATAAGACCGGCCCACCGGGAAACTTCCCGGCGTCCCGGTGGGCCAGTCCAAGCCTGTATATACATATATATACATATATGCAAAATGACGGAAGGGGGTGTATATGAGCCAAGTCCCAAAAAATCCTTTTTTAACAGTAAAAACGTTCGTATGAAGTTTACAGGATCAAAACAAGAAGCTCTCCACTCGGTTACACTCTCTTTCCTCTTTAATTTGATACCCCATACGCCCCATTTCGGACAACCCCTCGGGGGTACACCCCTCGGGGGTACATGCCCCCCCCCCCCACCACCCACTAAAACCCCAAGACACATTTTTCTTCATCTATCTTCTTCTACCGAATACCACAAATTCAACAAAAAAAACCGCATTCCTCATGGCCATCCCACGTAAAGTTATTTATTTTTTATGAATTTTTAAATCACCGTATAATGTAAAATCACGAAGTACTATTATTAACAATAATTATTTTCGTTCAGTGCTGCTACATTTTTTTGTAAAAGATCTAAAGCAAACATTTTACTGATGATTTTACTAGTGCAGTACGGAGTTCACTGGTAAAAAGTGAATATTTATCTATTTTAAAATAGGTGGCGCTTTGTATGTCTCCACTAATTTTTATGCGCGGAGCATTGAAAAGCTGGTAAAATTTTGACATTGGCTGTTTCTATGACAATTTCGGATTGTTTATTTTTAATTTATTCAAGGATTTTATTTGTCTTGTCAATTTTCAGATTGGGTTTGTTATTTTATTGAAGGTTGTAATTTCTCTGATAATTTTCAGATTAATTAAGTCCATGTTTAATTGTAAAAATGTTTATCTAAACTTCATAAATAATTTGAAGTTTTTCAGGGATAAAATTTTTAAACATCTCTCACTTTCTTTTCTCCAAATTAACACTTCAAAATTTTACCAGCGATTTTAATGTGAACAATTTGGAGACCGCGTTATATTTTACTTTCGCCGAACTCATTTTTACAATTAAACATGGACTTAATTAATCTGAAAATTATCAAGAGAAATTACAACCTTCAATAAAATAACAAACCCAATCTGAAAATTGACAAGACAAATAAAATCCTTGAATAAATTAAAAATAAACAATCCGAAATTGTCATAGAAACAGCCAATGTCAAAATTTTACCAGCTTTTCAATGCTCCGCGCATAAAAATTAGTGGAGACATACAAAGCGCCACCTATTTTAAAATAGATAAATATTCACTTTTTACCAGTGAACTCCGTACTGCACTAGTAAAATCATCAGTAAAATGTTTGCTTTAGATCTTTTACAAAAAAATGTAGCAGCACTGAACGAAAATAATTATTGTTAATAATAGTACTTCGTGATTTTACATTATACGGTGATTTAAAAATTCATAAAAAATAAATAACTTTACGTGGGATGGCCATGAGGAATGCGGTTTTTTTGTTGAATTTGTGGTATTCGGTAGAAGAAGATAGATGAAGAAAAATGTGTCTTGGGGTTTTAGTGGGTGGTGGGGGGGGCATGTACCCCCGAGGGGTGTACCCCCGAGGGGTTGTCCGAAATTGGGCGTATGGGGTATCAAATTAAAGAGGAAAGAGAGTGTAACCGAGTGGAGAGCTTCTTGTTTTGATCCTGTAAACTTCATACGAACGTTTTTACTGTTAAAAAAGGATTTTTTGGGACTTGGCTCATATACACCCCCTTCCTTCATTTTGCATATATGTATATATATGTATATACAGGCTTGGACTGGCCCACCGGGACGCCGGGAAGTTTCCCGGTGGGCCGGTCTTATTGCGAGACAGTGGGGCGATGAGTAATCGACCGATTTCTATATCTATATGTATTGTTAAAAAATAAGCAAGTACAGTTTGGAAATACATAGTGCTATAAAATCAAATTGTATCACGCTTCCATTCCAACGGGTAAGGATTCCCACGCTTCTGTATGCCTACAATCATAATGCAGCACGCCAGCATTCTAACACCTAAAGAATTCCCACGTTTCTATTCGCCAATAGTCATAATGTAACACGCCTACAGTCATACTTGCATATAGCACCCCACCATTCTAATGCGTAAAGGATTTGCAAGCTTCTATACGCCAACAGTGATACTCGCTCGCCGCTCGATAGCTTCCGTCTTTACATGCCTATCAGAAATTTATTGATTGCACCTGCAACATTCGTTCAGAATTGTAACATTTTTCTGCTCAACAATTCCCAGACTTTGCGAAGACATCGTTGGACATTTCGATAATATAATTAGTGGATAGTTTCAAGACCTTTTTGCCATTCTGTATCTGGTTTTTGAACTGCAAAGAACTATACAGTATATAAAATAAAAAAATAGGGAAATAAAGCTCATAAATTTAATTTTTGACCTTTTCTTACAAAATCATATAAGGGTTGGTAGCAATAAAGCAAGTTATTATTTTCAAAAACATATATTGTTTAACAATTATTGGAATTTTCAAAGGTCAATATCGTCTTATTTGCAGCCTTACAATTACTATTTAATTTGTAAATTAATCGTAGTTTAATATTTAAGTTTATCTTCTATCACAAAATAGTAAAACTAAAACAAATTCTTTTCTGTCTATTCTCTGAAAGTACAATGAACTCAAAACCAAAAAGAAAAGGTGGAGCAAAAAAACTTAGAATTAAAAGAAAAAAGATACTAACGGAGCAAGCTACTAAATCCCAAAATTTAAAAAACTATTTTCAAAAACCTTCCACCAGTACTCAAGTTCTTCATGACGAACTAATATCGTCTGAATTTGAACATGTAGACTTACTTCAAAATTATGATCAAGATACGGAAAATGTTGTTGTTTCTATTATTGGAATAGAAGCTGATAATAGTAGACTAAAATTAGAAACTGATAGCAGTGAAACAGAATCTGATACAAGTAATGAAGGAGTTGGAACTAAAAATAAATTTAATTTTTTTTCAAAACCAAGAAATATACATGTTGTAGAGCTTTACTCCATCATCCAATTCAGCCTAAAACGACGTTTTTTGATAGTTCGAAAATTTATTTTAGAGCAGATTCTTACTCACATGACAAAAAATCGTTATTCTGTTCATTATGCTTGTGTTTTAATCCATTGTCTGGAAATAGTACCTTTCGAAAGTACAGGAATGAATGATTGGAAACATATACATATATCAGAGAATTTCTGAACATGAAAATAGTAAAAGACATAACAATTCCGTTGTTTCATATTTTACACTTAGTGGCTCTAAGAATTTAGATGTATTACTGTTTGAAAAAAAAGAATGCAGAAAGGAAACCAGAAAATAAAAAATAACAGAAATAATCAATATTGTAATTAACATCGTTAGAATGATTGGAAAAAGAGGCCTAAGTTTTCGAGGAAAATATGAAAACATCTTGTCACTTGAAAATATAAATTTGGATGATGGTAACTTTTTAAAAATTTTATTGTTACTTAACTACATAATACCACATTAGAACTGCATGTTAATAATTTAATAAAAAAGCAAAAAAGCTTTAAAGATCCAAAATGTAAAGGTCGTGGATAAAAATTAACTTTTTTTTCAAAAACAACAATATATCAGATTGTTGATATTATAAATATCCTGCTTGAACAAAATATTGCTGAACAAATAAAAAGCGCAGGGATGTTTTCTATTCAAATTGATTCATCACAGGATGTATCTATTTAAGAACAGTGTTCTGTTATTGTGAGATATGTTTATGAAGGTGATATATATGAACGAATATTCGATATGAAAACCTGTAATGATACAAGTGGAAATGCTCTTTGCAGTTTGATTGAAAATATATTCACAAAATATGAAAATTATATGAGTAAATGCGTTAGTTGCTCTACTGATGGGGCTTCAAACATGCGTGGAGAATATAATGCCTTTCGTACCGGGTTGGAAAGAATCTAGAAATTTCAAATTTATGTTTGGTGCTATTCACATAAATTAAATCTGATTTTAAAACACATAACTTCTGAAACCATAATTACAATTTCTTTATTTGGACTCATAACAGAAATTATAAATTTTTAATGAGAAGGATATAAAAGAATAACTGTGCTTCGGAAATATACAACAACCATTATTTCTGCAATCGGAAATACAAGGTGGTGGTCTACTGATGCTGCTTTACGGAAAATATTTAGAAATTACGGTGATCCAGATATGTAAATTTTATATCAAATATCTCTGACATTAAATCACATTCGAAATGATTCTTCTTTTCCTGCACATGCTCGCTTTAACGCTTTAAATTTATTAGATAATTTATTTAAATATGAAACCGTATTGACGGCTCATATATACTTAAAGTTATTTGGCTGTACAACTGCTTTATCAAAATATTTGCAGACGGCCAATTTAGTCTTATCAAAAGCAGTACCTATAATTCATGCTACGGTGGATACTATATCAGCTGATTTAAATAATTTTAAAATCATAAGATCATAATGTGATACGTTTATTCATTTCATTAATAATAAATTTGAAAACCATTCAGTTGATGATGAAATTGGAAAAAATAATAATCAAATAAATTGACCTGTAATCAGAAATAAAAGTAACAAAAATAGAACCGTAGCAGAAATTGATATAGAAAATATAGAAAAGTTTGAAAAAGAAACTTTTAAAAAAATATACGAACGGGTAGTGGAAGATTTTAAGGTACGATTTTTGAATAACGAAGAGCTGTTTAATGAGATTCAACATTTGCAGCCCAATTTTTTTTGTGAGAATGTTCGTTCAGAAAATTTTAAAACTCTAGGAGCAGTAATGGAAAAACTTGATTCTAATTTCGTAATGTCTGATTTTTTGGCGGAATATGAAGACTTTGTGGAAAAATGGGAATATTTGAAAAAAAATCTGCCTGAAAAATATGTTGTTGCAAATTATGATTTGGAGATTGATGGGGCGGAACTGGAAATAATGAGTAAATGTAATCGATGCCAGAATTGCTTAATATGTTGTTTTAAGGTATTGCGTGAATATAATTTGTATAGCGCGGCTTACAAAAACGTTTTTAAAATGATCAAAATTGTGCTGACGTTCTCAGTGACACAAGTTCAATGCGAACGTACATTTAATTTCTAAAATATATTATGAATCAGTTAAGAAATAGATTAAGTGATGAACACGTAAATGCGCTGAATGTAATGAACGGAAACAAAGATTTGTTAATGGTTATTGATAATGAAGTAGTAATTAAAGAAATATGTAAGGGTGGGTAGTCCCGAATTTTCTAAAAACTTAGAAATTTAAATAGTAGTTTTAATAAAGATGGGACTGTGCATAAGCATTTTTTATTTTCAGAGAAAATGGGCCGGTATTCCAATAATTCCCGGTTCAATTTGCATAGCCAGTCCAACCCTGCATATATATATTCTTTCTTGCTAATGCATTAGCGGTTTGTTTTGAATGTTTTTCGTTTGGGTGGCAAATCTCGTCGACGAGCTATTTCTTCACCCTAACCCACTTCGTCTTTTCGTAGAAATCTATCTCCTCCTACGATTTTTAACCAACAAACTATGATTCTTATGTGATTGGATTCACAACTTAATTTATTGTTCCATAGGGTACTTTCGATTTCGAAAATGGTGGGGGTAATTTCGAAAAAAAAAACACTTTTACCAAACTTGGTATTTACATACTTCTAGTTTGCGCGCTTCTTTCCCCCTATCCATGTTATCTGGAGGCGTAATCTCTCGGAGGCGCGAGGAGGCAAAATTTCAACTTCAAATGCTTTGAGTTCATGAAGGTAGTGGCGTAGCTCGAAGTTTGAGGTCTTAAATGAAAGTTTTCAGCGGGGGGTATCATTGATATGAATTTCAAGTCCCTCGGTGGGAAGGGGGCGGAGTCTACGGTGGTGTCGGGATTACGATTTTTTCCACCATACATATGCAAAAACGGAAAATCCTGAAGCTCGCACAAAAAGAAACCGATTTAATTTTACTGAAAACGGTTCTGATAATTTTACATCCTGCGTCGATTATATACTAGGTTTTGGGATCGGGGGAGTGGAGGAAATAACTGCCATTTTACTCTGGCCGCTTTAACTAATCCATTTTACCTCGCCGCATAGGGGACGGTACTCAAACTGCATTAAAAAAATAGATATTTGAAAATCACTTAGATTAGTCAAATTTAGTCCCCCCCCTCCCTTCCCGCTTAGTAAACATCTGCAATTTTTTTCAGACCCTAAAAAACTCCATTCTATTCTATTTAAGTGTGTATAAGTGTATAAATCCATCTCCACCCCATAATTCAGCTTAATATACTAAGATTTCCAAAATTCCTTTTGATTATTTTTTGAGTAAAAAATTTGCTGGAAATTTTCTCTTTATAAATTTTATGCATATTCGAGGCAGACAACAATGCCTCGATCCAATATAAAATCAACAACGCCTCGACCTGATGTAGGGAAGACCACAAGTTTTTCCTGGAAAATTTACTGGGCTCAACGTGTGTATGTACTTAGTTTTGCGTGCGATAAATAGTTTTTGAGATAATCGAAAAAAAACATGCGTCCTTTTGAAGGAGAAAAAAGGCCATCTTTTGAGTGAAAAAGTTGAGGCTTTTTCCATTCATGATTGTGAAGAATTGATTCGTCCGAGAAAAAACTTCCACAGCAGTGCACTAATGCCGTTAAAAGAAAGAACTTATGAAATATATGCGAAATGTAGAAACTGGGAGGAAGGGAACCCAGCTGTATGAAAATGTTTTCTTAGGCGGAAAATCGTCTCGATGAAGTCTTTTTAATTGGAAAAAAATAAGCCCACTCGATAGTACTCAGTGAGACCTTTCATTTGATATGCAATATGACAAATTGAAAGGACCCCCTCCGGGGTACCTACCCCGCACCCTTAAAGTATCCCTGTAAAAAAATCTTCAGCGAATTGTAGCTGGCACAAAGTTGAATTGGAACAATGGAATCGATTTTCCAATCGGACTTAACCATACCAAGTTATAGGTGACTTACCGTGCAAAAATCTAGTACCTAATTTAAAAACAAAAGTAACGAACTAAAAAAAGTGGGTATGGAGATAAAAGGAGAAGTGAAAACAAAGAATTATGGCGGTTTTAGAAAAAGTTTAGAAAGTATACGGCACTCTCTGCAAACAGTTATTCTAGTACGTTTTCGGAAAATCTAGTACAAATTCTAATATGTTTTTATATGGATTTTGAGTACCCACACCGCTATGGTCCGAGGTGACATGGCTAAGTTATAAGCGTAAAACTAAATACCCCCACCGTTTCCCTCTCCCTCCAAAAAAATCAAAAGCGTAGTACCCTACTTGTTCTTCTAGGCGATTATCTAAGAACCGCTTTGAAATCAAGTAAATCAGATGGGTGTCTTCGGAGATTACCCCTGCAAACTTTTTTGTACATCTATAGGACGAAAAACTGAGATTTAGGCTCCCTCCACTCCGCCCCCTCGCCTACCAGAGATCCAACTCGAACCAACTTTTAGTTACCGCTTGTAGCCCCCGATGGCAGCTTTCATTTAAGGCCTTAATGAGGTCTGTGCGCGTTTTCGATAAGGAGATATAAGCAAAAGAAGTTGAAACTTTTCCCTCCTGCCTCGCCGGATGCGAGACTTACAAAAAATGGTAAAAATATATATACCAATATTTAAATAAAAAAAACTATGTTTCTTTTAGATGTCACCGCTGCGGCGACAACGGAGCTGTATGTTTACCTTACATTGTTACCGCAGCGGCGACAACGGAGTGCACAGGGTTAATATTATGCGTTCAATCCAGTTTGCTCTACCATAATTATTTCTATTTGTTACAAACGGAATGACAAACTTGGTATACCGTATTAGCCTTGAAAAATTGACTACACGGTACATGGTGATCCTATGATGAGAACCTGACCAGTAGGATATCCCATGCAACGAGTTGGCTGATAGGTAGGCGAAAAAGGCTGTGAAATGGATAGCTCCGCAGTCGAGGCAATTGTGGGCTACATATAGCAGGAAAAGGACAAGGGAACCTCTTAACTGCAGTAGAACAAATACCAGGAATATAATAGGGATCCGTACGGGTCACTGAATCATAGGATACCATGCTAGAAGATCTGTAAGGAAATCGAATCCGTTTAACACGTGCTTTGCGAGTGCCCCGCTCTAATAAATAAAGATATTTGCAATTTGGTAGCTTCTTGGTGGGGGAGCTGGAAAGTAAGGGGTTTAGATGTATCCTGAGATTCCTAAGGGAAGCAGAATGGATCTAAGGCGGTTTTAAAGGCTCTATTATGAGGTCAAAGGGCACAATGGACCCACTGGAGGTCTAAGTGATGCAGGCTTGTCTTCTGGCAGCACTCCTATTACCTAACCTAACCCAACCTAGTAGTTTACCCTATAGATTTTATCTAAGGTCTTACTTACATCAAATTATTACATATTTCTCAAATTTTGAGAAGTAGAATAGTTCAGTTTATACAATACTACAAGACGCGAACAGCAGTTCTAAAACACACATTATGTGTAGACTAAATTCGGTTAGGTCTAGGGTGCCAGATTCACCAAGCACGCGGACGCACAAGTGTCCTAGCGACCATCCAATAAACGAGCCTCTTTAAACTACCTAGGTATTTATTCGGCATAAATACCAGGTAATAACAGCAATTGAGCCCTATGAATAATAAAAATAAAGATAAAAAGCGCCTCTAAGTATGCAAACTAAAAATAGTACAGATTAAATTAAATTTAAAACTAAAAGTCTATTAAATAAATAAATAAAGTAAATTTTCAAATTTCTTGTTGGGGTATTTTCCAATTCGACATTTAAATGCCATTTCTGAATCTTAGCGTTAGAAATCTATTAACTTTTCTTATTCAATTTAATTCTAATTCACTCTTTGACTACCAACAAAAACTATTTTAATTTAGATAATACCTGAAGTATACCCATTGGGTCGATCTCATTCTCATTCACATAAATAATGTTTTAAAATCGAAATATTTAGGTGGAAATAGAAAAAATTATTCATAACTGTACACCGAAATGTCATCCTATGAATTTAATTATGTTGAAAACTCATTTCACTATCTATGCATAATGAAGCTGTCTTTCAAGACTTCCATAGTTAAACAAACTACGTCCAAATTCTCTTTATTACAATTAGACGCGCCTCCATTCTACGTATATAAGGTTGACAGCAATAAAAGCCCTCAGATAATAATAGAAGGAGTTGCTCTCAAGACTCTTAATAGTCATTCTCATCATGAATACACAGCACGAGCGATTACAACACTTGAAATAGTGAAGATAAACGATACCACTTAGGTCCGCTTGCACTTCTCCTCTCCTCCGACACAAGAAAAATTTCAAGACAGAGAATTTATGCAAAGCGAAATAAATACATTTTGCGGCAGTAGAAACATCTCATGTCATCAGAAAAGGGTAAACGACAGGAGTGTACTGAATACTACTAGTAGTAGGAGTAGTCTACTACTAGTAGTAGTAGTAGTATTAGTAGTAGTGTGTTGTAGGTGTAGTACCCTATGTAATATACGGATGTAAGGAAATTACAGGATGGAATAAGCTGATGACTACAATTTTCAATGAAGATTTAATATTAAAAATTCATTTAAACACTTGAAAAGTAACTTGAAACAATGTTGACTTTTAAAGTTTGTATAGAGAATTAATTTGCAGCTACCTTAGGAGGAGCTAGTTTTATTTATGATTCTTCAGCTCACATCAGAATAAAAATACTCACATGGTTCAAAATGACACGAACTGACTCTAGCGGCTATTAAGAGTGTGCTAAACCGACTAATTAAATTTTTTGAAGCACCTTATTTTGTAATGTTTAAATTGAAGATTCAAAATGGCACAGTAATGACCTCAACGTCTGATGGGTAAAAAAACAAACAACACTTCATCGAATTTCACTGTAATAAGTCATATTAATGTGCAGAGAGGAAGAGTAGGGAAGGGAGGGGCCTGGTTGAGCAATTTTTTTCAAAAACTAACACAACTCGAAATTGATTTGTTGGATAAACATATTATATGTATATACCAACATAAAACCTCTTTAATCTAGAATCGAATGAAAAAATATCACATATATCAAGAAAGTTAAAGCTACTTAACTTACCTCTACCATGGAGCAAATTGAGCAAGTGTGTGGTCATACTTAAATTATTATCATATACGTATCACAAAATAATGAAATAAAAATATACCGTTTTATAATTAGCATATTTATTTGAAGTAAAGAGCTTACAATTTTAGCAGGTGTTTAAACACCTGCCAGCTTGTCAAAAAAATTCTTTATATTAATTGAATTAAATGATAATGCCCTCCCATCGCTGGTGGGCTCTGGCTTTCTGAAGCGGTGTTCCTCTTTAAGAACATCATAAGCCATTCCTTGGTTGCAATTTTATTTGTAGTCCAAACATTGGGCATTTTAGTTTTGTATCTCATGGCAAGATGACGAATATCTTTAGGCTATATGTAGTCCGTAAAATATAGCGGACATTTACAAAAAGTAATCTCTAAGAGAACTTTTCTGCTCCGTATTAAGGATTTTTATAACCCACATATTTAATTTAGCTAATACCTTGTCAATGTCATACATTTTATATTAAACTCTTGGCAGCAGCATTCATACTTTTATGTTCTTCCAAAATAGTTTTTGCTGATTCATTCAATTGTGTTCGACTGGATGAAGTTGGTTTTTATTTTATAGATACGCATTCCTGGAACAAAAATTAGCAATAGCAAAATTTTTGTTCTGTATTGGAATTGTAACGGGGTAAATTGAGCATTTTTGCTCAACTAGCCCCGACCACGCTTTTACTGATAAATTTTACATAATAAATAAAACAGTTGAACTCTCAATCAAAATTATAAGTATTAAAATAAAAATACTAAAAAAAATAAATGTATTGTACAAAAGAGTTTACTTGGACTATGTTCTGCGAAGATTATTTGAATTAAGGAGTAAAAGTAACGCAACTAATGTTTTTTACTTTTCAACGAAATGTTAATGTTAAGAGTAGGGGCGACTAGGCCTCCAGGACCTTGCGGACACCGCGACCATAGTTGATCTATTGTGCCTTCCCCTATAGTGATTAGGCAAAATCGAGTCTTTTAACGAGCTCGATTAATGCTTTAGGAGTTAGATTGCAGACATTATCTGGAGAGATAAGTTCTCTTCCAGTGATTTGCATCCTTAGACCTGCAAGTGCTGGGCATTCGCATATAACGTGCATCGAGGTTTCATCTTCCTCTTCGCACAGTCGACACAGTTCACTGTTGCATTTGCCTATCTTCTTCAGGAAGTAACGGAAGGGGCCGTGACCAGTGACTGCGTTAGTAAATAGTCTGAGCGACTGTCTGCTAAGTCCAATAAGTTGACGCGACAGGAAATGAGAAGGATTGAATAATTCACGATTTAGTCCATGAACTTTCCGCTTTCACTGCCGTGTAATATGGAGCTCTTATGATAAATATGTGTAGGGATATAGCAGTTGCCCAACTTACCCCTAATGCTCAACTTTGCCCTCCCTACCCTACTAAATTTTTCTATTTTATAACAAAAATTATTTAAAAAAATTACATGATATTGAAGTAATATATGTTACTTGTTTTTCCACATAGTCGCCTTACCGTTCTATGCAGCTTTTTCAGCCATGACCCAAGCTTTTTGATGCCTTCCTCATAGAACTCTCCCACCATCTCCATCGCCACTTCAAGACATCTTGTTCACCTTCTCATCGGTTGAAATTACATTTTTTTTTCACCAATGTGAGTCTTTCTGAAGACTGAAGGTGAAAACATGAAAATTTGAAGGCGTTAAAACAGGGGAGTATGCACGGTGCTCAAAATGTCCCAACCAAACAAATTCAAAAGAAGCTAAGTGTCATTGGCCATGTGCAGGCAGGCGTTGTCGGGCAACAAACACACTCCGTTTCATCAACATTCCTTTCCGTTTATTTTTTAATTGCTCCATTGAGGTTGTGTAGGGTCTCACAGTATCATGCTGCATTAATCGTCGCCCCCTGAGTCAAAAATTCGATCAAAATGATCCCTTTTCGATCCCAAAATACGGATGACATGAGGTTCTGAATTTTAGACAGATGGGGAACCAGCATGCCGACACTGTGATATCTGTCATTTTGTTTCAGCGTAAAGGCTGAATTACAATGGACGCAACGGAACGCAACTGAACGGTGTGAAGAAATGTCAAATTTACAATGGACGCATGAATAATTGAAAGTGACAGTGATGTTTAACCCAAAATTTATAAACAAATATGGATAAAATCAAAAAACTCTTTTCATTCCATTTCTCTTTGCTTATTACACACTTACCGCAGTACAGTTTCACTTTACGGAACAAAATAAACAATCCAAGACTAATTTGAGGTTATGTTTTATTCGTTCAGTTGCGTTAATTTCAGATTTTATTAAACTTGCTGCGTACGACTTCGTTTTCGTCCGTCCACTGTGCGCAACTCCATTTGAAAAGTATACAAAGAAACCCGGTTTGACATTTTTTCTCGTTCAGTTGCGTTCCATTGCGTCCATTGTAATTCCGCCTTTATAATGAGCCACCCATATTTCATCACCGGTCACAATGGAGCTGAGAGAATCCTCACCGGTCGGTGTTTTTCCTGCCGCGGGAAGGAACCTTATGACAGCGCACACCTCGCACTTGGTGTGATTTCTTATTTACACATTTCACAGAAACCTACCACCTCGTGTTGCCAACTTTTTAAAAAAACAAATCTCACAGCGCGAGAGCCGAAGTCTTACTTTCTGGACATGTCTCGTATGTACAGTATTCAAGCATCATATCTTATAACAAATGTAAACAAATATAATATGAAATTCGATCAAAACAATGTATAGTAACAATATACATATTAATTACATGCATAATAAAATAGAGCACAGCAATTTATTGTTTGCATATAAACAAAACAAAAGAAAGAAAACTAAGAAAAAAAAGGCTATTGAGTCAAATGACCCAATCATCATTATGTATAATGAAAATAATTTATGTCAAATAAACAAATTGCATTAAAATTGTAAAAGGTCATTGTACATGCAGTCTCTTGAGAAACGTCGCATGGTTGCCGAAGGAACTTTTATGCATCAACTCTTAAACGTGAATATTGATTCTGCGTTGTTACTTATCAAAATCTCTTTGGTTTTCAGGTGGCAAATACCTACATCCATTGAATTTTCTATTGATATGGGGAAATTTAACTGATTTTCCCTTTCTATCAGAGAATATTACATGGCGGGTCATGTGTTATGAATCCCCCCCCCCCATTTAAGTACAAAATATTTAATTAATTGAGCTATATAAAAAATATATTTTTTATTTATATAATTCAACTTCAAAAATTATACAAAATATTGTTATTCGAAAACATCAAAAAATATAAATTTATTTCAATGAATATTATTGTATGCATGTGATGTAAGCGTATAGTTTTTTCTCAGAATTTGAGTTTGGGACCCCAACTTTTGGTGATCCAAAACCTTGACAAGCACTTTCCAAGCACGAAACAGCCTCCCTCACTACCACATCAGAGTTCAACTTAGTCCCTAACTCCTAACATTCTAAACAATTTACAGCGTTCTTACATAAAACCAATGACATGAATAATATGGACTGACTACCTACATAGAAATACACTGAAGAAAGTGGGCTCACTTCTATATAGTGTTCTAATTAGGTCTAAGCACCAAGTACCAACTGAGAGAGAATTGTAAACAACAAAGAAATAAGTGGGTCCGTCGAAGCAAACGTTTCTAAATTAATTATTTGAGTTAATTAATGAGTAATAAAACGTATTTTACCAAAGGCAATATGTTCATAGATACTCAACAGAAATTCGATAGGTGTTTATTAAAATTACTTTTCAACTTCCCGTCAATGTTTTTTTTCAATATTGGCACCGACGAAAGAACAATTTTTGACCACAAAAAAGTTTACCTGCATAAAATGGCATATCGAACAGTCCATAGTATATATGCACCATAATCTACTATTCCATTAAAAAATGACACCCACCGCTTAATGCGGAAACCTTCCTAGTACACTACAGTACTAGCGGTCACTAAATTAAATTAAATTTCATTGCTAGAAGATCCGCCACTCTGCCATGCTGTGCTTTGGCAAAATAAGGTATCTCCCGAGCTTGAAAAAAAAATGCTCGAATTGGTCTAAGACCAATTCTTATGATACCCTAGATCAGGGATTCCCAAAACTATTATGGGCAAGAGACCCTTTTTCCAAAATGAACTGATACCTCAGACCCCCATAGCCAAATTACTTCAAAATTTCTATCTCTAGTTTTTTTTCCTATTGATACAAAATACTTACCAAATTAAAAGCTTTGCGAGTCATAAAATTCAGTAAATATCAAGTGTAATTAATAATTATTAATATAAATTACGTAAAAATACTTAAATAGATAATTATTTTTTGAAAAAAACATTAAAATCGCAAAGTAAATATAAAAAAAATTAAGAATTCAGTGTGATGGATGAACCTGGTGACTTTCTACCAATCTAGCTAAATCCGGTTCAATATTGGTGAGGTGCAGCCTTAATTCTCCGCGTTCGTTGATTTTCAAACGGCTTCTTTGTTTTGCCAAAATGTTTGTAACCACACTGAAGCCTTTTCCGACTAGGTATGATGATGGAAGGATACTGTACTTTAATGTTGCGTTGCAACCAGAACTTCTGAAAAGCTTGGTTGAACTTCTGTGTTAAGCTCCTCATCTGAGCTGATGGTAATCAACTCTTCTTGCGTTATCACAATGGCTTTTTCCACGGCTGTGATATTATCAATTGAGAAATTTTGTAGATTTAAGTGATCCTCAAACCTCTCTTAGTAAAATCCTTGTGTAATGCATCCAAGTCAGTGACGTATGATAAAATAACATCGTATTGAAGCATTTCTGGTAATTTTGACAAATGCGGAAACTGTGAATAATCTTTTCTGCTTAAATCTTGTTTATAAAGAATGAGTTTACCCACAAAAGCCGATATTATTGATTTTGTTTTAATCATGTTGAGATCGTCACCCTGCAGCTGTAAATTAACTTTGTTCAACATAGGAACGATATCAGTCAAGTAATAAATATCTGTTTTACAATTGTTCAGATTTTCTTTCGAATTCGGATCGTTTTCTTGTAAAAACTCCAACACTGATTCAAAAATAGCTGAAAATCTTGCTAACCAAGAGCCTCTTGATATCCAGCGAACTTCAGTGTGCAGAAGTAACCGAATAAAGACTTCGTCGTTTTCCTCACAAAGCTGAGCAAATAACCGAGAGTTCAAAGAATTGCTTCGAATCTTGGTGACAGCATTTATAACATATTGTAAAGACTGATGCAATCTAGGACTCAGATTTTCTGCTACTAAATGCTGTCTGTGCAGTAGTAGATGAGTGTATTATCATTCAAGCTTCAACGAATTTCAAAATGCAAATGAACTTTCAACCTAAGTGCAAGCTTGTTATTTAGTAAAATATCAGGAGCATGTTTGGACTTGAACTTAATCATAATTTTTTTCGTGTTAAGTCGCGTATATGCGTCAAATACAGAGAAAGTCAAAACGTGCCTGAGAGACTTACACGCTCGAACACATTATCTTGCACGAACTTGTCTATGCTTAATGACTTGCCCAGTTTTCATATAACAAGTTGGTACACGTAACAAAACTTATACAGTATCTTGAAAGTTTCAAATAAGAACTTGTGTTAATTAATAGGGGTCGATTTTTAGATCTCGTCGACCCCCAAAAATCAGTTTTCGTTTATTTTGACCCCTGCGAAACCGATTTCCAGGGCCTAGATGAATGCCCGTATGAAATTTCCTATTGTCACCCATCTGTGTGAGTTTGGTTTTTGAAGTGATTTTTCGCATATATTTCTAGAACGGTTTGTCGGACAGAATAAATGATTATAACCAATTTTATAGGATTTCGTATTCTGAACAAGTACAATAAAAATGTCTTGGATTGATCGTTTTCATAGTATACGTAAAAAGCCTAAAATTTTATATGGCAACAACAAGGAGTTGCCCGATTTAGTCCATTTTTGAAATTTTATTTGCTAGTACAATGAAAACACCACGTACCAAATTTCAGCTCTCTATATCGTTGGGTTCTCAGGCAGTGTCCAAAAATATAGTGGAAAACGAAAGTTTTGTATGGCAACACCACGAAGGAGTTGCCCGATTTGTCTCATTTTCGAACTTAATTTTACTTTTTTTTTTTTAAAAAGTCCGTGTACAAAATTTCAGCTCTCTAAGTATACGCGGTCTCGAGTTATCGTGCGCACAAACGGACGGACGGACATGAAAAAATCAAAATAACTTTTAATATTATGAGTGGGTGTCCAATCCATTTTGTAGAGAGTTTTGCTATGAAAATTCATAGCGCAATAAGTCAATTGAAATTGACTCAGTTTGCTGCTAAGTCTGCAGCTCGAGAATTGAGTGGAAAAAAAACTCTTTAAGGAAACGAAAAATTTTTTAAAAAAAGAAATTTCATTGCAAAAAGAGGGCATTTCATATCAGCAGGAACCGTATAACCGTCAGTACGGCTTCGTTCCTGCCTGCCGTATAGCCAAAGCAAAACAGCCAAGCGGACCTCATATATAGACTTAAAATAAATTTTAAGTGTGAAATATATGAGGCGAAATACAACGTATTTACTTGAATGCCTAGCAAGATTTAGCCTTATGCGGGACTAGCCTTTCATAGAGAGTTTTGCAATGAAATTTCTTTTTTTAAAAAATTTTTCGTTTGGTTAAAGAGTTTCTTCCACTCAATCCATTTTTCTCTACCATCATTATTTCGAGGTGTTACAAATGGAATGACAAACTTAGTATAACCTATAGATTTCATCTAGGGTATAAAAAGTGATGGCAAGCATGTGTTGTTGACCAATTACTGCTACAACGAGCTTGTGTTCAAGTGGTTCTGTTAGTAATAAATAAATAATCACGAAAACAGTGAAATTGCTAACTAATCAAAATTAATCTCGTAATTATGGATTTTTACTTATGGAAGGACTTTCACCTTTAACTAATGTATTCAAATTCTATAAAAAAAAACCAAATACTCAAGTGAATAAACCAGAATTGTTTCTTGTCCTCATGTGTTTGAAACCTTCTCACTAAAGCGTCTCTTAAGCTTTCATATATCGTAAAACAGCATATAAACTGATCATCTTCAACAAAGCGGCTCTACAGCCTCATAGAAAGCTTTCTTCCACTAAGAAAACATTAACATGCATTCAGCAGAAGTTAAGGCGATAATCAGTCTCATCTAGAATACAGCAAGGGCCCCAGATGTGGATTTTAACAAACACAATTATTTTGCTTAAATTGCTCCTGCCATCTGTCTTTGTGGAGCGCATTTCTTGAGTGCCTCTGATTTAAATTTTCATCACGCTTTCATTGACTTTTTTTCTTCATAGTGGTGAAACTAAATTTGCCCAATACCTTCATGTATAATATATAAGAATTATTCGTATGTATGTATGGAAAGGAATTTCTATATTCTAGTTGGGATTTTTTTTCTAATTAAGAATATTTTTAATTTGTTCCTCTTTAATATCAAAACAAGAGATAAAATATGGTCTATCATAAACTTTCTTCTAGTTATATTAGTCCGTATTTTCATATATTAGGAAGAGAAGAAAATGAAAGATGTTTACATCACACATACCAGACATGGAATAATTGGTATCGCAAATGGTTCTGGCTGGATGACATCCACTGAATTCACCAAATAATGTGAATTTTTTTCTTCTGCATCTTAATGCATTTTGTAAATTCATTGGGGAAAAACATTTTTTTTCCAATGAATTTCAGTCTAATAAAGTTGAAAAATTTCCAGATTTTTTAATTAAGCACACAGGTTCACACGCTTGTTCAACAGTCTTGTATAGCTTGATAATGAAACATCTCATTTATCCTTTGAATCAATTGATAAGGCAGTCGAGCATGGAATTAAAATCACATCTTCCCTTCTAAATTGTACGCACCATATGCTACCATTGTATGTCGCTGTATTTGGCCCACTTAAGACCTTCTACAAACAACAGCCTGATGATTAGAAAAGGAGCATGGATATAGTTTTGATTTGCATCACATTCCATACTCATCGCTCAAGTAGATTTTGTTGCTGCAAGATTCATCAGAGAACTCAACGTAGTGTTAGAAACGACAGCGACACGGAAAAATAACGCCGTACTGTAGTTCCTGGAGCTGATATTGAAAAGGCAGCGCACGCAGAAATTATAACTCATAAAGCGGCTGTTCATATCGGGTACAATTTGAGAGAAGTTCCAAAAAAGCGAAAATATGGACCACCACAATCAACGACGAAACGAAATGCTTCTTTTCTGAGGACCAAGATGTTGACTTCTGCATACCCTAATCCTCGATTTGCACGGTACTCGATTTGTACGGTTTCGGTTTAACACGACTGAAAAAATGAGGAAAAATTCCAATTATATTATACTAAATTTTAGTTGAACACGGTCACAAAAATGTTTTAAAAAAAAAATTAAAACAACCGCGCAAATTTAGTATTCAAAATATAAAAAAAAAACTACAAGTACACAGTTATCTTGCCTGCTCAGTTCGAATACGATGCATTACAATGAAATATTGTGGGGTTGCTTGTGCGTTCATGCATTTGAATGAGCTTGAAAATATTTATGCTTGAGTTCTGAGCTTTCAAAAGAGGAAAACAGGGTCCACAATGCAACAAAACAGAATGAAGCAAGAAATAGGATAGTAATTAACTTTTGCAGCAATAGAAACAATTTTCTCCAGGAACGTTTTGTGCAGCGTGTATTAGTGTATTACATAGGGATGGGTTGGGAATGGATTGAAACGAGGTTGGGATCTGAAAAGGGTTCCTGGAACGTAGGCCACAACAAGGTCCATTATTCACCCTCCAGACTTATGAGCAATTGCTCATAAGTCCCAATCGGATGCTGTAACAAAATTCCAAATTGGCCCTCCAACTCTTCTTTCCGGCCCTATCCTATTCTGGTGAACCCTGAGAAGAGGGTGTCCAGTGAGAATTGTTGCTACAGTTCTCAGGGTTCGCTTGCTTAGTCCCAGTAACTCTTTTGTTTCATTTGCGTTGGGTAAGCCCCACAACTCCTTTGTGGTTCTACCTGAGGGGTCATCCAAGCAAAGACGACTGTGTTGGCATAGTCGGAATAGTAGAGGCAAAGGTGTTTTGGTGCGATCCCAATTGTGGAAGATATTTGCTCCGAGGTAGTCCGCCTTTAATTCCTGCTAATGCCGCTGCGACCTGGCGCTCAAAGCACCAGTATCACGTTGTTTCGAGAAAGGTCATTCAGGGTAGTTTTACATTCAAATACAAGTTTGGTGGTTGTAAAAGGTTTTGACAAGGCCTTGACAGCAAACTGGCTTTCCGACCAGATTGCACTCTCCTTGTTCTTAGTAGAAATCTGAGTTTAAAAGATACCTTCCCGCTTCGAGGATGGCCTTGACTTCCGCCTGGAAAACCGTTATATGGCTTTCAAAGTAAATGGATATTTCCATGTGAGTATCCTCGCAGAAAACACCTGTTCCGGTGTTCTCTTCCAATTTGGAGCCGTCTGTATATATGAGAGGGTTTGTCAATGGTTGAAGCACAGAATGTGATTCCCATTCTGCCCTATCTGAAATTTTCGGTTTAAAGCTGCTTTTCAGCATAGTCCCGAGGAGGTACGATGGACTACACCAATGCAAAGATGAATTCCTGTGGAACTTTTGTATCAGTGTGAATCCAGCTCCGATTGAAATGAAGCCTCACCGCAGCGATTGACGCCTCTTGTTTACGTGTATATGATCGGGGTGTGTTGAGGATGACCTCAAGAGCCATCGAGCTGGTTGACTTGAGACCGCCACTTACACTAAGGAGACACAATCTTTGAATCTTGTCCAATATCTTGCGATGATTGGTGCGCTCCATTGCTTTGCGCCACACCATAGAACTGTAGGTTAGCATGAGTCGGATTATTCTTGTATAGATCCTAAGTATCATCCATGGTTTAAGTCGCCACTTTTTCCAATGGATCTGTGGCACATCGCGAGGCCTCGAAGAGCTCTATTCACTCTGTCCTCAATGTCTGATTTCCAGCTTAATTTTCTATCTAATATGATACCTAGATATTTTACTCTTGCCTTCAGTTCCAAACGTATGAAGTGTTCCTTTCCTTAGTAGAGAGGCATAAATCTGTATTCAATGGATTAATACAAAGTCCGAAATCCGTACCCCAGTCCGTTCGGATCTCATTCTGCACCAGTTCGCAAGGTTCATATTCGTAGCTACCGGTGACCAAGATCACCAGGTCGTCGGCGTAACATACTGCTTTGTGCCCATCCGGGTTAGTATTAGAGTATTACAGATCATCCGTAATGAGCACCCACAACAAAGGTGATAAAATATCGCCTTGAGGGTGCCTCTTATTTTTACTCTGCAATGTGTGCGGTCCAGTATTTTAGGGACCGGTTCACTCCATGTCGTGTCAGTGTTTCAATGAACTTATGTGAAGGACATTATTAAAGGCACCTCTACATCGATAAAAACAACCAGCGTAGAGGAAACATTTTTCCATAGAGTGGATAACCTCTAACTTTATTGAATTAATTCATTCTAATACTAAATATTTTTTTATTTTCTCATTTAATATGTATGTTCGTCTGAATTTATGAAAAACTACATATTTACTTATAATATCGAAATATATTAATATATGTGTAATATTGTTTTACTTTAGATGTATAATTTTTAAATATACTTAAGTATAACATGAATTTAATTGCACGATTTCAATTTACACGGTATCGGTTTACACGGTACTTTTGGAGAACGAATCCACCGTGTAAATCGAGGGTCAGTGTACTTTGTATGGAGGATATGCCGAAAAAATTGATCCGGAAAAATTCCATTCGGTGCGATTTATGCGATGGAGCTTTCTATTCTTGCTTTCTATTTCTTCTAACTAATTCTTATGTACTTAGTTTTCAACCATACAATAAACATTTTACAACGATATTTTTGATTTTCTATAATTCAGACGATGGCTCACAATTCCCCAACAGCAGATAATAATGTCAAAAACCGCTTAATTTAAAAGTTAGGGTTTCCTTCCTAGTAACATATCCCAATATGAAATATAACAAAACTTTTGAGTTTTGTGGCAGTTATCGCGCTTGGAGTAAGTGTGACTCACAATTCCCCAATAGTTTGACCTTCGAGGAGGCATCATGTATAAAATATGTTCACATGATCTTAACAAAATGCCGTCTTATGTGTGTGTGAGGTTCGGCCATTTTGGACCTTGCCTGTTACATTTCAAAGCGGGAGCTTGGTACTTTTGTAGTTTTGTTTACGTTCTATTTCGTAGAAATTTTTGTTTGAAACCTGACGTATTGACCTAGTAGTTTTGAGTGAATAATGTATCTTTCTGCTCAACTCCGAATAGTGGTTCCTATTTTTTTACTTTTCTACAAAGACTGGCAAGATGTTCCTCAGTATGCACTATAAAATAATTGTTATTTTATTTTTGTGTTAACTTAAAGAGTTATTCGTTTTTCAGTTTTTATTAAAGCAATAAGATTTAGTTATTGAACTGCCTTGTTTTTGTTTTTGAATATTTAACAAAAATTTTACGGCTATCAGATAGCATCCAAAATAAAAATAGAGGAAACAGATAGTCTAGTACTAGTATAACAAAGTGGGAGTAAGACCTTATCAAAACTAGAATAACATCAATCTCTTTTATCATAACTCATTAAAGTGTTTTTGGATGAGATTAATAGTGTCCTATAAACTGGATTTAGGTTTAAAGTATCAGTCCGAAAATTAGTGTTGCTGTCATTGAGCGGTATGTATATCATTTCACTATTATTCCGTTTGTACCAATTATTTTCACAGTCCACGATGTTTGTATTATCAAAATCAAAGGCATGATCTCTCTCTTCGAAATGTTGCTGGCTAGGGCTGTCATCTCTTTTTTGTGACTGTTGGTATTTCTATAATCATACCCGTGTTGGTATACTCTTTTCTTTAACAATTGTTTCGTCTGACCAATATAACATGCTTCACATAATTTTATATACAACATTAGACTGTAATTCATGTGGATCCCGATCTTTAAGTCTGGTGAGTAGATTATGAACTTTCTTCGTATTATAGAAAACTACCTGTATATTCCTAGAATACGAGGACATTAAGTCTTTTAATTTATAAGATATTGGTGTCATAAACGGTAGTCTAATATATGTTTTATTTTGAATCGGTGGATTATTAGTTGTATCAACGTTATGGATGTTAGTATGCGTTGCATCATATTGATTAATTACTCTATTAATGAAAAATTTGGGGTAGTTGTTCATCAGTAATTTTTATAATATTTTTTATTATATAATGTTGCGAGCATATATTATAAATCTTATTCAACATATTGATAAATTGTTAGATAATTTTAATGTCTTACTGTTGTCAAATGAATTCTTTATTATGTATATTTATAGCCCTGAAGAAGCGTTGAAATACAACGGGAAACGTTGATGAAGAAAACTTGTATTAATATCCCATACCAGCTGCATTTAAATTACTAAATTTTAATATGGCAACACCGGAGCGGTTGCCCGGTTTAGTTCATTTTTGAAAATTTATTTGCTTTTAGTATGAAAACACCATCAATCAAATTTTAGATCTCTATGTAAGCGCGTTCTCAGGCAGTGTCCAAATATATAGTAGAAAATGAAATTTTTGTATGGCAACCCCCGAAAGAAGTTGCCGATTTATCTAATTTTCAAATTTAAATTTAGTTTTTTTTTTAAGTCCGTGTAAAAAATTTCAGTCTCTAGGTATACGTGTTCTCGAGATCGACGGACAGACGGACATGCAAAAACCAAAATAACTTTTAATTCTATGCATCATTATTTCTGTGCGTTACAAACGGAAAGACAAACTTAGTATACCCTATAAATTTTATCTATGGAATAAAAAAAATACAAAAAAAAAAAACTGGAGAAAAACCTACAATCAATTAAAAGACAATATTAAATAATCAACGCTAAATAACAATAACATCAGAGATCTATCTATGAATCCTGAATATTCAGAATCCAGCTTTCCCGAACTTTTTCTGTTTGTTTTTTTTCGTTTTTTTTGCTTCTTTTGATGTTAACAACAATTTCTGCCATTATAAAGAACTAGAGGATGTGGCGTCCTAAATATTTACATACTTATATATATATATATATAGATAAATAAAAAATAATTAATAAATCATTCAAAGTAAAATGGAAAGTTTGGAAAACTTGTTAATATCAAATTAGGAAACAGCGTAGAGAATTACTATAAACAACACATATAAAAATTATATCAAGTATACATACACTTAGAGTATGAGAAATTTCATGTATTATAAAAATGTATTAAGGATCTGAGTATGCATAGGATAGGTAAGAAGGGTCAAAAATAAGAAGTTAGTAGTATTCATGATATCGTAGCACCAAGGCTACAACAAATACACTATAGAAACACACTACTGTTAAAAAGTATTATTTAAAAAAAATAAAAATAAATAAAAAATTTCATTAATTATAAAAGAAAATCTTTTTATTATTATCCCATTTTTTTTTTAATTGAAACAAATTAAATGTACGAGAAATCTGATGCCCGCCAAAGAAATTTGGAACTTCAAAAAGAAGCTAAATAACTCGATGTTGGCAATAGGATACAAAAGGATTCAACTCATAAGGAATTAATCTGATC
The DNA here is from genome assembly GCA_963930735.1 of Dioctria linearis. Taxonomy (NCBI): domain Eukaryota; kingdom Metazoa; phylum Arthropoda; class Insecta; order Diptera; family Asilidae; genus Dioctria; species Dioctria linearis. Next base: position 233,022,015 of record OZ005742.1, on the reverse strand, counting down.
CCACTGACATCGAAAGAGACCTTTTAACCTTTGACCTTTGATGTCAAGCAACACCATAGCCGCTTGGAACTATTAAAACTTTATAAAAATAAAACAAAAGATTTGAAATACCAGAAATATAAGATATTTGGGTCTAATTAACGTATGCCAAGATTTTCTACATTAAAATTTTTTAAAACCAGTTAGGTAAACATTGATACAATTTTCATTGCTCCCTTTCCTACTTAGCGAAAGAAATTGACAAATAATTTGATGCAAAGTGTCCTACTCCATAAGGGATACATTGCTCTAAATTTCTTTAGTTTGTATTAATTAAATCACTGAACTACAAAAATTAGCAGTAATATAACTAAAAAGCAACGAAAAATTGACGATCCTTAAAATAATAATAGTAAAAAAAATACTAAGTGAAATCGTGTAGGAAAAAACAATTTTTTTTTAATTTCTCGCATAATTAACTTTTCACACTTTCCATCAAATATTCATCTGGGATGATAGGAAATTGACTTGAGATAAACTATGAAAAAATAACAAACCTCCATATGTGTGTGTGTATGCTGGGATCCCATAAGCTTCTATTTAGTAGTCATGTCACGTTTTGGATTAATTTCGACAACCTCAGGTGTGGTAAATTTACCAAGGTAGCCAACGCACGCCGTCCTTTCCACTCTTCTGTTATTCTTTCATTTTTTTTGTCGTAGAATGAACTTTTTTGCAATGATTGATGATTTATTGTGGCAGTTAGTTGCCATGCTGAAATCATGTCTAGAAGACCAGGAGTTGTAAGCAATTATAAGGTCGTATATTATACATTATTAGAAGTATGTATATTGATTAAAACATCTTATGTATAAATATAGCACAGTGTTGCTTAGCAAATAAAGTATGTGTATTCGAAAGACAACTAATTTGGGATTGCTGTATTTTTCCACGCGTTATACCATCTGGCAGCTTCAGTCATAAAATTAGGTAAAATATCTCCTTAAAGACAATTTTTCTTAGTATCTGGATGAAGTGAAAAAATTTAGTACAAAAAGGTAAAGGTCAGCAAGAAAAAGGTGATCCTTAATTGGATGAACCTTGTATGATCAGTTCATCAGTCGATTCGTTCCACTTTACGTTCGTTCCTATACCCTGGAAGTGATAACTAACGAAATTTATATCTCATTTCAATGTGTTTTCTTTCCTTTTTCTCTACTGAATTACGATTTATTTTATTTTTTATGAACACTAGTTAAATATTTTTTTATGTCGGTTAGTTTAGTTGTTAAGCACGCTAACTACTATTCCTCTTTTTTTTTTAATTTAACCTCTATTATTTTTGCAAAAACGTCATTAACATAACTTTTTTTATAAAAACTGTAAACTGTAGACTCTCCTCTTTAATTTCACCAATTACACTCTATGTGTTAAGTGTAGTCGTGAAACAGTTATTAACTCATAACCTATTGAGGTCAAACCGAAATTAGACGATATTTTTTAAAATGGCATGCTAAGAGATTGTCATTGATAATGGGTTTGAAAACAGGTTTGGAATAGGTTAAGAGCTAAGAACACTTAAAGGGCTACATATAGCACATAGAGTGTAATAGGTGAAATTAAAGAGGAGAGTCTACAGTTTACATTTATTATAAAAAAAGTTATGTCAGTGACGTTTTTGCAAAAATAATAGAGGTTAAATTAAAAGAAAAATAGGCAAGTAAATCCGAAATTTTTAGTTTAGACAACCATAATTCTTGAGGGGAGAGTGGTACGGGGCCATAAAGTTCTGCCTACAATGAGCCCTTAACTGTGTCCGTACGCCCTGTAGTTTTTAAGATGCAGGGTGTGTTGTGAAAACTAGTTTTTTTAATCACCCTCGTACTCCTAAACGGTTCATATTGCCCCCCTCCCTGCCATACAATTTTTGGTTCGTCGAGGTGAGTACTATCACCTCCTACTCTATTAATTTCTTACGGGGAAACAACTTGTATACTTGATACTATGTCTTTTTATATTTTAATGTAGTTAACTCCTGAAGAAGGATACTTATGAAGGCCCGAAACGTCGAGTAAATAATAAAAAAAACGATAAAATAAAGACCGGAGTTCTCCTTAAGAAACTAACCCAAGCATTACATATACATGTAGGATAAAATTAATGATTACAATTGAGGAATTGACTTCAAATACTGTTTTTATTATAAATTAATCGACACGTACTGAAAATATACAATATACCGCTGACTAGTACACGGAGTTCAGTTCTCGTTGCCGGCTGGAAAGGGACTCTCTCCTCTTGCCATCGTATGAGTATGACAGCGTACCAATTCCATCCTGTCACTGAGCCCGTTTAGACCGTGCCATTTAGAACTAGTTTTACGTAAGTGGACTTACGTAGAACTAATATGAAGTGGTGTAAACATGCCGCATTACAAAAAACTAGTCCTACTTTAATCCGGTATTTGATGCGGTATTGACCTACAAAATTAGTATTAAACGTAGACATAAACCTCCGATAAGGAATTGTTTACAAACTTGAATGCGTTATATTCATTCATAAAGAGAATTCTTATTCTGTTTTAATGAAAATGAGTGGAATTAAGAAGGAAAAACGTGCGACTGGTCAGAGGGAAGGACAACTTCTGTTATAGACTTTTGATTTATTGAAGAAAGTATTCTGTCGGTAATGGATGGTAAAAAATTAGATATTTGGAAAATATAATTGTTTTCTTATGCTCTATTCTCTTGTGCACACCGCATGCACAAAATTAAAATATTATTTCTCATTTTTCTCGTGAAGAAGTAGGGAGATTTGACAAATTTGACAACAGTCAAAGCTTTAATACGAGTGGACTAAACAGCAGCCGGATTAGTCCTACGTAAGTCGACTTACGTAAAACTAGTTCTAAATAGCTGTGGTCTGAACGTACTCACTGTCGGTAGTGTTACCACATCTAATTCGAATTAGAATATGGATTGCATTTAAATGCGGAACCCACATTCGGCCATCCTGCGAGTTCATCGCCCTCGGTGAACCTTCTTGACTTCCTACCATAACCTTCATCATAAAAGTTTCTTTGTATAGCTGCTAACATCTTCCTCTGGATTACTTCTGGAGTAGCTCTATCGTCTTATTCGGGAACAACATCGTAGTAAGAGTTACCATCGTTTTCACATCGTCTTCATATTATCTTCATATCGTCTTTGCATCGGCTGCACATCGTCTTCATATAGGCTTCACATCGTCTTCTTATCGTCTTCCTATTGTCTTTGTAATAGTTTGCTACTCTCGTCTGCCTTCCTTGCGTATTACCAGATTGGCATTATGGCGTTCATCTTACGAAATCAGCTTGCGTTTATTTTGATATTTCTAGGCAAATCTTTACGAGTGGAGGTTTGATGACTACTCGAGGAATATGGTTAAACGGTTTCTTCATCATAGTGGCTTGCTTTTTATTCTTTATTATTCATTGTGGTTTATATACTTCTCTAAATTTTCATCTTCATTTCTTTTCTTGGAATTCTTCATCCTTATTGTGTAACTGGGTTTTTAAATTTCTCTTTCTTCTTACTATTGCTAATTTTAATTCATAATTTTTCGGGAATTTGCCCTTCATTCTCATAATTCAATATTTTCTCTTATTCACTTCTTTCTTATAGCTAAATTTCATGTAAATAAGAATCTTACCTGGATTTTCTGTCGACAGTTCAGTTAATTTTTTAGTGTGATAGGGTTATTCATCTTCATTGGCTTGACCTTCTTCTTCATCTTCATTATCTGAGGATTGGGGATCTGTAAAGGGCTTCATATGATCTGCTGCTGATAATGTCATTTTTGGCCCCTTCGTGTTCGCCTACTTTCTGCAAATCGTACCTTTCGTTGTCCATAACTTTTATTACCTTATACGGGACTAATTATGTGGGGGTAACTTTTCAACATGGTCCAAATTGCGTCCTCTTGATAACTACTAAATCCCCCACTGTATATATCGTCGGTGTCTTTCGTTCTTTGTTGTAGCCTTTTCGGTTTTCTTCTTGAATTTTCTGGATTTCTTCACATGCTGCTTGCCTTCTCTCGTCCCGCTCTCCTTGGAAAGCTAATCGCATTTCTTCATCTATTAAATTGATCATTGCAACATCTCCGATGTTTTTCATTCGCGTTCCAAACATTAACTCAAATGGGGTAGTATTGACGCTTCTCTGGTAACAACTATTTATCCAACGTTGAGCTTTGCTCACGTGTTTATACCACATATCTTCTGATGTCAATGACAATTTAGTTAATATAGCAATCACGATACTACGGATTCTTTCCACTTGGCCATTTCCTCCTGGAATGCCAGTGGTTGTGAGAACATGTTCGATATCCTCACAATTACAATAGTCAGCAAAAGCAGCAGCAGTAAATGCTGTTCCGCGGTCGGTAATTATTCTACTAGGATTTCCAAATTTGATGCTACTTTAACTTCTTTAACGTCTCAGAAGTGGTGGTCGTTTTTGTAGGAAATATCCATACAAATTTTAAGTTTTTTTGGTTATCGTGAGTGGTCCTAAGTGGTCAATATGTAAGGTTTGGAGTGGCAGATTCTCTTTGGGAATAAAATGGAAAAAACCTTCTTTCCTTTCTCGTTTAGATGTCAAGATCACGGTATGCAGTTGGTAATACAGACAATAATTTTCTTCCGGAGATTAGGTACAAAATATTCTCGACCAACAACTTCTTCAAGCTTCTTTAACCCGAAATGCCCCTTTTCGTGAACCTGTTTGATAAGAGTAGCTTGCATCTTCTTAGGAACTACTATAAGTTTCAATCAGTCTTTGCATTTAAATAAAATACCTCTCCCGGTTAAAAAATCTTCAAACTCATCGTGCTTTAGAGCCTCTACATGCCGCATACGTTGTCCTGATCTATGCTCGATGTCATACTCGAACTCTGCTAACATCAATGCCCATCTGGCTAGTTCTCCTCCGTGGATGTAGTTTTTCTACTGAGGTAATAAATTAGATGTAACTGGCCCTCTTCAGAATCTTTCTGGAATAAAATGGCACCATGCCCCAATTTGTTGGCATCTGTACGAAGCTCCGTCTCTGCATCAGGATTGAAAATATTTAGGACTGCTCTAGTGGTTTATGCTTCTTTCCGTCGTCTGAAGGCTAGAGCTTGTTTCTCCTCAAAGCCAAATCGGGTCTCCTTTTTCAACAAATCGCTCAATGGCGTGGCTATAACTGCATAGTCGCGCACAAGCTTGCGGAAATATCCCATGAGGCGTAGAAAGGATTGGACGTCTTTCAAAGATGTTGGCACCGGAAACTTGGAAACTGCTTTTATCTTTCCATTACGATGCTATATCCTAAGGATGTTATCCGAGGACCACATTTAGAGTCATCAAGACTGCCTGGCTGTCTGAAAGGATAGCAATGTCAGCTTCGAGCCTAGGTAGGCACCCAGGTGCTTAACGTGGAAGCACAACGGCGAAATGTGTCCTAAAAGCTTTGAAAGAACAAAGTGAACAAGCTTGCGTCTCCTGAAAAGGAGCACTAAGCTGGTCTTCGTTGCGTTCCTCGTTATATTATAAGACGTGCATCAACAGCATTGGGGTCTCGTTGCATGAAAACATAGGTAGCAGCTATTCTGTACCTGGTAATGTACAGTGATGTTGTCGGCATACGCTTTACATGAGAACACGTAACTTTTCAGCACTATATCTACCAGCACACTAAATGAAGTACAACCACCCATTTGTAAGACTCTCTCTATGAACAGAAGCGTAAATATCTACGGCAATAACATACTGTCCAGAAAACGCTGTACTTTCCGCAAAAAGCGACAGATGGCAGCCCTTTCATTAGATAGCTACTGTAAACTAATGTATGTAGGAATTACCTTACAAAAATACTTTAGATAAGATAACACAAATGAGATATTAAACCTCAAACATAGTAAGATAATTGCCGACAAATACACAGAATATGTGTTAGAACATATGCAGATTTGTCGAAGTTATATAAATTATTCAAAGTAGTCAGGATTCGTGATAATTCGAATGCTCATCACATTTTTAAAACATTTTCACCGAAATATTCCAAATCCCTTGAGAATCTATTTCCTTTCAATACCTTTCAAAACCAGAGAGGACCAGTTCCAGTTATATAAGTTTGGCCACTTTACCGCCATTTGAATTTTATTTGCACGTTACCTTAAAATGACTTTTCAATCCTCGTCCAGGATTATATCGTAGCTCTCACTGAAGGGATTTTTCGATATCTCTTTAAGATTATTATCATCGAAAGACGACAGTTCTCTTGGCTAAATTTTCCCATCTTGATAGAATCATTTGTATAAGAGGATTAGGGTTTTTTATGTGATTTTCTATAAACCTTGACATCTAATACACTTAAGGACCACAATAATCGTAGATTTGGTCAAGAGAATTTAAGATGATAATCGATACTCTTTGAACTCATCGCCGTATAGTTTCCTTGTAATACGGTAATCTTTCACACATCAAAAGCTTCTTTGGATTTGACTTGTCATCGTTTTGCGGGTAAAGTAACTAGAACCCACATTGACCACATCGGAAAGAGGCTGTTAAGTCTTTATTTATATAAACGGTAACCTTTCCTTTCTGATGGTTAATAATACTGTTGAAAGGAGATTATTTAGTTCCTTATATAGGACTAACCTGTCTCTGTCCTCATGTAGTTATCGTATTAGATCAGGTTTCCACGAGATTTGTATATTTAATTCACTTTATTATCGCAGCTTATCATGATAAGTTTTTCTGTGAAAACATTAAAGGATTTTGCATTTATTGAAGAAACAACGAAATTCCAAGTGAAATAGATCGCAGAAAGTTTGCCTGCTCCTTTTAAGTACAACCCGAATATAATTTGAAATATAGAGATACCCACGAGCACGTCTGGTCATAATCCAAACTTTTCCAAACCCCCCTGTCCCCTTGTAATCTAAATGGTAGCTTTTATAATATTATTTCTTGTCTGCTGGCTGTATTCTAAAGGGACATTAGATTCTGTAGAACGTGAATGTGCAAGGTTCAACGATCGATATAATTTCTGGAGTTATTTCTCGCTAGAACCGAACAAGTCTCGTGATTCTCTATGCTTTTATAAAACAATCAAAGTTACCGAGAAATAGACGTTACGTTTGAGATACATATAAAACGGGTATGAGACTCTGCCGTACTTGAAATGAGTTAGAGAAGAGACCAAGACACAGATGAAAGGTATTCATGGGATGCAACCAAGTGTTTTATTAAGGAGAAAAATAAAAGAAAGGGAAAAGAAAAAACTGACATCCGGAAAATCCTAAAATAGAAACGTTTTCTTTTCGTGGAACAATTGGAGCATAATCTAAGAAAAAATGAACTTTTCAAGTTTCATTACCCACGTCTAGATTAAACCAGATGCAGTTTGAATAGAAAAGAAATATTAAAGGAGTTATGAAGTTTTATGGGTTGAATAAGAGTTGCAGTTTATACATATTATTAACCCCATGAGATATCAAGTATCTTTTGAGGGTGAATGGATGCAATCAAGAGATAAAGACAATTTTTTTTAAATATATTTATGTCATTGTAAGACAAATTGTCCACAGGAAAAATGTAAATGAAGCAAATAAATGAGGCCATCATGCGGATATCAATGGATTCCTCAACAAATGTAGCAGGAAGAGCATATACTCGTACATGTAGAGGTTTCTATTTAAGTATTGCGGAGGGCGAAGAAAATTTCAGAACATTTTTATTTTAAATATTTACGTTTATATTCTGCATAATCCTGAAGTCATTGAGTCTACCAAAGTTCCGAACTCACCTCAAAGACCCCCATTTTGTTAGGCTTTCACCGCAACACCATTTTGAAGCTGTTAAATTTCATTTCGCGTATTTTCACCTTGCCAATACTATATGCGCACTTCACTTTGATACATCGTTACACAGTGGGGTAGCGGCCCTTCAAAGTTGGCCAGAACTCACAGACATAATAAATGGATTCCTAAATTGAATATTTCTTTTTAAGGGTGTTATTAAAGGTATATTCGAATTCCAATTTCGAATATTTTCGAAAATATGAATTTCGACAGTTTAAGCGAATTCAGTAATCGAAACTTAATTCCAATTTCGAATTTTATGATTTCAAATGATAAGACAATATGATTACAATCCAAAACGTGTTACAGATTTTTCAATTTTTGTTTTGGAGGGGAAATAAAATGGAAAAACTAAACTTAATTTTGTTGTTTTCACTTCATAACTTTTAATTCTTCAGCCGTAGCAAGATGAAATTTAGTGCGCTTATCCACTTTCGAAACCCGAAAATTCGCGTGTTCGAAAATTTTCAAAAGTCGAAATTTTGTTTCAATTTTTCGAAAATCACAATTTTTTTTAAACCGTGTTTTTCTTCGTCAAATAACAACCAGTATATATCATACGCTATTATTTGTTATTCAATATCAAGATCTGGGTACTATATACTGAGCCTTAGAGAAGATTTTAAGTCCGATTTCAAACGTGTTAAAGTTTTGTTCAAAATCCTTAAGATTTTCTACAGGAAATTTTGCTCTCTTCTCTCAAAAGCATTATTTGGTCCTCAATTTCATTGGGTCTTGAGCTTCCTGTAACATCAAAAATTTCTTTTCGCGTTATTGGGATTCATCCCTGGAAGTAATGATGGAATATTTGAATTTTATTAAAATTGGCTATCTTTGAAAAAGTTCGAATGCCGAGGGAAAGAGCAAATAAGAGCAGGCAGAAAAATTGGTTATGAAATATACAATGAATGTTCATTAGTAAAACGCAAAACCCAAAACCAAATCGGGCAGGGGGGGGATACAACTAATAATCTATGTGTTTCTGAGAATAATTTAAAGCAACTAATAATCAACGGCCATTTTATGTTGCAGCAATGATTTAAAATTGCATACACATTTTTTTGCAAGTAATGGTTACTAAAGTGATATTACATACCTGTATTTGAAGGTTCCATAACGAAAGAGTGATGGAATATTTCGGAAATTAAACTCACAATAAATTCACAAAAACCGATCAAATCAAACGATAATATCACACGTGTAATCTCCGCAAGCAAATGGCTTCAACTGAGTTATCCTGAGTTTACGACCCTACGCTTTCAGTTTATTGTCCGGTGGACACTGAGGTATATGAAAATAATAAAAACGATCGCGCATGTTCTATTTAATTTTTTGACTTATAACCAACTTTATAGGCCAAGTACCCCACTGTGCACCGTTGGAAAATATTATTATTACTTCCTTTTTGATTCGTAGCAATAAATTCAAGTTGTGAATAGTTTTATTAGTAAAGTTTTAAACCACAACAACGTCCCGAAATAATAAAATCACGCAAATTTATTCCCTGAAGATCCGAGTGTTCTTACCACTTTTAATTATGGAAACTCTCGGAAGGTATCCATGTCGGCCAGATATTACAAGGTTGACTATATTTTGTTCGATGTTACAAGTATTCTGGTAGTGGTTTAAAGAAATAAGAGTTAGCAGAAAAATCTTAACACATTACGACCCGCCGTGTTCCGCATTATACTTACTTCATACCGGGCGAATTTCGTAGAAGAATGGAAAAAGAAATACTTTCTTCGTAAAATCGATATGATTGAAATAAAATTTCATAGGTACCTTGAGAAAGTTTTACTACGTCGATATATGTAAACACAATATTTGTGTACAAACTGTTGTACGGGTACCAGTGTGATAAAATATGAGAACAAAATGCTTTATCAGCCATTCACCATGAAACCGATCAGCTTGGAACCTTACCATGTACCATCTCCGATTTGGATGAACCTTTCACCTTTTGTATGAAATACAAAAATGGCTCACCAGTATTTTTGTTGTTTCCTCCAATCATACCCCACACTACCCTTGAAAGTTAGAAATTTTGTTATTTTATGAAACGTCATTTTAAAAAAAATCATATCTCGGGAACGGAGCTACCAATTTTTCTGATTGAAATGCCAAATGAACACAAATACTTCATATTTTTTATGAAAAAACACGGCAAAAAAATACTAGTATTAATAAAAAAAAGAAACTTTTGTTCGGTGTTGCTGTAATTTTTTTTTTTTTTGCGAAAATAATGCTAAAGTAACTTGCTATGGGCAGGCACAATGCTGGTTTGTAATTCAGGCGGCGGACTAAATAGACATAAGAAAGTAAACTAAAAAAGCTGATTTATAAGTAGTTCGCCTATTCCTTACCAAAAGCAAGTATATACATTCTATATACTTCCCAACTGCGAGGGTTGATTAAATTACTTCTAATTTACAAATTTCAACTTATTGTTAATGTGTCTGGATTGACATTTTATAATTCATAAACATAAGAGCATCGTTTTGTTTTTTTTTAAATACCTATTTCCACAATATGTTATTATAATTTTATTACAATTATAAGTCCGCTGCCTTGAAAAGCAAAAATCGTCAGCTATTGTAATAAATTGTAAAAAGCGTTGTTGAAAAACTTAATGAGAGCGAATTTGATAGAAGAAGTAATGCAAATTTGCATGAGGCTTGCTAAAAGCCATGAATTGGTGATTAGTTGAAAGAGAGGCAATTATATACGCACTTTATTGCAATAAACCTGTCCCTGTTTCTCAACTATTGCTCATTCCTTAGTTTTTGCAAAAACTTGCCAAATTGTTTGCTGGGTAGTTTCATTTAGCAATTGATTTAGAAATATCGGTTGGTCCGTTCTCGAGATATAATTTTTTTGAAAATGACGTTTCATCGTAAAATCACAAAATTTCTAACCACCCCGCTGTCGCTGTTAGGAAGAAAGAAACACTCACCTTTTCGTATCGCCAAATTGTGGAAGAGAATCTCTAAAGTCACCGTATACCCTAAGGAAAGTCTTATGGGAGGATTACACTAAGGGTAATATTCTTTCTTATCTTCTGAATTTTTTTTAAATTTTTCAAGGACTTCTAGATACAGTAGTCTTACCTAGCTGAGAATTACACATATGTATATGCCTTCCTACCTCTTCCAGTAACTAATACATTTGTATGCATATTTATATGTGATTTTGGGTTTGTATTGTGTTTCGAGGAGCAGAAAAGAATACATTTCCCTAAATCTCTCCCTTGAAGTTTAAGGTAATAAGAAGTGAGACTGGATATGTCAATAACAGATCAAGTTTTACTCCTGCAGATTGATGAATTCATGTCTCCAAAACCAGGTCGAATTAAAAAAAGTGATAAGGTCTGCAATAGTATATAATACTATTTTTTTTAAATACTAGAAAACGAATATACGTATTAACAAAAAGAAGAAAAACTGTCGTTCGGTATTGCTGTATTCTGTATAATAAATATAAAGCATTTAGCTCCACTTAACATATGGATCAGAAAAATGGGTTCATCCATTCTCGAGATATGATTTTTTAAAAAATCACTTAAGATCACAGGAAGTTTCTAGCACCCATGAGGAGGGGGGGGGGTGTAAAACAAAATAATATGGGTGAACTATTTGTATTCCATACAAACCCTAAAAGCTTCATCATGGTCGTATTTTACGGTGATCGGTTTCGTGTGAAATAGCTGCATCAATAAAGTCGCCAAACAGCATTATCATCGTAGAATTAATTACGAATAACTAAACTGTCAAAATTTTACAAATATCACTCTATTTAAATTTAAGGCCTAGGAAAAAGGCAGTCGAACACCCTGGAAAGATGTGTGTATTGAAGGGACCTCAGTGCGGTTCATCGCTCACCATAAAACATGAATCGGATAATTTTTATATTTCAATTGTTTCCAGATATTTCTAGACTCAAAATTTTACATATGCATATTCTATCGACGTATATATAAAAAAATCGATTAAGAGTGAGGTGGGCTCGCGCAGTTAGGGTTCCGTACCAGATCTTTATCAACGAACAGTCGATCGACCGAATTTAAGTAGGTAACTGAATCATATTCAAACAGACGGACTCAAGAGCAATTATACAAGAGTTAGTCTTAGTAGAAAGAGTTGTCATATTAGTTAACACAAAAAGCATAATTTTCCAGAAACTGCGAGACTGTCGAAAATAGCGGCAGTTTTCCTGTTATCTATGACTCAATCCCTATTAACCCTGACCAAAATTTTTCCTTTAGAAACTTAGAAGATCAGGTGAAGAACGGTGTATTTTCGCACACTATAACTAATTCATCGATTTTTTTTTGAAGCTTTGACAGTTTAAACGATACTCTACACAATACAAAAAAAAAATAACTTTTTTTTATGGGTTCAGTCCACCCGCCATTAGCAATAAAAAAAATATCTTATAAACTTTTTCCTTTTATTGTACGGCGCTATAAAAAACAACAGAAAAGTTATAATTTATCTACGACCAGGAAATTTAATTAATTAATATTGTACCCTAAATGAAAATAAAAGTTAAGTAGAGTGAAAACCCAAAGCTTTGTATGGCAACTCCAAGGAAGGGGTTTTTAGACGAAGTTTTGACGAAATTGAGTAAAGACAGAATCGCTGAAGAAGCTAAACAACATACCAAAAACTGTGTTCCAAAGTGATTCGATGACTGGAAAAAGTTCTGGGACAAGTACCTGATGGGGACTACTTTGACGGAAACAAAATTGATATTGAAGCATAAATAAATATTGTTACGAGCGTGGCCTTAGTTCGTTATTTAAAACACGAAATTTCAGATATAATTCAAAAGTTCTTCTTTTATTTAACTTCACGGTTTTCTTTTATAACATTCACAAATAATTATCAAATCAACTCTTTATAGTTATCGGTAGTACTGCACTTCTAATTAGCACAACCCAAATAGTTTACTTCATGCACTTCACTGTCTGAAATAAGACTCGCCTCCTGGATGTGAGAATCGCCGTATTTATACTCTACAAATTATCCTAGAATATTCCTAAATATTCCATTCTCCGAACCCAAAGTTTACTAGGATGTCACTAACCTAAAGTTGTTTTCATTTCCAATAGATGTCGCTTGTATCACTTTGTGGCGCGTAACAAATTTTTTTGATGATACCTGGTATACTATTGTTTGTTTTTTCGTTATTTTCATCGGGTCAAGTTAACATTCATTTACCTATTTTCGAAACTACCCTCAGAAAACCAAATCAAAATTGGAAGATCTTCTAGGTATTTTTAACCCTTAAAGCCTAGTATCGAGTTCGAGTAAAATGTGACATTTTCATACAAATTTTAGCGCTGGTAAAATCTCAAGCAAAAATTTTACTGATGATTTTACTAGTGTAGTGCGGAGTTCACTGGTAAAAAGTTAAATTTCACTATTATCAAATAGATAGCGCTTTGTAAATCTCCACTCATTTTACTGACCAATTTAATACGCGGAGCATTAAAAAGCTGGTAAAATTTTGACATTCGCTGTTTCTATGACAATTTTCAGATTGTTTTTTTTTATTAATTGAAGGATTTATTTGCTATGACATATTTCAGATTGTTGTTTAATTGATTAAAGGATTAAAATGTTTTATTCATTCATTCAATCCATTATTCCTTGACTTATTTATTGGCTTACTTATCTAAACATCTATTACTAACGTGTAATCTCTTTTTTGATGTAAAATTCACTAACTTTTTACGTCTAAGGGCGGATTCATTGAAGATTTTCAAACGTTTCAAATTTAAAACTATTCTGCGTTGTAGCAGTGTAAAAAGTTGGTAGTTTAAAGTTATCAAAAGAACTTAAAAATGAATTCTGTTCCTTCAGCCGCCAAAAACAGATTGAAACCGGCTCCAATAAAGGGGAAAAATGTACGCAATTACAGCTTAGAAGTTTGGTCCGTGAAAAATTGGTAATTTGGATATCTGTCACTTTGTTTTGTCCAAAATAACAGACGTCAACATTTTACCAGCGATTTTAATGTGAAATATTTGGAGACCGCGTTAAATTTTACTTTGCCCGAACCACTGACATACATAACATGGACTGCCTGATTTGCTATTTCATATGGGTCAACTTTTTTTGGCAGGGTGTGACAATTATCTTAATTTCAAGTTTTACTTTTGCTTTAATATTCATATTAAAAGTTCAACAAATTATAGAAGCACTTAAAATTATTTCTCTTCTTGGAAGCTTATCTCCTACAACATCAAATATTTTTTAAACTTGATTTTTAAAGAAATAAAATTAAGCAATTTTTGTCTACCTGCCCCTAAAAGTAGCTATGGGGGACAGAGAAAGGATTACAAATATTGTATTGCTATCTATTTCTATCCTATATATTCATTTGGAAAACCACTGAACTGAAACTGGACTATGGTGTATTTTGTATAGAACTTATTATTTGTTGTTCAGCGGAATAAAGTAGTTAAACCAAAAAGGGACAACTATAGAAAAGTGATCCCATAATAATGTCAAATAATGTAAGGAATTTCAGTAGTATCAGCAGTCCATTTTATATATGTCAGTGGCCCGAACTCGATACTAGGCTTTATCCTTCATTGGGCATTTATATAAGAAAAATCGGTTGCTTTGTTCTCGAGATATGATTTTTTGAAAATGACGTTTCGTTGTAAAATCACGTAGTTTCTAACCTCTCTAACGGGGAGGTGGGGCATGGTAAGGGGAAACAAAAAAACACGTGTCAGCTATTTTGGTATCCTATAAAAACTGTAAAAGTTTCATCAAAATCTGGCGTTATAAGCTCACATTCAACACATACAAAAGCTCGACGACATACGGACGATTATATTCCGGAGTAGCTGGTAGCCCATAGTAAAAATAGTTCGGAGTGCAAAGGGTTAAAAGTTATTTGATTCTTGCATGTCCGTCTGTTGATCTGTCTGTCTCCTCCTTCCCTTTATGAGGCCTATCGGGTGGATTAATTATGCTTCCATTTCCCGCAGGGTACTTATACCGAATTCAAAATAAATTTTATTTGGTTGCTTTGTGACGAGACGGCCACATCTTTAGTTACGAGCATGCGCCCACTTGATGTGGAACACTGTATTGACCTTAGTAGGTGATCGAATTTCAAAGCAAGAATCTACTTTCTGCGGTGCAAAAATATTGTAATTAAATTTCGCATGTAGACGTTTTTCAAATAATGTTAGCTCGTATAAATCAGTCTAATTTAGAACGCCAAGTCGAGTAGACTAGCTCTTCTGACTAAGGAATAGATTACACCTTTGTAAATTTTGCATAAGCTACTCCATAAAAGATCTTTAAAGAATCCCGACCTGCTGCTTTTCATTCGGCTAAAGCTGCAATAATTTCAGTACCTTCACAGCTTTAGGAACAGCTACCAGAAAACCAATCCAGTTAACAAGAAGAGTTCCTTTCCCGAACGAGCTGTCACCAGAAGACGAATCCTGTAGGGCTTTCCTCTTTTACCGAGTCCCCAGTTACGAGAACTGATGGAACTGGAAACAACAACAAGTAGATTTGAAGATACGCTACCACCACAGCGTCCACAGCTTTGACACAGTTTAAATATATTTTTTCTGCATACTTTGTGAATTAGAAAGAAAAAAATCATAAAAATGCGTTTTCCATTTAACGAAGCCCGCAATTTTTTTCTAATAATTTAATATGTTTTGCATTATTGGAGGCTGACAGAATGAGATTATTGTATCTGAAAATAATTCCTGTCAGGCACCAAGAGTGAATAAAAACTCTGCCGAAACATTTTCTCTTAGTTTCTAAAAATAAAATCAATTTTTATTGCTTATCTACGTCTGTACGCGCTCATAAAATTTTTTAGCATCCCAAGCACCCAAGTAATACATATAAATTATATGTATAAAAAAAAATACTAGGAAGTTTCTAAAAAAAAAATTGAGACCTTCGCTACATCAGATCGTGACTTCGTTGATTTTATATTGGAGCCAGGCATTGTTCGCTTAACCTTTGGTTACGTCATCAAGTGGAGTCATCGTCGATTTTATTTTCTGAAGAAAAAGGTTCAGCAAATTCTAAAGAGAAAATGTATGGCTATCAATAGTCATAGAAATGTTTACCTGTCCAGACACAACTTGTTCGGACCGTCTTCAGCCATCAATAATGCACACGAATTCTGAAGAATTATTATAAGAAAAAATTTTTATAAGTACATAAATGAATTTTTACCTACATTAAAAAAATTTTGGTTCGTA
Organism: Dioctria linearis; assembly: GCA_963930735.1. Taxonomy (NCBI): domain Eukaryota; kingdom Metazoa; phylum Arthropoda; class Insecta; order Diptera; family Asilidae; genus Dioctria; species Dioctria linearis. The sequence continues at coordinate 233,005,895 of OZ005742.1, read as the reverse complement.
GCTCTTGTCATACATCACTTTGTCAGTACAGCCGTCGATATGTTGGTATTTCTTGTCTGTGATACTACTACAACTTTTTTGAAACTCGAGTTCGCTATCAAGAGAGAGAAAGTGTTTTTTTGAAAGGAAATATTTCTTTGGATTAAGAAATTATTTGATTGAATTTAAAATTTGATAGGAGAATTTTAATTCTCAGCAGAGACATCTTACAATTCAAAATGATAAAAAATTGTAGCCGGTGGACAAATCAGCTCTGCAAAATTATCTTTTTTCATATTTTTGGCGATTTTCCTCCCCTCATGGGGCCGTTCCGCATACAGCGTGTGGATAGCACGTCCGCTTACGACGGCCTTGCTCCTCTGAAAGATTCACTTCCGTCGAGAGTATAAGATTGGAAACTTTAGAATGCCTGTAAAAAGGTTAAAGGTAAAAACATTGATGAAATAAATTTACCCTTATAAAACCAAAAAGGTATACTAAAGGCCATATTACACTATGAGTGTTACTCACGGGAGTTCTCACATGAGTTCCTCAAAATGACAGATATCAAAATGTAAAGACGAAAAATAAACTCATGTGAGCGTCATTTTCTGGGGTGAAAACACGTAAGTTGTTGGTCAAAATACATATATGATAGCATGTAGCATGAAACTAGTTTGGTTTATCGTAGAATTCTCCAACTGAATGTCATAGAAATGTCAAAACCAAAGTCAACGTAAAAAATTTAAATTCTTTAATTATTCCGACATGATATTTTTACAAAATGAAAATGATTTTGATTGAGACGATGACAGATTCGCTAGAATAAAACGTCGTAAGCTAAGGGATAACAGCAATCCTTTAGAGTTGTCCCAAAAGGAGTAAGAATACTAACACTTTGGTATATCCTTAAATTACAATAATTTTTTTTTAGGTTCTCCAAAAATTTCAGGATTAAAAAGGAATGCTTAGTATTGATTCTAGAATCTGTAAAGTTTCCTGAGTGTAGGAGCTAAGTAGTGATTCCACCAATCCTTCAATTATGCGCTTCCTTAAATTTGCTTGCTACCGGAGGATATGAAGTGAACATTGGGAATAACAGAAGTATATCAATGGCGTAAACAACTGTCTCAAAAGTATTTAGTAAAACGATTCGATTGCTGGAAAATGAATTTTGTCTTCCTTGGATAAAATTAGAAGAATCGAAATTTGATGACTGTAAGAGACATTTCTATGACAAGTTTAAACTTCCAGGAATCGTGGCCTGTGTCGATGGCACACATATCCCCATCCTTAAGCCAAGGGAGAACGAGCATATATTCTTTGGTCGAAGATGGTTTCATAGTTTAAATGTCATGTTAGTAGGTTTACTCTTACAAGACTAAATTCTATGATAAAGCATTCGGATTTGGCTAGATTTGCAATTATCTTAACGAAATTATTGCCGTTAATGCATCTCATGGCCGAGCGGCTCATGACTCAACTGTTTGGACTTCAAGCAACGAAAATAGATATTTCCACAGAAAATTTGACGGGGGTGACACAAGCACTCGGAATTTAGGTAGCAATTGTGAAAATTAGAAATGAGTTTTAACTATATTATGTTTCAGGTGATAGTGGATATGCACTACAGCCATGGCAACTAACATCTTATAGGAATGCAGGCGTAACAAGTCGTGAGCTACGTTTCAATAATATACACGCTAAATATAGATGTAAAATTGAATGTACAATTGGAATTTTAAAAGGACGATGCAGATGTCTGTGCCAGATAGAAATTCGTAACATCGATTATTAATGTTTTTAAGCTTTAATAATAACATGCAGACAATATCCAATAGAGAGCAAGTATCTGATTGTGAAGATCATAAATCTAGTACTAATTATCTATTACGACGAGCACAAATTATAAGAGATAGCATAAGAGATTCTTTACTAATAGGATAAAGATAAAAGGCGAAAGCTCAGTCAAAATTCATAATTCTTTATTTTTTCAAAAATAAACAAAAAACTTTACTAATAACTAATTAAAACAAAAACAGTTTTCTAACCAAAAATCACCAACATTTTCATTTCAATATGTTACTCTATCCAATTCCATTTTTTTCAAGCTGTTTTTCTCTTGTTTGATTTCCAATGACAGCTTTTTTAATTTCTGTTTTTCCTTGCTATTTTCGTTACCTAGTTGTATGATATTTCCGTTTCTTCAACCCATAAATTTTGTCTTGCACATCATATTTTCGTTTCAGAATTTTTTGATTTTTACTGTTAGATTCTCCAATATTTTAGACAGAACCTATCTGTTGCTTTTACATACCTTTCGGTTTACATTTCCGTTTTATTTTTCTTACTTTTATTTCCATTGCAATTCATTCGATTTTTACTATTCTCAAAATCCTCGGCGGATTGTTCTTGTACTTCTTCGAATAAGTCCTCACAAGTGTTGCTGCTATTCTGACAACTATTAATTTCGTCTTCGTTAACGCCGAAAGTTTTTGCACTTTTAATGCCATCCACAGAGGATTCTAAGCCAGCACTCTCAATAATTGCTTCTTCTAAGGCATTCATATTTTTTTCTATGTAAGATCCTCCACCAGTGCTCTTAATATTTTTAATATTATTCCTTAACTTCGCTTTAATTTTATACTTAATATCACTCCACGTCTAGAAGTACACATAGAATAAATTCGGGTTTGATTTTTGTGCTACAAATTTTTCTTTTCGCCACCCGTGTGGTTGTTTTACTGGAGGCCCTTTTTCATTGAGCGATATATTTAATTTTCGCCATAGGGAGTTACTAGTTTTGCGTGCTTGAGGCGTTTTTTACACACCCTTTACCAAGTCCGTGTGATTTGTCATAAATCTAACCAAAAATTCATCTTGGGAATTTTCCTTCTCCATTCCTGCAGACAAATTGTTGTTTTAATTATTATCTGTTCCTTTAAATTTTCCAATAATACTCATATTTTAAACAAATTTGATTTTCACTTTATTATTTCGTACTTTATTGCTGGACGATGACAATCGTCCAGCATTTTTTGTTTCAAATATCAAAAGCTCTGGAACAGAGTTTGTGTGCTGCCACTATTTTGAAACACATGTCGATTTGACCGAAACAAGTTATGTGCTGCTAAATACAAAAAAAAATGAATCATAAGCTTTGAAACAACTTACGTGATTCTACCCCTGAACTCACATGAGTTTCAGTAAAATAGAACAGGTTTTAATTTGCTGTGAGTTAACCTAAGGATTGTATTGTCAAAAATAGGACATTTTTTTTTTCAGAAAGAGAAATAGCTGGCCGTGATATTCTGAAACTATAGGATAGACTTTGGAAGGTTTCCCCGCTTGGTAAATATCTCAACGTTATTAACAACCTGAAGAAAATTTTATGTTTGAAATTAGAAGTGCTTTAGCTGATATGGACTTTCGCAAAATTGTGTTTTGCTTTTCGATAAGAGGCTTTACAATTAATAATAGTTTTTCAAACGATTTTGGCGTCATTCGAACAAAGTTTTGAAAGCCTTTCTCATCTTCCAGTTTTAGTTCATCGATGACTAAATGGGTTAAATCACGTCCTGAATTTCTTTTTAATAGCCACGGCCGAGACCAAAGACTCTGCTTTAATTCGGTTCTTAAATAGCCGACGAATAATACCCATTATTTCCAAAATGCTGGTGTAAATTAAAACTTTTGTCGAGTTTTTCATTGTTACTTTCATGACAGTTGAAGTTCACTCATATGATTATTGCTACTCAAGGTATGAAGATGTACACAAAGTACACATGTAAGTTTGATGTGATATGACTTTTCATAGGTATACAACAACACTCATAGTGTAATATGGCCTTAAGTAAATCTATCTCGTTAAATAAAAAACTCGAATTGAAAAAACAAAAAAACTTTATTTTTAATAGAAGTTAGTAGATTTATCTATTATATGTACATACCTATATAAAATACATGCATATAAAGTACAATACAAAATCCCAATTAGGTTTTTGAGTTCTCATCGAAAGCAAACCTTAAAATCATATTTGCCCAGAATTTTAGCATATGTCAATGAAGTTGTATCCTTTTGTATTTTTTCCCCAAAAATTCATACTTAAAAATAAAATAAATCAGAAGCTCATTCTTAAGGTTCCGTACCCAAAGGGTAACAACGGGAACCCTATTACTAAGATTTCGCTGTCCGTCCGGCTGTCACGAGGTTGTATCTCATGAACCGTAATAGGTAGACAGTTGAAATTTTCACAGAGTGTGTATATCTATTGCCGCTATAACAAAAGTAATAAAAATAAAATAAAATTAAAAATTAATTAAAGGGAGCCCCATACAAGAAACGTGATTTTTTCGCCGTTTTCTTCCTCGTTTTATTCTCATTCATTATTAATATCGTTAAGTAGGCATTTTTTTTCAAATCCGAAATTTGTCGGAGATCGTGACACGCACATATATCGGCAGTCAAAGATTATGAAATATTTTTTGTTATGTCTATAATGGGGATGAGTTTGGCTCCCTAAAAACATTTTTTTTTGTATTGTGTGGGGTATTGTTTGCAAGGGCTTTCAAGGATTCTAAAAGTCTTTCAAAATGGTTATAAAAATATTGCTCAAAATGTTCGAAAAATACCGTTCTCCCTCTGATCTTTTAGGTTTCTAAAACTAAAATTTTGATCATATCAGGGTTGATAGTCATTTAGTCACAGAAACTACCCTTTTTTCACCAGTCTCACTCACAGTTGCTGAAAAAAGGGTTTTCTGTGTTAACTTATTATAAGACCAACTCCTTTAAGGTGCAGTAGCTAAAACATATGAAATATAGAGCTAACTATTTTTGTAAAGTCTAAATAATTTACAAAAAAAATATTTTTAAGTGTGTGCTACATTTTAACGTCATATTGAATTTTGTTTACTCTTTTGAGCATCAATAGCAATACAACAACTGTCCTTCGATTAGCGCTTGACGGTGATGGTAGTTCACAAAAAGTTTACTGCAAAAAGGTAAAATTGAAGTGATAAAGGAAAATATTCGGCATAATTGTGTTTTATGGCTTCAATAAAGGTAACGGCAGAACGAAAAGTGCGAGTTGTATATGAGGATTGGGTAATAAGCGCAACCTAATGGTAACGATAATTTCAGAAATTCTGGTCTGGGAACTTCAACCTAGAAGACTCACGTTCGAGAAGATCTGCCGAGCTCAACGAGTACGTTCCATAAACCCTGGTGGCACAAAATCTTATCGTAACTATTGAGGAACCAGTCTAGAAGTTTGAATTTGGTCATTAAAGGCAAGCACACACAGACGCGGTGGCGGTATCGGTAGCGGTATAAACGGTGGCGGCGGTGAGATGTAACATATTGAAATGTATTCGAGCGTTCACACCAAACGCGATGGCGATGACAGAAGCGGTGGCTGTGAGTTGCTGCATGTCGCCTTCTCACCGCCATCGCGATGGCAAAATTCATTTCAGGTGAAACAGTGCTGTCATCGCATTGAGTGAAGAACTAATTTCAAACCACTGACATATATATAAATGGACTGCTTGATCTCCTGTTTCATGTGGTACCAATTTTGATTTCAGAAAGTATGTTCTCACTGCCAATGCTACCAACTGTCGTAAACTGGCGTTATATTTAAATTATTTGCGAATTTACTTATATGCATGTCCGTGGGATTTACCGAATTGACCACAAAAGTATTTGGGACTATTTGTATCGTTAAATTTTAATTATGAATCGAAGAAAGTGTTTTTACAAGGATTTTTACAAGCAATTTCTCGTTCCTAATCGTTACAGTTCAGTGGGAGAGTATGCTCTCACGGAAAGAGACAGGAATATGAAAGTGGTGCCATTTGCTTTCATGCATTTTTGGTTCAACAAGCAGTCCATTTATATACATGTCAGTATTTCAAACGTAAAATTAAACAAATTTTTGTATGACATGTCACACCCAGAATACCGGGATATTAGAAAAAAAAAATAAAATATGGGACCAAATAAGGATTACCTTAAAACAAAATGGTAATTAGGCAATGCACAAATGTTTTTATTTAGTTGAAAATTAAAATTATTTATTAACGTAATTGACAAATCTGTGGCGAATTTCTTAGGCATTGTTTGAAGCTCTTTTTGCATAATTTGCCAAATCGTTTAAGGCCGTTGTTGTAGATTCTCGACCATTACGATTGCTATCTAACTGTGTAGGATCTCCTGGTTTTGTTGAAATCAAAAAATTACGCAAAATGCACGCAGCTTTCACAATATTTATTGCAGTTTCAATTCTTACTTCCAACGGCCTATGAAATATCCTCAACTTTTGGGTTAAAATTCCAAATGAATTTTCAACAACACGTCTAGTTTTACATAAGCTTTTATTGAATTTTTCTTTGGTGGAATCTTCACGTGCTTTTCTATAAGGAAATGGTCTCATTAAATCTGGAGTCAATGCAAAGGCCTCATCTCCAATCAATACGCAAGGAGTAGATTCGGTTTGATTTGGTAAAGGCCTATCTGAAGGTACATTAAACATTCTGTTTACAAACCTTTTCCCATAGACGATTGTTCGAAAACTCCACCATCACTATTTTTTCCATATCCACCTACATCAATGCAGAGAAATTGATACTTAGGTCCAGCTATAGCCATTAGGACAACGGAAAATTCGTTTAAATAGCAGTAATAATTCGAACCGGTCTTTGCAGGACATTTCATAGTTACGTGCTTTCCATCTATGCCTCCAAGACAATTTGGAAATTCCCACTTCTCTGCAAATCCATTTATAGCTTCTTTCCATATTTCCTTAATAGGTTCGGGCATATATTATATAGGTTGTAGTTGTTTCCAAATTGCGTCACAGACTTGTTCAACAATGCCACTAACTGTAGAAAAGCCACATCTAAAACTGTGTCCAGTAGCTAGAAATCTGAAATAAATATATTTTCATTTAAAATCAAAATGGAAAAATTGCGAGACAATTATGCGAAACATCTACGGTCTCAAAAAAAAGCATTCTAGGCAAGCAGCAGTAGGAGTTCATCATTATAAATCATGGCCATGGGCCCAACAAATGGAATTTTTAAAACCATATTTGAAATTCGCGCACACATTCAAATGTTTGTAATGATGATGAATCAGAAATTTCATTTGAAAATAGAGATCAGCTTTCATCGGATGATGAAAATACTTTACCAAATAAGCAACAAACCAGGAAAACAATGCCTTCAACTTCCACTGAAGAACGATTTCGCCAGCCTGAAGAATCTGTCTCAAACAAAACTTCTTCGTCTTCTTCTAGAGAAATGAAACAAACAGGAGCAGAACCCTCTTAACCTTTTTCAGTGAAAAAAGTCTTAGGATATTTGGAAAAGAAGGCTACCAAACCGACTGATTGTTATTATGACATTCATCTCATTTGCCAAAACAATAAAAAAAATTTCCCCGATACGGCAAGCAGAAACAAAATTCAAAATTGCTCTGATTTTAATGCAAGAAGAATTAAATCATCAATTGGAGGGAAATAATATAGCCCCTGAGGCCAGAGCCTCTTCTTCTACAAACAATTCAATGGACTTTTCTTATTCTAATTCTCCAGCATATACAATATTATACAAATAACATTATAATGAATATAATGAACTATTTTGTTTAACGAATTGTACCTCGTTGAAGAGATGAAATACTCTATTTTTTTATTTCTGAATAAAGGTATGATATGACACAATAATGTTTTTTTCTTACCTTAGTGTTATCGCCAAACGTTCTTCTGGATCTATACTTTTCTGGTAATTTGTGTCTTGCTTTCTTATATATTCTTTAATCAACTCCAAAATGATTTTAAAATTATCAAATGTCATTCGAAAATACGTATAAAATCTTTCTTCATGTTGTCGTAAAATTGGGTACAGATTCACTTTGTTTTCACATTTTCGTTTTTTCCTAAAATATGACAATATGATATAAAAAAAGACTGATATTTTGCTATTAATAATATGAATACCTAAGTGGCTGTTCTTCTTCCTCCACCAACGCTAACAGAAGCAACAGTTCTTCTTCAAACTGAGCACTAATTTTTCTCAAGAATTTTTTCAAAAGTTTTTTCAAAACTAACTTCAACTTGTATATGTTCCGTCAACCGCGGCACCGTGTCTGTGTGTGCTTGCCTTAAACCATCCATCAGGACCTGTATGCCCTCGAAAAAATCAGCAAAATGATAATATCATCCAGTTGCTTAGCTACATGTACAAATTTCACTTCAATTGCATCAAGTCTTGTTATCAAAGATTGTAGCTGTCTTGAGCCTAAGTCACTCAATGCAGACCTGAATAGGTTGTTGTTATTACTAGAAGAGTCAGTCTCGCCCTTAGATGATGATGTAACTGCTCTTCTGGTTCTGATTTTAGCATCGTATTTGTATTAATTTTGTTTCCATAGGAATTAACATGTAGATTATGTATCAAACGGTAGACATTTGAGAAGATAAATATTTGAATTATTAGTACGAAACGAAATAGCCATACCCGGTACCCGATAAAACTGCTAACAACACAACCTATCCAAAATAGGTACTGAATAGCTTTTGACTCCAAACACGGTCTTGATAATAAATTTAAACAAATTTCTCAGAACAAAGCTTTATCAAACATGCGGTTTTATTTTATGCTAGGTAATCCGCAGATTTCCTAATGCTCAGAAGTGTTTTCCCTTAATTTTCTGTAAGGTGTAAATATTCCATAAAATCAAGGTTCGATAATAACATGCATGATATGATAAGAGACCAATGCTAAAATGAGGTTACCACGAGTGCATTACTGCAGTCATTATATTTTGTGCATCATCTACTCTACGACTATTTCAGATGCCAGCACTGCAGCAGTGAAAACATTAATAAGGACCCAAGAGCCATTGATATATTGCCCGATCCACTAAAACTCAAACTGATAAATCAAATGGATTACAACTGATACAGTACAGTGAACGGGATGTGCAGACCCATAGCCCCAATGAACGTAATCCATATGTAAGCAAGGGGGATGCTAACAATTCCCAGGATGAGCATAACTGGCATATGCCAATATATTGACTACAAATGTCCAAATCAATGATTATGGAGAGCGAAGCTATTCGATACATTTCAGGAACTTTCATTTCAGTAATACAACGCAAGGAAAGCACTTTCCACGAGAAGGAAACTCAAAGCTCAAATTTCGGTTTCACGCGGAAAACTTTCAATTGCCAATATCGAAAATATGCTGTTGCCCTTAATGGCTGTTCTTCGGTAAGGGGACATAGATTTTGCCAGTCATTTGGTCCTTATGTGGTGCGTAGTGGTTCCGAATATTGCGTACGAGTATTGCCGGAAGTATGTAGGTATGTATTATGGGCGAATAAACATTTATGTTTCCTCCTAATATAATTGTGAGATTATGTATTTGCCAGTGGGCAAAGGACGTATAATTTTTTCTATGGAAAGAGGTGAATGGTTATAATATAGATATAGGATGGCAGACAATACTGTCAGGCTAATAGTGAGGGGTTGATGGAAGGAGAGCAGATCAGGACATTCCAATATACAAAAAAAAAGGGACTGTATTGATGGCAGGGAAGATATAGATAATCATCGGAAGTAATAGGAATGGAAATGGTGGTATCATCCGATATTTATATTTTCACGAATGGATCTCAAATAAATGCGGACATAGGAACAGAGATTAGCAGTAGCATGAATCTTATAGATTGCCGGACAAATTTCAAGTAGAACTAATAAACGGCTCCACAGCACGATCATATTTGTGGAATCCGATCTGAGCTTTGAAAGTAGTCATTATCAGAGACATCTACGAAAAGATAAGTATTCGCTGAGTCGGCAGATACACCTGTCATATGGCGGGGCAATAACGATAATAACAGTAATAATAATAATACTTTATTTTGGTCAACTGTATAAAGATTATAAATCTTATTTAATACAGATCTACAGGTTAGGCAAGTGATACAAAAATGTTCTTTTAATTAGAAATGCAAGACTTAATAAGTATATTGACCAAATTAAATTAAATGTACTACATTGAAAACATTGGAAGAAAAAATCAAGTAGATTCTTGAAAAATACAAAATAGGAAATACTAAATAAAAATTATTATTAAAATTAAGATTAATAGGGTATAGGGTAAACTATTCCACTTACGTGTAGTTTGGATAAAATAAGAGCGCTCCCCGAAATGAGAATGACAGCGTGGCAGAAGAATGTTTAAACTTCTTTGAGAGCGTAAGAATTGCAGCTTGTTATAAAGATATTGTGGTCTCTTTATATGAATTAGTTTATAAAGAAAATTTAAGTCACGATGAGCAAGGTGGTTATCAAGAGAGTGTCCAAGGACTGAATCAAAATTGTATGTTCAGGACTACAACTACATTTTTTACAGAGCAAGAGAAGCGCAAGGCACAGTTGGTTAAAATAACCCGTGGTAGTTCTGACGCCTCAAGGTTGTTTCTATAGATCGGCATACACACAGACTTGCTAGGATTCAGTAGTAGTTTATTAGCTATCGGCCAGTCATAAATTCTCGTTATGTCTTCATTTACACGAGCGTCACAATCTTCTCGCAACCCAATTGGTCTGCTCAAATCAGCGCATCATCAGCATATAGATGAATATTGACATCCTTAATTACCTTGGGCAAATCATTGATATAGAAACTAAATAGGACCCAGGATTGATCCTTGGGATACTCCACAGGTGGAGTCTCGAAAGTTCGATATAGAGGCTTGAAATTTGATTGCTTGTTGTCTACAGGTAAGAACACCTCTGATCAGCTTAATGGCTGAAGAGAAAAAATTGAAGTACTAATTCGAAAGTTTATAAAGGAGCCGATTGTGTTGTACTGAGTCAAAAGCCTTACTAATATCCAATAAGACAAGGATAGTAAAATTGTCTAGATCTAAGGAATCGATAATATCCGTTGAAACTTTCAGAAGAGCAGTTTCGCAGCTATGTCCGCTTCGAAAATCATGCCCTATATACTATAGAAAAACAAAAACAAAAGAACTTCTTAGTGCAGAGTTATAGAGTAGAATCGATATCAGGAGTCCACATAGTACGGGCATAACGATATACGATTCTTAGCTAGTAGACTGAGCACAACAGCGAAGAATCCTGAAGGAACAGGAAGGATCCAAAGGAAATCAAATAAGCTTAATACATACTTTGCGAATGCCTTGCTCTAGTCAACAAGACTGATCCTCTAACTTATATCTACCTCTTCCCAGATCTGTGTGAACTGCAAAGTAAGGAGCTTATGTGTATCATCTCCTGAGGAAAGGGTGGATTTAGGGCCTCTTAGCAAGTCAGAATTTCGTCAATGTAGGGGAGTACATGGACCCATAGGACATCTAAGTGAATCGAGCTAGTTATTACCGGTAGAACCCTACCTTCCTACCTAGCTGCCCAACTACCTATCTACCCAACTACCTATCTACCCAACTACCTACTTACCCAACTTCTTACCTACCCAACTACCTACTTACCTCACTGTGAGCGAGTTACGTTCCCACCAAACATCATCTTCCTTCCGGCATATTTGTATCATATAAATCAACCACATTGTATCGGAATAAGCCTAAAATTGAGCACCTGGCCATCAACTTGTGAACCTGAAAATATTGCACTTTCTTACAAACAACCTAACGCAGAGTCAGCATAATTATCCAAATGTTAAATTTTCATTTATTATAGAAGCTTAGCTTACAAAAAAGATTGGCTCCTTCTAACATTCGGTTGAAATATATTTTAATTAAAAATCAAAGAGCTTTTATTATTTTAATTTGATTTTTTTTTTCTTAATTCAATTACTTAGCGAAAAACGTATTTCGCGCGCACACAACAGAAAATTTTATAGTATAGAGTTGAGGCTACCCATGGTTCTTGCTTGCTAGATTATTTAACTTTTCTTTATAAATACAGTCGTGCACCACCAATTCTAGTGTGCCTAAAAGTTTCAGCATAGCACTTGAATAACCAAAAAATAAAATCTTTAGAAGACTTTTTAAAATTACGGAAAGAGATAAAACTGTAAACATGAAAACAAAATACTTTAGAGCAGCTACGAAAGCAGTTCTAATATTTCTAAATCCTACAAGAAATTTTTTTGCAATAGAATGCAGAACTTTGACAGTAAACGATAAGTATGTAGTGCCAAAAAGTTGAGAAACAGGAATTATGGCAATTATGGTAAATTATGTAGTTTTCAACGTAGATATGATACCCTAGATGAATATCGGTATGTCATTTCGTATGGTCACCCATCTGTGGGAGTTTAATTTTTGAAGTGGGCTTTCGCATATATTTCTAGAACGGTTCGTCGGACAGTAAAAATGATTATAACCTATTCTATAGGATTTCATACAAGGGGGATACAGAGGGGGCGATCGCCCCTTCTAGAGCTCTAATAAAATTAAAATTTATACTCCAATCAAATGCAATAGAAAATATAAAAATAATGGGTACAATGTTTATCAAAATATTTATTTAAATTACTTGACTTTGAGCTTGCTTTCTTTGTGTTACATGAAAACCTTAAATTTTATACACAATCGTAATATAATTTCAATATTTAATTCAATATCAAAGAACAGAAACTTTAGAGGTCTTTTGTGGTGCAGATAGATACCAGTGTTGCCAGAAATACGGTAATTACCGTGTTTATACGGTAATTGCTTTAGGAAAACAGAACCATTACCGTACGAAAAAATACGGTAGTAGGAGTAGTAGGTACAAGAATAATGTATAAAAATTATTATATGCATAATAACAGGAAAATTCGAATGAAAAATTACGTTTTTCTTTAGAAGTAATTAGCCCACCTATAGGGCTTTTACGCGATATTTAGCTTTCCTTCACTCGTATATAAATTTTTAAAAAATACAGTTACCCAAGATTTTTTGAATTAAAACGAAAGTCATGCGATTGACAGCAAATTTTTAATAATTAAAATTCAAAGGTAAAACTATTTTTGGAAATTCAAATTACGAACGAATGATTATTGATTTTGACCGTGGGTATAAAATTCTAGACAGACGGACAAAATCAATATTCATTCGTTCGTAATTTGAATTTTCAACAATCGTTTTACCTTTGAATCTTAATTACCTATTAAAAATGTGCTGTCAATTAAATATAAAAATTGGCAAAACTTTCATTTTAATTGACAAAATCTTGGGTAAGTAGATTTTTGAAAAATGTAATTACGAATGAATGATCTGCCTAGGCCAGGGGTCGGCAACGTTTTGAGTCAGAAGAGTCAAAAACTACAATTTACAAAATTTCAAAGTTTTTAAAAAGGTCACACAATTTTTTTTGCCACCAATAAATAGGAGGTACTCGCATAAATAAAGTTTTTTGATTAAAAAAAACACTTACTTGTATTTCAATAACAAATAATTGAGCAAACAAATTCAATGAGAGCGTTGACCTTGCATGGTTTTAGAAAGTTTGGATAAATTTGGCTCATAACTTGTTGTTTTAAGTTTCAAACACGACTCCAAATTTTCATTTGTTAGTTGGTTTCTTACTTTAGTTTTAATTATATTCATGCAAGAAAGCGCTTGCTCGCACGAATATGTCGATCCCAAGATAGTCAGCACTCCAAATGCCAACTTCTTCACCTCACTGTAGCAATCTGGAAGACTATTCCATGCGTCGAATATAAGTGCCTCAACTCGCGGCATTTGTTTTAAAGCTGGCCACTTTTGTTGCGTTACGCACATACATTTGTGGACCTCAAACTCTTCCAACTTGCTTTTCAACTCTGTAAAATTTCTACTACACAAAGCTTTACTTTTTAAATGGATCAATTGCATTTTTACAGATCCAGTAATCTGAATCAATGAAATCAAACGGATTTTCAAAATAATGTTTGTTATTTTAATTCCAAGACAAACTTTATCCTCTTTAATAAAGAGTAATATATTAACCTGCGAGGACATGGAAATAAAATTAGTGATAAGATCTTTTTTCTGAAATTGCAGATTGAATACATCCTTTTGGGTAAAATTGTCTTTAGGCAGACTATTGTAAGAAAACTTTAAGGATGATTCAAAGAGTTTCTGGAGAGCAACTTCTTGCTTATTGGAAGCTGTACTACCATGATATCGCTAACAGCTGTTTTCGGACCAAACTCTGTAAGTTTTCATACATTCAGATTTACCATGAACACCATTACCATTCTGTGTTCCACTTTCAGACTGAATATTTGTATATTTGTTAGATACAAAAATACCAACATTTTCAAAATGCCTTTTATAATGCTTTAATAATGGGCGAATCTGGCTTTAAATTGTGCACGTTTTTTTAATGTTTCCGCAACTTAGAAATTAAAGTATTGTCTAGTTTGAAATGCACACAATTGGAAGCAAACTTACTGATGCAGAGAGTAACTGTACTTCATTGTTCGGGTCTGCAAGTGTTTTTGTAAATTTTACGTTATTTTTCCTTGAGTTTAAGAAAGTACGTGTAATACTACGCAATCTCTTCCTACAGAATATGTACAAAATGTTCGTAATTTTTACATTTTATATTATCAAAAAATATCACAGTTCGTAAAAATTACGAAGCAAGCTTCCACCATCACAAGCGTACGTGCGTTCCTTTTTTACGAAACGTTTTATAGATTTTTGTAATATGTTTGTTAAATTTCATTATAAATTCTACAATAGAAAAATCCTATAGATTTTAAGTAATTCGATCCAATACTACGGAAATCATTCAGATCGAGATTTTACGACAATCTTTCGTTACGAAAAAAAAAATGTTGAGTGTAGAAATTAGTTTTTCCAACTTATTTCTTATAATTCAGTGAGACTTAGTTTGTGTCCAATACTATTTTATATGTACCACTTAATTATGTTCGATATTGTTTCAAATTATGTATTGTCGTTAAGTAATAAAATATACTTATGTTATAAATAATTATAAATAACATTTTTAAATTAGAATTGAAGATTTTTTAATCGCTCCCCCTAGAGCAAATGTCTGGATCCGCCCTTAATTTCGTATTCTGAAAAACTTTTCAGTACAATAAAAACCATCTAAGACTGATCGTTTTCCCAGTATACATAAAAAACCTATTTTGATATGGCAGCAAGAAGTGGTTGCCCGATTTAGCCCAGTTTTAAAATTAGATTTAATATTTGTATAAAAACGCCGCCGTGTACAAAATTTCAGATCTCTACCTTGACGCGTTTTCAGGCAGTCAGTGTCTAAATATATAGTGAAAAGCGAAATTTTTATATAGGAACCCTACAAAGGAGTTGCCCGATTTGTCTCATTATTAAATTCATATTCTTTGTGAAAAGCCCGTGTGCAAAATTTCAGCACTCTAAGTGAACGTGCTCTCGAAATAACTTTTCGTATTATGCGTGGGTGTCTAATCCAATACTTCGAAAAGATGTTGTCATTAGTACTAAGCCGTTACTTTTATGGGTCCGCACATATTTGTAATTTGCAAAAATACTTCATCTTCGAAAATCGTATTTTGAGAACAGTTCATACACTAAATGACCCCCTTAAGTTGTAGTTGTTTGGAAGATAATCGATTGTGGATTATATCATAGTAGAAAAAGTACACTCACGTGCCACTTTTCCTTACAAAAAAACTGACGAGAAGTCAAAAAATTGGAGTTCCAGGTCCTAAATTTTGTTTTTGTAAAATTTATAAAAAAATATAAGAATTTAAGATTTTAAAACGACTTTCACTGCAATAAGATCGTAACTAAGTTCCCTTTAATTTAAGGGAAGAATTAAGAAAAATATTTGTCAAATTAAAAAGTTATTACAGAAAATATTGAAATAGTTTTCCTGAAAGTCCAAAACAGCAAAAACAAAAAAATTATTTTCGATTTGAGCGACCTCTAAACACTAATGAATTTCACTGAAATTTTCTATAGAAGTTTTAGATTACATTAGCTGACAAATTCTGACAGAGCATTGAGATATTGGGCCACCCTAATTCAACATTTTAAATGGTCCGAGTAATGGATGAAAAATGAAATGGGAATTCCAAAAAATCCTAGTTACGGAAATGCGTTTTACCCATTTTGAAAACAAAAATCGAAAAGAAAAATCAGTTAAATTGAATTTTATTAATTAAAATATGAAATTATTGAAAAATACAAAAAATCTTAATTCTTGTTTCATTTTATTACTACTAATCTAAGTATTTATTATTATTATTTATTTGTTTTATTTTTTTTCTTATTTCTTCTATGGGCATTTCTTTTAATTTTTAGTTCTTTGATTTTTTCTAAGATAATTTTTTTCTGATCTCCAGTCGAAGTTGCCAGTAGCTGGTTATAATTCGTCAACTCCGCTCTAATTTTTACTTCAAATCCAGCTCGAGGTTTACGTGTAGGTGGTGTTGGTGTTTCTTCTATGTGTGGTTTTTCCTTGATGCTATTTCTTCTTTTATATTCTTCAATTGATTTTTTCAATATCCTCCACTGTTTCAATATTGTCTCGGCACTTACATTACTCGTGTTTGCAGGGTCATCATGTGGAATTTTTGGTTCATCATTTAATGATTCTACTAAAAAAAATCAGATATATGAATGCAACCAAATGTCAAAGAGCTTGTAAAGCTCAATATGAGCAATGCTTAACCAGGTATGAGCTAATAAGCGCACTATTAGGTAAACACTTATTACCAGAGCTAAAAGCTCAATTTGTAATGAGTGAAAGATAAGAGCTTAAAATCTAAATTACCTTTGGGTATATCCATGAAGGGAGCTCTCAGTCTAGAATAAGTTATACGTTGGAGTTTAAAGTTAACTATATTTATTTAAGCGTATTGTACTCTATTTATGCATACAAATTTATGCCCCACCTCACTCATTTTAGTATTATTGTTCAATAAAACATAAATTGAACGTTGATCGATTGCTGCGCTTGTAATATTTGCATAATGGGCTTTGCTTCAAAGATCGCAGCTAGGTACAGGTAAACAGAGGAGCTTCAATTACATGTGCTGGTTGCTTTGCGTTTATTGCAGCGTAAAGCATTTTCGTAACTTAAAGCATTGACACATAAATATGTAATGCTTTCGCTTTCTCAGAAAAGTAAGCAAAATTTTTGTAGTTTCCATTTGTTCGTTGTATTCTTTCTGCATATTTGTAAATGGTGAATCATTTAACGCACTCTCGATCGTGTTTTATTTTTAGATTGTGCATGACATTTTTTTGTTGATAGCAGCATAGATGGCACAAGAACTAGGTGTCGCATGGCATACTAGAGCGGAGTATAACATGTTTTAAAGCGTGCCGAATCTATTTAATCGACTTCCTCAACACTTCCGATACGAAAAAATTTGAATCACTTGACGTATACATCATTTCAAATGTTGTGGTCCATTCCGGAATGGAGCACCCAGCCATATAAATTTTGTATACTTTCTTGGTATTGCATGCATCATCTCTGATAGTAGTCATTTGTTTATGGGTCTAAATAACTGATTTTTTCAATATTGTGTACGAAAGTTGCAAAGTGGCCGTATTTACAAATATGTTTGACTTTCATTTGCTTGATGGGTACTATGTACCAGCTCGGCCTGGCAAGAAAAATAAAGTTACTTACTTACTTGCACTTAGAATGAAAATAAATATACTTACTCTTGGCTGCATTTATTGACTGGTTATCTTAAAATCCTTGTAACTTCGAACAATTTGGTAAAATCCTCCCAATAAGTGAATTAAGTAACTTCGAAATTTTCAAGCCTTTATTTTTGTCACTAAATAGTTACGACTGTTATTTACAGACTTCTGTCAATCAATTTTCACAAAATACCTGCTCCAAATAATGAAAAATGAAAAAAAAACTTCTACACAATGTCATCTACTCAGAGTCAGAATTCTGACATTTGATGCCATCTGGCATTTTTCATTATTTTTTATTATGATGTAAATAGTACCATCTTCTGTGAAGAAACTCTTTGGTATAATAATTTGGATTTTTTGTTTTCGTCAAAGAAGCTCTCTTCCCTGATATTAGAGCAGTCATTCAACAATTAATATTATTTCTTCGTCAGAGAATACAGAAAGAGGACATGTAATATTTCTAGTATTTCTTCCATGCATTTTGCATTTGATGGCATCATACACGAAGACTCTTCTACAGTTGGTGTTGCAGGCTTGTTTGTAGTTAATGTTTTCTATAACATGGTACCTGTATATTTTCGTACCAAATTATGCAAATTTTGATTTCAAATTGTGCCTATATTCTAATATATGTGATCGAATATAAGCAAATTTTTTAAAAATTTGTGAAAATTACGCTCTATTATGCATTTTAATTGCTATGAAAATGATGAAAGAGGTCTGTCCCAAAATTATTTTGTAATCATAAATTCGACAGTCCTGTGGGGATCCATTAGACAAAACCCATCAGAAATTCTTTCATATACACCTGATTAGAAAAAAAACTCGAACTTATGCGATTATAAAACACTTTTTAATGATTCGATAAAATACAAAAGAAAAACGGAAGTTTACAAGATTAATAATAAAATTGTAGTGCATGAGCAGCATTATATAAAAATGACAGACAACATAATCTAAATTTACGAACGCACACCTTAAGTTTGCCGAATGCAACTCATTATAAGTGTTCGTTAAAAAGTATTGCTAAAACTAGTAATTAAAGTAGATCTTAGTAGTGTCTAGTGGAAGATTAACTGAATACATTATTATACTTTTGTGTAAAAAAGCCTGGGTAAAAATCACGAAAAAACTTTCGTTCGGTGAAAGGGATAATATTTGATGAGAATGAAAAAAATTAACAGAAAACTTATGAGTAAAGTCTGGATAAATCGACGTAAATTTGTCAGCTGTCAAAAATATAGATTCTTTTTTTATTAATTTATAATTTTGTTTAATAACTGAAAGAATTATTTCAAATGACTAATGAAGAAAAGGGTAAAGTAGATGAGTAAGCCACTGTACCCTGTGTAAGACTAGGTCTGTTCACGTACTTCTCGGGTGTTTTCCTTCTTAGGAAGCTGTCAAATTTCGAAAGTGCATGAACAACTTTGTGTTTCTTTTTTTATAACAATAATCATTTATTTCCGTACAAAGATTACAAATTCTTATTGTACAAAGTGAATTAGGAAAAAAAAATTATAAAAAAAAAGTGTAAAATGAAAAATAAAACTAAAATTAAAAATAATATAAAAAGCAAAAGCAAAAAGTTAATTATTTAAAAAAAAGAAGAAAACTGAGGAACAAGCAAGAACAAAATAAATTGAACTAAACTAATATAATATGAAAAAGAAGAGAGAGTAATATTGTACAGAGATTAGATAGAAGATAGATAAAAGAGATATAGACTAAACACTGAGAGACATTCAAACTGCCAATGATCTTTAACAAATATCCGCTGATTTAATAAGCTTTGTAAAAGCTCTGCCGACAGTCGTGCATTGAACATGACATGATAAAATATTCCACTTGCGAATGCTTTGGAAAAAGGAAGAACGCTGTCCATACTGCGACCTGCAACGAGGGATCAAGAGTTTCTTATGTCTAGTCGATTGCAAGAAATTCAGTTTCTCGAAAAGATACGATGGATTCAGTTTATGTAGAACTTTTAATTTGCGTTGGGTTAAGTAACCCTCTAGAGGGCAACCAAGCAAGGTCGATATCTTAGGCGATATGTGAACCAGGAGTCTTCTACGATACACTGAGTCCAGAGATGACTATATTACGCAATCATAGGTAAAATGAGGTATTACCAGGGCTTTTTTTCACATATGAAGCGAAAGTAAGTTAAAAGTCAGCCACAGCTGCCGTAGACACCCATATATTTTTCCAATTGCAGCATTGATATGGTTGCAACAGGAAAACTGCGAATTAAGCTCAAAACCCAGGCCCTTTGGTGTTATTTATAATTACTGGTGGTAAATTATCAGTATCAATGTCTTTTCTATAGATCGCCAGACAATTTGATTTAACAGGATTTAGTTCTAAGCTATTTTGTACAGACCAATCATACACACGCTGGAGATTTTAATTCAGTCGGCATACGCAATCCTCTTTTAAGCCAATTGGCCTGCTGAGATACATCTGCAAGTCGTCAGCATACAGATGTATTGCAGCGTCATGGATTACGTCGGTCAGGTCATTTATATAAAGACTGAAAAAGAGTGGGCCAAGCATTGATCCCTGGGGGACACCACTATATAAATTCGCCGCGTCATAGAGGGAGCTCTGTACTTTTACAAGTTGTATACGTCCGCTTATGAAGCTCTTGAAGAGCTGAACAGCAGATGAAGAGAAAAAAAATCCTTGAGATAGCTTTTTTAGCAGCTTATCATGAATAATAGAGTCAGTGTTCTTGGGCAGAAATCGAAAGTGACAACCACAAACTGTCAAGCTGACAAATTAAATTTGAAAATAAAATGCCTAAACATACTATAGATTTTCAAATTCTGCCGCCTTTTCTCTTGACAATTTAAACTTCTCACAATTCTCTATTTCGAATTCTAATTTGTTTGGCAGTTTTTACACAGTTACTTCAAGTTTCTCCTTGGGTGGATTTGGGCTAAAGCTTTATTGAAGGGGAAGTGTGGGCTACATATTTTCCCCCATTTTTTGAGTACGTGAACAGAGTTTGGGTACCTTTTGGTGAAAATGCTAAAATGCATTCACACAAATTCGAGTACGTGAACAGATCTACTGTTAGCTTTTGTTCAGGAGGGGAAATGCATTCAACTGTCATATTTTTCCATTCTAAGAAGTTAACATACACATTGGTCTGTATGTTGACTGTTGTGTGAACATGTCTGAGTAAAATTCAAGTAAAATATTTCTTTCCGTAGAGGGGATAACACTAGATGATAGTGAAAAAAGTTAACAGACAACTTGGAAATCCACTCAACTGTAAAAATTTTCTACACATTATGGGTAAAAAACTTTCGAGTCTGAGTAAATATTTGGAAGCCTGTGTAAAATCTTTCGAGTCTGTGTAAAAACTTTCCAGTAAAGACACAGACCCTATATGAATCGAACTCTTATTGTTTCAATTTTACTCATTGTTCATTATTTACTTCTAACAAAATGCCCTAAAAGCACTGTTTAAAATCTCGAAATATTTAGAGCTTTCCTCTTTAACAACAACGTAGCAAATGACGAACGCATTAGATCGGAATGCTTCAGAGAATTGTAGAATGAACAGAACAAAATTTAAAAAAAAGAAAACAAAAACCCCCAAACATTTATTTACTTATCGAAAGTTAATTTAAAATAACATTGGTTTATTACACAAAAAATCTTGGCAAGCCGCAAAGGTAGCAAAGGTTTCTGCTCCCTGATCAAAACCATCAGGAACAACTTTACCAGTTCTTCTATACCTTCACTACTTCATAATGGTGAAGTAAGTGATTGTTGACTCCCTGGATAAAGCTAATATTTTAGCTGCTAAGATTAGCTTCAAATTCTCGTCTTCCACCCACTTCACAAACACCTATTTTGCATCTCCCATGTGGATGTGTACAAGAACCAATGCACATCCGTACGAGTGATGTATTTAAGGTCCTAAAATGGATTAGCATCTCAAAAGCCGCAGGACCTGATGGTTTTACGCCCCTGTTAATTAAAAGCTGTACCTCATCTTTCGCTAAACCTCTGCGCAAACTACTCTACTTGTCTTATTCGACAGGAAAATGTTCAACTTCTTGGAAACTAGCTCGTGTTCAGCCTATTCCCAAAAAAGAAGAGGGTAACGATCCCTCAAATTATCGACCAATTCCAATCACTTCGATTCTTTCAAAGGTTTTTGAATCTATCATTAACTCCAAATTAATGAAGTATCTAGAAATTAATCATCTCATCAACGATCGCCAATATGGCTTCCAAATATATAGTGAAAAACGAAATTTTTATATGGCAACCCCGTGGAGGAGTCACCCGATTTGTCCCATTTTTAAATTTAAATATACTTTTTTTTTAGAAGCCTGTGTGCCGAGAGGGCGGACGGACAGACGATCATGCAAAAATCAAAATAATTTTTACTATTATGCGTGGATGTCCAACACATTTGGCTCTACCAGCATTATTTCTGTGCGTTTCAAATGGAATGACAAAGTTGCACATACCCTATGATTTGATCTAGGGTATAAAAATTTCGTTTCGAGGTCATTTTTGATACGGTTTTAGTCGTATAAAGGTTAATGAGGATATTTTTTCAAGGCAGCAGGTCATTTGGTGGAAAAAATACCACTTAATTCAGATTTTATAAATTTAAAATACATGATTGCAAGTTTTTAGGAAAAAGATCATCATATGTGGTATCGGAGCTAAAAAAGGTTACCAACCACAATAAAGGCTGAATATTAGTCGACAACTTATAAAAGAAATAACCAAAAAAAGTTAGGGTTAAAAAGTTATTAAGGAACAACACATTGCAGGCACTGAATTAAAAAAATTAATAATATAAAATTCTCCATAACTAAGCTGAAATTCAAAAGAAATGTATATGTATAGGATTTTCGGCTGGAAATCTCCTCTACCTTCAGCTGTTTCAATATTGCAGACTACACAGTTCTTTTGGGACACTGTTGTCAGATCAGTTATTTCTTAAAAAAAATGCAATGTTGCCCCTACTTAAAAAACAATTTGGGTGTGGATAACAGGCACTATGTCGACTACTCCTACCTTTAACTTACTCAAAAATTAAAATGCTAAAAAAAAATCAATAAAATAAACATTATGATGTGGTTATTGAAAAAAAGCTAATGCAACAAATTCAGTTGTATACAGCTGATGTTGATGTCGATTACATGAAAATTTATACCAGTATAAATTTCCTATTTTTCACACATCAAACATTCTATCAATTTCAGATCGTTATCAGTTCATAAATTTGTTTGGACATCGCACCCTTTTTTCTGGAAAGTTATCGTTGGAGCTCAATCAATCATCATCCAATTGAAGGGTTATGATGGAAGAATATACGCTGTCAGCTGAAGTAGCTTTAAGTTGTTTCACTCTGTTTCCTTTCGATCTTAATATCGTTATTTCCTTTTTCTTGTTTTATGAGTGTTGTTTTTGCCGGTTTTTTTCGTCCTGTCATTCATAATTTTTTCTTACTTACAGCCTTTTTTGATTTTTGAACAATCAAGTTCAGTCTTATGAGGGAATAAATGTTATAATTTCAGCTATCATTATTTTTCCTCCTCAATTATACCAGGAAATTCATTAATCACTGGCATTGGAGATAAGGCGTGCAATTATACCCCATAAGCAGGAAAAAAATCACTTTATTATCTGTAAGGAAATCACATTTTTCTTTAAATTGTAAATGAAAATAGTTTTCAGTTTTCGGATAATCCAAATAGTTTATTCCAAGTTAGTAAGTAAGAAAAAAAAACACAAACACACAAGATAGGATGTAATAATTGGTCCAAGGCCAATTTATACCCTAGATGAAAATAAAAGTAAAATAAAGTGTATGGAATCGCAACACTAAGAAGGGTCTGCCCGATTTAGTGTATTTAAATTTTTATTTACTACTAAATGACACCTTATATGATATGGAGATCTGTACTAAGCTATTTTCGCATAACTCCACCAGATTTTATTTTACCACCACAGCGGTCAACGACTTAATGGACGCCGGGCTATCAGTACAAATTCATCTCCAGCCCATATTTCGGCTAAACATTATCCGATTTGCAAATTTACTTTCGCTTATATTTTTGTGATATTTTCTCAGGTTTTTGAGCATATTTTGCAAATTGAATGATATTTAGCCGATATTTGGAGTGGGATGGATTTGTACACTTGTACACATATCTAATGGAAAAACCTCTCGAGAAAGTTTTCTGAATCGGTAAAAAAACGTATATCAGTGGATATTATTCGGCCAGACCTTTAATTTAATATGCAATATGCCATATTGGAGTCATCCCCTGCCGGAAGTTCGTACCCTCATCCTAAAGTACTTCCATTGAAAAAAATTTCTTGCATGAATTTTAGCTAGAAATTAGCTCAGGAGAACAGTGAAACCCGATTTCCAATCAGACTTACGCTGTCGCGATGTGGGTGATCCAAGTATCCAACAATCTCCAAAAATAAAGCGCGCCATTTTGTTTTTTGTTTTTGTAACATACTACAAAATGTATTGCGCCTCCCGTTGGTGACATAGTGTGCTCTAGTACATTTGGAATATCAAGTACAGATAACAATTTCTCAAGTCCTCAGAAGATTTTTAAGTATTCAAACCCCTATACTTGCAGGCTTGCTTAAATAGCAATAGTAAACAGCTTACATCAATTACTTACTACCGACTTAAATTGCTAGAAAAAGCGACTAAAATTAAATTAAAACAAAGAGTAAAACAGAAATACAAAACTACAACTAAAGCTAAGGCAATGTAACTAATAAAAAAGAAATAAAAATTAGAAAAATTAAAAAAAAATAAAAAAGTCAAAATAAACATAGAAAACTTAATAATAAAAATAAAAAGTTATTCTACAAGTAATCAAATAAATTCAAAATTAAGAAAAAAAAACTTTAAAAATGGCATGAATAATAAATAAAAAACTGTTAAGGAAGTAGAAAACTATGAACAAAACAAAAATAACTTCATTTCAAATTCTAAAAAGGAAAAAGTTTGAGTAAAAAATTTAAAACTACTACCTAACCCAGGGATTACACGAGATAGTACAGCTTGCATGCAAGCCTCCCTTCCAACGCGATTTTTAACTTGACAGCGGAAGTCAGTTTGGTTGATGTCTTATCATCTTTCATGCAAGTTTATTTAAACAAGTGAAAAAGCTAGAATTGGTCTAAGACGAATTCTTATGATACCCTAGATGAATGCACGTATGTAATTTCGTATGGTCACCCATTTGAGCAATTTTGATTTTTTGCATTAGTTTCTCGCATATATTTCTAGAACGGCTCGTCGGACGGAAAAAATGATTATAACCAATTTCATAGGATTTCTTATTCTGAAGAAGTTTTTGGTACAATAAAAATGTCTAGGACTGATCGTTTTCAAAGTATATGAAAAAAACGAAATTTTTATATGGCAACACCAAGAAGGGGTTGCCCGATTTAGTCCATTTTGGAAATTTTATTAGCAATTAGTATGCAAATATAATGTACTTAATTTCAGCTTTCTATGTCGACGTGTTCTCAGGTAGTGTCCAAATATATCGTGGAAAACGAAATTTTTGTATGGCAACCCCACGAAGGAGCTGCCCGATTTGTCTCATTTTCGAACTTAATTTTACTTTTTTTTTTAAATGTCCGTGTACAAAATTTCAGCTTTCTAAGTAAACACGTTCTCGAGTTATCGTGCGCACGGACGGACGGACGGACGGACAGACGGACATGCAAAAATCAAAATAACTTATAATTTTATGCGGGGGTGTCCAATCCATTTTGCTCTACTATCATTTTTTCTGTGCGTTACAAACGGAATGACAAACTTAGTATACCCTATAGATTTCATCTAGGGTATAAAAATAGCATTGAAGCGTAAAGTCTTGCGTATATTGGAAAATTATAGCAATAAAGGAAATAGCAGGCTGATAAAAACCCAAGAAAAAATGAAGAGGAAGCTGTTGGTAAATGATGCAATGCAAATGATCCCAGAAAATCTCATTTTACCAATATAAATTTATCAATTTCTCTCAAGCATTTCTTTTCCGCCATCTTGAAAACTGTATAATGTCAAATTACTATCACCTCAGCTGCCATGGTTTTTCATCATGCAAGTTCGCTGAAAGCTGAGCTGCCAGCATGACAGTAAAGGTTACACGTGCAAGAAGTATGACAGTGCAGCTTGCATGCAAGCTGTACTATTACGTCTAACCCCCGGGTAATACTGAATAATAAATAATATAAGTAAAATAAAAAAAATAAATAAAATGTAAATTATTCAATGCAAGAAGGAGATATATTGAGAACAGGAAAAAAACAGAAAAAAAAATTTAAAAAATAATGGCAAGAGACAAAAATAAAAGTATACATATGAAAAGAAGAAACACCATCTAAGAAAGCATTTTAATCATGGCATTGCGTTTATAAGTTGCAGGACAAGAATGGAAAAGGTCAAGATCATTGAAATAATCGTTATGAGATCTTTGAATTCTAATGATAGGAGACTTCAATCTTATATTTGTGCGATGTGATTCAGGATTGAATACTAGTAGGAGCATCAATGTTATTACTAAGCAACTGAAATAGGAATAAATCGTCAAGATAAGTAAAGTTCTCATAGACAGTCTACTTAACCTATCGTTATATTTATAATTGAACTGATCAAATTTGAATAATATAAACCGAGTAAAATGTCTCTCAACGCCTTCAATTTGTTGAGCATATATATATATATATATATATAGCACAAAAAGGGTTCCATATAAGGGACGCAAACTCTAAAATACTCCTTACGAGACTAACGTAAAGCAATTTGAACGATTGAACTTGTTTAAAAGATTTCGTACATCGTAAAATAAAACCAAGGGATTTTCAAGCCTTATTATTTGTGATATTATTGATGTGTTTGTCAAATAAATGCTTGTCATCAAAAATAACACCAAGATCACAAGTTTCAGTAACCTTGGTTGTAGGAATTCCATCAAGGTGATAATTCCAGTGCATGACTTTCAACTTTGTAGTAAAGGTTATATATATTTGCATTTGATAAAATTCAAAAAAAAAAAAAATATATTTACACCAGCTGAGTAACTGTTCAATGTCAATTGCAGCGGCTCCTTTATTATTCTATATATTTTTGTGTCATCAGCATATATCAAGCAAGATTACGTTATATGGACATATTCCAGCAGAAGTGTGTTAATGATAATGTTGAAGTACTGAATAATTTAATCTTACAGCTTTATAATAGGCACGTACCTATGTGTAGGAAAATTATTTATTCACAACGTTGTCCTTGGATCACACGTGAGATGCCTGTTCTTATTGCGAGAGAGAGTTTCTCTACCGTATTTATAAAAGCAGACGATGCTCAACTTTACACCGCCGGTATTAAAGGGTTCGCAATATGGTTATCACCAAAATTCGATCTGCAAAAAGAACATACTACATTTCCAAATTAAACTCAGATTTACCCAGCAGGAAGCTGTGGAATAACATTCGCAAGATGGGCATTGTGGGCAGAGAAACCCTTCAGTGTGACGCTGATCCTAATACTTTGAATGAATTTTTGATAGCTTCAACACGCAGTAATTCATCCTTAGAAGATTTAAATGACATTGAGAACGTTTACGGCTTTGAATTTCGTTGCACTGACTACACTGACGTGCTAAATATAATTTTTGTAGTTAAATCAACTGCAGTTGGTTATGGTCCTTTGCGATATCAATGAAGCCCTTGACCACGATAAGTTAGCCATACTTGCACTTCTAGACTTTAGTAAAGCCTTCGATAGTGTGGACCACATTCGGCTTCTTAATAAGTTAAAGAGAAACTTCGATTTCTTTTCCTCAGCTGTGAAGCTATTCAGAAACTTCCTATCCTCCAGACATCAAGCTGTAAAAGTAGGTGAGTCATTGTCCAGTTTTCGTCTGATCTGTCGTGGCGTACCTCAGGGCTCCATCCTTGGGTAATTTGTTTTTAGCCTATTTATAAATGATCTCCCCAATGTGCTGATGTTGGCCAATTACCTGAGCCGCCCAATTGGACTCGAGGAAGATTGCATTTCCCAGCTAAATGATGACATACAACGAATCTACGAATGGTCTCTTGAATCCAAGCAAATCTAATTCTATTCTAATATATAAAAGCAATATTTATGCTTCAAGAATACCACCTGTTTTACTCAATAATACAACTCTACCATATCGTGACTCTATTAAGAATTTAAGAATAATATTAAATTCTAGCTTAAGTTGCTGCAAGTATGTTAGTTATATTTTTGGACAAGTTTAAGGCGCCCTCCGTCAGTTATGGGTCACTGCATATCTTCTGTCTACCGAGGTGCGTCTAAAGCAAGTGCGTACGCTGATAATTCCACATTTCCTATATGGCTCAATATTGTTCCCGAAGCTTGATTCAGTCTGCCACAGACGGCTCATGGTTACATGCTCCCATATCTCCCGATATCGTAATTGTATTCTCGGTTTTCCGTTAGATATCTACCTTACTCACCGTAACTTGTACTTTTTGCACAAGCTAATTAATGTTAAATCCTGAGTACCTCTACAGCAAGCTGCCTGCAGTTTCTACGCTCACAAAGAGGTATAAATATTTGTATGCCACGCTGCAGATCACAACTTGGAGAGTGCTCTTATTTTGTTCAAGTTCCTCGTAAATGGAACTCATTACCATCAGAACTTCAGCGCGTGGCCCCAGCAGTGTTTTTCATAAATTGTTAAAATCAACCAATTATACCTAAATGTACATTTTTCCTTTATCTATTCTTGAAAAAATATTTTTGTAAATATAATTTATTGTTTTTTTTCGCATTTATCTTTTTTTTCAATTTTCTTTAACTTTTTTTAAACTTTCACTTTTTATCTTGATTAATGATTAGATGTAATTGTTTTTTTTTTGTTTTCTTTCCTATTAGTCAGTTAGTAGTTATTGTCACTCATTGATCTACCTGTAAATTCTAAACTAGTGATCTGTATATTAATAAGATTTAAAATCTTTGTACAGTTGCCAAATAAATATTATTATTATTATTAATTGCATCTGCTATATCATTAATATAAATTAAGAATATTAGAGGTCCAAATATAGATCTTTGTGGGACTCCAGAAGACTGGGTGAATGAGTCTGATTTAAAACCATTTATTACCACACTGAAGCAACGAGTAGTCAAGTATGACTCAAACTATTCAGCAGCATTGTTATCAACACCCATGCTAAGCATCTTGCTAAGGACGATAAAATGATTCATCTTGTCAAAAGCCTTACTTATATCAGCATAAAAGGAATGAATTTCTTTTCCATCATCTATTGCTATAGCACTAGCATGAGTAAATATAGATAAATTAGTGACTGTAGGCCTACCTAGCAAGAAACCATGTTAGTTATTAGATATGTTATACTTGAGTTATATTAACTTTTCAAACATACGAGCCAAAACATTTGACACGGAGATAGTTCGGTAGTTTCTATCATTCTGTTTAACACCCGATTTAAAAACTGGGTAGACAAAATTATGCTTCAATTTAGTAGGGAAAAATCGTTCTTTAACAGACAAATTGAATTATTTTGAAATCGGATACGCCAAGTTTGAAGAACAATTTTTATAAAAAAAATATTTGGTATCCCATCTGGCGCAGCATTCTTACTGATATCCAATGATGAAATAATACGTTTTGTAATATATCCTCAGCTACATCTTGAGGAAGGGTTATAGGTAAATGATTTACAGAAGAGCTTCCAGAATTATAGTCGACCTGACTTAAAGGATTATCATGATAAGACGATTTGAAACATTTATCGAAAATATTACTAATTTCCTTCGGGGATTTAGCTACATTTTCATCTAGACTCATTTCAGTGGGATATGTAGTAGAGAGCTTAATATTTTTGGTAAATAATCGAAAAATTCCAGAGTTGGATTTCAAACGTTCCTCAGTATTAGCAATGTATTTATATTATGACATGTGTTGATCATTAACTTTACTTTATTGCGTAAGCAAGAAAAGGTTTTTATAATACTCAGGGTGTCCCATCTGCTTAAACATCCGCCTATATTTTTCCTTTAACTTAATGGCCTGTATTCACTCTTTTGAAAACCATTTAGGATAGTTCGAGGAGCGTTTAGAATTATTATCTGTCGATACATCGGTATAAAGTTTCATAAAATAGCTCAAATGTGGTATCGATGTTATGCGATCCGAAGAATGACCATTCAACATTTGAAAGCAAATTATTAATTTTCTTATAATCAGGATACTTGTATAACTTGCATGATAATCATACCTATTTTTTGGAATGATAAATTGCATCATCATTTCATGATTAATTATTGGTTCTTTTTGGTTTGAGGCACAGTATTTTTAAAACACACTGCGCACCTGACAATCATATTTTCTATATCTCGATTCAGGTTCACACAATATACTATTAGTAGCGTCCTAGCTTGCTGTTCTGTTTTCTCTATACCTAATTGTGACATATGTAATGATTGTAACACTGATCCTAATATTATCTTCATAATACACTAACTTATCCTCTACATACAGCTGTTACCTATTTTTCCAAAACCCTCTTATATTTTGTGGAACCGATTTCTTATTTGATGGCCATCCATTTTTAATAATATTTCGTAATTCTCGTAAACAGTACACTTTTTTGTGTCTTCTTGAAACAGCTTCTTCTTGTTATATCTTCTTATTATTTTAAGATAATTTGTTGACAGAAGTTCTGCTATTTACCATTTACTGTATATCTGTATAATTCATTTCTTCTACTAGAAGATAGGACAGGAACTTTAGTGTCTGTCACTAAATTGCCGTTAATGCAATCTACAGGCAGAACCACATTGAAGCAAGACTCAGGACTCGCCTATCTCATGCTTCCTTACAGCTCGCTTCAAGGTTTCCCTAAGAGAATTGAAAACCAAATGACACCATAGGGTCGTGCTATAATTGTTATTTTTACATTAAAAAAAATCAATTGACAGAAGGAGGCATAAGAAAACAAAATTTCTAGCTTTAAGGCTAGCTGCTCGCCTTGGCTTTGTGTTGCCTCATGTAAAAACCCGTGCTGGAAATTTTGACAATGCCTTGAAGAAGCCTCGAGGCCTGGATGTGTTTCTACGTTAATATCCGAACTGGTCCGAATGGTACTGGAATGTCCATACCTTCTACAATTCTACAAATACAACCAACAAAAATGACGACCTAAAAACGAAAGAGTCGAATATAACAACTAAGTTTCATCCAAGGCTTATCAATTTAACAGATATTTTGCTATCACCTGAAGAAGAGAAACTATTGGACAGTGGACTAAAGTTTTCGCCTCTGGAATGTATAAAAACCAGAGTGATATGGTAGATTTAGCTTTGGATCTGGAAGTCGCTCTTGGAGATGCGCCGCATGATGTGAAAGCATTGTGTGCAAATATTATAAAAAACGATAACTGTGACGCAACTGGAGGAAGGAATTATAGGCGAATTCTGGGAAAATTGAAGAGCAAGCTAAAAAGTGAAGACCTAATTGTGACAAAGGCTGATAAAGGAAATTCCGTGGTGTTAATTCAAACTAATGATTATAATATTAAGATACAGAAATTTATTCATGAAAGTAATGCACTTGAACTTATAAAAGGTCCAACTCCAACTTTACAAAAAGAAATCAGAAAATGTATAAAACAATGTAAGAATATTTTTGGCGATAACTCTTTCCGTTACTCTAATATGAACGACAGAGCCCCCACTCTGTATGGGTTAATAAAATTAAACAAGGAATGTACACCAATTAGACCTCTACTTTCATACGTCAATGCACCTGCATATAAAGTGTGTAAGAAAGTAAACGAAATAATATTAGGCGAAGCTGACTTCGTATCTAAATATGAAATAAAAAATAGTACTGAACTGATAAGAAATATTAAGTCATTACAAGTGCCAGTAGGCTCAAGATTAGTTTCATTTGATTTAAAAGGTTTGTTTACGTGTATGCCTATTGATGAGCTGAAAGGAGTAATGTGTAACATGTTGAATAATTGAATAGTAGACATAAATTTGAGAGATGAAATTAAACAAGTATTTAACATATGCTTAAACCAAAATTACTTCAGTTTCAAGATGGATTACCTATGGGATCACCTTTGTCTCCTCCTTTATCAGAAGTGTTTATGGCGTATTTCAAAAGTACTATGTTTGAAAAGTGTCCATTTGATAATAAAATAGGTTTTTGGTTTAGGTATGTAGACGACGTTCTTTGCCTATCGCAATGAGCTGATGACGAATTAGATGAGTTTTTGAATTGGATTAACACCTTAAATAGATCTATTCAGTTCACGATGGAAAAAGATGTAAATTGCGCAATTAATTTTCTAGATATTAAAATAGTTTATAGAGATCAATGTTTTATGTTTGATATTTATAGAAAGCCTACATATACTGACATAGTTATTCCAAATAATTCTACCCATTCATATAATATAAAATTATCAGCATTCCATGCTATGATAAATAGATTGTTTACAATTCCACTCACTGAACAAGCCACAAAAAATGAATGTGAAACAATTAAACTAATAGCCAAAAATAATGGTTATAAAGAGAAGTTAATATATAAA
This sequence comes from Dioctria linearis, assembly GCA_963930735.1. Lineage (NCBI taxonomy): Eukaryota > Metazoa > Arthropoda > Insecta > Diptera > Asilidae > Dioctria > Dioctria linearis. Next base: position 232,973,639 of record OZ005742.1, on the reverse strand, counting down.
TTGATAGGTGTTTAAGCATTAAACATTAAAAACCTATCAGCGAATTCAGAAGTCAATAACTTTGTTGAAGAAAAAAAAATGCAGCGCAAATTCAATTTAATTAGGTAAATTTCATGCACTTTTGCTGCATCAGCAACACCTGCAGACAAATAACAATTTCGTGAGATCGAATTTCACGCATGAAATTTGTTGTCAATTAAATTTATTAAATTGAATTTGTTGATTCTGCATATTTGTCATATTAAATTTTGTATATAAATATCGAGCTTTGTAAATAGCATTTTAGAATAAAGTTTTTATTAAATGAAAGCGTTGTTCTGTTGTTCTGGGTTTAATTAAGAAGCCTTCTTAAACCAAACAAATCTGAACTGTGTAGGAATCCTTCACGGCTCAAACAATAGGGAAAAAATGTAAACTACTAGCCCTAAATTCTATATACCCTAAACAAAAAGAAGATAATTGTAAGAGGTGGATAAAGTTAAAATATGTTCGAAAAATAAGTGAAAAAGTCAAAAAGATTGTTCAAAAGCACTTAGATGTTAATATAGGATTTTATAATAATAATATATTAAGGACACATGTACGTAAGAGTAATCATAAACCAGATAAACTACAGAACTCAGGAGTATACAAAATCATTTGTAATGACTGGACGTAATTTTAGAATTAGATTTAAAGAACATCTAAATTCATTTAAATACAATAAATTGGACTCAATGGTAGCAAAACGTATGAATGACACCGGACATAGCTGGGATATCAATAGCTTAAAGGTTTTACATGTACAAGAAAAGAGTAAAAGACTTAATATTCTGGAATCATGTTATATAAAAAAGCCTCACAAGAGCACTACAGTCTCTTAAATGAACACATAGACTTTTTACATTCACCATTGAATTATTTTATTGTTAAAAATCTCCACATGTAAATGCTCTAACTGGTCTTTTACTAGTCTCATGGTATTGGACTGCAATATTTGATATTGAACTTTAGTTTTATTTAGAAACTCCTTGAAAATGGCCTCATAAGCCGAAATACGCGTATCGGAAAAGAAAAATAAATAAAATAATTGAAACAAGTATATTAAAAGATTTTTTAATTTTTAATTTCTCAAAATGTTTCATAAAAATATCACGGTTCAGTCAGTGAACATACCTTCTATCTTTTACCAACCCATTACTTTACGTGTGAGTGCGCTGGTAACTGCCAGATCTCTACAATGAACCTCACAAAAATGTGGTCCAAATAAAACGAGCTAATGGCCCTCTAATAGAAAGCTCTACACATTCTCTCTCTCTCTCTCTTGTTGTATTATCCCACATAAATTCTTCGCAATGATAGCTTTCTTTGGTTAAATAAAAAGTTAAAGAGCTTTCAAAAAGTGATCCGGATTTAATTGGAGTTTTTCACATCTAGATGTAAGTTGTTTCAGGTACATCCATCGTACCACTTTGGGCTTAAGGCCCCAGCTATGTCAACAGTTTTCTTATTCATATAAAAAGTCACACTTCAGCTCAGCTTAGAATTTCATATACCCCTAAATAGTGTTAGGTTGAAGTCTAAAATTTTATTTTTGTCTTTCCCTAGTGAAAAATTTAGACTTTGACGGATTTACACTAAGTCAATTAACAACAAATCAACAAATCAGTGATATATTTCACGGCGTCAACCCTTATTATAAACATTAACCCTGGCAATTATCAGCAAAAAGAACATAGGACCAACATATAATTATACTTGATTGCGGGAATGGAAACATATTTTTTCCCTTAAAATTGCCCGTTTCATGTTTTCTATTCAGGGAAATTTATATGCGAATATAAAATACCCAAAACGTGTCTATAATAGCAACTTAAACCTGTCTACAAAGCAAGTTTGGAAAGTGCGCGTTTTGTTCCACTAATTTACGGAACAATCCAGTAGAAAACGAATAAATTTGAAAACGAAACAGAAATCGCCCATGATTACGAAAGCCTTTTAAATTGTAGTCATACACACACACACACACACACACATACAGACTTACCTTCCGGTGACCTGGCAAAGCAGTACCTACTCGTTTTGTATTTATTTCACGGGGCATTAACGATATACCCCCGCTATACTACGCCCATTGCCCGCCATTCGCCATCAACCCTCTACTCCTACTCCTCCCAAATTTCAGTAATCGATCCGGTAAAATCCTTTGAATTCCCTCCTTTGAGGATTCCGAGGTTCAGTGAGCCATCCGTCTGGAAGTATTTAAATCCTTACACTCAGCACTTTATATAAATTAGTAAAAAGGTTCGAGAGGATGTCAAGGCTGTTGGCAGGACCATCATTGTCGTTTGTTTTTCAACTTAACGGGAACGAAGTACAATGCTCTCCAACAGGTCAATACAATGGCCTTAAATATAGTGTTCCAGCGGCTGAGTTCACATGCTGTAAACTTTCCATAGAAGGTAGGTATAGTCAACTTTAGAGGGATTAACTTTTAGGATTATGTATACACCAGAATAGCATTGGGTTGGGAGAGAGACAGAGAGAGCGGACAGTCAAGCGACCTGTAAACAAATAAATCTAGAAAACTGGGCACATGGCGGAGAGTTCCTTTTGCCATATAAAACTCCTTGAGTTCTGTGGTAATTGTCACGAGTGCGAAATTGTGACAAAGTGAGGCAATTCATGAATAAAACTTGTCACGTTTACGTCATCAGGCCTTCACTATACACATAGAAAGGCGGAAGTTCAACTCTAAATCGATCATGACGGCAGGGCAGGTGCCCTAGCGGGTGAGTGTCATTACTATAGCAGAGCTTGAATGAGACGGTTGGATGCTAAAAAAAAGTTTTGATCCATCAGTAGTCTTGGCCACCTGCAGTGAAATTTTTAAGGAGCTCACAAGTTTCGTTCATGACTCGAAGCTTAACTACTTTTCTGGTGATTTTTTTTCTTCGTTTTTCTTCCTACTTCAATTTCTGGTGAATTTCTTTAAAAAGTTTTGAAATGATCATACTGTAACGGTGCCTGATTGCTGAGATTTCCCTTCGAAGAGTTTCCTTCACGTTCTTTCATAGTTGGATAGAAATCCATTAGGAAACTCATAATAAACTATAAAAATACTCCAGGACCTGGCCTGTATGTATGTATGTAAGTATATCTCATGAATATTTGATGCGCCATTCAAATTTTTCGCAAAATACGAAGTTTTATCATAAACTGAGTGCAAAATTCCGGCAAGAATTTTTCATTATATGCATAAATATTGGCGGGTCGAGTGGGAAGATATTTCGGATGGATCCTGTCCTATTTAACATAAAATCTGTGGCAGCATTATGTTTTCGGTGTCGTGTCGTCGTTGCGAATATTGCAACGGCACAACTTTTTTAATGAATAATTTTATTTGAAAAAATTTTTCACTCGATTTGAAGTGGAGTTTTTTTTTTAGTAATTTAATTTAATTTCATTTTATGAGGAAAATTTTTAAGGATGGGAAAAATAATTTATAAGATTAGACAAGTTGCCTCAAAGGAGGAAGTAAAATTGTCTAACGAAAGATACTAATCTGCTCTGGTACGAGCAGTTAACGCGGCCAATAATCTCGTATTACTTCCCTATTTGGAACACTATATCGCCATCGTATATGAACCAAATCGAGACTCTAGAAAGGAAAATTCTACGGGGTTGTATGGGACTGCACAAGGACCTGACGATCGCTAGTTTACAAATATTAATTTGTATGAGGACTATAGCTTTTAGATATGTCGAGAAGATATCTTAATACCCCAACCACTTCATCAGCAGCTTGCCTCTCCGAAACGATGTCGTAGACTTTAAATATCTTTCACCACCAAAAAACGAGAAATATTTATTACTTGGAAGAAAGTTTTACCAACAAGGGAACTTAATCGTGTAAAATTTCCATCACGTTATAACGTAACAAAAATAAAAGTGCATAATGGATAATCCCCGAACGTAAGTCATCCAAAAATCACTCCCAACATAGTCGTAGCTATGCCAATGCAAACAATGCGGTCGCGTAGGGCCCATGATTCAAGGGGGCCCCAACGAGCCAAAACGATTCTTTTATTTCGAATCTTAACATAACTATCCGTGAGGTTACTATTCGACAGACAAGGAAACGATAACAAATGCTCTAATATCCAACCGCCATATCAGAAGCGTTGCCACTTCAGTTTCTGCTGTGTGATAAAACACTACAGCCAGAAATCAAATAATTGGCTGAACTTATACTCATTAAAATCAATGATATGAGTTCGAGTTTCCCCGACGTTTCCTCCATTTTGCTTCTCTTTTTGACGATTCCCGTCACTGTTACATCCGCGGAACGCTCGTTCTCAAAACTCAAAATAATAAAAAATTATCTTCGATAATCTATGGGCCAGGAGCACCTGTCACAATTAGCAGTACTGGGCATAGAGCCTGGAAAAGCATAAAGGATGGATGTCTCGAAAAAGTGCCACGCAATTGTATGCTATGTAGAAAGTTATATTACTACTGACGATTCGAAGATATCAAAATATAATTCTACTCATTTGGCTCATCAGTGAAGATATTGTTCCTAGACTACTCCACAATACTGGGGATTGGGATGTCTACGTCGGACCACGCACGAAGCCGGAATATAGTCTTAGAGTAACACGAGATGAAAGTGTGCAGCGCCGGACATGAAGCGAGGATACTTCGTAGCGGTGGCACGGTACGGTATAAACCTTCTCTAAAGATTGCTATGTGCTGTTTAAAACAATATTGCATAATATTATTAAATTAAACAAATTTATCGAAATTATCGATTAAAATGTTACTCCAATAATTAGCGAAGATAAATATATTTCCTTAATTATATTGAAACTTAACAAAATTAAATAAATTCCTTTTAAATTATGTTTAATTCATGCACAGCAAAGTATACACTGATTGGCTCTTCTCCAACGAAAAGCACGGCCACCAAGGCTACAACATATTATTTGTGATATTTTATTAAAAAGTTTTTGGACGGCACCCAAAATAACTGCATTATTTTTTCATAGTAATTTTTTAACTGCCATTATGGTATTAACTGTTGTATCATTCATAGAACTCTGGTTTTTGTTCTTGATAAGCGCAAGTTGAGAAAATATTCTTTCAGCAGCTGCACTGCTATGCAGAAGACACAGTAGAGAGCTGAGGAAGTTGGGTAGCTTCCGAAACATCTCATCAATTAATCCATTTTTGAGGCCAGACCGTCCCTTTAACTCGTACACGAATTTGTCTGTCTGTATATTTATTTAGATATTTCTTTTTTACGAGCTGAAATTTGGCACACAGGTTCATGTCGCGTGGGAATTGAATCTATCAAAATTTGAACCGGAAATTTCCATGGAAACCCCGGAAAATCGTGAAAAATCATTTGACAATTTGGTCCAAATTTGATTAGTGATAAATCCGTTTCAGGAAAAATGCAGAGTTTTCCGATTTTTCGGAAAAAAATTTCCGGAATTTTCCGACTTTTCCGCAAAATTTTCCGGTAAAAAGTTTTCTAAATTATGCAGGATCATTACTTTCTCTCCGACAATGGTGAAAACTTGCAGAAAAATCGAGGAAAATTTATGTAAAACGCTTTTCCGGAGTTTTTCCGACCAAGGAAGCGTTTGAACGTTTTGCAACCTAAGACAATGTTGTAGAGCAAAATGAGTTGCATAAAGTTGCTTTTGTGGAAAACGCCATGGAAAACCCGGAAAAGCGGGAAAATCATCGGACAAATTTTCATCGATATGATTAGTGATAAATAAATCTGTTTCAGGAAAAATTCAGAATTTTCCAATTTTTCTGGAAATTTTTTCGAAAATTTCCGGAATTTTCCGACTTTTGCGACAAAAAAGTTTTATAAGCTATGCGGAATCATTTTTTCCCGTCCTACTGGCATCAATACTTTCTCTTCAACAATCATGAAAACTTGCATGAAAAATCGAGGAAAATTCATGTAAATTTTTAAAAAAAATTCATAGTAATAGGAAAAGTCTGTGGAAATCATATCATGGAAAATCGGGAAAAATGTTACATGGGATCAAGTTGGAATATAGCTAAAAAGCGCTGTTTAAAATATAATTTGAATTTCAGAAAACCGTTGCAGTACTTCAACGATTTGATACTCGAAAAAGTTTTGTTTTCGGATCGGCACCAAACATGGCTTAATTTTTTTTTGAAAATATCTCCATGCAGCACGTAATAACAATTTAGTTAACGTGAAAAAGACAGAAAATAAAATTAGTAAAAAAGAGTTTTCAAACAAAACTGAGGCCAAGCCGCATCAAAAAGTAGAAAAAAAATTTTCTTCACACACAGAGCTGGACTCAGATTTTTTGATTGGGACATTTCCCTTGACTTGAATATTCTTTCTCTTCATGAATCAAATCACTTATTACCTCTGATTGATCATACTGAAATATATCGGTGATTGTCAGCGAATAAAATCTGAGTCCACCTCTGTGTGTGAAGAAAAGTTTATTTTCTGCTTTTTCATGCGGCTTGGTCTCAGTTTTGTTTGAAAACTCGTTTTTTACTTATCTTTTCGTACTAAATACTGAGACCCAAAAAGGTTGAAGGTCTAGATTTTTTCGAATTGTAGATTGATTTTTTTATATTTCTCTATTCAGCATTTATTTCTTCAATTTTATCTTCACCAATTAAATTTAGCATTACTGCAAGTAAAGCTGTAGACGTCTCTGCTAGGCAAGATGGGTTTATATCCTCTACAGCATTTGAAATTTTTTCTTTAACGTTGATCCTGGATGATATTTCTTTACAAAGATGTAAATAATAATTTCTTCAGGTTTTTTTCATCTTATTGACTTCTATTTCGGGAAGGACTCCGCTGTTTATTAGTAATTCTGTTCGGTCACCTGTGTAAATATATTTTAGAATTTTAAAACAATTTTCGTCATCAAAATCAATTTCGTTTAAGTTTACGTCATTTATTGATAGTAATAATATATGAATGCGTGAAGATTAGGATTGGAACTAAAGATTTATCTTATTAGTAATATTAAGAATATATGCTAGAAAAAAAGATAGAACATATTCGTGTCATTCATGACCGAGTTTACCTTATGAATAAAATCTGAATTATTTTCTGAATCGCTTTCAAATGAAAGATAAAAAAAAGAAGATTTTGTGAGTTTCAACATTAAAGTTATCTTCAAACTTTTTAAATTATCCTTGTCTCTTTCGGCTGTGAGAGAAATACAAATAAATATTGCCTGCTAGGATTTCGACACATTTTGGGTATCATTTTTGCGGCCGCGGAAGAACACAGGTGCAAAGAGTGGCAAATACAGCCGAATTTGTATAAATGAGGATTATTTTCCAAAAATAATATCTAGACACCACTATTCTTCCTAACCATCACAGAGGCGTTATCGCTTGCAAATCTAATCATATTCTTAAGAGGCACTTTAAGTTCTTCAAATAATTTTCGGATAGAATCATAAATGGAGTGTGCGTTGTATAGTTCTCCAATTGAATCAAAACAAAAAATCTATCTATAACTTTGTATTTATGAAATCAAAATATCTGACTACCAAAGTTAAGCACGTTACACTATTACTACCTTTTGTCTCATCAATTATTAGCGATAACTTTTACTTAGACTAAATTCTCATCCGCTTCTTTAATAACAAGGTACATATTCGTGGTCTCAGTCGCCTTGGGTTTTCCTAATTTTAAATCTGTGGCAATTGGTGAGTCAGTAGCAATGCACTTTATTAATTCTTTTAGTGAAAACGGCAAATTGTGCTGTAGAATAATCCTGAGCTCACTAATTTTAATTTTTTGAATTTTTCCCTAATATACCTTTTTTTAGCTTCAATTTTCGGTTGATGCTTTAAGCTCCGCACAAAGATTTGGTGGCGAATAGATTTACCATGTCGATCTAAATCCGGTTTATTGTTCGTGAAGTATACGTGACAAAATTTGCAGAAGGCTTTTATATCCTTCTCTTCGATTCAATTATAATTTCCTTTTCAGTGGGATCGAAATTTTTGTTCCCTATGGCAACAAGAATTTGAACTTGTACTTTGAGCAATAAAATATTGCTATCTTCCACTTCTTCAATATTTTCTTCTTGTTCTAAATTCACACGAACTTTTACTAAAAATTTGGAATAATTTATCCTGAGAATTTAAAATGTATTTACGTTACAAAGATCTTTTCACCTTTCCACTTTTGACTCTTTTCCAATTCTATTTCAAGTTAAAATTCTGTAAATGATAGGTCAAGTAAATTATTGCCTGTTTTTTAGCTCGCAATTTATTAAATAAATTTGTATTTAGGCAGGACGTCAACTTCACACCAAATCAATTTTTTCAGTATGCAGTCTAGACAATGTTTCAAATAAATACAATAGTAAAAGTAGCTTTAAACTATTATCAAACCTGCCACAGAACGACACCGATATTTATATGAACGGACACATTAATAGGACTCCATTAAGCAAGCGGAGCGGTTGGTAAAGGAAAATGACGACAAACTTCAGTCCATGATTGGCTGGGTGGCACGGTAACTTCGCTGGTTCGAACTCGAAGCTCTCGTTGGTATCGTGGTCGATCGTGGTAAGCTTTCACTGCTCTGGTGACCCTTATATAAACGGTTTTGAGCATTGCGGTGTCGTGCGCAGAAGCTGTGATATGGTCCCATCGGAGATCAGTTATTATTATTCCATTCCCGAGCCATGAAAGTCTAAGGCTCTACAAGACTCTTTTGGAGACCTTGCCCATCTGATGATTACGGCCATAATATTCATAGTTTCTACATGAGTATCTTGCAGGAAAAATAATGATCCTATTACCGTAGCTTCTATTTAGTCTGCCACATTTCTGTCGATATTACTTGTGTTTCTAATGGTATCAAGTTGACTAAGATCAAAATCTGGTCCAATGTCTTCAAATATCGACTGATCGCCCAAATGAGTACGTGGTAGTTTAAGATAAGATAACTGCTTAGTTTCAGGGACACTTTCATTTGAAGCGTGTATGCCCGTAATGATCATTATCATTTTTGTGCGAATGAAAATACAAACCTCGCGCGATTTACGAATTTATGGAGTTCGGGGATCAAAAATAAAAAAGTTACTTACAAAAAGAAAAAGAAAAGAAAGAAAACGCAGTTTTATTTTATGCTACTAAACCAATTTTAATTAAAGAGTAAAAAATACAAAAATAAACCGTTAAGATCAAGGCAAGAACTCAACTCCAACTAATTACTACAATAATTTAGACTTTTGTCTTTTTTTGACCGGAAAAAGCTTAATTAGCAACAAATATTCTTAACGCAACTTTCCCATGAGCTGCCTTTTAAAATATTCCTTCATTATGCATTTTCCCAGATGGTACAGGTAACATCAGGTTAGAGGCAAACAAATTGTGGGGAATCTGCAATCTACCTCCCCCCACCCTAGTTTGTTCAAAAGTTGAGTGGGAAGTCATCCGAACCAAATAGCAGAAATTAATAGAATCGACTCCAGTTTCAATGCAATCTGCCCACTTTCCGATATATCCAGCAATAAAAAACCAAAGTACGTTAATTTCAGAAAGAACGCCAATTTTGTAAGGTGTCAGCTTTAATATTATTTTCTATTTCACTAAGGTGTGCATTAGGTTCACTACATGCTCCGGACAGGTAGAAGAGTACTTTTTTAAGAGAAATTTTTAATCAACAGATTTTCTATTCCGTATAGTTGGCGCCAGATGAATTGAAAAAGGATTGCGATCATACCCCTGTTTCGTTTATCAAAGGATTTTTCCTTCTTCACAAATGCAGTATCAGCAATCGTAGCGTGGAATTGTATGTCAGGCGAGCATCTCCATTCAATTTTTGAATAGTACATGGGCAAAGGAGTGTGCAACATACTCAATATAAATAGATGATTGATAAGCCAATTGAAGAGATTCTCCTTGTTAGTTTGTTGTCACAAAATTTTTTACGTTTACACAAGCACAGACTTTACCTTTCAGGAGGACAAATTCTATTTTCATTTAAAATTTTTTCTATATCTGATGGTGAAACTGTCCTTTACACTGCATTTAAATTACTGATGCTGTGTATCATTAGGATCTTAAATTATCTCCAAATTATACAAATACAAAAAAAAAACGAAAAAGCTGTAATTTAAAAACAAAAATGTACCAACGATTTGTTTCCCGAAAAAAAGAAAGAAAGAAACTTCAAACTTTGCTCTTAATGAAAATGAAAATCTCATGGAAGGAATAACACTAATTGACAAGAGGGATTAAAAGACATCTCAGAAGCAGATCCGAAAGATGGAATCCTGCAAAAGACCTTCTAAATATCTGATTCACTCATCTCAGCAATTACCGGGTACTCTAAAGGACTGGCAATAAAAACAAAGACTCATCTCTAATGATTGGGTAAGAACCATGAGTAGTCATCATTTACTTAAGAGCCTGTGAGATTTCTCTGTCTTTTCGTACTTAATGCTTGCTACATGCCACTGAGGAACAACTAAGAAAGATCCCTTCTCCATATAGTCCCTGCGGCTGCTATTTTTCATTTTTTTTTTCTTTTCTCTTTTTTTCATTTTTTTTTTTTTGCCCAAGTTAAATGCAATTACTCAGCGCTTTCTTTAAGTTAAATGAATAGATGAGAATTTTCTTAAAATTTTTTCTATGTTGGAAGCTTTTTACACCTAATTATGTGCAAAGACTATGGGTTTTGGTGCTTTGCAACTACGTTGGTGGTGTTTGTTCTTAATTTTTTTTTTTTTTGGTACTCCTTGACCCTCTCTAGTTGGTTTCATTAGAAAAGTGGTTTTCCGTATTTTTCTTTCTTCTTCATCATCATCTTTTCAGTTTCTTACGCCATTTAATTTCAAATACGTACATATAGCTACACACATATATGCACACACACACAACTATTTAGTAATAACATTCATGGGACGAAATTTCTTAATTATGCAAAAATGCTAATTTCTGTAATTGTATACATAGTAAAAATACATGCAAGCTAGTGAAAATGGATTTATACTGAGGAAATGGACCATTGGCGCAGTTTGAAATACTCCAGATTTGTTAAAAGTGGGAAAGAAGTTACAATTATTGGTTTAAGACCAATTTTCATGATACCCCAGCTAGATAAATTCTCGTAGAAATAACTACATGGATGCATGCTTCAGATCGTCAAATAAAATGGTATTTCAGATTACTTTCTAGAAATGTTTGTCGGACAGTGAAAAGGATTATAACCAATTTGATACGGTTCTCCATAGCAATGAATTCTTCAGCATATTAAAAATGGCCGAGATTGACCGTTTTTCCAAATATGTATCTGCAGCAATTTACTTGCTATTAATGTTAATTTGAAAATAAAGAAGTCAAGGCAATTGATTTTTCAAATTGCAGAGTAGAAAGCAATTTGATATAACTTTGTTGGCAATATAGGCCATAGAGATATTGGCATAGTTTCACAAAGAATTTTATTTATTTTCACAAGACCAATTACCCTTTCAATAATTATTCGCTTATTAGAAATACATCTTGTGTCCATAGCTTCAGCTTCATTTAATTGCTTTTTACCTCTTAAAAAAGGCGGAATGTTTAAAGTTACCCCTTTATTCTCAAGTTCATCTGAAACGTATCGGATATAAACAATACCAAACCGTTCTCATCAACTTCAACTAAAAGCTTGAATGTTGGTCTATTTTTATATGAAGAGAAGGTTAACTGATGAAAGTCCGGATTTTCGGATTTCTCTACAGTTAACTCTGCAGTGCAGTCTATTATAGCACGACAAACTGGAAAGATTCCAGAAGTTAATACTTTTAAGCGTTGCAAAAATTCTCTCTGTATTTTTCTCAAATAAATTTGAAGCTTTATTTCTATCTATACAAAACAGGTGTTGAAAAGTGTTAATAGCAGCACTTCTTTCAGAGTTTGAAGGAAATCACGCATACCGTGATGATCTGCTATCAAGGTAACAAGAATTTCAAAACTTTTCTGATTTAGACTAGGGTTTGCAATCCCGTGTTATATTTTCAATCCCGGGATTTCGGGATTACATTTTCCAAATCCCGGGATCCCGGGATTGGTACCGGGATTAGGATTGGCTACTGTGTAAAAAAGTGAGTATCCAATATTCAAACAAACACATTTTACATAAAAGAATGAATAATTGTTCATATCTTAAAATACAATGCTGTTCATTCATTAATTGGTCGATGTATACTTACATCCAGGTATTTATACAGGAATAAATACCATCTCAGTAAGAAAGATGAAGGGTGCAATCGATTTGCTTTGATAGTTCTCTTCTCATTTACTCAATATACTTATCAATATGAATATAATTGATGGACTTGCATTGGTATTGATCTTTTACCTATTATTTGCGGGCTTTTCTTATCGAAAAATAATATGCCGGAAAAAACATTGCAAATTTTCTTACGCGTGTCCAATTTTCAATAAAAACATAGTCACATCTAGTAGAATGGTAATTAAATATATCCGGCATAAATTAAATTATTGGAACATTTTGTTGTGAAATGTTTTTTTTATTTCTCTTATTATATATTATTAAGCCAAACTCAGGGGATACCCTATTATACAAAGCACAGCATGTCAGGAAGGAAATAGGGTCATGAGTGTAGCGATAAAGGAGCGAAAGACATCCAACATTGCGGCGGTGCTCGACCGAGTCGATATGACAAGTTATTGGCAAATCACCAATAAGCTCTCTTTTGGACAATATCCAAGGTCTGATATACGACTTGTAGAGTGGCTCTACATTTGATGGGCTGGAATATTTCTTACACCTTTTTATAAATCCAAAACATTTCGATGCTTCTTTGGCAACAGAGAAGATGTTTACTGGAAATATTAATGCCAAGAATGCTCAGTGACGGTGAATCTAAATTAAAGCTCCTATGAAATGGGAGTGGTTAAATGGTGATCTTGTTTTAAAGAGATGAAACAATTTTGGGTCTTAGATGCTTTGAATTCGACGCGATTCACTTTGCCCCAAGCGAGGATAATAGCAAGATCGTTATTCAATGTACTAGTCATGCAATCTCGTTTGGAACATGCGGCATTGACCTCTGGAGTCCGCAAGATTATAAAAGGACTAAGCGAAATTAAGGGTAAGGATGGGATTGAAATTAAGGGAAACCAGATCATTTATGAAAATTAGGAAAATATACGGAGAACCCTGGGGCATACCGCCATTTATAGGGTGAGGTTCAGATGTAACGCCATCTAATACAACATGAATTGGGCGACCAAATAGAAAATATTCAATCCATAATAGAATATATACGTACATATTTCATAAAAAAAAATATACAAATTTTCTGAGAATAAAATTCTTAGAAAATTTTGATGAGAAAAATGTTTCAAAATATAATTCAGACAAAAATCAAATCCCGGGATTAGTTATTTCGATCCCGGGATTTGGGGATTGAAGGAAACACCGGGATCCCGGGGTTGCAAACCCTAATTCAGACCCGTAAAATAGACTATTTCACTACAATTAAGACGCCTGTAGGATATGAGGCGAAGGAGTTTGTGTAGACGATGTTTGAGTGCTGGGGTTTGTTGATATCATATTGCATTGAAATCCAACATCGGTATTTCAAGCTATATTCTTATTGCTTTTTAAATCAATTTTATTTGGACTGGAATCATCACCAGGATAGGTATTTTTTGCTTCTTGAATACAGCTCTGCAAGGAAATGAGTCCTAAATATAAATCATACAAACAACTTAGTAGTTTTGTCAACTTACTTTTGTTCGTTTATTTAATATTGCTCTCTTCTGAAGTCGCTTAAACCGTTCCTCTTTTCCTGCCTTACTACCGTTCTTATTGCAAAGATATTGCAGCTTTGTTAACGGCAAGTTGAAGGTACAGCCGACTTCGATAAGGTTTTGAACTCTCCTATGTAATGAAAATTATATTACCTTTGACTACTTTATCAATAAAAATATATTATGCTTACCCAAGGACGCTATAGAATAGTCGTTCTCTATAAAGTGCTCACTGCAAACACTAAATATCTTCGACGGTTTCTTTCCCAACTTTAACTTAGAAATCAATACAGATTTAAGTTTTTCGTCCTTAAGAAACAGATGGAATTTGACCCGCTTATTTTTATCAAATTTGCTAGAGCACTGGGGTACACAACAATTCATGACCATTTTTTAATTTAACTTTTTAATTAAATTGGGAGCACAATTTAACAAATGTCTTTCAAGACAAACGTATCAGATAGAAAAGTCACTGCTATTCATAAACGCAGCCAAAGGAACAATTTTAGCAGCTACATGGTTGCGAAAATTGGATCTATGTTTAAAAAAAGTTTTATAATGGATTCACGTAGCTAAATTGTTTTGTTCAAGTTACAAGATTTGCTTTTTGGTTTTGACACTAAAATGTTTTATAATGCAGTGTTATAGGAATGCTTTCCGCACTAGGTATAAAACTGTTTGATTTCGAGAGCTACTTGGTTTTATAATGGTATGCAATGCAATTTATCTTAACCCTATTAAAACATTTTGGCTCTGGATGCTATTTAGTTGTATAAAGCTTTCGTAAAGCCTCAGAGAACTGCATTCAGAGCCGTTATAAAATAGTTTATTGTCGACAGCAAATCAGTAACAAGAGTAGCAGTTATAAATCAATTTAGCTATCCTGAAGCACTATTGGAACATTTTGAAAACTTGGGAACTATTTGGTTTCAAACAGTTTCTGAGTAGACTTTAATAAAACCATAGCAATATCTACAAAACTATTTCGCGTCATGTCATATTACATTTTGCGAAATATTCAGAGAGAGAGCCAATTACTTCGGATATCGCTACACGAAATTTTGCCTAATGTTCCATTCTCTCATAAAGTTTTACTGCATCGCATAACTCTCCAATTATTCTGATTGTAATTCCAGAAGTGATCTCGATATTTTTGTTGATAATTAAGGTTTAGAAATAAGAGATAACTGGGCTGTAAAGTTAGATGACATTATAGACAGTACGCCCTGCATTAACGCAAATAATTTAAGCGATGATTGTGGTATGATTTTATAAAAAATGAAAACATTCAACAAGAAATGGAATCTCGTTTTAGGAGTTTCTTTCGGGATATTAATGAATCAAAAATAATTTCTTTAAATATCCATTGACGGATTGCCAGTGGCAAAGATCTCTAAAGAAGTATCTGGGCCCATTCTTTTAATATCCCTGAACTATTCCTTTTTTAGACTAGAGTAATTGCTGTTTACAGTGGAAAGAACAAGCCTGGTAATTTAAAGGAATTTCTGACTCCATTTGTTGATGAATATAAGGAAATTATGGAAAATGGGATTGATATCAATAGAAAGAAAAATAAACAATGTATTACTACAACTATTAGAATGTATTAGAATATAATTTTAAATCAATATATAAATCACACACTTTCGAATGGTAGGTACGATACAATAATACCGGAGACCTTTTACATGTATTGACGGTATTGCCTGCGGCCTGCTTTTGATACTGCTGCTATATGAGAAATTATTTAGATATTTGCCCCAGAATTTTTGCAATATGACCTACCGCTTCTAAAACATCATTGAATTTATTCATTCGTTCTATTTGAATCAAAAATGCTCAAAGTTAAACGCCATTTTTCTTCAATACGATGGATGTATTTTATCTAAGACAAACATCAAAGTCGGATGGCCGAGATTAGTATGTTTTTTAGGAGATCTATAATAGTTCTGAAAGAAACCAAATAGCTGTATCATTTTATAGAGGTTATGAGGGAAGCTGAAGTATTTTATAAGGGTTCTACAAAAAGCAAAAGAGCTGCATGGTTTTATTAAGGTTTTCATATTAACTAAATAGTTTTATCAAGTTCTCAAGGGCGAAAATCTGATTTAATGGTTTTATAGAAGTTTTAGAAAAAACTGTTTTGTTTTACTAGAACTCTGGATGGAGCTAAATTGTTGTTTTAACATCGGCCATTTGTTTTATAAATTATAGAGCTGAAAATGCCGCCGTTTTACGAAAGCATAAATTTAATATTTTCTTAATCCTATATATTTAGCGCATATATGAATTCAATTCAATTCAATTCAATTCAATTTTTATTTACTCAATTTAAGGGTACATTAAGATGCTTAATCCGATCTTATAAAACTGTACCACTAGATAATCAGGATTTTAGATTAAAAACTAGGAAATACACTAACACTACAAATAAGCTATAATAAGAGAAAAATAAAGTAGAAAACTATATTAGCTTACATTACAAATGAAGAAGAAAAATAAAAATAAAAAACAAATATATATATATAACTTACATATATAATTACAGTTGCATTGTATAAAAGAAAAAGATGTTATATATATAAAAAAAAAGACGTTAAGCGCAAAACATTCCGATGCAGTACACACCATATCCATTCAACCTTATACTAGGTGTTGAATAAGTAGCCTCTTAAAAGCTCCAAAAGAACCCTCCCGCTGAATGCGAGCCGGAAGGGCGTTCCACAATCTTATAGCTAGAACGAAGTAAGAACGCTCAAAAACAAGTGTACGAAAACGCGGCAACAATATTTTCAGACCTCTATCAGAATTAAAAAATGTGACATGTTCATACAGATAAGTCGGCTGAGTTGTATGAAGAACTTTAAAAAGAAATAGAAGCAATCTACGTTTCAAGAAGACTTCAAGAGAGCAGCTGAGAAGCGAATCCTGTAAATGGGAGACATGGTCATACCTTCTGAGACCGAAGACAAATCTGAGACAGTCATTAAAAGCTATATTTATTTTCCGCCTACAGCAGGAGTCGAGTGACCCAAAGACCAGGCTGCCATTAGTAAAGTACGGAAGTAATAGAGTTTTCACAAGTCTCAGACGTAAACTAGTCGGAAGAATACTAGAAGATAGCCACAGTCGCCGAAGTCCAGCATATATTTTAGATATGTTGGTACTAATATTGTCACAGCATTTCATCCTTGAACTGAGAAGTATACCTAAATCACGTACCCTGTCCATATACGGCAGGGACATACCATTCAACGTAATATTGGGGAATGAGGTAAAGTCATTAATACGAGAATGGAACGCTATGACTTGAGACTTCCCTGCATTTAGGCAAAGACAATTCTTAAGAGACCAATCATGGATTCTCTTTAGGTCACAGTTGATTCGTTCAATGCAGTCTTCAATTAGACCGATTGGACGGCTCAGGTAGATTTGAACGTCATCCGCGTACAGATGAATGCTGACATCTTTTACAACGAGTGGTAAGTCATTGATGAACAGACTGAACAATAAGGGACCCAGTATCGATCCTTGAGGAACACCCGACATGAGATGTAGAACATTCGAAGATACCTGCTGATTTATTGTGACCGTTTGGGATCTTCCAACAAGAAAGTTTTGGATTAAAAGAAGAGCTGATTTAGAGAATCTAAAGTGAGACGAAAGCTTCTGTAATAACATAGTATGGTTTACACTGTCAAACGCCTTTGAGAAATCTAAAAGAGTTAATACACTGACTTCGTCAATATCCATTGCGTGGCGGATATCGGTGGTCACCTTAAGAAGTGCAGTCTCACAGCTATGGCCAGCCCGAAAACCAGATTGCCAAGCACTCAACAAATTAAACGCAGTCAGATATTCATTTATTTGATTATAGATTAATTTTTCAAATACTTTTGAAAGGAAGCACAACAAACTAATGGGCCGAAAGTCTGACAAGTCTTTGGGAGAAGGTATTTTTGGAATTGGTACTACATTAGCAATCTTCCAAGAAACTGGAAAAATAGACATTGTGAGGCACATATTGAATATGTGCTGCATTGGCCAAATGATCCAGGGCAAGATGAGTTTGAGAAATTTCGGCGAGATATTATCAGCACCAGAGGCCACAGATTTGATGGATAGAAAAGCCTTAAAAACTTCATCATCATCCACGCAGCGAAAACTGAACCCATCGATTGAATTATCAGAGGAAGATAGCAGTGCATCTACTCTTAAACAAGGGTCCGGTAATCGAGTAAGCGCAAAGTGCTTATTGAGATCGTCAGGATGAAAATCGCATATAGGTTGTACAGAACCATATACTCCCGCTTTGCGTAGGTTAAACCATAATTTCTTGGCATTTAAGTTAGGATTAAATCTATGTGCATAGAAAGACCGCTTAGCAAATCGTATTTTGCTGTTCACACGATTTCTAACAGCTTTATATGCACGTTGGCTAGCGGCCGTCCTGAGACTCCGAAATTGCTGAAAAAGATAATCACGTTCAGCAATCAGTGATCTTATTTCTGAAGTGAACCAAGGACGGCTTTTACTCGTGACTTTCTTCCTACGGAGGGGAATGAACTTATCAAAAAGCCCAAGAAGTAAATAATTTAGAAATTCCACTTTGTCATTTACATCAGCGAATGATTGGATATTCTGCCAAGGCAATGAGTTACATTCATCATGTAATGCTTCTATATTTACCCTAGAATAGTCACGATAAAGAATGGTCGCGATGTTATGCTGCATTTTAATATCGTACGTAAGGAATAAGACATCATGGTCGAGTATGCTTGGCGGGGTGAGTTGATTCTGGAACAGAACTAATGTCGGGTCAGATGCAAACAAAAGATCTAATTGCGATGGGTTCATCGAATTATGATACGTAGGAAGTTCATTAACCAAATTCATATGCAGGGATTGCATTAAAAATAAAAAGGAGCTCGAGGCACTACTACTGTTCAAAACATTCACATTAAAATCGCCTCCAATGATAACATGCGAATACTTCACAGTGATTATCGCCATTAGATTAGCAAATTCCTGAGCTGTACTGTCATTAAAAGAATTGGGAGGACAATATACTGAACACAGAACACATTTGTCTAATCCCAGATCAACCTCCACACAAATGAACTCAAGGGGGCCACCATTAGAAAGCGCAATCACTCTGGTTTTCAAAGTATCAACAACATAAATTGCTACACCTCCTCCAACGCGAGAATCACGGTCGTTACGTAAAACAGTGAAACCAGGAATTGAAATTGTTGAAGACGGGATATCATGCCTTAGCCATGTCTCACTAATGAAAATCGCATGCAATTTTGTGCCACTAAACAAGTCACAGAGCTCATCAATCTTAGTACGGATGCTACGAGCATTCAGTGTACAGATGTTAAATCCACTGCTCTGGTTACAAAATATTTCCAGAAGGGTTCGAACTCCGTTCCACGAAGAATAAGAATCACCCCCCAACATCGCAAGGCTCAGGGACTGAAGCACTCAAGAAGCCACCACAAAATAAAATAATCGGAAAAAAGAGGTGAACAACAGTACATGCACTACCAAGAATAAAATTGCGCTCACGAAAGAAGAATAAGTACAATGTACAACATAAGGACACTAGAATTAGAATAGCAACTATTACTATGTAAAAGAAAATTAGAAAAGGAAGTTCAGAAATAAGAGCAATAGTAATTATGATGAATACTACAACTAATTCAAAAAACTTACAAAATACTAAAAGATCTAATACTACACTTAATTCGAAAAAAGATAAGCTTATAATAGCAATCCAAAACAAAAAGATATTATTCATAGCAAAGAGAAAATACAATGCTGCTCTGCAAAATGGCATACACATGCCCTGTTCATCTAAATAATGAATTATTAACAATTAATTATGTGCCGTAAACAAATCGGAATTAGCCTGAGAAAACTCCCCAAGTTGTCGACGGTCAGTGACCTTGGTATACCGATCAGTCTTACGTATCTTATGAAACACAAAACCATTCTGGGTCATAACAGAGAATAATTTTCCCGATCTACGTAATTGAAGAGCCTCCCGCAGCAAATGAGCATTTCGTGGTGTCAGACTTTCATTGCAATACAACGGGCTATCAGCAACAAAACCATCCAGACTGCTTAATTTTATGCGACCAAATTTTTTGTAAGTGTATAAAAAAGATTTTTGTTCAGCTAGACATGAGAACCGTGCAACAATTGGGTAAGCATTGGATGAATTGGATACACTCGAATCAGATGCCGCTATTTTCTTTTTTATGCGAAAGGCATCAGCATAAGGGGACAGCTGATGACCAATAACAGAGGCGATGTTCAATAAAATTTTTAACGGTCGCTCGGCTTCTTTTGGAGGAATACCTCTTATGATTATGTCACTCAATCTTTCACGGCGACAATTATCTTCACACATATTAACGAAAGCGTCATACTTAGCTTGCATGTCCGCAACTTTTTTATTAAGTTCGTTAGTCTGAGACTCGAAATTAGACAGCCTGGTATTAATTGAGGATACTGCATCATCTATTTTCCTTGATAATTTCAGCTCAAGAAGTTCAAGCATTTCACTTAATTTTTGCAGTAAACGACCTTCCATGTCTGATGAATTATTAGTTGCACTCACAGGAATGTTTACCGTTTTACTCGCACTTCGTGTTGTAGCCGGAGACACACTTAGAGAATTAGATCTACCTTTTTGCTTTAATTGTTTAGAGGAATTTTTAGCAGTACCGCCGTTCTTTTCACTCATGAGCACCGGTCGAAAAACAAAACGTTAAATAATAAATTTAATCAGCACACACAGTTGAAATATAGAGACTGGCAAAAATATCGGTGATGCAGAGCAAAGCAAAAACACGTCTACTCACTAGCTACCATTAACTTATTGTATGCTAAAAAAAGAAATTAAAGGTTTATTTTAACAATTTTAGAAAATACTTTTAGTGTAAAATATCAAATTATCAAATAAACAAAATTATACCGGACCTTAAAGCAATGTTATAAATTTTCTACTATTCTATACTACTATTCTACTATTTCGAGCTATATTTAAAATTTTTACGGAAAATATTGATTGGCAATAAATTTAATTGCATATATTTGGCGTAAATTTTATTTTCAACAATTTCAATACATTCTACCATATTTGCCATATATGATAAAACTTAAAAAGATAAATACTTGTTCATTTTGTATACATATTTTACATGAGGAGAAAAGAATCACATATATTGTAAAAAGTACAATAGCTACGTATAACAGATCCATTTAAACCTCTGAAATGTATGTATATGTAAATTCGGAGAACGTTTTCACAGCAATAATAATTCAGTTTTATAAACGCTGCTAGAATGTTTACGCAACACGCTTTTACAAAAAACTCGTTTTATAAGATGTTATATGTGTGATCCTAGAGCGTTCCCCGAAGGAACTTAAGTATCGTATTAAGGTTCTATAAAGTAGTTCCTGTTGCCTTTATACAGTGTGCCCAAAACGGCTTTATAGAGGATTTATAGAAACTGCCCCAACAATCTATAGAATGTCATTTTTTTACTGAAAATAGATTATGAATTCCTTGCTCATTTTGACGTCATTTAGAAGTAAGTTTTCTACGAAAGTAGGCCGTGTTGATCAAATTGTCATTTAATATTGACTTATTATTGACCCGTTTCCAGCGACGTCCTTTTTACGTCAATATTTGAAATTTTAAGACAATCGAGTTTAGTTTTCGTCAAATGTAGACTTCGTTTTGACGGGCACTTTTTTAAGTCGACATATGACGTCTTTCAGGAATTCAAGTTGGTATAAGTTTTAATAAAGTAATCGGAATTTGATAATAAAATGACCGACCGTGCATGTATTATACAGAAATATATGAAAGAACGTCATTTAATGACTCAAAATAGACCCTAGATTTAACAGCGTTTTTCCGTCTTTTAGACGTAATCCTAGTTAACTCTCTAGAGCCTAATATTAGAAATTTTTCTATTGTTCTTAAACTCTTTTTGATATCTTACTTTTGTCATCTGTCATCATTTTTGTTATTGCCTAGACACGTGCTGTCTATTTCTGGTCATTTGATGACTGATAATATACCCTAGTTATAACTGCACTTTGCTGTCATTTTGTCGTTAGTTTGTGCTATTGCATAGCCAGGTGTTGTCTATTTCTCGTCAGTTTTTGACTCCATTTAAAAGTGGTGCTGCTTGTCGTCATTTTCACGTCTCGATTTTTCGTAGCTTAGTGGAAGGAGGGGCATTCAAGCCTTGCATTAGCCTTGTTCAAATAGCAGTACGGGCAACAATTCGCGCTTTTAATCGGAATAATATTCAGTTTTTTTGATGTTATGCATTTTGGATGTTTTATTTCATTGTTTTTTGAACGAAAATTCGACGAAAACATTAAAAATGTTTTTTTCAATGAACAACTTAAAACATTAATAATTTCTGCCGAATAATAAAAACATAAGAATTTCCCTACCTTTTACTTTAGGCGGAAAAGTGAGTTTTTACATTATGCATTTTTGTCTTTCGATGTTCCAACTACAGGTCATTTTGTATTAAAAATTGGTGGCTTATATGACGACTTTATTTTCGTCTGAAGACGTGTTTTAGGTGTTATAATGATGTCTCCTGGGCAACCAAAATGAACTCAATCAGTTTAATTTTGGAGGTTATTTTAGTGGCTAATTTGACAACTTTGTTTCCGTCTGAAGACGTGTTTCAGGTGTTACATTGTCGACAGGTCGACGTCAAAAAGATGTCCGATTTAACCAAATTTTGATTTTGCCCACTTTTCAATTTTAGTACAAAGGACCGGTCTATTGTATGTACTATTGACCAGAATTTAAGTTTACAAATAAATTTGCTTATTCTAATCAGTTATATGCCGATATTCCTACTGTACATCTGTAAATACGCTACGATATTTGATTACAAAAAATCCCTGATTTTATTCTACACCAAAACTTTTTGGGATTTTATTGACGAAGCCTATTGATTAAAAATTAGTTTTTGAGAAAATCATAAAGATTTCCCTTTAAAATATTTCTCTAGATGTTTAAGAAACTTCACAAATAATCGAAGTATTTAATAAATATATATAATATTTTCATTTTTAAAATTAAAGCTTTCCGATAAAGTAAAAGCGCTTAGTTTAGACACAAGCCATTTGGGATATTTGAACTCTCATTCATTACGCATCTTTATTTGAGACACAAGCCACAAACCATTTTTAATTTTTCATGTTCTCGCATCAAAATAATTTATATTCTGGTCGTAAAGTAGAATTTATTTATAATAAATAATTTTTTTGCAGCAATGAAAAAAACGAAAATATTTTGAAGACATTAATATTTATTAAAATTACAAGAAAATACAATAGTATAGTTCAAAAATATCAAAGTTTAATTATTACTGGCAATGACCTTTGGAAGCTCTTTCACCATTTGGAATATACACAATGGTACACACTTATTAATTTCCCTATGGTGACCTTGATAGCTCACTTTTCGTTGCTCGGACTATAGACAAAGTTAACGTGTCATTAGGTTAACTTTGCTACAGATACCGGATTATATGCAATTGCATTTTTGTAACGTACACAGTAAAACATTTCTTGAATTTTACTTCACTTATACATAGTAGTAAAATTTTACAAAGTAGAGTAGGAATTTTATAAATTGATATTAAAATTCACGCAGTTGTGTGTAAAATACGTAAAATGCTTAATTTTACTCATTCTAATTGGTAAAATTCAATTTAAATGTGTAAAAATACGTACGTATTTGTAAATTTTACATTAGTTTTTAAAATTGCTTTCATGTGTAGTAAAATCCAATTCTTATGCTTAAAATTACTATGGTTTTTTCAATTACGGCATAGTATTTTTTAGACAAGTTGAGACAAGCTTATAGCGTCACCACAGATTTGTTGAAACCGTGATGGGATGCAAAAGTAGTTTTCATTGTGCGGTTATAGGTATTTGTCTTTTCAAAGGAATTTATATAATAAAAGTGAGTCACATTGATGTCCCAAATAATTCTCCTTGGTGTGCAGTCTTCGGTAAATTTCTTTATCGTAATCAATTTTTGTAAACTATTTTTTTTTTAAATACGTTTAGAAACAAGTGATGAGCGAAATACTATTTATGTTTTCATTGAAAAAGAAGTTGCTAATTCAACTGCAAAGAATATTCAAGAGGGGCTACTGCCAGGAGTTCTGTTTCTATTTCATTCTAAATAAGACTTACCTTATTGAATTGACCTTGAAATGTAAATAGCTTTAAAATCAAATTTATGTTTATTTTCTTTTGTTTATAGAGATTTTCAATTATACTTATTAACAAAAAAAAATCTACAAAAAATTCTAAAGAATTTTGTTTTCTTAGTTTAGTTCTTCAACACTTTATTGAGCTTTGTTTTCTTTTTTGTAATGTGTGGAATGCAAATCAAATCTATGTTTATCATGGATAAACTTATGTATTGTATATTTACAATATTGCATGAAATAAACAAAAGAATATTATTCTACTGATGTTATGAAAAAAGACAAATTTTTACTAATTTCAGAGTTTTCATCACTGGTTATTTCGCGACAAAAATTGACTACTTTAGAAAAGTAACCACATATAAATTTTCATTTGAATTTTACGCATTTTATTGCATTTTTTACAATCGTGTGTGTAATTTTACAAAGTATGTTTGAATTTGATTGCTATGAAAATGTGGAATTTTACGAATTCGTGTGTAATTCCTTTACTACATTGAGTATTGAGATTAATAGAGATGTGTAGTTTTTTTCAACTGCCTGAAAATTACTACTTTAAGAGTAGGCACTAAATTGCCTAGTAGTAAGAATTTTTTAATGTGTAATTATAGTACTAGTATAGTAGTAGTACAGTCATAACGTACTTTCTCGTTTATGGTGCATAATTCGGCATATAGGGTTGAATTAATCAATTTCAAATGCGTTATATGGTAGGCGAAAAATATGTGAAATACTGCAATAATAGAAAAAAATGATGCATCTAATCGATGCACTCTGGATTTATTTTCGGTATAACTTCAAAATAAGTTAAGCACTGTTCTTGTCAAAAATACTTACTTAAACATAATACAGACATAGCACAGGTCAAAGTTTGCCTGAGGTAAATTTTGTGAACATTGCGACAAATTTTAAATATTGCCCTGTTCCGTCGGTAGACGTAAAACCTTTTTTTCGGCATACAAATTCTAGATTTAACTTTTATAATGATTTAAACAGTCAAAGAATTATCTCTAATAAAGTTGTTTCTTTTTTGATAGTGCATATTTTAGCATTTGCATAGTGCATATATTCTACTCATTACCCAAATACCCCAATTCTTCGTGTTACAAAATCCCATTGGATTTTTTGAAATTGCTGGTAAATCAATTGAAAGACAATATCTTACCACATACACGACCTACTGAGATTTATCAAAATTACGGCAAAACCGATTCGGACGCCATATTATCTATGATTCCATTTTGTGTTCACTTAAAAAATGGCGTTTAACAGAAGAAATTGTGAATATTTCAGAATTGTGTTTAAAAAAAAGAGCATCCCTTTCTTTTCTCAGGTACTTGTGTAGGTGGTGGTGTATATTGCCAATTGAGGTTTGTACAATATATTCGCACATAATGCTCCTCACGTATATCTGAGCCCCTCTTGCGTTTAATAAGAACTAAGTTTTAATTTATCGCAACAGATTTTATTATCGCACTTAATTTCCTTATGCCTTATCCTCGGCCCCTTTTCCTGTTTTTGTATAGTTCTTATTCTTGTAGAAAATATAAAGAAATCTTTTATGGGGTGCGCTATATCCCCATTCCATACTTGAA
The DNA here is from genome assembly GCA_963930735.1 of Dioctria linearis. Lineage (NCBI taxonomy): Eukaryota > Metazoa > Arthropoda > Insecta > Diptera > Asilidae > Dioctria > Dioctria linearis. The sequence goes on along the minus strand of OZ005742.1, from coordinate 232,947,980 downwards.
GGTATAAAGGTTGCGAAAAGTAACATTTAAAAATTTATGGGGGGTAAATTAAGTACATTCGAGAGTGATGAAGAGCTGTAGGCAGCAAAATAAGGAGAAAATGAGCTCCGCTCCAGTATGAGATTTTCTGGGGCTAGGTATATCTTGGGAGCTCCATAAGCTCACATACAAGTAAGTAGCACAAAAATAATTGCTGCATTTATTAAAAATACTCAGAGAAAGAAAGGGGAAGAGGCGGAATGTTAATGGAATTTAAAAGCGCGCAGAAGAAATTCATCGCAGCAACGGTGCCTCTGCAAAGGATCATTTCAACACGTTCCACTCATATTTTACTAAATGAATCTAGTTTCTTCTTAGGGTAGAAAAGCTTATTAAATCTCCTGAAGGATCTTAATGGTTATATGTATGCGTTTATAATATTAAAAACACAGCAGTGCTGTTAACAAGGTAAGTAGAGATATAAGTTAGCAGATCATAAGTTGCGTAATGAAAAAAGTTATGAGTATCCTGCTAAATTTATGCTTTAATTAGTAAACTACTCTTCAGAGAGAGAGAGAGATTGAAAGAGATATATATTCTCGAATATGTTCGTGTACTAGCAAATAGAAAGTATATAGCCGGAAAACTTTCATTATTTGTTAAGATTTTATTTTTAACTTAAAATAATTATTAAAAATCAGTAGGTAAAAAAGCTACAAAAATCGCAAGAAGATGAAAGAGATTGAGATTCATGGATTGAAAAAGGACTGCAGGAGTTCCTTCGATTTGGCTGGATATATAAATATTGCATAACTTTTCCTCACAGTTTTCTTTTAGAGTAGTTACAAAACTTAGCTCGAAAGATATTCTATGCGGGAAGATAAAAGGGCAAGGGGAACACACAAAGATAATAGGTGCGGTGTAATTTAACGTCTTTTCCGTATTCCGAAAAGAAAGCATCTCAGAATGTCACTGTTCGAGTATATATGTATATTTTGAATGGTTAACAGATGAGAGCGCAAGTATTATATTGTATGAGGATTAATTTATAAGGCATCAGATCATTTACGTCATCAAAATTCTGACCATTAATGTGATAAAAACGAGTAATAGGTGTAGTTAGTCGATATTGGATGGTATTTATCATTTCTTCATCAAATGGAGGTAACGCTTTTGGGTCTATCTCCATCCCAAATATTAAATTTGCATTCCCAGTTCTGGTGTAGGACTTCGGGTGAGTGAATGCAACGGGTAGGCAGGAGAAATATACGGCAAGATTCCACGACGTTGGTTTATTCAGTCACTAGTATTACTAACACTACTACACTTATATTCTTAATATATTGAAATTCATTAATTGTGTCATTCTGTCACTAATACTACTATATTTAACTCGTCGTGCAAAATGCTTATAGCCCTGGTCAGTACGAAGAACCTATGGATGCCGAGGGTATAGCCCACACGAAAGATGAGAGTTCAAGTGCGAATGCTATTACTAAGCCCTGCACTGATAACGTACGAAGGCCATAGAGATAGCCAGCACGAACGAAGAAACGGGATAGAAGCAGCGTCCGAAGTGTAATTACTATGGCCAATACTAATAAGGTACGGATGCCGTAGGTATAACCAACACGGACAAAAGCAAACATGTAATACGTGCGAATGCTAATACCAGGGCCAGTACGAAAGACGTACGGATGCCGTAGACATAACCAACACGGAAGAAAAGCAGGTCGTTGCGAATGCTATTACTATGGCCAATACGAATAGCGTACATATGCCGTAGCTATTACCAGCACGGTAGAAAAGCAAGTCAGGAGTACGTGCGAATGCTATTACTATGGCCAATACGGATAGCGTACGTATGCCGTAGATCTAGCCAGCATAGACAAGGTAAAATACTGGGACTAACAGACGCTTATTTTATAACTTTTCCACTGGTGGACAGGGCTGGTTGTTTGACTACTGGAGTCGTCTCTACTTAGTGGGTGGAATCGGGTTTTTGGCTTGGATTGCTCTGCCGGTTCACTTTTCTGGCGGTAGCTTGGCTCGTCTCTTGCTGATCTTGACTTGGTCGAAAATTGATCTTGCTGCTATGATGGCTGCATTTTCATATGTCCGCTTCACTAGGGTGCCGGGTGTTGTGCCAACCGAGAAGAGCAACCATCTGAGTAATTAGATTAGATTTGTGAAGGGTTGTGTAGCTGTTAGCCTCGCTATCACTGTGACCTGAAAGATCTATTGTGAGTCCCCGTTGCATTTACTCCCTTTCTAGGTTCAGACTGTTAATAAAGTCTATAACTTTTCTGGGATTGAGGTTCCACACGTAGGTTGGTGGAAGAAAAGCATGTTCGATGTGGAGTAGTTTCCGCCTAGCCAATGCTTCGCAGTTGCAGAGCAAGTACACCGAGATTTCGTGAGCATCCTGACAGAAACGGCAAGATGAAGTATCAGCCAATCCCAGCTTATTTAGCTGATACCTTAAGGGGCAATGGCCTTAGAAGAGCTCAGTGATCATTTTGAGCTCTGTTCTTCTAAGGAGTAGGAGTTCTTTTGTTTTTCCGCCAGAGGTGTCGATAAACTTTTTTGCCTGACGAAGTCCTTGTAGCCTTTCCCAGTATAGGGATTTTTGTCTATTCTAACAGTCGGTTAGGGCAGTTCCGAGGTAACACTTTGAAGTGCCACAAAATGACTGTGGTCCGACAAACTTAGTTTCCGCTCCTCTTTTGCCTAGGCCATCAGCAATTTCATTGCCTTTGTGGCCCTCATGTCCAGGTACCGACATGAGGATAACTTTGTTTCTCCTTGATAGGTTTTCGATGGTTTTTAGACATTCCCAGACTATCCCTCGCTTGACAGTGTAAGAGTTTCAGGCCTTCAGGGCAGCTTGACTGTCCGAGAGGATATTAATGGTTGAGCCATTTATGGCTCTTTTAATGCAGACATTGGCACATTCTATTATGGCCAATACCTCGGCTTGGATACGGTAGGAGTAGAACCCAGAGCCTTTGATATATGGCATTTGGGGCCGTATAGGCCCAGTCCGACTCCATTGTTCGTTTTTGAACCGTCTGTATACCATACCTTCGATCCTTCTTGGAAGGACGGCTTAGTGGAACGCCATTGCTGTCAGTCTTACAAAATCCCCCCTGGGTGCGGTTATATCAGATATTGTTGTCATTTGCTCAAAACATATCTGTTTTAAGATAGTTAAATAACCAACCAGATCGCCTGGCTTTAACTGTTTCTCCTTTTTCACTCTAATAGCACTGGAGATCGCTTCATTTTTCACCAGCAAATGTAGGGAAGGAAGGTTTAGTAAGGCTTCCATGGTTGCTGTAGGACTGGTTCTTATGGCACCAGTTATTCCTAGACAAGCAAACCGCTGGGTTTTTTGAAGCAGAGCCTCAATCTTTTTTCGATTTGTTTTGGCCACCATGCGACGGACGCATAGGTGACCATGGGTCTAACAACCGTGATGTACATCCAGTACATCATTTTGGGTTTCACGTTCTGCAAATGAAGCGACGACACGTGTAGAGAGGTCGCACTGCTCTATCCGTCACACTGGACAGACGCGAATTCTCGGTAAGTTTCTTATCTACAGTTACCCCCAGATATTTGAGTTCGTCTGCGAATATCAATTCCATGTTGTCAAGAAGAGTAGCCGTTAGTGAAAGCTTCGATCTTCCTATAAACGGAACGATTATCGCCTTATTGGGGTTTATGGTAAGGCTTTTTTTTAAACACCAACTGCGGATTTTGGACAGGGTATTTTGCATGAGGGCGGATATGACTTGCTTATGCTTGCCCCGTATTGTGACTACTAGGCCCTGCGCGTAGCCTTGTATACATTAAAACCTGAACTGGTGAGTTTCTCTAACAACTCATCAATTACGATCGACCACAGAAGTGGAGAGATAAGTGCTCCTTGTGGGAAGGCTTTTGCTGCGTTGATCGTGATTGAACAGTTCCCTAGTGTTGTGGTTATCCTCCTTCTTCTAAGCATGGAGTCTATCCAGTTTACCGTGGAGGGTTCAAAGCATTCATCCTCGGCAGCTGATTTAATTGCATCGAAGGAGGTGCTATCTAAGGCTCCTTCTATCTCCACAAATGCACATAAGGTCACCTCTTTAGCTTCAAGAGCGTTTTCGAAGTCTTTGCTAATGTGTGAGTGGCAGTCTCGATGGACTTGCCAGCTTGATAAGCGCACTGCTTACAATGAAGTGGTAATTTAGTCAAAATTTCGCTTCGAATGTGTAGGTCTAGGATTTTTTCCATGGACTTAAGTCAGAATGAAGTGAGACTGATGGTTCGGAACGATTTGGCTAGACAACAAGCCCTTTTCCTTCTTTGGGTATAAATACCGCCCTGACGTCTCTCCAATATTGGGGAACGTATCCTTGAGCGTACCTGGCTCGAAAAAGTTTTTGTAGTAGAAGGAATATAACATCCTTCAGATGACCGCTACGGCTCCGTTTCGTAGCATGGATTCTTTGAACACAATTTTCGACGACTCTCTCCCACCTAAATCAGGCTGCACTTCAGTGATAACACGTTCAATATTATCTTTATTATCTTGCAAAGCGTTAAGTGTTTGTGGTTTATTGGCATAACACACTGACTTTACATAACCCCATAAGAAAAAGTTCAGCGGTGTTAAGTCGCATAATCTTGGGGGCCAATTGACTGCTCCATTTCTCGAAATAATAGATTCACCAAACTTTTCCTTCAGCGAATTGATGGTTTCATTAGCTGTGTGACATGTGACACCGTCTTGTTGAAACCACTTGTCGTCTGCACCGATATCATCAATTTTTGGAAACAAAAAATTGATTGAGTATTTATTGTTCTGTAACGAATTCCATTGACAGTAACTGTCGCCCCTGCATCACTTTTGAAGAAAAATGGATCCCAGACCATAAACCACAACAAACAGTCAACCTTTTCTGGTTGCATTGCCAATTGTTGAATTTGTTGTGGATTCACCCGAAATTCTGCAATTCTGTTTGTTAACAAAGCCATTCAACCAGAAATGTGCTTCGTCACTTTTTGCCAAAATGAGGATCAATTTCAAGTTGCTCTAAACCCACTCAGCTAATCCGTGACGTAATGTATGATCAATGGGCTTTAGTTCTTGAGGCAATTGAATCTTACCCAAGGACTCAAAATAGATCTTTTAAGTCGCAGTGATTGCGAGGCTAACGCCTATACACCCCTTCACAAATCTAATCGAAATCCAAGGCTTTACGCAAAATACTCCATGCTGATGTTTGAGAAATGCCTAATTCCTGAGACTGGCGAGGAATTCACAAATTTGGGTTCTCACGTACACTTTCACTAACACAGCAATATTGTCTTCACTACGTACATTTCTTTGTCGCAAATTTATTCACCAGACGATGAATTGTTCTTTCTACAGGACGATTATTTCGGCCTTAAAATTCACGAAGTGCACGTGACGTTCCCCGCATCGATTCGTAATTTTGATAATAAATTTTAAGAATATGCACGCGTTCTCTAATTGTGTAACTATCCATGATGAATTGGTACAATGCACTCACAATAAATGTCACAAAAATTTTGATGACAGATTTTTAGTATTGCTACAACAGAATGTCAACGATCGAGCGCCCCTATTGGAAAACCCTTTAAATATATGGACCAGCACAATATTAGACAATATTGACTAAATTAAATCGCCTTTTAAGAAGAGCATGATACATTTTCGTCAGTTATTTCCAACTACTATTAAACTCCGTTCCTGCTTTCTTTGGTTTTCTTGGAATGATAACAATATCTTATTTCTATGTCTGCATTAGTCTGAATATGTGCATACTTCAGACTTCATTCTCGCTATAAGAGTTTCCGTAATGTTCCCTCACAAATAGGCTCGGTGTACAGGGGATAAAAGAAGAAGTCAGAAAACATCGATATAAACCATATCAAAACTTACTTAGTGCTAAAATAAATCCTGAAAAGAGGATGAAAAATCGTTCAACACCGTTCCAATCGTCTTTACTTTAGCACACTAACAATAATTTAAAAAAAAATAAAGTGGTGCAAGTATTAAGTTCAATGCTACCGACAAACCAGATCTCTTCCCCAAAAACTCGAAGGAAATCAATTAAACAAATTAATTTAATCAACATTTAGGCTATGCTAAATTTTCACTCTAAAGATAAATGGCGAAGAAGTGAGATATACCCACCCACTTATCCACCTATCCACCGCTGGATATTGCCCGGATTATTTTATTAAGAAAATTTCAAACTTCCGTGAATTTGTTAAACGTGGCAAATGCTCCAACAGTGTAGTACAATTTCGTGAGGCATATCGTGCGAATTCACCCGTAATTCCTGTTGGAGTCGCTTTATGGCCTGTTGAACAAGTAAAACATTAATTTAAATTAATGACACGCGCTCATGGGATAACCTTATTTCGTAAAAGTTCCTGTTCTCAACTGAAGCTTTCTATTAAAATAAAACGGGAGCATTTTGTGTTGGAAGAGTTGCTGCCACACCGCCATCACATTCAGATATTTTCCAAAAGTTTATTCTTCCCTTGGGCCGTACGGGTGCTGGGTTGGCTGGCGTTAACCCGCTTTCATCTCGAATCGGGTTAAAGTCGACTATAGACGCACCATATTTAACAATATCTAGCATGATTCTAGGTTTTATTTAACTAGAATAACAAGGGCGGATGCTCGAGGTGCAATTAAATTTTCATCAAACAATTTCAGAGACAATTGCTTTAAAAATTAACGGGCTTTTCTAGCTATAATTGATTAAGACAGAAAAATAAAATTTCTAAGTGGCAGATAATATAGAGAAAGGTACTGCGGGATTATAGAAAGCATTATAAGAAGTACGGCGAGTAAGAAATTATTTTAAAGATTGTTTGTAGAAATAGAAATGCGACCACAATTTAAATGTATGTTAAACAAAAATCAGAGCACAGGCAATATTAGCTCATTACCGAGGGCTTAGATGAAGTCTTCTGTGATCACGATGACCGAAAAAATAGGAATTGAAACAAATTAAAGCCTCGTTTCTATTGTGCCCTCTTTTCCAAAAACATGTTCGATAATCATATACATTGTTAAGATGAAAGGCTGGGCAGGATCTGACAAATTATGCCTAATCAGTTTATAATATTTAAGACGTTACTCCAGCTAATTTTACATGGAAGCTTATGGGAAGAAAATGTAATCGAAAAATTCAAGAATCACATAAAGAGAGTGATGTTATTTGTATTCATTTACACCATCAGATAATGACTAAATTCGGCTTTTAATTGAGGCCGAAATACAAGGTCGGACTGGGTCTTTGAACTGGCCCGTTCAGAGATGAACCCATCTCAACCTCTTTGTGCCTTCAAAAATAACTCTTTTATAAGGCAAACAACCCAAGTTAGGTTGATTTCCTGCTAAACCGAGAACAAGCACAGCAAGACACATTCTTCCATTTGCAATCGGATTTACACTCAATATAAATGCGTGTGGCTCAAATGGAACCCTTCCCACTAAACTCCACAAACCGGATCACTAGTACTAAATATTAGATAAAATTGGCTTTTTTTTTAGAGTTTGCAAAGTTAAATAAAGAAGATGAAGCAAGAAATTTATACAAAAAACAAGAATGCACAAAATATATATATATTAGATCGGTTGAAAGGGCCATCCTTAAAACTAAAACTGAAACAAGATTTCCATATAAAAACAGAGCCTGAGAGATAAACAATTTTACTCGAGATGGAAGTGAGGAACGAAGTGAAGTATTAAGAATTAAATGAAAATAAAAGTTAAATAAAGAGAAAACCCAATGCCTTCTATGGCAACACCAAGGAGGGGTTGCCCGATTTGGTCTGTTTTTTATACCCTAGATGAAATCTAAAGGGTATACTAAATTTGTCATTCCGTTTGTAACACCTTGAAATAATGATGGTAGAGCAAAATGGATTGGACATCCACGCATAATATTCAAATTAATATTGATTTTCGCGTGTCTGCTCGTCTGTCTGTCAGTCCTTACGATAATTCGAGAACGAGTTTTCTTAGTGGGCTGAAAATTTCACACTGGGCTTTTAAAAAAAAAAAAAATTAAGTTGGAAAATGAGACAGATCGGGTAACATCTTCGTAGAGTTGCCATACGAAAATTTCGTTTTTCACTTTGTATTTGAACACTGCCTGAGAACGCGTCAACTTAGAGAGCTGAAATTTTGTACAATGTGTTCTAATAGTATTAGTAATTATATCTTGGTGTTGCAATATAAATATTTTGGTTTTTTACGTATACTGTAAAAATTATTAGTACTAGACTTTTTTATTGTACTAAAAAGTTTTTCAGAATACAAATTCCTATGAAATTCGTTATAATCATTTTTACTGTCCGACTAACCTTTCTAGAAATATACGCGATAAGCCACTTCAAAAATCAAACTTTCACAGATGAGTGACAATAAGAAATTACATACGTGAATTCATCTAGGGTATCATAAGAATTGGTTTTCGATCAATTCTAGCGTTTTTACTTGTTGAACTTGTATTTGCAATTTTTATGAAAACACCATGTACAAAATTGAGCTCTCCACATTGACGCGTTCTCAGTCAGATTCCAAATATATAGTTTAAAGCCAAAGTTTTGTATGGCAACCTTAAAAAGGAGTTGCCCGACTGCTCGCATTTTCAATCTAAAATTTCCTTTTTTTTTCTTAAAAACCCGTGTGCAAAATTTCATATCGTCAGACAGACGGATATGCAAAAATCCAAAAAACTTTTAAGATTATGCGTGGGTTTCCAACATATTTCGCTCTACCAGCGTTATTTCTGTGCATTACAAACGGTATGACAAAGTTAACATACCCTATGATTTCAACTAGGGTAGGTGTAAGAAAAGGTATAACGGGAACTTATTTAAAACAAAAAATTCCACATGCTAATTTTTCATCTTTTCATGAATTTACATGTTGCCAGCCACTTCATAAATAATAACCCGAGTAAAATACTGAAAATTTTTCGGAAAATTCACATATACACAAGTTTTTTATATGGCTACTTTTCAGTTCCAGTGACCGACCATAGCTTAAATGTCCAGAACTGTCATAAAATAGCTCTGACTTTGCAGGAAATATTTTATTTGACAAATATTGAACGTAGAGAGCTATTAACATAGAAAGGTTAAAATTTGATCGCGGCCCTTCTAGTAGCATTCATCAGTTTATTGTAAACACTACTGATCAACGATTGTCATAAATAAAGTCTGACTGAAATAATAAATGGCCACGTATAATCTATTTAAAAATTAGAAAATAAAACCAAAATTTAGAGACAGTTTTTAGGGTTCCGTACCCAAAAGGTAACAACGGGAACCCTATCAGTAAGACTTCGCTGTCCGTCCGTCCGTCACCAGGTTGTATCTCATTAACCGTAATAGGTAGACAGTTGAAATTTTCATAGACTGTGTATTTCTATTGTCGCTATAGCAACAAAATAATAAAAATAAAATAAAAAATTCATGGGGCCCCCACACAAGAAACCTGATTTTTTCGACGTTTTTCCTCGTTTTATTCTCATTCATTATTATTATTATTATTTTTTTTTAAGAGAGCATTTCTGTTTTTCAAATGACCGCTTTATTTCACATGACGCCTACTCTCATTTGAAAAAATAAATATAAAGTATATAGTGCTAAATTTTGTACGATGGTACGGAACCCTTCGTTCGCGAATCCGGCTCGCACTTGGCCGGTTATTATAATATTTATTTGTTTTCAATTCTGAATTTGTTTTAAAAGGATAAAAATAAATAAATCACGGTAACGCAAAATTCTGAATAGTGTAATGTCCAGTAAAAAGAGCATATAATGAGAAGTTACTACAAGTCTGGAAAGTACACATGTCACGTAGATATATCAACTCTTGGAAAAAAATGTACTAGATGAGCATCGTCCTTAGCGACAAGGCTGGAAGACCAATACAATTGCAGGTGGATCACTCGTTTGGTATACAATCTCTAAACAAATCATCAACTTTGGTAAACATCGTAAACTATCTGCTTGCCTAACTCGCGTTGTATTACATGGTGTTAAATTTGAATCTTACCCTGTTAATGCTACTAATGCTACTTTTAATCCCATCAATAGCTTTGCGATGACAGTATCCTTGATTTCGTTTACAACTTAGGTACTCTTGCAAACTCCAGAGGGAATGCCACATGTGTCAAACGAGATTGCATGACTAGATCATTTAATAACGATCTTGACAATATTCTCGATTGGAGTACAGCATATCGCGTCGAATTCTATGCATCTAAGTCTTAAAGCTGCTTTATCTCTTTAAAACAAGATAACTAGTACCATTTAATTCGATGGAGTATTAATTTCCGATTAACCATCACTAAGCATTCTTGGCATTAATATTTCCAGTAAAATAAGCTAGACAGACCACATCTTCTCTATTGCCAAGGAAACATCGAAATGTCCCGGATTTCTGAAAACGTGTGAGAAATATTTCAGTCCGTCAAATTTAGAGCTCCTCTGCAAGTAGTACAATAGACTTAGAATGGAATACAATTCTCACATCTAGACCAGGGCGGACCGTACAACCTTAGTTTCGTTGGATACTCTCCAAAACAGAGCCTTCAAGCTCATTGGCGATTTGGCAATAACTTGTCATATCGACTCACTCGAGCACAGCTGCAATCTGATGAAATGCTGATGAAATATCTAGTCTGATCTCTTGTAGCTTAATTTCTGCACGCAATACTGGTACTGCGAACTGCGTACATCCTTTTACCCTTCAAGATACTTTCAGCCGTACAGTAAAATTCCATGATGTTTTCTAATCCCGAACTGTGCGAATGTGGAATAATCCGCCATCTTCTATTTTTCTTCGGGGTTACAATCTGCGCAGGTACAGAAGTGAAATACATCGGCAGTTCCGCCACTTTCCTCATGTCCTCTAATCCTGTTCCTATCTCCTTCTTGCCAGCTTGCATCTTAGGGTATCCCCTGAACTTGCCTTAACAGTTAATATAAAAAAAAATCAATGTTGACTTGTTGACAGCCAGGAATGTCTGTCCTGCCTGGAAGGATAGTCTGAGGCAACTGAACACTTTCTGTGTGCCCTTTGCCCGGAGTAGGCTGGATACGCGATTGGCCATTGCCCAATTAAGGGCATGCTTAAGAAAATTGGTAAAATAAAAAAGCAATAACTGTTGATTTTTCAACGAAGGGATACATAGCATGTACTCTACGAATACGCAGGACTTGCCAAAGACTTCAATCATCGTGTATTCTGACCCCAATGAGACTCAAAGTACATTTCTAAAAAGGTTTAACGTAGACTGAGTGATTTTAGTCGATCCTAGAAAAATAGAAAAACATTGGACGGTTTAAAAAAAGGCGTTCTTAAATGAGATCTGCATCTAATTATTAACCTAGTTAAATAGAAAGAAATCGTCAACCGAATTAAATATAATGTGGGATCCAGGTTGGGTTCGTAATCACCGATGATCACATATTTTTTCAGATATCCATAATATTGGGTCTCAATCGTGTTAGAGAAGATGTTCATGGCATTTAATAAAAAAATGGTTACAATTAAAAGATGGAAAAATTAAAATTTTCAGGTCAGCCGAGTTGTGATAGCGACGAAGCTTCTTCATGAATTGAAAGTTATCTTTGCCAGAGAAAAGAAAGGTGTTGTTAGCCTATGGGTATATCACAGATGGCAAATTAGAGGATCAGCGTTAAAACTCGATCGTCAATGACCATAAGTAATTTTTTCCAATGCTCCCAGATATATATTATCCAAGGAATACATTTTAAGAAAGGCACAAAAAGTGGCAGGCGGAAAGTAGCTATGTACAGGGGGTCGGTAATTTGTAGATTTGTGCCAAGTCTGATGAAGTTAAATATTTCTGTCATTATTGCAGGAAGCCCAGTAATGTCATAGCATTTTTAGCAATTCCAAAAATGTGATCGGGACAGCTAAGATTGCTAGATATTTCAATGCCGAAATGGGTTGAGCGAATGTTTGAGTACGTTTGAGTAATAACAGGCAATATTGCGTTTTCGAAACATTAAACAAAATCCTAATCGTCTTGCCCCAATACAGTATTGTTGTTAGGTTATTGTTTGGTGAACTGACCATGCGGCTATGTATGTTCGTCGTATAAAACATTCCCGCGGCAGACAGCTATTGAGTCGAACGAAAAAAACCAAATCAATTGTTTCGTCTTCTAAAAAACTATTAATAGGATTGAAAGTGGAAAGTGAGACCGTTTACACATCAAAAAACAAATACACTGAACCGAAAAATGTTGCGCAAAATATACCATAAAATATTGGATATTTATTCTAATTACAGTTTCAATAAAAGAAGGTCCATATTTAAAGATTTATTTCAATTCAAATACATTCATATGTTTCTTCGTGTGAGAATGAAATTTTCGTTTCGAGCTATCAAGTATCCTTTAGATCTATACTTTATGTTCCACATTTGAACGAAAATTCTTACTGGTTTTATATAACCTCATTTTCGTTTATTTACATTTGATACAAATCCAACCAAACTTATATTCGTTCGTTTTTTATATATAATCATAGACGAATTTTCGATGTGGAACTGTTCATTCGTTCGATTTCTTTTTTCGATGTGGAGATCATTAATAAAAATGAAAATGAGAGTTTGAAAAATTGTAAAAAATTAAAAAACAACAACAAGCTTAACCCTAGAAAGATAACCATATGACGGCATACGTTAAACATAACCGTAAGTTTTATAGGCGCACAATTTTCAAATGAGTGTATTTATCCTATTTAGTTATGTTTTTTAATGTTTTTAATATTTAGTTTTATAAATAAAATACAATTGTATGTTATATTTGTTTATTTTATAACTTTGGCACTAAATAAGTAGACCTCTAAAAAAAAAAAAACAAATCAACATTCTTCTGTTTATAGGAGCATTAAGTACAAATTATCATTAAAAAAAATATTTTTTCTTATAAACTATTACACGGTCTGAAAAGGCAATCACTGCTAATAAAAATATGACTTAGAGACATTCATGACAAACATCATTCCTGTGCTCGCCACAAACTACCTTTATATATTTACTGCAGCTCATCTTTGACATTCTTTTTTTTTTAGAAGTGCAATAATCGCAGCAATGCTTTTTTTTTTTGGCCGGAGGCTCTTCTTCTTTACCTTTGTGAGCCTGTTCAATAGGTTTGGGCAGTATATTCTCAATATTACTTCACACATGCCTTGATAAAGTGAGAGCCTCCAGTCTTTTCGTCTTCCACGGTATAGTCAGCTGAGTACCGAGTTTTTTTCAGGAATTCTCTCCTATTAAACGTCTTATCTCCTTTTGATAGGACATTGTGTTAGTAAATCTCATACGAATTAACAAACGCCATATTTAATATACCATAGAAGATAGCCATTGGCCACCTATTCGTTTTCCTTGAGCACGATATGTTAGAGCACATTTGATCGAAGGTGTCGACGCCGCCTTTGGTCGGGTTGTAGTACATAATTATTGAGGGCTTCGGTTTGTAGGACACGAGGGTCAAACATCTATCGTACCAGAACATTGAAGTGCCAATTTGTCGAGAGCGAGTGTTCTTCAACACTTCGGGGATTTCGCGTTTATTGGATCTTATAGTACCAACCAGTACTGTTCTAGGAGCAGCGATTTCGCTAGGGGAACAGATATATACAGATGTTGTGGTAACCCGTTAGTTTTTGTGGCCTTCCCAATGTATGGTACAGCATTCAACATATACTTCGTGCCACTGTCGCATTTCATTGGGATTTTGATATATATTTATTTGGCGTATTGGGAATGTACATTCTGAATGGACACTTTCCCCGAAACCCCAATAATTGTTTGTCTATCGTGACGTGCGCTCCTGGTGAATAATTCTGTTTACATTGGGTTATAAGCAATTCAAAAACCTTTCTAAACAGAATGAACGGGTCTTCTTGAACTGCAGACCGTAAAGACTTGTCATCTATACTGGGTCATCTAATGAGGAAATCAAATCTATCCCGACTCAACACTTGTACCCGAAAAGGTTCAATCAAACAGCTCATCAGTTGATAAGTGATTATCTTTCAATGCCGCACTCAAGGTTAGGATTCCAATCAAGCTTGAAGTTCTGTGCAATTTGTGTCTCAAAATGTGGCGCTGGTCATATTGACCCGGCGTTTGACTGATATCTCAACATTCGTCTATTGAGCAATCGCATCAACTATTTCGTCAGTGATGAAGAGACCAAAGCATAAAACTGGATCCAAGATATTTCGACATATTATACGTTTTGGACCTCTGTTTGAATGAACAGTATTGACAGCAGAGGTTTTCCCATGGCTTTGTCCCTTAGTAGTAGACCAGCAATATCCGTTCTTACCTCTAATCAGTCTCCCAGTTTGAGCAACTATACGATGTTCACGTTCTGATATTCCCGCGGTCTCCGTAGATGGCTGGAACGAATCGTCTTCATTTTGTGTATCACTCGATTCAACTATAGGTTCATCATTTACTGTCTTTATCCCGTGCTGGGAATAATGAAGCAAATATATCATCATTTACAAATGCCCTCCTGCTTGTCATGATGATTGCATAAATAATGATAACTAAAAATAAGACAAAAATGTGTATAAATAAAATACGCCGTAATAAATCAAAATTACAAATCAACACTCAAAATTGTACAAAAGATAAACATACGCCTCGCGAGCGCATTTCTCGAAAGCAAATGAGTATTTTCGTATACTCTGAATAGGCTAATGAGCATGACTCATCACCAAGCGACCTTAATAAAAGCCATTCATATAAACCCTGAAATGAATACTTTTTGTGGTATGAATCCCGCTTGAAAGATTATTGAATATTATTGTATGAAACTCTCTAGATATAAGATTGAGCTACATATTGCTGGAAAGAGAATCGTATAAGCTACCAAATAAATAACAAAAAAAAAAGTTGTTGGAAATTTTTAATAAATCGCTCCCAAAGTAAAAAATTTGTAAAACAAAAGACACAAATCCCAATTTGACATTTTTTTATTTAGAAAGTATCGATACTGAATGAACGAGCAATATGTTTTCTTAAAGAGTAAGTTAAACAAAATTTATTTCAGTTCTCTACGTCATTTACTTCTTGAGATATGCATTAAAATTCAAAAGTCTACACTTTCCGGTACACAAAACAGTGTTGCCAGCATAAGTCGGAAACAACGCATTGTGGGGCAAAACTTTATAAGGATTTTTTTCTTAGCTCGGTCCCAGCTACCTAAGTTTAGCGTATGTAACCATACTCTTGCAACACCCTGTGTATTATATATAAAAGAAAATTTTTTACTGGTCAATCGTATAACTAATTATTTAAATACCGCGCTGTACAAATGAAAAGTGCATTGTTTCCTCGGTATACTGTCTTCCTAACTGTTTTGACAATACGAATGCTAATGAGTTTGAGTATGCAATGTCACATATAGGGCAACGTTATAAGAACGTGATTGTGGGAGGTGATTTCAATGTCAATTTGAGACGGCATGATAATTTAGTCAACCAATTCTCTCATCTCCTACTATCTGTCCACCTGCGTATTGTGAACTCATTTCCTACGTACTTTAATACCACTAATCGTTCGATTCTCGATTTGCTTCTCGTAGCCGAATGTGACAAGGTTATATCGCACGCCCAAATTGATCCACCTAGCATTTTGGACCATGATCACTTATTTATGAGCTATGAATTCCCTCTAGATCCGAATCAAGATTGCACGAAATAAAGCTAATAAGGCTATCTCATGTGCTAAGCGTCCGTACTTATTCTTCTAAGTTCAACCTCAGCCTTCCTCCCCGAACACTATGGCTAAATTTAAAACTGGCGGGTGTATATGGCAAAGACAGGAGTGATAACTGTAGTCTAAACCCTCACGAACTAAATGAATTTTTCATTTCCGCTGGAAACTCATCTAGCCATAACTAGCCAATCCAGCCCTCCCGATTATTTACTAGAAGAATATGCTATCCTTAATCCTTCTAACACATTCCCGTTCCGTGGGACTGATATAAATGAACTTACCATGCCAATTAGTAGTATTAAGTCTGATGCAATCGGTCCAGACAGCTTGTCACCGCGGTTCGTGAAAATGTTATTCCCGTACATTGGTAAGTACATCGTACATATTACTAACTCTTGCGTAATGTCATCCCTAGTGAGTGGAAAATAGCAACTGTACTGCCGGTGCCCAAAAAAATTCTTGCTGAATCTCACGCTGATTACAGGCCAATAAGTTTACTATGTTTTCTGTTGTCGAAAGTACTAGAAAAGCTTATATACAAGCACATACTGCTTTATGTGGAATCCTGCATTGTATTAACGAGAAGCCAATCCGGCTTCCGCGCTTCCTATAGCTGCGAAACCGCAGTCTTAAAAGTATCTTCTGATATAAAATTGGCTCTGTATCGAGACGGGTTCACTGCTCTGATCCTTTTCGATTTTTTGAAAGCCTTCGACTCTGTAGACAATCGCATTCTTCTCCAGAAGCTCTCATCCTCCTTTAATTTGAGCACCTCAGCTGTTTCCCTGATCAACAGTTTTTTATCTCACCGTCGCCAACAAGTCAAGGTGAAAGATTTACTGTCCAGTGCGCGGCCGCTAGAACGAGATGTTCCCCAAGGATCTATTCTGGGACCTTTGCTTTTCTGCTTATTTATCAACGATTTACCGAGAGTTGTTCATGATGTGAAAATTCATTTATATGCTGATGATATTCAGCTGTATGTAAGTAGATCTATTTGGCCTACTCGAGGATTGCGTCGCACGAATAAACTCTGATTTGAACCGAATTTGCACCTGGTATAACTATAATCGGCTGCTACTAAATCCGGGAAAGTCACTCTCTGCTATCTTTTACAATAGCCACACTCAATGAAACCGACATACCGCCTATACTGTTGAACGGCGTTTCACTGCCTATGTCAAATAAGGTCACCCACCTTGGGATAGTAGGTACTAAACCCCAATATGATCTGCTGTGATAACATTAATAATACGACCAGAAAAATCTATAGGGTCTTACGCAGACTGTGGCTTTCAGCGAATATATTATCCAGTCGTTCTCGTCTAAAGCTAGTAAAGACACTAATCTTGGCTTATTTCACTTTTGGATGTTTGGTCTTTCCTAAACTGGATAGTATCTGTACACGCCTCTTACCTTAAACGAAGAAACTTGGTTTCTTTGTACAATTTGTTAAAATTTAATAAGCCAGAGTACCAGAGAACTTTTCCATTTTACTACCTCCCAACGAAATAGAAATTTGGTATTGCCTCGATTTCATCCGTCTGTGGAGTGATCTCCCTGTCAGTATACAGGCGGCTGGTACCATCAATGTATATAAAAATCTCGTTAAAACGCACATAATATAGCTCCTTTTTCACATTCTTTTCTTTCTCTCGGCAAGGGAATACTAGTTAGTTGATAGTTTCATAGTATACATAATAATTTTTTTTTATTTTTTATTTAATGTTATACTTGAATTGTAGCTCCTACTTAATGATGCTTAGTTTTATTTATTTTTTATTTTTTTATTTTTTCTTTACTCTTTGAATTTCGATATACAGATTCTAACTCCACTACAATAGTTATACTCAATAAGATTTCAATCTTGTGTACTTTACCGAAATAAAGTTTATTCTATTCTACTGCGTTCAATGTGTTTTACAGTGCGCAGGAGCATACTTCTTGGTTACTGCACTGTGCACTGCATTTCAATGTATCTACTTCATATGCTTAAGACACTAAGGCAAGCTCTAGCTTTTTCTTGTTCGTTCCAAAAGTTAGGCAGTTTTATTTTCCGGTGTTTTTTCTTATTTACCCCAACTAACCCCATTACAATTTTCTTTGCAAAATTCCATATAATGGCATATATGAAAACGATAAATTAAAGAGATCTCCATGTCCTGTCCTTTATTAGAAACCAGTTTCAATTCACAATTTTCCCCCTATAAAAAAACCAATAAAAAGTTACAAATGTTCTCACCAAATCCTCAAGTTTATCTCCAATTCAAATGCAATCGAAGGCGTTATGATGTGGTATAACAACAGTAACAATCCTTCAGGTAGGTACAAATCCATACATACTCATTCACACATACCTATATATACATATATATGTATATTCAGCATAAGAAAACGAGCTTCTCATTCCGTATCCGCAATACTAGACTCAGTGAAATTGTTATGCAAATTCCCTGGAACATATCTAGGAAAAGCAGGAGATATTGTACTCGATCTAGTAAATCTAGACCGCATTAAGATGCTTCATCACCTTCACATCCGGTACTGGGGCGGCTGACTCATTGAGTATAGGTGCAAAATCCGAACAAGTCGGTTGCTGCTTTAGACACTGAAGGAAAGCATTGAACATTTCAAAATGTTGACGGCTTTTGTGAATTACCACCGGAGGGGGAGGGGGAGTATAATTGGAATTTGGAAGAACATGGACGAAGTTTATCATCAATGGGATCCCATCGAAGAGAATTGATTTTTGGAACTTTAAGAGAGTTCTCAAGTGATTATTTCCTTTTGCATGGAGATAACTACTTTTGCTTAATTAAAAAGTTTTTGTTCACAATTACACGAAATAATATTGTAATTAACTTAATTTATGTGAAATTATGCTCACTTTATCACATTCGTGCGAAAATTTGTTTTTATGTTATTGACGTTCTATTGATGAAATTTCAAAGTTAAGCAAGTAAAAAAGCTAGAATTGGTCTAAGGTCGATTCTTATGATAACCTGTATGTAATTTCGTTTCGTCACCAATCAGTGCAAGTTTGATCTTTGAAGTGGTTTTTCGTATATAAGTATTTCTAAAACGGTTTGTCGCACAGTAAAAGTTATTATAACAGGATTTAACATTCTGAAGAACTTCTCAGTACAATAAAAACGTCTAGGACTGATCATTTTTACAGTAAAAACATAAATTTTTCTACGGAAACACCAAGAAAGGGTTGCCCGATTTAGTCCATTTTTGAAGCTTTATTTACTATTACTATTATGAAAAAATAGTTTAGAAAATTTCAGCTCTCTACGTCGACGCGCTCTCAGGCATTGTTCAAATATATAGTCAAAAACGAAGTATTTTTATGGCAGCCCTACGAAGGAGTTACCCAATTAATCCCATTTTGCAACTTGAATTTACATTATTTTTAAAAAAATCTGTATGCAAATTTCAGCTCTCTACATCGATAGGTTTTTAGGCACTGTCGAAATATATTGTTAAAGGAATTCAATTTGCTCATATTATGTACCGATAGAGCTAGAACTTTTCATCCGGATTGCTTCAAAAGCACCAAGTTTAGGTTAAAGAATGCAAGCTCCAGCGCAATCTCAAGCGGACGAACTCGCGTTGGAGATTACGGGCTAGGGCACGGGCCTGATTTGGGCACGTGCCCAGGGGCGATATTGATCCAAATTATAAGCTGGGCGAGCGGTCACCAGTGTAATCCAGTGGTCCGAGGCGTCGGATGTATCCGTTAGCGCCACAAAAGATATGCTAGAAATTTACCTGAGGCCTTCTTGAACTCTCTGTTTGGACGTATGGCGACAAGACATACATAGATGCAAAAGTAAACAATAAACTTCTTTCGTTTGTATCGGCAAATTTATTAAATATTTTTTTCTGGTTTTGTGGTTTTTATTATTTTTATAAAAACAAAAATTCCAAGTTGCCTCGAACAAAACCTAGCACCGTCGCTCACTTAACATGGCGGCTTCCAAAAAACAAAAAAAAACATCTTTTTCTCCGCGATCTAAGTAAGGTACTTTTAGAGCTACTTTTGCCGAAGCCTATCTAGCGCCATCTATTTGTCGCTAGCTTAACAATCGTTTCTTTCCTCAAGTTTTATCAAATTCTAGTTTTACATGGTTTTCAGACAATTCATTTTAACAATTTTTTGTTCTTTTTAATTGTTAAAGTCTTTAGCTAATATTAAGTTTACATTTGTCTGTGTCTTTTCTGCCTAATTTCTATTATTTTCAATATCTGTCAGATTGGTGTATTTTAGATTCAATAAATGTTCGGATTATGTAGTTTGGACTTTTCTTTTCTATATTGGTCAGATAAGTTCATTTTAAAATTCAATAAGTGTCAAAAGTTATTTATTGCTTTTAATTTTTCTAAATTTGTGAAGATTTTTATTTGTGGTTTAGTTCAATAAATGTCAGATTATTTATTGATTTTAGTTTTTCCATATTTGTGAACAAAACTATCGGATACCTCTACTCTTGAAGCTAGCAATATTCATTTTTGTATTTAGGAATGTCAACACAATTTATTCTCCTATTTCCATTAGTTTTTAATTCTTGTCGGTTAGCAATATCCCCTTTTCCATTTAGGACATGTCAACATAATTGTGCTTTTACGTTTAGGCACAAGTCCAGAAAAATGCTCGTGCTCCATGCTGCTACGTGTGGGTTGTCGTTTATAAAATAGCTTGAGCGGTTTATTTGGGACGAGCTGGGTGTTTCACAGACTCATAGGGATTGATTTGTGATTTCACTATTATTACATATCCATTCAGTATGAAAATACTATACAATAGCTACCATCTGAAAAATGACAAGTCTCGGGACAGACAAAAAAGTGAAGTAGGGCGATCTTCTCTACTGATTGTCAAAGTAGTTGGTCGCACGGATAGTAGTACCTTTAACCATATATTTTTATTTATTAAGCAATAAATAATAAGCAAGCATTACGTGTTTGTTTCATTTACCGAATTTACAACAACTATGGTTCAGTGTATAGGGCTGACATGACACGAAACAGCTGACAGAATTGTCAAGATACGCTTCGGTGTTGTTTACTTTAACGACAAGTGATAGAGATGGACATAAAACTAAGGCAATACTTCGTAGAAAATGGAATATCAAGTGATAATAATCATACAGCTGGAACTAATAATACTTTCAGTGCACTACATTGCAATTACGAATTCTTATGAGTTTCCCTATAATGCCATTCATAGTTAAAACTGAACCAACAGATATTGATGGGTTTTCTGAAACAAATCTTGAAATCGTCAATAGCAGTACACCTATAGATTGATTCAATCTGTCGAATACAACCACTTCATCGAGTAATCAAAATACTCAAAATATTTACTACAAGGATAGTTGCGGTACATCGACTGTATATGAAAATGGATATTCTGCCACTAGAGTTACGCCTGTTACTGATGTTGAGCTTACTCAAAATTCTCCGAGAAAAATTAGTCAGATTGACTATGAATCTTTTAATAATGGCAGGTTTCAATATGAGCTCTGCTGTAGGTAAGATGGATAAACGTCATTTGAATTCTGAAAATATTGCCTACGGATTTTACGTGCTATTACTCGCGATGTCCAGTCTCATGATAAACTACCTATTTAAAATTCTGATAATCTGGGAGAAAAAGGTGGCACATGTGATCAAGAGACTAGCTCTAAATATTATCAAACCTTTACAAAATATACAGGTAAGTCCTTCTGTAACAATATGTATAGTGAAAAACGAAATTTGTGTATGGCAACCCTACGCAGGAGTTACCCGATTTGTCCCATTTTAACTTAAATTTAATTTTTTTTAAAAAGCCCGTTTGCAAAATTGCAGCTCTAAGTGAACACGTTTTCGAGTAATCCTGTGGACGAACGGACGGACATGCAAAAATCAAAATGACATTTAATATTATGCGTGGGTGTTCAAACCAATTTTTCTCTACTAGTATTATTTCTGTGTGTTACAACCGGAACGACAAGGTTAGTATACCATATGATTGCATCTAAGCCCTAGATTCTAGGGTATAAAAAGACTCAATGTTGACGTAATGTGACTGACGTATGAATATGAAGCATTTGAAATCAAATAACCTAACCTACATACTATTTCCTTTGACAAAATGAAAATTTCTAACCAAAACACCAAATAATTTTGCTATATAGCGAGTCCATTTCCAG
Source organism: Dioctria linearis (assembly GCA_963930735.1). Classification (NCBI taxonomy): domain Eukaryota; kingdom Metazoa; phylum Arthropoda; class Insecta; order Diptera; family Asilidae; genus Dioctria; species Dioctria linearis. The sequence continues at coordinate 232,925,981 of OZ005742.1, read as the reverse complement.
CTGACAGAAATGTAATGTCCTAGAAAAATAAAAATAGTTAGCAAGGATATCTTTATTATACCTTGGGTTACTTAAGTTTATGTGTGTCGTCCTCTCCATGAATATCGCGTTATGTCCTTCAGTCACCATAGTATCAGAATGATTCTGCAAAGATATTTACATTCACGGGTGAAATTGCAAAGAGGCTAGTCTGAGTCACCTGCATCGTAGTTGGGGGAAGCCATTCAGATCCCCGAAAAATTTTCTTCTTTCATTGGGCTGTTTACTTGAGCTTTGCTAGTACTACACTGGACCACTGTCAGATTTCAATACTGTGACATTACCATTCAAACTAAGGACGTTTGCCAAACGCGCTAAATGCTGGCTAAATCTATTACTTTTCCATTTAGTAAATTTTCGAGCTTGCTAATTCTTCTTCTTCACATTCGTCTAATTATTTGACAAGTGCGGTTTATTTGAAAGATTTTTAGAAGTACTCGTATTTATTTGTAAAATGAACAAATACAAGAAAATAATATTACGGCCATAACTTCCTTGTTTATTTCCTGCAAATACATCTTAAATGGCACACAATTGCTTTGCTTTTGAAATAAAAGTGACAGCTGAGCAATTGGCTAAATTCCACTTTGGTTTGGCACAGCCCTGGAATTAGCTGGCTAAATTTCCAATGCAAACTGAAATTTAGCCAGCATTTAGCCCGTTTGGCAAGCGTCCTAAGTACACCCATTTCATCATAAAGCCACAAAAAGGTAAAAAGTGAAAACAATTCGCATTGAATAAATAAAACAAAGAATCAATAAGAAATCAATAATAAAAATTCATGTCAGTAAGAACATATTGCTAACTTAATTTATGCTCACATCGGAATTGCTCCACTATACCGACCTTGAGTTCAATGCTTGAACTGGGTCAAAACAATGCAAGTATGCATTTTTAAGTCAGAACAAATTGTATGAATGATTAGTGAACTACCTGAATAAAGCATTCAGTTTTTTACAGTCATTTGATATTGTGTTATTGAAAAGTAACTGGTGTTTGCTAGGACTAGCTGCCCACTTCACTAGAAGAGATCTGCTTTATTGAAGATTCCCCATAGGAGATCTGCCATGTGGCTGCCTCAACTCTCTCATAGAAGATCTGATTTGTGGCTGAATCCACTTTTTTATAACTATTGGGGCGACCGTATTAATTTAATGAGTATATTAAAATGATAAATGGATTAATAGTGAGCTAATGTATTTCATTCATGCTGGATCCACTGACTTATAACAATGGACTGAGCGATTTGCTATTTCATGTGGCACAAAAAATATTGTGTTTCTGTATATCACCGGTAGAGCACACTTTAAAATGATTACATAAAAAACATGTAAAACTCAACCAATTAGATGAAATTTTACAGCCGCAAATCGAATTTAGTAATAAAAATATATTTTCTTGTGCCCAAGTGATATTTTAATCGGTTATAAGGAATTAAACTCATTCCGACTTTAATTTTCAAAAGTTATTCCTAACTTAATCCTGCCTATGGGCAAGAGAGACGAAGCATGGTAAACACTATATTTACCTTATTCCTTCTGCGGTGATTGCATCTGTAGCCAACATAAAAACATCAAATGGCATAAGCAAACTTCCAGAATGCAATATTTTGTGTTGGTAGCTCCAACTCTGCCATAGGGCGAAAGAGAGAAATATAAAACTTGTGCCATGCTTTCCTATATGAAAATGACAATACGCTCCATTGTTATAAGTCAGTGGCTGGATCCTACTCGAAATTTTGGGCTTCATCCATCCATTTCCTAGAAATAGATTTAAATAATAGAGTGCAGACAGAAATGAGTTTGTAAATAGTTGGATAGTTGTATATATTATTATTATTAAATATCGAATGCAGACACAGCTTTCCAACTTAAGGTCTTTTATAAAACCTATAATGTTCTTGGGAGCCATTTTAGCAACATCCGTTGTCAATGGGAATTTTTTTTCTGGACGTTTTAGCCTTATTCAATTCATTTATAATCAATTAAGTACACAAGATGTAAATCTTAATTAGTACTCTATATAACTTAGGCAAGCTACTCGGAAATCAGTACAAAAAAAAAAAAATATTTTGAAAAAATATACTATAGTAGCTAAGAAAAAGGAAAGACAAACAACAAATATATTGAGGAAGTAAAAGAAAATTAAATTTAAGTAAAATTATATTAATAACAAATAATAGAATTAAGAAATAAGAAAATTTTGCATAGTCATACCCAATATCCCATAGCACTCCAAGGATACAATGATACAAATACCTTTTGAATTCGTTGATAGAAGCCGCACACTTAGTATTGTCAGGGAGGGAATTCCATAGACGAACAATTTGGACAAAGTGGGATCCCTCATAATTCAATGCACTAAAACGCAGTATACGTAAGCTCCTTCCTCTCCTAGAATGCAGAAATTCTATTTTTTCATAAAGATATATGGGCTATCTAGTCTGTATTAAATTTAATAGGGATATTAATGCCTTGCGTTTTAAATAAGTTTGAATTGAGAATCCCAGTAACGAGGTCCTAACAGGAGTAATGTGGGCAGATCGGCTTAGGTTAAAAATGAATCGTTAACAATCATTAATAGCAACCTCCACCTTACGTTTGCACAGGGAGTCAAACTTTGGGTAAATTAGACTGCTGTAAGTAGAATCAGGCAACAAAAGGGATATTAGCAAACAGCCAAAGTCTTCGCAAGCCACCATAAGTTTTACCCAACATACAGTTAACATGATCCCAGCATTTTAGGCGACAGTTGAACTTTACTCCCAGATTAGATACCGAGTTAACGAAAGGTAACATGACGTTATTGAGAATAACTGAGGGTATGTTATCGATATCAGGAGGTGAGCTGCACAACACCAAATACTGTGATTTATTAGGATTGAGAGAAATATTATTATCAATTGACCATCTGTGAATTGTAGCAAGATCATTATTGATTCTGCAAATACAATCCTCAATCAACTCAAGCGGTCTGCTCCAGTTCAATTGAACATCATCGGCATATAGATGTAACTGTACATTAAGTACGTTACCACCGATATCATTAATGTATAGACTAAAGAGTAGTGGTCCTATTACAGATCCTTGCGGGACACGTTGAAACAAAAGTAAGAAGGAGGAGTGAATACCATTAACGTTTACTTATTGAAAACGGTTTGTGGGGAAACTACGTATTAACTTGACCGCAGAAGAAAAAAAGCAATATATTAACATACAATTTACGAAGTAGTGTATAGTACACAACGCCATCAAAAGCTTGAGAAAAATTCAATTTGACAAGCACGCCAATTTCGTCGGCATTAAGAGCCAAACGGAGATCATTAGATACCTCTAGCAAGGCAGTCCCCAAACTGTGCATTGCACGGAAACTAGATTGATATCGCGTGAGCAGAATTTTTTGACCTAAGAACTTCTGAGTTTGGTAACAAATAAGTTTTTCCAAGACCTTCTCTAGGAACGTAAGAATGCTAATAGGTCTGAAGTCAGACAAGCTGACAGGGGAAGCTTTCTTTGGTACAGGTATGAGCTTAGCAACTTTCCAAATGTCAAGGAAATAGGAGGAAGACAAACAAGTATTCATAATGTGCAATATACATATATGAGGACATGTACCAAAACGAAAGCTTTACAAAGCGGGGATTGAGTTCATCAAAACCAACCGCACAGGACTTTGCCCAAAAGATGATTTTGTAAATCTCATCATGTTCGACACCCCGGAAATAAAAACAATTCATGTCTTGCTCGCGCAAGGGATAGGGGTCAATAAACGCGAGCTGTGAGGGAAAACAACAGTACCAGAACATGTAGTAAAATGCTTGTTAAAGACCTCAGGTTCAAATGATCTTTAAGGCTCAAGTCAGGGCAAACACCAGCTTTCCTCAGATTACCCCACAAAATTCTGGGAGGTAGGTTAGGATTAAATTTGGAGCTATAATATGGACGCTTTGTTAACCGAATCTCAGAATTCACACTGTTCCGAGCGCATTGCCGATATAAGAATTCTCTTTCTACTATTATAGCACGAATCGTGCTACTAAGCCAGGGAGAGTTACTAGCACTTACACGCTTAAATTTAAGGGGAACATATTTATTAAACATATAGGAGATTAACTCACTCAATATGTCAAAATTACCTTGAACAGAAGGAGAGACGTGAACACCTTGAATTACAGATCGAAAACTTTCAGTGGGAAGATTACTGTGAAGCAAATTCGCATTGAAGTCACCTCCAAAAATAACGTTGCTATAGCGATACGCAATACGTGATATGGATTTAGAAAGTTCTTCTACACATTCATCACCATAAAAACTAGGAGGCCGATATACAGCACATTACACACCTCTCCCTGCCCACCTCAACCACCACACATAAATACTCGATAGCAATACTCGAGGAAAATTCGATAATTTTAGATTTAAAAGAATCTTTCAAATAAATGGCAATTCCACCACCTCTCTGACCTTTGCAGTCATTGCGTAAAATATTGAAATCAGGTATGGAAGGAAAACGATGAAAAAATATGCTGCTGCAGCTAAGTCTTACTGGCAAATCAGAGCCTCTAAATATTTGCTGGAACTCATCCATCTTATTACAAAGACTACTGGTATTAATCGTGGCTATATGCATTCCCGGAGAGCGCTTACAACAAATATTAATTCACAAAAAGTATTAGCCGAACTCATCGATCAGCATGCGTCTGCCAACGAACAAAAGCAAACATAACAAATAATAACCCAATATAAGAAATTGAAAGACTGTACAACCAACCAATAATTTTTAGAATTATCATTTATTTATTTATGTACACAAGATATTATATCTTATATATAAGTACATTAACAAAAGAAGGAAAAAGTAAGTATTGAGGCGTAAAAAAAGAGCATCTACATATATCCCTAAATCAACTACTATATCATGTGCTTCAAACTAAAATTAAACAATTAATAAACAAAAAACAAAGAAATGAGAAACCAAGCACATAAAGATAAAAAATAAATAAAGTTAACAAATCAACATTACTAGTTTACATGCTAACAGAATTAAAAATAAATAAATAGAAATACTCTAGAGAAATCAAACTTAAATAAAATACATTCAGACGAGCTAAAAATGAAGAAGGAGAAGGTAAACAAGTAAAAAATAAAACAATAAACAATAAGAATGCAAAAAAAAAAACAAAGAATAATAAGAAAGTTTACACTACAAGAAGGCAAAACTATAAAAATTTTACAAAGTTATATAAAAAAAAAAAAAAAACTAAAATGCCCAGTTCATTGCTGAATCGAAGAAGCCGTGGTGAACATAATTACTTAGTACCTAGTAAAGCTGAAACCGAATGACAATACCAAATTGATTAAGCACCAGAGAAAAGTGATTTTAAAAGTGATTTGAACTTATCGACGGAACCGGCACCTTGAAAGGCTACAGGTAGCTCATTCCATGAGCGTGCAGCCTGAACGAAATAAGAGCGCTCCAGAATGGAACGATGAAAACGAGGAATGAGAAGATTGTGGTTTCGAGAGGTATGTAAGAATTGCAATTGATCATACAGATAACGTGGAGTCCTAGAGTGAATCAGAATGTACAAAGAGACCAGCATCCTCATCTCTCGATGGTCATCTAGAGAGCATCCCAGCAGATGGGATCTCAAGTGTTGGACGTGATCAAAGCGCCTTAGTCCGAAAATAAAGCGAATGCAGTCGTTAAAAGCGACGTTAAGCCTCTGAGCGCATGAGCTATCGAGCTTTGGAAAAATTAAGCTACCAAAATTAAAATGGGGAAGAAGAAGTGCTTTAACAAGTCTCGTACGTATATCTGTCGATAAAATATCAGCTGATAACCAGAGCTGACGAAGGCCTCCATATATTTTCTTTAAGATTAATGTGATGTGGTCACAACAGCTCAAAGTAGAGTTGATTACTACTCCCAGATTCTTGACGCGGTGCACTCTAGAGAGGATAGAACCATTTAGCTTCACCCCTGGAAAGTCATTGATGTTGAAGTTAGTATTGTTTTGAAGGACTATGTATTGAGACTTGGCAGGATTCAGCATGAGTTGATTTCTCATAGACCAATAGTATATTCTATTAAGATCATCATTTATGCGTGCCAAGCAATCCTCCATCAGCCCAATTGGTCTACTGAAATAAAGCTGGACATCGTCAGCATACAGGTGAATTTTCACGTCTTCAATAATATTAGGAAGGTCATTTATAAAAGTACTGAACAATAGAGGTCCCAATATAGAACCTTGTGGAACTCCACACCGGATGGGTAGAAGGTTAGATATAACATTATTCGCTTTCACTTGCTGACATCTGTCCGATAAAAAACTACATATCAATTCGGTGGCTGAAGACGAAAAACCAAAGTGAGCAGATAACTTAGACAGCAGGATGTCTACGATGAGAACGTTTTGCGTAGATGTTGGTTTTATTGTTTGTAATGCTTCTTGCAACAGCCAGCGCTAAGTTTGACGTAAGTTGGCCATTGATAGAAAAAATCGTAATTTCTCTCGATAACGTTTTGAAGCCTCCATCAGATATCTGAGAAGATTTGTGGCTTTCGCGAATAAAATTTTCCAGCTGCTTTTTAAGAATATCTTCATTAGCATTGTTCATATCCTGCTGATTCATATCATTCGATTCTTATTCACAATCTTCAATATTTCTGAATTTTCTGTAAGTATCTCAACAGTAAGATTTCAATTATCAGGTGATTCATCAGGTGATACAGGAAATAGCCTTACCATCAAGATTTTAGCCGATCTGGTGATTTCATTTTTACTGGTCATGCTGAAAAATTCATCTTCCACATTTTCCAGAGAGGATGGGTCCTGTAAAAATTTATGAAGACACACTAATGATTTATCCCTTCTCTTTCCTATACGAATTTTTAGTTCTTCTAGCAACTTTAACGCTAAAACGGAATGAATTTTTTCTAGTGCTTGAAAAAAAAAACTTTAGGACTTCTTTCGCTGTCAATAAAGTAGTATCATTACGACTTAACGCTTCTATTGCTATTCGGGCAGGTTTCAAAACATCTAATATAATTCTGGCGTTAGTAATATCATCAATGATCAATAGATGATCCATATTCAGATCTTCTAAAGCATTTTTTATAGGATCAACTATAAGAAGAAATCGTTCTACCATTGACTCTGATATGTTCCATCTGGTCCTACAATCCAATATTAGCGATAGACGCTATTTCTTACCGGTGATTTCTTGAAAAGCTTAACAACTTTTCAAATGTTCTGCATAATGTTATTAATATTTATATCGGGATTGATTATCAAACCGCTTGGAGAATTTAAATGCTGTTCCTGGAAATTACAATTAAATAAATAGTCTTCGTTTGGATCACAATTAGAACTTTCGTCATCGCTGGTTTCATTATTTTCTGTTTTAGATGCGTATAGAACCGATATAATTTGTAAATGGGCAGGTGATAATTTATCATAATTTACCATAACGCTCGCACCGTCTGATGTAGTTGCCACAATATCTTTGGAAAAACTTATACCAAACGATTCCAATTTGGGAATTTACCACTTCTATAATTTTCTCAGCAGGACATATTCCTGTTATTGGAATTAATCCTAAATTAACTGAATCTAATTTTCCGAAGTCTAAGTGGATATTCATGTATAGTCTGTTTTTGAATAGACAAAGTAAATTTGTAATTCTGTTCTTTTAGCGATTTAATTTTAAAAACTAATTTATCTTTGACTAAGAAATTATACTTATACATTAAATTCATGACATCTGATGGCTGCTGTGGCAAAGAAAATCGCTGCTTTTTTATACTTTTACGAATGAACTCGCTTTTAGTTATAGCCAAAGTACTGAAACCATCTTTGGCTGCTAATTTAGTCACAATTTCTTCCAATGTTTCAATATCATTATTTGCATTCGTGATATTTTGATGAACTATGGCTTTTTGAACTGCCTGTAGTTGCTACTGCCTTCCTCTTCAAGCTATGATGACCAGTTAAATGCCAATGATGTCCAGTTGTTTGCGATGCTTTGCATGATATACATTTTTTACATAGATTGCAAACAGCTATATCCTTATCCCCAGGTTTTTTTTAAAAATGTTGCCAACAATTTTCGTAATGTGTCTGCTCCATTTAATGGCTTAAAAATTTATATTAAAATTGAATTATTTATTTGTTTAAAATTTTAAAACAACCAGTAAATATTTTTTTCTGAATGTACTAATGTATACTTACGTTTAAAGAAGAAAAATGTTAGTACGATATTATCGATTGATTAACTGCTTTAATCTCACTTATAAAAAATTAATAGGAATATATAATATTTGCACTTCACCTTTTAAATCTACAATACATACTACGAATGAATAATAAAAAATGAATGAACCAGTGAACAACCTACTCATAAATTCTATATTTGTTTACAGCACAAGAAGCTTACTTCGACCTAGAACAAAATGTAAAAATAAATATTTTCCGTTTAATGACTTTCTTTTAATTGTTTTCTAAATGGTTGCAGAAAACAATCGGCATTTCGCAAAAAAAATTGCCCAGCCCGATGTCGCGAGTTTTCTGTCACTCGCGATTTAAAAAAAAATGTGTATACATATATGTAAAAAAAAACGCGCAAACAATTTTTTTCTATTCCACACAAAATTATGAAGAATTTTTGTGTGGTTTTTGTTACATTTCCTTATTCTTTCCCATGGCAAGCTTAGACAAAAAAGTATATTAATTTGAGAATCGAGAAAGTAAGTTGTTGAGAATTCTCGACAAATCGAGAATTTAGAATTTTCGATCACAACCTCTAGCAAGAATCAACATTCAATAGTATCATAGCTTAATCTGAAAGAAAAATTATTATGTCAAAAAAAAGGGAGAAACAAAAAAGAAAAACAAAGAAACAAGAAGCTAGGAAAACTAAAATTAAAGCTAATATTTAAATATAACGTAAAGCAAAGCGCATGTAAATATTTCATAGTACAAACTCCCAAAATTAGGTTAATGCACAGAAATAACCGTTTTTAGTTATTCGCCGATGGTGATCCTACATAGCTTGTCGTCATTACTCCATCTAACATAAACAAATCACAGTATGAAGTTTACCAGATGCACCAGAAGTGCCTGTGCATTCCGAAATAACTTTGCGAAGTTAGGCTCTCATTGAAGTCAATGACGGCTCCCGATGAGAAACCTTTCAACTGATCCAGCTTTAGCCGGCCATGACATTTTAAGGAAGCAAAGAATGACTTTCGTTCTGCTGGCCATGAAAACTTTACTACAATAAGAGCAGGCCGTGGCTTGGCGTCAAGACGAAAAGAGTCAACAAAAGATGATCACTGGTGTTTCACTATATCAGAAGTTCATAGTCACAGAGGACGTGTTCATCAGTCTCATCGTCTTCTATACAGAGAGACAGACCTCACTATCGATCTACCCATCTTTTTAACATGATATCTAAGTGGGAAATGCCCAGTAAGTAGGCTCACTATGAGCCTTAATTCCTTTCTGCTGAGCATGAGGAATACTTTTGTCCTCTGTTGCGAATACGTAATGAACTTCTTCGCATGGCTCAGTCCAGAAATATTTTCCGAATGTGCCAAATTTATTTCTTTCCTTCTAAAGCATGACATCTGATAAAAGGCAGCTTTTCGGACAAAAACAGGTTCGGGGCCAATAAACAGAGATTTGGCTCCTTCCTTTGAAAGGCAGTCTCCAATTGCTCATTGCCCTTATAATGCCATAATGTTTTGTCATCCAAATCAGCGTTATCTTATTTGTTTCGGCCAGTTGCTTCAAGACAATAAGATAGTTCCAGACCAGCTTAGATTAAAAAATAAACGAATTTAATGCTTATGTATATTTTTGACCACGCATATAAGATGATTTCGCGAGCGCAGAGGACTATGGCGTCGATCTGGTATTTGAGACTCTCAGTGTCTAAACGATTCGGTAATTCGGGCCCCATATATACTCACGCCCGATCTATATTTCATTTTGGATCCATCCCTATACCATTTAAAAGATCCTTTTTCGAAGGGTAGGGGTCACCACTAGGTTAACGGTCCCATAAAATGACCTTGAATGGTGTTCCAAAGTTAAAGCACAAACAAGTAATAATAGATAAGTAAGGCCCATAGACAAATGTGATGTCACTCAGTTCATATTAATCGGCAAGATTCACTGACAAGTCTTGACTAACTTTACTGAAGCTCCGAACAATCAAATGATCCGACAAAACAATTTCATTGACTGTAACCGTTTTTCTTTTCATTATTTTCGTTTGTAAACCGACGTAGCCGAGATAACAAAATGGAACATGTTCTGAAAGACACTTTTTGGACACAGACAATCGACTGCAGATGGGTCAACTTCATTTCCTCTCGGTAAAAGTATTCCCGTCTTGGTACAGTAACTTTTGAGTTTGTGTATCCTTGGACATAACATGATACCTTTTTACGAACTTTGTTTTTAAAGTTTCTGTGATACTTGAATTTCTGCGTGCACAACAAGACGAGGCGACCCGAGACGGAGCTATATCAAGAGCTGAAGAAATGAAATGATTGAACGGTGTACTATCAGAGTGTTCAGAACAACGCTGTGGCAACGCGCGATGTGGCGACACACCTCGAGGTATCTCTCTCATTTTTTTGCGAGGTGAAGCGCGCTAATTTTGATAGCTGGCATATTCTTATAGGTTTTTTGTTTAATATAATTGAGGGGCTCTTTACTCATTCTCATATACTGGAAGAGTCTACGAGGATCAGTATGTAAATCTGCATATATGACATACATATGTGGATGATGGAATTCCCTAAATTCTAATTTCTTGTTATTGTGACCCCATACACAAGCAAAACTGCAAAAATGGCAGCGCAAACAGAAGATGATTAATTTTATATCCCTAAGAATGGAAATGTTTGCAGTTTTTTTTTCAGTTTATATTGAAATCCTCCCTTAATATAATCGAAGGTTTCTATACACATTCTCATATCTTGGAAGAATCTATCAGGACCAGTTCGTTAATTTTCAGATAGATGATTAAATTAATACGCCAAATTCCAGACGTTTCGTATTTATTTGGTGGCAAGTAAAACAGCGGAAAGTAGTACACTTACATATGTGAAAAATGCAATATTGTTACATTACTTGACAAACCCAAAATCTCTTCTTTGGAATTTAATGACATGATTTATACTCTCACTTTACGATTTACCAAGAAAATGAACGCCTTGTTGTGAAAACTACACCTCGAGATGTATCTTCACCTCGCCTCGTGCAACTGCCTAGCCTCGCCTTGCCCCGTTGCGATTTTATTTCATAGGTCTAATTTTTTGTTAAACGTTTTGTTTTTTTTATTACTTTTCGTTTATTGAATAAAGTTTTATTTTGTTTAAACCAGTACACATTTTATACTTTTTAGAATTTTATATCCCTTTCAAAACGATCAACAGACTATTTCTTTATAGAAACATATTGATACCACTTTGCATACAATAAATCTATATTCAGAGTCTAATCTGACTTGTTTTCTTTATAGAAGCAATTTGCTGCCCCCCTGCTTACACATAGGAGCACTCTTTAATCAATTTCAAAGAATTTTATTCTGTGCAGAGATGACTAATTTTGTTGCGCTTCTTCTTTTCAGAAGTAAAGCCACAAATTTGGCTGTCTATGTCATCCAGACCATCACTTTTTTTTAATTTTGAATTTGTTATTTTTTATTGCATTATTCTGCTAGTAGTTTTAAGTATCTTTTATTTGGATTATTTTGTGATATTAGGTTAAGCAAATTGAATTGTAGATTACTTGAATTTTAACAAAAATTTTATATTTGAATATTATAACTGAGTTGTCTTTTTTACCGGCACCCTCCTCCCACGTCCGAGACTAGATCTCACAAGTGATGATTTGAATTTTATCGTTGACGTATAACACAATATTTATATTGATTATGCCTTATTTCTATGTGGTGGTGATATCCAAGTTTCATCTCCTGTCACAATACAGCCTACATGTCTACTACCATAATCTTCGTAACATACGAGGAACAATCGCGTCTCAGCCACTCTATTTTTTTTTGTGATCGTCTGTCGGAGTTTTTTGCACCTAACGGATTTACAGTTTTCGGTAACGTTATCTTCTTGTTACACTATTTCAAATAGAATAGTTTTTGACACATCTGGGCATTGTTCATGAAGTTCATTGATCCGTTGATCGTATATCGAGATGAACTGTTTCTTCAACTTTTTGACTGATATCATCAACGACAACTGCTGGCTTTCCAATTTTCTTCATCATAAACATCGCCTCTTCGCCTTTTTGTGCAATGGAATTGATTAATAAACGCACGGTACACTTAGTTTAGGCTACGTAGGAGGGGTGCTGCTAGAAGTATTTCTAGCCTGCTTCACTTAGGCCAACACTGGGTCCTCTGTGCCCCTTTTCATCATGGAATAACATCTAAAATTTTCCTAGATCCATTCTGCTGATACATCTGAACTTTTTGCTTTGCAGCTCCCCCAGACTTGAAAAGTAGTAGCTACATAATAGCCTACCTTTTTTATTCATCAGAATGGGGTATTCGTAGAGTACATGTTGGACGGATTTAGTTTACTCAGAATCCTTACAGCTCCTGCAGAAATTGTTCGTTGCTATACCCAGTCGTCTAGCATGGTCTCCTGTGGCCCAGTGACCCATAATGGCCCCTACTAGATGGTATATGGTTTGCTGCCATTAAGAGGAGTCAGTACTCAGCAAAAGTTTCAATTTAGTTGCCAGCGAGCCTGTAGCCAATAATATTTACTAACGTAGGTTTATGTCCTGAAAGTGAGAAAATTTATATAAAATTAGCCTAGACCTAGACCATAGACAACATTAGAGACATCTAGCGTAAAAGATAGAAGCCGAAAAATGAATACATGCAGTTCAAATAAATTGAAAACGGGAATTAACTCTCCTAAATTAAATTTTTTGGCACATAATTGTTAAATATACTATTTTGCTTTGTATTTCAACAACTTTCAACTTGGAATCTCTCATCGGTGAAATATCGGGAGAAAAAACAAGTATTATTAGAGTCAAATGGTCAAATGATTAAAAAAAGCGCAACTAAAAATAAAAAATCTCGACGTTATTTGCTAGATCTAGGCTTTATCTTTCTAAGATAGTCACAGTCTGAAGAAATGAGAATACCTGCTAACAGGAATTCGATTTAAAAAACTTCAATTTTTGCCATTGTTTTCAAGTTTCCGGGTTAATATCTCCATTCCAATAATTTTTTTCAAAAGTTTTACCGATGGTATTTACTATCTTTCTTCGTTACCTTTAATTTAAGATATAAATCATTATTCTGCTATAAGTAGTTTTCTAGAAATTCGCATTGAAAAATGTATGAAACTTGCAAATCTATGGTACTGACTCCTCTGAAGTGGTTCTCTTGTCCTCTTCCTGTCATATGCAGACCATAATTGCCTCGCGATACTGCAGGTTTCCCTGTTGATACACCGGAGGCTTGCCTTATGATAGGTTCCCCCTGATGATCTGCTCTGTTAAAGCTCCGATCGGGATCCTCCCATAAGGTATTGTTGTGGAGCTATCCATTCCAGAGCCCTTTTTGGTCAATTCATCAGACATCATCTCTTTTCTGGGATATCTTTGTCGGCATGTATCTAGGACCTTGTGCCGTGTAATCAATTCCTCCAGGCTTGTCTTGAATAACTCCACTAATTATGATTTAACCGGCACAGGATCCAGCGGCTTAATGACTGCCTGGATGTCAAAGTAGTATACACGATACACTTGTAGGAATTTCTAATTGGAACGTCCATTTTGCGCACAAACACACGTTGCAGGGTCTGAGGAATAATAAACCCTATCGTATCATGTGATGGACTTCATCAGTTATGAAAGTAATGCTAACTATTATAATACCTCTTCCATTTTGAATAGCTTATATCTTCTTACTTTCCGAAAATTCCACGTAGGTGCTTGTTTTCATCCAGAAATTTTATTCACAAAAGAGACTTACATGTGCTTCAAAACTACCCAATGAATAAAGACAATAAAGTGTTTTCATTTACAAGTACATATCTACCAGCAGCGCCTATTCCCTCCGAACATATGTCCGTATTTAAGGAAGTAGACTTCCATCCGGACCATTTAAATTTATCTAATTTATCCGTTCGAATCAACTGTCAACAACTCAAGCCTAATATCCAAAGCCACGACCCCATGTAGCCTAAAGTGTAACATCCAAAACTTATGATAACATTTCACCGCCAGAATAGGGTGTCTCTGAAATCCGCTGGATTCGAGTATATCATTGGCTTAATGCAATGGCACCAGTGTATTACGCGGAGGCTTCAAAATAACGCCATGTCACGCCGCCAGTTTATATAAGCAACAGAGCAATTTACCATTTCGCGATAGTCAAAACATATCATCTCATGACAAGAGCATCTGCAATGTTAAGCAATCATTTAGATTTCATAAATCAATATTCACATGTGTGTGTGTGTGTATGTGGGTACAGCTATCATGCCCCATGGGAGTGTTTAGTGGAGATGGAGATGAGTCTGTTTAGAGTGGTCCATATTATAAAAGCTGCGAGTTCCTCATACACACGTTCACTACGTATTTATTTTTATACTTGACTGAGGATTGATGCATGAGCTCTGACTGACTAGCTGAATATGGTGTATCCATCCTCCATCTTTCCGCACAATAGACAGGATTTCGACAAGAGATTATTTAGATCTCTCTCAGCAGTAGATATATTAGGGGGAACAGTGATTGGGACTGGATAAATAGGGTAGGGTCATCAATCAATGCAAAAAGGCTAAATCCATATTGATCCAGAATTTCTTACATATCCACAGAAAAGACGGCTCGCTCTCGTGTTTTCATCGTATAGTCGAAAAATGAATAAAAGATTTTCGTTTCGCAAAAACAGCAGAAAGTATCTGGGAGAAAATCCCGTGCGGATATTTTAGGTCATTTTCTGAGGGAAATAATAGGAAAAATGAAGGCAGCATACTGCTCTCTTTGTATTTCAACATTTCGGGGATCAGTTATCGGTTTTATGTGCACTTAAGCGCACTGGGGACCACCACATCTTGACCTATTGCTTCTGCATCGTAATATATCGGAGAGACGGGCAAATAGTTTTGTGAAGGAGATCACCATGAAAGTTTATTTTAACTCCACGAAGAGTACCTGAGGGATACTTTGCGGGAAATATGATCTGATTCAACAACTATCTATAGAAATGGATAATGGTCGTCTGCCTCCTTGCGTAAGAACCAAGAGTTTGAGTTATTCTATGTATGTATAGATTTCTGGTAGAATCTATGAATGTTTTGTTAAAAGGGCGCTAAGTATTCAT
The DNA here is from genome assembly GCA_963930735.1 of Dioctria linearis. Lineage (NCBI taxonomy): Eukaryota > Metazoa > Arthropoda > Insecta > Diptera > Asilidae > Dioctria > Dioctria linearis. The sequence continues at coordinate 232,910,556 of OZ005742.1, read as the reverse complement.
TGAATTACTCACTTTTCACGAACTCATGTTAGATTACTTTTTGGTACTTTTATTATGCTCATTAAGGAATTTCACAGAGAATTTATGGGGATTTAGGAGAGATTTATGAGGATTTGTGATATAACTACGTGGAGTATTGGTAGCTATACTCGTAGCAGTAGGGGTTTCGAGTTACTTAGCAAAAAAGTGTAGAAGAATACTGACAAAATTGTCTAAATTTTTTTTTTCAATTCCTAGTCAGGATACACATTGTAGAATGAGTTTTATTAGAAATTGGAACATAAAAATTTAAATTCTATAAGAGTTTTATTTTTAGATTTTGCGGGGTTTGAGATTTATAAGTGGATTTTGAAAACTTTGAAATTAAGTTCTACGGACATTTCTGTCTTTGGTATATGACAACGTAAATTGAGAGAGCCCAGGACGTAATAAGGTAAAAGGGAATTCAAAAATTTCGTTAAACAAAATATTTTTATTGAAACGACATAGTGATAACTGTTCAGTCCACATACTAGAATCGCTCGATGAAAATATTCCCTAAAAAGATACAAAAAAATATCTGTCCACAAAAAATCTACAACTAGAACTATATATAAACACTTATCTAATGTAATGGAACTTCCTTCCTTTGATCCAAGGCCGTTCTAAACTTCTTTCATTACATTTCCACATGAAAAAAAACCATTAATAATTAGAAATATAAACTAATAATGTCGCAAACTTACAATTTTTCTCCAACTACTACTTACGTTTGTAATGTCATCCAAATGACATTACATCAGGAAGCTGTCAGGGTTTTACGTGAGCACCTGCCATTATGGTTTAATCTCACGGCAGTCTTAATGCACGGATTTGAAGACAAGCGACAATCAGCGCCTTCGAGAGTCAGAATATAGTTTATATTCTGTCTCAGAAGTACTAGTTTATGTCAGTGCATGCTTGACATTGGACTTACTGGTCGAAGCGAAACCTACCTATAATCTCTTCGGATTTTTGGGTCACGGCACCCGGTTGATTTAGCGCAACTCCACGCCGAGAGCTAATTCTCTAAGCATATATTAATAAGCGACCATCCTTCAAATTCAAAGACGCAGTGTGCAATTATGACAAAAGAACAAACTACTCTGTTTAGAGAAGAATGTTCGCCTAAGTCATGCAGACTCAGACAATCGCACTCTGCTCGCGTCTGGGCTACACCAACCACTACGATGTTCCCACAAGGGGGCCTACCATGTTGAGGCGAATATTGCTCTTAGAGCTCTATTGGGGGATCCTCAACCCCGTAGTACTAAGTTAGCAATGTCGGCTACCCAATTGGTATGGCTTCGTATAACATGATCATACGATCATGAGTACTCCCAGTGAATCTTACATTTAGATCCTTAAACGTTACTGGTACCTCCGTTGGGGCTTAATCATATTAGCACTTATAAAGTGACAGTAGTGGACCACGAGAAGGTTATGATCCGCCCTTTAGGCTAGGAGAGGCTTGAGACTAACGCCAGTAGTCTTATAGCATACCAAGGTACAAATACCAAGCTGCATACTAGGTCATATATGCGCTAGGCTTCACTTGGTACACGCACATTACATCACGTCAGATGGTTTTCACCGCAGTCAGAGTTCAGTGGAATGCAACTTTCAGATGGAGCATTGTCACGATATGACGTCAATTCGTGACGCCGCGGTCAAATTTTAATGGAATACAAGTTTGAGATCGAGCGTTGATAGGGCAGCTCATCATGAAGCTGAAAAATAGAGGTTCACGGCGGCTATAAAAAGGCGACGAGACACAGCAGAATCACCTCATTTTTGGTTCAGAATCTACTCTGAACACATCCTCCACCAGAATTTAATCAGTTTCCCATCTTTTGCTAAAAGTCTACTTTTTGCTTCCATCTAAGTTGAAGTTTACCCCTGCTGCAGAATTCTACTTCTGCTTCATTTCTATCCCTCACCTATCTCCTGCTGCAGAAATTTACTTTTGTTTCATTCACATCTGATCAGAAATCTAATTCCGTTACTGTTACACTTATTTTATTTTTTTTATTTTTCGTTTTGAATTAAATAAAATTTTTTAATAGTATTAGTAGATATAAGTTTAGATTGAATGCACTGTGGTAGGGTAGGTTAAGTGTATTGAATTTTGGTTGAATTTGTTCCAAGTTTTTACCAGCAATATATTGAATAAATATTTTATATTTGAAAGTGAGAAGTTGAGTTATCTTTTTACAACCGGCATCCCCCCTTCGCTTGAGCTAAGATCTCACATTGAGTTATAGCTATCCTTGTTTTTAGTAGTCTAAAAACAAAGTTAATTTAACAGCAAGTTAAGAATAAGGCGAGATTTCAGACTGTTTTAAATTTAAAATGTACACGGCTAAAAAGGCAAGAAAGAAGAAGAAAAGGCTAAAAAGGCAAGAAAGAAGAAGAAAAAATAACAAAAAAATCAAAATCTGACAAAAAATGTGTAAAAGCAGATTACACGCAACGAAATAAAACGACAAATGATTAATTCTCCGCGCTTTTGTTAAAAATACATTTTTCTCAAATATTTTAATGGATCCATGTTGTTACTGCAATGTAATCCTATGATATTTGAACGTGCACGTGCTTTTGTTTACATTTGTTTTGCTCTGAAGCGATTAAGTGCGATGATCTCATGCTGGATTCTCTGATATTTTTGGATGAATTGAGAATTTTATTTAACAGATATTTTCCATATTCTATCAGCAGCTTTGGTCAAAACGAAATTTATCCTTTTCTTGAAAAATTGAGGTCGTGTCACCCTATGTTTGAAAGGATTTTGAAGGTACTGAAGAAGATTTTATCATTCGGGTAATCCTAGGTTCCCTCAGTTTTTGTTTTTAGCCCGTTGTCTAAGTCTCACTACCAGAATACATAGCCAAGATCTTTTTTCCCATTCACGCGAAAGACGAAAGTATATGAGCGGAACCCGGCGCAAAACAGGATAGCTAAGCTTTGATTACAATTTGGGAGATTTTGAAAGAAATAACACCATTATTTGTCAATTTGTACCACTTTCTCTATAAAGAAATTAAAGGTAAGCTTATGTAAATTAATCATTGTTATCCAAAATCTGTGTCTAAAAACACAAGAAGAAAATTTCCCATTCTGCCCCACCTCCGGGCTACAATGGGAAATGCACCCGGGGCACAATGGGGTACCAATTATTGGCACAGTTCATAGATGAGAGTTCATGATGAAACTAAAACGCCCTATTAATCTGGGATATACAAAGATTATCAGGAGCGTAATGGGATATACCCCATTGTGTCCCGACGTAACGCTCTTTGAAATACGAATATTATGGCCGTTACATTTGTTAGCCTTGATTTATCACTAGAATCAGTCAATAGTATGTTGAAATAAACATGTGATGTACATTTCCGAATAAAGAATAGGTTATGATATAATTACAATTATAATTTAATCTGAGTTGTAGCATTTATAATTTTGCATTAAACTTTTCTGTCACTATCACTGACAAAGAAAAAATTATTTTTTACTTTTTAGTGCGTTTTATTTACTAAAGTTATTTATTTTAAAAGTTGTTTAAATATATTTTATTTTATAAACAATCTGACAGCAACATGATTATGAGTTGTTGATTCCGCTATTACGATTTAAACTTGTAGAATAACTTTCCGCTTTGTGATATATATTGCAAAGGGATATATGTATACGGCACTGTATATTGGACTAGTAAAGTCTTCCACAGCTACATGAATGATAAAAAAATAATTTCCTGAGAACTCACAAATAACAACACATTGACTTTCTCCCACATTTACTTTTCTGAGCTATTAATATTTTCTTTGTTGATCGGCAATACAGGGTGTCCAGTAAGTGGTGTAATATCCGAAGGCTGCGAATAGGTCATGCTTAGAAAAGCAAAAAATTGTATGGGTTGTGGAGGGGATCCTAACAGTTTCCGAGATAATGGGACTTAAAGACATTTGGATATGTTTTTATAGATCACCCTATAACTTCAGAATGTTACACCCTATGATGATATTTTGAACTTTGGTAGATCGTTGGACCTTTCTAATGGCGAAAATGGCTGAGTACGGTCATTTCCAATAGATAATTGCCTACTTTCTGGCACTTGTTGAACTTTCTCAGCCATTTTCTCTGGATAAGCTTAAGAAAAAGTGTAGAACACCCAGAACGGGTTAAATTTTCGGGCTTCTTAAATCAAATAATGAAAAATTGGTATTGATGACATGTTTTTTGATAAAACTAGATGTTAAATAAAAAAAAAATAGTGAAAATTCTGAAATTTTAATTTTGTTGAACCATAAATTAAATCGGAGGGGAGGAGGGAAACAAATTATAGACCGTTGAAAAGGTCCAATGAATATCTATCTATCAAAGTTTAAATTGTCATCATATTGTGTAATGTTCAGAAGTTAAAAGGTGATCTTTAAAAACATACCCAAATATTTTTAAGTCTCGTTTTCTCGGAAGCCGTTAGGATTCCCCTCCCTCCACCCGTTTGCTTGGCTAAGGATGATCTATCCATAGCCTTCTGATATTAACCACTTACGGGACACCCTGTATAAGAATGCGGTAGGAGCTTATAAATGTTTTCACAGAATGAAACAAAAAATTCTAAACTTTGAATGATAATAGTTTGAAACATGCACCCTTCGGTTTGGTCGCATTGTTTGAAGGACGTCAGGTCTTCAATATCCTTCTCTTCTGGAGATGTGTTTTCTCGCGCAGAAGTTGTAATATTGGACAATCCTCACATTTAATGGGAAATCACTGCTCCTTAGGATTTTCGCATTAAATCGTTGTTTTTGGTAGGGGAAAACAAAAAAAATATGGGTAAGCTATTTTGGTACATATTCCCTACACGTTGTTAGAATTTCATCCAAATCGGGGATGGTCGGGTCCAAAACAGGGTCTTTTTGATCGTTTTCGTGTGGAATGGCTGTTTAGATAAACGGTTTTACTTAGAATATGCTCTTACTTAATTTTTTTTCGAATTGGGAGAATGCTAGATTTGATTTTAGACCCCACACTTGTTGAAGTCTGGGCATTTTTTTTTGTTGCCTTATTCAATTGTTACACCAATGGCGAACTATACGTAGGAAGCGTTCGCGATTTGGGGAAAATTAGAGATAGATATCATGCGGCTTGTAAGAAATAAATTTAGTGAGTAAGGGCCAACAACCATCACTGACTACAACTCGCTTACTATGAGAATTTAACAAACCAACTATCAGCACAAAACTACAAACATAACTTTGATTTTTAACTCGGAATAAGTTCAGCAAATCCTAAACAGTCAAGAATTGGCAGATTATCTTTATGAATACTTACACGAATCTCTATTCGGCTCCATATTCGTCAGTATAGCTATCTAATGAACTTGAACATATTTCTGCAAGGCAATTATATAGATCCTTTTTCTCTCCAGAGATCTTTAATTCCGTATCTTTTTGTTGTATAGTTGGAAGCAATCTGTCATGCGCCTGAAAGAAGATCTTCCTATATACAGATGATATCTTGTAGTGAAGTGACAGCATCCAGTATTTATATGGGCAATTGGTGTGACTTCCGTGATTGAACTTCTATGGTAGGCGATCAGAGATAACCATACTGATGAGACCTGTCTGATCGTTTGGTCAAAAAGTGCAATCATTTCTTTTGCACTTGAAATGCATTTTGTAAATTTATTGAAATTATTTTCAATAAATTTCAGTCTGTTAGAAGAGAAAACTTCTTCGCATCCAGTAATATACAGTTTTGTTAGTCGAAACATTTACGAAAAATTTCGTGATATCAAACATCTGTTCTTCTGATGTCCATGCAAATGCAGCGATTTTGATTTTGATTAACTTCCTATAAACATCAAACTTAAGTCCTACGTCTTAAGCTGTGCTTTATTATAGGAACATTGTGCTTCGCTTCCGACTGACATCAAACAGAATTATTTTCTCTGGAAGTAATGGATCCTACTACAGGGTGGGCCAAAAGTCACCATGGGGTTTAAAAATTTAATAACTTTTTCGTTTATATATTTTTTTTATTTTTTTTTTTTAGATTATAAATTATACAAAATGGAAATTTTTTTACGCTAAGTATGGAAAATAATGTCACTTAAGTGACCGCCGTTATTAGCTTCGCAATGATTGGCTCTTTTTAGAGCATTTTCGATAACATCTTTCAACATTTGTGGCTGTAGCGCTCGAATTTCTGTAACAATGTTGGCCTTGAGTTCAAGGATTGTCTCGGGCTTGTTCACATACACTCGCTCTTTCACATAACCCCAAAGAAAATAGTCGGGTGCTGACAAATCTGGCGAACGCGCTGGCCAATTAATTTCCGAATTTCTTGAAATTATTCGCTGTCCAAAAATTTGCCTTAAAAGTGCCATTGTGTCTCGGGCAGTGTGGGCAGTGGCTCCATCCTGCTGAAACCACATCTCAAGTCTGCTTTCAAGAGCAGGAGGTAAAAAACTTTCTATAATAAACCGATACCGCTCTCCATTTACGGTTACAGCACTTCCATCTTCATTTTCGAAGAAGTAAGGCCCAATGATATTTTCAGATGTAATGCCACACCATACTGTACACCTAATGGGGTGCAATTGGCGTTGATGAATGGCTCTTGGATTTTGAGAACCCCAGAACCTACAGTTCTGCTTATTAACAAAGCCATTCAGATGAAAATGAGCTTCATCACTCATAATCAGATTTTCAATAAAGTTGATTTCATTTCTGGCCAACTGTTGAAATTTAACTGCAAAATTTAGACGTTGCCGATGATCTGCGGGTTTCAATTCTTGCACCAATTGCACCTTATATGGGAATAACAGTAAATCTTTTTTTAAAATGCGCCATAGTGACGTACGAGACATCCCTAGCTGAGCAGAACGCGTTCTGGTAGATGTTTCTGGTGTTTCGTTAACACTTTGCTCTACACGTTCAATATTTTCCGCAATGTGAATTATACGCGGTCTACCGGTTCGAGGCAAATCACTTACGGTGCCATGTTAGTGGTGACGATCAACTAAGCAACGAATCATGGCTTCAGAGGGCGAAATTCTGACGTTAAAATGGCGACGATATGCTCTTTGCGTTAAAATAATTGTTCGCTGATTTAAGTAATAAAATTCTATTATTCTGGTTCTTTGTTCAGTTGTGAATCTCTCCATTATTTATTCTCCAGATGTTATTTATATAATCTAAAAAAAAATAAAAAAAATATATAAACGAAAAAGTTATTAAATTTTTAAACCCCATGGTGACTTTTGGCCCACCCTGTAGTTATTCTGTCAGCCCAGAGGTGGTTGAAGTGAAGATGTTTGACTTGATTTCAGCTAATTTCACATAGTGCGAGGTGGTGATCATTGTGAGCGGTGGGCTTAACAATCTACTAAAAGCTGATAAAATCCCAAGCCAAGGTGGAACACATAAGCCGATGGCTGGACGCTGGGTGTCCTTAGCCGATGGCTGGACCCTGGGGGTCCTTAGCTGATGGCTGGACACTGGGGGTCCTTAGCCGATATAGTATGCGAACTCTGAGTACTAGGCGCTCTCCACTTTCAATCAGCCCTCCTGCAATGATGCAGATCTCTGTTATAGGTTTGGGTTTTCTCGCGAAACTCGTAGAACGAGTTATCTAAAAAAACGCTTCCACTTAAATTTGTGGATAATGCTGCCTGGCTGTCTGAGCAAGGAAGGACTTAGTACGTGAAATCTAGAAATCCATGAAAAATCGCTTGCTGATGAGGGCAGTGTGACTCCAATGGAAATAAGAAATGTCTATTGCGACTACAGTTAACACAATGAGCCGCCATGGCCTCCATACTTGGCATCTTTCATCTCCCTGTCTGCAAATTAAAAAAAAAAAAATAGGTACATTTTGATCTCTTGCTGAAGCTGCTTTTGGTAAATTTTAATCGATCGTTGGGACCAGCATTACGTGTAGCGGTATAGCATATGATGCTTGTTATGCTAGAGTATGGAGCTGTGTTGGGAGCGTTTTTATACCTTACTCAAGATACACAGTGGACCAGTACGTATTTGGATGTGTATACAAACTCATATCGCATGCGGGACTGGGTTTCATTACAGCTACATAGCTCCATAAAAATTTTGCGCAGATGTTAATTTTGGGCAGACTGTGTGCACTTTCTGTAAAGGAAAAGCAGATATAATAAGATATCTAATTCCCTGGTCTGTAATCCACGTCCTTAATGCTTAAAACTTATAGGACAGTGGCGGGAAAGTGGTTTCCAAGCTAACCCCAATAAAAATAAAGATACATGGACAAATAAATAATTGACTAATAGGTTCAGCTAGGTTTTTTTCTTTGTAATTAAATATTGTTATGAAGATAATAAAAGATTAATTTAAAAATGTTCTTAAGGCTTCTTAATAACATTAATAATTCATTTATTGACTACTTCAAATTTTGTTGATTTATTTGAGGCACTCAGTAAATCATCAATTGAATTTTTTTTGTATCAATTAGGGGGTAATAATGTCAAGATTTATTTCCCAAAAGTTTCATTATGATATCTTAACACAACAACAGTTACATAGTGCGATGTTGGCATACATATGATCCCTGAATATCTCCAACTGTCCTCTATTATTTAGATGGGACATTACGTTACGTAAACCAGGAGTGAGCTAGCAGAGCCAGACTTGAAACTCCTAGAATAAGCTTGGAGACTACGAATTCGCACTGACAGCACAGGTATCGCCGGCTCAAGCTCACGGCCTGGGATGGGTTCTTTTAAATCTCTCAGTGCTCCTTTTCGTGTGCTAAGCTACGTGACTTTGATAACTAATGACAACTTTACATGCTTGTTTAAGAAACTCGACCGCACGAACCACAACCGAACAAAACTGCTAAATTAGTTATTCATAATAGCCATCTATTTAAAATTTACAACGTTCCATCCTAATCCTAATTTTCTTTCTCGTATCGTTGAATTGAATTGAATCAAATTCATAAATAATAACACAAATTTAGCATAATGAAAGCCAGAAAAAAACCGATTGGCATAATCCTACTTAAAACTAGAATATGCAAAAAAAAACTAGCGTTCGAAATGAACTACAAAATTATGATGGGGTATTTGTTTGGTGGTATACCACCAATTTTTGAGGAGAAATTCGTCACAGTTCCGGTATTTAACGGTATGAACAATCTGAGAGGTTTTATTGAGTCAACCGTTGATCAGACGTAATTGTGCAAAATGATGTGGCCTTGCGTAGGTGTTCAGTCTTAAGATAAGACCATATAAGCTGGATAAGATTACTACTACTGACCTCTGTTGTGTTCCTATAGCAATACTTGAACTTGCCACAGGAAGTTGATTACGTGTAGATAATGCGATCTTGAAGTCACAGGCTTCTTATGATCAACTTGAGAGGCTTCTTATTAGAGTGCTGAAACTGATGAGTAATGGATAGACGAATACTCTTATAGTATTTGTCTTAGTAAGAACAGGGCTCTGTACCCCTAGATGGAATAAAAACTAGAAAAATACACTAGAAATGATTGCATATATATATTAAACAGTCAGTTGTCTTTGCTATATGTCGAGCAGTGCACAGAAAGTGTTAGGTAATATGCTCAGCTCGGTACAAGATTATATTGAAGTGGAGCATGATTAATTGAACAAGTTACTTCTTCTGATATCTTGAGGGTGTGATAATGCTACCCTGTGTGCTGGTGTATAGGATCTCAGTTGAGGTCTTCCACCGATATAAGTCATGGGAAGTCGGAGGTGTTAACACAGGTGTCACCTTTCTTCTGCTTTAGGTTAGAAGCCTGTGCCTAAATTAAATCCTCTGAAGGGAGATCTTGAGGAATCCTGAAAGAAGTGACTTCAACTTAAAGGAATAGATTTCAGGAGTTCTGCCAGAGATCTTCTTAGGTGTCTTCGTGGAAGTAAAACGAGTATTTCCTTTGGTGAAATATAATTTGATTTATTCCTAGGAAATTCTTTTTAATAAATTGTTGCTTGTTCGTAGATATTAGCTATTATAATCAAACTGTAAGACTAATATTTTTTGTGTTTTTTTTTACATCTATTTTAGAACGCCTACCTAGCTAAACCCTCATGTCAACAGCTAGGTATTTCGCGTGGTTTTTCTACTAGTTTTTTTTCAGTGGTTACAGCGGTTGTGCGCCGTCAGGCGAACTAATATGTGGCGTCGCCACATGTCCGTATAAATATTACTTACAAAAAAAACAGCAAATAGTACTCGGCGGCAGTCGAAGCATCTTTCGGGCTCAAGCTGAAATACAGTTAATATACAAAAAAAAAAAATAAGAAGATATATATTTGACGTCAACTATTCCAGCGAAAACTCTAAGCCGATCATATCATTCATAGAAAATGTGTAACTACCAGTATCGTTTATCTAAAATCTAATCGGAAATATCCAATCACTACTTAATTACTAATAAAGACCAAAACAAATCATATTACTAATGGTCATAACTACATATTGTTACGCGCGTGGCCTTAGTTCGTTATTTAAAACACAATATTTCAGATATCATTAACAAATCCTTTCTTTTATTTAACTTCACTATTTACTTTTATAACATTTACAAACAATTATCAACTCAACTCTTTATAATTATCGCTAGTACTGTACTTCTAATTATCGCAATAGTTTACTTCGTTCATTTCACCGTCTGAAATAAGACTGCCTCCTGGGTGTGAGTAGCGCCGTATTTATACTCAACAAATTATCCTAGAACCTTCCTGAATATTCCATTCTCCAAACCCAGTTTACTTGGATGTCACTAACCTAAAGTTGTCTCCATTTCCAATAGATGTCGCTTGTATCACTTTGTGGCGCGTAACACTGCCCCCTTCTTAAAATTGTTCGTCCCGAACAACATGTGATCCATGGTCTTGATGCTCGCAGTATTGACATAAACGATCTAGATGAACGATTGTCCGTTTGCCTCTTGTGCCCCGCTGAATCCTGTATACTACGTCATTAATTCTAGTCACTACTGAATACGGTCCTTCCCAGTGTTGTTGTAATTTTGGGGAACGTCCCTTACGTTGTTTCGGGTTGTACAGCCAAACAAGGTCACCTTCATTAAATCCGCTTGATTTAGCACGTAAGTCATAGCGGGTCTTCATCCGATCGGTATTTATTGATAGTTTTGCTCTCGTGACATCGTGAACATCAGCTAATCGTTGTCTAAGCTCCGATACATAATCGTCTGGTAACTTTTGTTCACCTCTGGGTGTACCAAACTTGAGGTCGCTAGGTAAACGCATCTCCTTCCCGAATATGACTTTTGCTGGAGTTTGTCCAGTTGTGTTGTGAACAGCTGATCGATAGGCCATTATGAACATGGGAATATGTCGATCCCAACCGCGTTGGTGATAGTCGACTACTTTCTTTATATGCTCGACCAATGTTCTGTTGAAGCTCTCTACCATGCCATCAGATTGTGGATGCAGAGGAGTTGTTCTGGTTTTTCTTATTCCCAGCATTTTACACATCTCTTGGAAAGTCCGTGATTCGAGGTTCCGTCCTTGGTCCGAATAAAGTGCATGTGGCACACCAAATCTACTGACCCAATTCATTATAATTTGTTCCGCCACTGTGGTTGCCTCTTGATTAGGAATTGTAAAAGGTTCAGGCCATTTACTGAAATAGTCAATAGCAACTAATATGTAACGGTTACCGTTATCTGTTTCTGGAAAAGGTCCAGCGATGTCTATTGCTCTCCTTTCAAATACATTATACATTATACTTATGCATTTTTCCTCTGCTTCTGTGTGGCGGTCCTTTGCAAGAAGCCCAGATAGTGCATCTGCGGCACCACTCCTCCACATCCTCTCGCATATGAAACCAATGAAACCGTTCTCGTATTTTGGAAATTGCTTTATTCACCCCTGTGAGAGCTAGTCTCGGACGTGTGAGGGAGTGCCGGTTTGCAAAGGACAACTCAGTTCTTTAAATTCAAATATAAAATTTTTATTCAAATTCAATGCTTATAACTATATCACAAATTCATTTACTAAGAGAAATTCAGTACTAAAACTAACCTACGAACTACTATAAAATTCAATAAAAAACTTTAAGTAACAAAGATAAAAAAATAATAAAAAAGACAAATTAAAAATGCAAATTAAAAGTCAATGAGCTCCTGCTCAGGAGCTGCCAATGTTCTCCTCGTTCTGAAAGAGGGAGAGAAGACTAGAATTATTATCTGTCATTAAAACAAGGAAAAGGGGGTAATATTGATGCTGCTAGTGCGTGAGTGCACAAGGGCAGCAAAATGCTATAGTTACTAAAACTAGTCAGATTAGTCTCTGACAGTATTCTGAGCGTGCACAGAAGTGTAGCAATATGCTACTATAAAGAAGAAGAAGAGCAGATTAATCTCTGCAACAGAATTGTTTTTCTGCGTAAATGCGAGCAGGAGATGTTGCAGATTATTCTCTGCAGCAGAATTATTCTTCTGCGTAAATGTGAGCAGCAGATTATTCTCTGCAGCCGAATTATTCGTCTGCGTAAATATGAGCAGATGATTGCAGATTATTCTCTGCAGCAGAATTATTCTTCTGCTTAGGTGTGGGCAGGAGTTTGCAGATTATTCTCTGCAGCAGAATTATTCTTCTGTTTAGGTGTGGGCACGAGATTGGGAAATGATGGAAATTTCAGATTATTCTCTGAAATATAGAATTAATTTTCTATTTTGGAGGTTGGGAACGATATTCTTGTTAATCGGATTATTCTGTGAATCAGATGAGCTCTGAACCAAGAATGATTTTCTGCTGCGGCTCGTCGGCTTTATATAGCCGCCGAATCCAGTTATGCTTTCTCGCCTCTTGGCGTTGCCCTAGCAACGATTGATGCATTATCTAAATATACCTCAGACAGCTGACTGACGTAATGTCACTTTCTGTCACTGAGAAATTGTAAATATACGAGATGGTGGTATACTTTTGAGGTAAGTTAAAAGTTTTGTACAATTTTTGTTATGAATAATAATATTCTTATATGTTTCAGGTATTGCACTTATTTGTTGGAATGTTTGGACATCGCTGGATGAACGGAAGGAAGTTCCCAACTATTAGATAAGTAGTTTTTTGTTAATTTCATTTAGACTTTAGTTCTTTGTGTTTACTTTTTTCCCTTTTTTATAGGAGAAAATATTTCATCGTGGGAAGGATTAGAAATGTGGATGGAATTTTCAACGAGGGACCATCATCATGTATGTGTGGCCTAAACAACCCCCAAGTGTCCTCCAGATGATCCACTGTGCATTTCTTCCAAAACATCTTTGACCTTGGATGCTGGCACGACTGTCTGTATTCCGAATGACTCGCCGTTAGTTGCTTCCCACCTGCGTTTTAATATACCACACTCAACGTGAAGAGAATTCCATTGAGCCCAGTAGCCTTTCAGTTTCTCACTTCTCTCCGAGTTATCTTTCCATTGTGGTCTTTCCTTGTCTTCTTTCCAAGCAAGCATGGGTGATATGTCTGGGTCTTCCCGTTGCGCTGTTCCCAAGCTCTCGTTGTCCCAACCCGTCGATGGTTCCGCCGTTATCAGCTGTATAGTTGCCTTTGTTTCTTTTTCTTCCACCCGAACGCAATGTTGGCATTCAACTTTGCATGGACGTCATGAAAGTGCGTCTGCATTTCCATGGATACGTCCTCTTCGGTGTTGGATTTCAATGTCATAAGCTTGGAGTCGCTCTATCCATCTCGCCACATGCCCTTCTGGGTTCTTAAACAGCAAAAGTCATTTAAGCGCTGCATGGTCTGTGCGGAGGATAAGTTTCTGCCCGTAGAGATATTTATGGAAATGTTTTGTTGAATTTACAATAGCAAGTAGCTCTTTTCTTGTAGCACAATAATTTCTCTCTGATTTTGAAAGTGCTTTGCTATAATACGCTACTGGCACCTCTTGACCATCCTTCTCCTGTGAAAGCACTGCCCCGATACCTACATTGCTGGAATCCGTGTCCAATATAAAAGTTTTTCCCAACATTGGATAGTGAAGTACTGGACTTTCACAGAGATGCTTCTTCAAATTCTCAAAATTCCCGTTACATTTATCTGACCATATGAACGGCTTTCCTTTTTCTGTAAGTTGATGTAGGCTCCTTGCTATATCTGCAAAGCCTTTTACGAATCGCCTGTAGTAGGTAGCTAGACCAAGAAAACTCCTTAATTGATGTTTGTCCTTTGGAATTGACCAATTTTTGACAGCTGTTATCTTTTCTGGATCAGTTCTTATGCCTTGTGATGAAACTATGTGCCCCAAATATTTTATATTACTTTTAAATAGAGCGCATTTATTCGTACTGAGCCTCAGTTGCGCATCTCTCAGTCTTTGAAGTACGTCCCGTAAATTGTTTTTCTGTTCCTCGAATGTCCTTCCGATTACTATTATGTCAGCTAAGTAGACAACACATGTTTTCCAGGTTAATCCTCGTAAAACACATTCCATGAGTCGTTCGAATGTGGGTGGAGCATTACATAATCCAAATGTCATAACTCTGAATTGCCATAAGCCACTCCCAACTGAGAAAGCAGTTTTCTCTCGGTCCTTTGGATGTATTTCCACTTGCCAGTAACCACTCTTCAAGTCCAGTGTGGAAAACCATTGTGCTCCGGAAAGGGTGTCTAGTGTGTCATCAATCCTTGGTAACGGATAGCTGTCCTTTTTCGTTACGTTATTTAGCTGCCGGTAGTCTACACAAAATCGGGTGCTGCCATCCTTTTTCCTGACCAGAACAACTGGCGATGTCCAAGGGCTATTAGATTCTTCTATTATGCCTTGTTCCATCATGGAGTTTATCATATTTGCAACTTCTGATTGTTTCGCTAATGGTAGTCTTCGTGGTATCTGCCGAATGGGCCTAGAATCACCTGTATTGATCCAATGCTGGACAAGATTTTCTTTACTGAAATCTTCATCATTCATTGCAAATAATTCCGAAAATTCTTCGAACCCCTCTTTGGCGTCGCTGTATTGCTGTTCACTTAAGGCACTAGATGAAAGAAGTTTCTGAACCTGTTGAGTAGTAGTTGGTATAGGTATTGCTTCCTTCATATTACTACCATTATTTAAATTAACAATCTGATAAACGGGTTCACAATTTCCAATTATAGCACCTTCTTTTAGTTGTACCTCATTTTTGGATGTGTTGAGCACTCTGACTGGAATTAATGTTGAACCTCCTGCTTTAACTAAAGTCTTACCTACAATGCTGTTCGATGTAACTTTTGTAGGGTTAGGTTCCACCAAATAGAATCGGCAGGTCCCGATGTCATCAGTAAGCTTTGTCCATACTAGCGTCGCCGAGAATGCAGAGAGAGTAATATTCTCACAGACCATCGTCCTTATTTTTGCACGATAATCTGCTCCTCCTCCTAGTCTCATAGGAATTTCTATGTTGCCATGTTTGAGTATCCATTCTCCGACGTCTAAATTTATTTTATATGTGGTCATAAAGTCTACTCCAAGAATGCATTCATCCGTTATGTCTGAAACTAGGAAAGTGTGAGGAAATAGTAGTTCGCCTAGTTGAATATCCAAGCTTATTTCTCCAAAAACTTGTGTTGCTTCTCCAGTTGCTGTTCTTAGTAAATATTTGGTGGTATTGTGAAGCCATTTGTTCTTGACAAAATCCGCTCTAATGATTGATCTTGAAGCTCCAGTGTCTATAGTGACAGCGCAGTCATTTTTCCTACACTTCCATATATAATAAGACTGCTTTTGTTTCTCTGCAACTGGGCTATCTGAATGCCGACTTCGGGGCTGTCGACCCTACCAACCAACTTCTGCCCCCCGAAGTTGGTTTTTACATGTTTTCCGACTGCTGAGCAGGGAAGCTGATGCGACTAGTCGCTGTTTGATTTTTAGTTTCTCCCCGAATAGCTTGCTCCTTGACTCGACATCTTTGGCATTCTGTTCTGTCCTCCGCTTCTGTTGATTTCATTCGACGGCGATTTCTGCAGTCCCTTTGGATTTGTCCTGGTCTATTACAATTCCAGCATTGCAGAATACCGCGTGAAGAATTGCTAGAATTGCTCTGTGATGGCTGCATTCTATTACTAGTACATTCCTCCACCGAAATTTCTCTCACTCGTACTGCTCTTCGAGAAGCTTGCCTGGCAGATTCATACGCTCATGCATAGGCTAGTGCTTCTGCTGTTGATTTCTTTCCTGCTAGCCTTAACGCTTGTTGTAAATTTTGATCTGCAATAGCGTTCATAAATGCTTCTGTTGCCACTTCATTAAGGAAATTCGCATTTACGGTAGAGTACGGAAGATAAGCTAATCTTTCCATATCAGCCTGCAGCTGTTGTACTGACTCTCCATGCTTTTGAGTCCTGTTGCGTAACTGCTGGCGATATACTTGCTGAATGTACTCATCTCCATAACGTAATTCTATCGCCTGTACTAGTGAAATGTAATCACGTTGCTTTTCAATCTGTATAGTTTGTAATAACTCTGATGCAGGACCGTGAAGCGCTAATATCTTTGCTTTGTCTGCATCGCTCCATCCATTTACTTCGGAAGCTGCCTCGAATTGTCTCTTGAAAATATGCCACGAACTTTGTCCATCATTTATTGGAGGTTTCATTCTGCCTGTACCGGATATTTCAATTCCTTCGCGTCGAGGTTGTCGATGCTTTATCCTCTCCAAATCTGCTTTAAAGTTATCAAGCTGCTCCGTGACATTTTGTTGTACTTCCGACACTTCTTGTTTAACTTCCGACACTTGTTGCTGAACTTCCAACGTTTCCTGCTGGATTTCTTCAATTTTCACATTTTGTGTGTCTAATGAATTTTTCAGAAAATTCTTCTGTTCCTCCAAACAAGTTTCTAGACAATTCTGTAAAGAAATCTTTTGTTCATCCAAACGGGATTCCAGAGAATTCTTTTGTTCCTCAAAAGCATTCTTTTGTTCCTCCATAGATTTCTTCTGCTCATCTAAACGGGATTCGAGAGAATTCTTTTGTTCCTCCATAGATTTCTTCTGCTCATCTAAACGGAATTCCAGAGAATTCTTTTGTTCGTCCAAACGGGTTTCCAAAGAATTCTTTTGTTCCTCAAAAGCATTATTTTGTTCCTCAAGAGCATTCTTCATCTGCAGGGTTGAAAGCTCCATTTTGGTCATTAATGTACCCAAAAGCTGTTCATCGCAGGCTCTTCTTCAGTTTCTGGTTCTTCCTCGAAAACGTATGTCTCAGGATTATTTTCTTCCTCTATCAAAGCTTGTCTAAGTTGCTCGACTAGAACATTCTTTAGACCTGTCGTTTGCAATGACCGCTTCCCCAACTCCACTTTCAATTCCTGTATGCGAAGCTCCTCTAGTTTGCGTCCCATTCTTGCGTCTTTTGTAATTCACTCACAGTTTAATATAAAATTATCTTTCGGAATTTTTAGACACAATTCCACAAAATTAATCACTCTTTGAATTTCAAAGTCAAATGCCACCACTTTATTTCGCGATTTTATTTTACTTCTGACACCAGTTGTTACGCGCGTGGCCTTAGTTCGTTATTTAAAACACAATATTTCAGATATAATTCAAAAGTTCTTTCTTTATTTACTTTACTGTTTACTCGCACAAATTCACAAATAATTGTCAAATCAGCTCTGTATAGTTATCGCTAGTACTGTACTTCTAATTATCGCAATAGTTTACTTCGTTCATTTCACAGTCTGATATAAGACTGCCTCCTGGGTGTGAGTAGCCCCGTATTTATACTCAACAAATTATCCTAGAACCTTCCTGAATATTCCGTTCTCCAAACCCAGTTTACTAGGATGTCACTAACCCAAAGTTGTCTCCATTTCCAATAGATGTCGCTTGTGTCACTTTGTGGCGCGTAACAATATATAAAGCAGTATTTAAGTACAGTAACTGTAAAGCACAATTTGTAAAAAAAACTTCTTATCTGAAGGTCCGCAATAACGGAGTGTGTGGCTCCGTCCAGGAGAAGGCTTATTCGTTTTAGTGGGTCACCTCTTGTGGTTCTTTTCCTTATAATAAAAGGTGTTGAAAGATGACCAATATGCATTGTGTCTGTGTATCTTTTCTTAAAGCTGGCAAAACGAAAACACGGGCACACTTAGAGAGGTTGCCTATTGATAGACACTCATATTAGGAAAAATAGAAATCACTTATAATTACGGAAGCTTTACCTTTTCAAAGTTATGCTGGAGATGGGTATTGTAATACCAAGGCCAATGAAAATGCAGTCCACCTACCGAACAGAGCACCCCTTTCTGTATGCTGACTTGGGTGACCTTCAAAAATTCACCAAGGGAAGATCACGTTTTCGCCTCATTTTCAATTAAATTAGGAACTTTGGCTACTCACTTCAAAGAAATTATAGAGAACCAATTTTTCCGATTAATATCACGCAAGCAAACTAATGAAAATGTACTGTTTGCCTGCACACGAATTTCGATCAATTCGACACCACTAGCACTAGAAAATTTATACGTTGCTACTGCTTTGCAAATTGACTCTAAAATAAATTGCTATATAATAACTGTAGCCAGTGGTCAGCGTCTCCAAATTATTGATGCCGATAACGAGTAGACAATTCATCGGTATGAATGCACGAGCAAGGTATGTATGTATACATTGATATATATACACATAAACGTCACTGATCGGTGATAAGGCAGCATCACGCTATGTACATGGCAGCAATAGGGAGTATTGGCATATCATGAGTATTCCGGTGATGCAATCTGGGTCGTTACATATCTTCCAATCGTTAAGATCATCGAATACTAATGGTCACAGAATTTATCCCTGTTGTTTAGATTTTAAAAGGATATAAGGATTTGTTCAATTTAAGCGCTTTAAGAAAAACTAGATCTTTGAACGACGTTATAAAAACTTTTATTAGAAGACAGATAAAAAGGCACCGAACAACTCAAAGCAAAGAATACAATACAAAAAATGACATTAAACAAAAACAATAGATATAAAGCTATTTCAGCCTACTTAAATAAACTTATACACAGTGATTATCTGAATAGTAATTTTGTAGTTGTACCTCAGGTACGTAGGTATGTATTATTATATCATCAGCTGGAGGAGATGTTTGTTGTTGGTAGTTATGCACTCATCATGATAATTTGAACATTCCGCCCGCCTCGCAGTACAGCGAAAAGTAAAGTACGAAAGAGTAGCCTCCGCCCGCCATGAAGTATTATGGCTTTGAAGAGCTAGGAGATAAAAGAGAGAAATATTATCTTTGCTGAGGAAGGACACATAGTTTGTTGACATGGCGCTTAATATGTCCGTTGTGATATTTAAGTAAAACAACTCTGGTAATGCCATCTGAGCCCGGATAGGTTTCTACTACTCTAGCAAGCATCCATTTGCACGGTGGTAAGTTATCATCTTTGACGAGGACTAGATCATTGACATTAATTGATGGTTGTTGTTGTTGCCATTTTCGTCTTTGTTGAAAATGGAGCAAATAGTCCTTTTGCATTATCGACCAAAATTGCTGAAGAATAGTTTGAATGAGCTTCCAACGTGAGCGTTGGCTGATGGATGTATCAAGAGAGGTCGGTTCTGGAGACGTAAGCGGCGCACTTCCCATTAAAAAGTGGCCTGGTGTAAGAGCTGCAGTGTCATTAGGATTATCTGTTAGAGCGCATAGTGGCCTGGAGTTAAGGCACGCTTCCACTTGCGCGAGAAGGGTAAGCATTTCTTCAATGGATAAGATTGTAGATCCGATAATTCGACGAAGATGGTGTTTCATCGACTTAACTCCAGCCTCCCAAAGTCCTCCAACATGTGGGGAAGACGGAGGTATGAAATGCCATTCTATGTTATCTTTGACTAGAGCTTGACGAAGCGGTTCTTCACACTGATTCAGAGCTTCCTGAAATTGCTTCCAAAGTATTGCATCAGCGCCAACAAAGTTCGTTGCATTGTCGCTGTATATGTGTGCACAGCGACCCCTGCGTGAAATAAAACGTCGGAAGGCAGCAATAAAGGCTTCAGAAGTTAGCTGAGATACAAGCTAGATGTGAATAGCGTGAGTAGAAAAGCAAAAAAATAGAGCAATATACGCTTTAAAGGACTTTGCACCTCTATATCTGATAGCTGTGATACTAAAGGGGCCAGCATAATCAACGCCAGTGTGCTCGAATGGTTTACTCGGATTAACTCGTGGATGCGGAAGACTACCCATCATTTAGTTCTTGTTATTACGTTGAAATCTAATGCATTTCATACAGCGATGAATATATGATCGAACTTGATTTCTACCATTTATAATCCAAAATCGCGTTCTTATATGCTGCAGTGTAAGCTGCGCTCCTCCATGCAAAGTTTTATTATGAGCCTCCTGAATAATAACGGTAGACAAATAGCAATCTGGAGGAAGAATGATTGGATGAGCTTCAGAATACGATATGAATGCATTTTTCAGCCGTCCACCAACACGTAGCACCTGGGATTCATCCACGATGGGATTAAGCGATAGAAGCTTACTTTTGCGAGGTAATGATTGTCTTTTTGATAGTGCGCGAATTTCATCATGATATGTCATGTTTTGAACGTATATTATCCAGAATATGAGAGCATGTTCAATGTCAGAAGGAGCTATATGTACCACCTCTATTCGACGTTTATTCCTGCATTTTTGAATAAACAGATGCATCCAGGCAGTAACTCTTAATAATTTTTGCAACGAGGAATATCTTACGAGAAGATTCCATGGTTTTGTTGTATGGGTGGTATGGCATGTTATAGTCTTTTCTTCTAGATTAAGAATGTCAGGTTTATCTGGTGTTTTAGCAGGCCAAGCAGAAGAGTGATTCTTGAGCCAGCTAGGTCCATTCCACCATAATGGATGATGTAGTAGTTCAGCTGGTGTTATTCCCCGTGATGCGCAGTCCGCAGGGTTATCATGAGTACAAACATAGTAGAAACGAGAATCTGGAAGTGTTGTTTGTATTTCAGATTCGAGATTAGAGATGAATGTTTTCCATTTTGATTGATGTCCTTTAACCCAAGTGAGCACGACTGTAGAATCAGTCCATAAGTAAATTGGAACGGACTTTAAATTCATTGCATCTCGTATAGATCGCATCAGCTTTGTGAGCGATACAGCACCACAAAGTTCTAGGCGAGGTACCGAAACGACTTTTAATGGGGCTACTTTTGTTTTGCTTGCTACTAAGCTTACATGAGCAGAACCAGGATCGTACAATATTCGTAAATATACAACTGCTGAGTACGCTACTGTTGACGCATCGGAGAACCCATGAAGCTCAAGAGCAGAATTTATTGAAGATGTTCCGAACCAGCGTTGAATAGAAATATTTTCGAGATCCTGAAGACGTTTCCGGTAGTTTTGCCATTCAGCCAACATGTCTGGAGGCAAGGTATCGTCCCAGTCGAGTCCTGTCAACCATAGCTTTTGTATGAAGACTTTTCCGACGATGATAACTGGCGCAAGCCAGCCTAATGGATCAAAAATCTTACTTATATCGGAAAGCACTGTACGCTTGGTGTACTCGCCTCAGAGATATCGCGTAAAAGATCCTCTTCATTTGCTGACCACTTTCGAAGAGTAAACCCAGCTGATTGTAACAGATGATTAAGTTTAACTCTTGCTTCATTTGCAGATGCAACATCATATGCTCCAAATAAGACATCATCTACGTAACATTGAGTCGTTAATATATGAGATGCAACTGGATTATCCAATCGATGATCATCAGCTAATTGCTTTAATGTCCTGCAAGCAAGAAATGGAGCTGACGATGTTCCGTAGGTAACTGTTAGGAGCTTGTAATCTTTAATGGGCGCAGATGTATCGAACCGCCAAACAATGCTTTGCAACTCAGTATCCTTGTCATCCACAAATATCTGTCGATACATCTTCTCTATATCAGCTGTGTAAACAACTGGATACATACGCCAGCGTAGAATTAATGAGGAAATATCTTGCTGTAATTTTGGACCAATGTGAAGACAATCATTCAAAGATATTCCTGTGGTTGATCTATAAGAGCCGTTAAACACGACTCGTAATTTAGTAGTAGTGCTGCTTGGCTTAATTACTGCATGATGTGGCAGATAATAGTGTTTATGACTCTCCAGGGTAACTTTGTCTTCAGTGATTAATTGCATGTGACCTAGATTTAAGTATTCTTCTAAAAACTGGTTGTATTGAGCTCGTAGGTATGTGTTTGTAGCAAATCGTTTCTCCATTCGCAAAAAGGATGAAACTGCGCCTGCTCGTGTAGCTCCGAGGAGGGGAGCGTCAGATTTCATTGGTAGGCGTACAATGTATCTACCAGTTGAGTTTCGTTTGACTGTTTGTTGAAAAAAGTATTCACACTCAGCTTCTTCTGGATTCAAGAACAACTGAGTGGGAACTTCCTCAATCTCCCAAAATCGGCGTAGAGTTGTATTTATATCATCACCCACTTGAAGATGAAATATATTGGCACATGTAGAAGGCTTATTGGCTTTATTCGTCACAGGTCCTGAAAGTATCCAACCTAAGTGTGTACGTTGTGCTACTGGAGTACCTGGAGGTCCATGACGTATTCCATCTAAGATTATCTGTGCATAAAGGTCAGCGCCAATTATGACATCAATAGTTGAGGGAATAGCAAATTGAGGATCAGCCAGTTGTAAATCGTGGATGTGTGGCCATTTTCCAGCTGTTAATGAAGTAGTCGGGAAAAGTGTACTTAAATTAGGAAGCACAAGTGCAGTAGCACCAAATGAACGATTTTGACCATTGGTGGGCAAGATGTTAATAAATACTTTAAAATTTGCTAGTCCAGCTCTACAACCTCCAATGCCCAAGATGGGTACATTGACGCGTTGACGTGGAAGATTTAAAGACTGCGCTAATGTTTTAGAAATAAATGTGGATTCTGACCCTTGGTCCAAGAGTGCTTTAATAGTTTTAAACGATCCAGATTTGGTTTGAATTCGTATCTTAGCTGTCGCTAATAATACTGATACATTCGTTATAGAAGAATTAACCGAAGTATGAGCAGTAGTGGAACAATTTTGTTAACTATTAGGATGTGGTGAGATACCCGCGTGCGAATTTCCATTTTCAAGTGACATGCGTCTTGATGAATCAGTACGAGGTTGATGTAACATACTATAACGTGTCTGACCGCAATGTTTACAACGAGCAGAGATGTGACAATTGTAAATAGAATGCCCGAGACGTAGGCAGTTGAAACAGAGCTTCTTATCTTTTACGAAGACTTGGCGTTGTTCAACAGACTTTGAACGAAATGAAGGGCAAAACATCAGCGCATGTTTTCCACTACATACAATACATCCTTTTCCATCCACTGCAACATGAGCACGAAATCCATTAAGTTGACGTCGTGGCGTCACTTTTGTTTTATCGATTTGGTTAGATTGTATTGACTCTAAAGTACGGATTCTCCCTTCTAAGAATTGTTTTAGATTATCAAACTTAGGAACGATAGTACTCTCGGATATAGAATTTTCCCAGTCTCTTCTAGTTTGTTTATCTAATTTTTCTGCGATGATATATGTCAACCAATCATCCCAATGCTCAGTAGGACGCCTTAGATTGGACAAAGCACCGATAGACTGTGTTGTAGTGTCCAGCAAATGTTTGAGCTCCTTAGCCGATTCACAACTTACACATTGTAGATTGACAATTGAAGATATGTATGTGTAAGTCAATATCTTTAAGTTATCATATCGAGAGTTTAGCATTTTCCAGGCAGACACATAATTATTGTTAGTGACTGCAAGATGATTTATTAGATTGAGGGCTTCTCCTGTTAACGAAGATTTTAGGTACTGAAACTTCTCCACGTGTGATATATATAGAGATGAGTGAATTAATGATTCGTATAGATCACGAAATGATGGCCATTCAATATAATTTCCATTAAATGTAGGTATTGATAATTTTGGAAGATTTGGTATTATCTCTTGCTTTGAACTTATTGTCTTATTGAGCATGGGAGAATTAACATTATGAGAAGCTGGATGCATTTGACGAATACGCCCACGGAGATTTGCCAATGCCTCGATATATGACTGTTCTACGTCAGAATATGTGTCGTTCACGAAATAGACGTCAGCAAGGAAAGCGTCATCAGCTTCATCATGCAATGTGTCGTTAGCATTTGTAAACTGATCCCAATATGACTGTAATAGCTGAATGCGAGCTTCAATATACTCTTCATTTCGATTTTCAATCCCAGTCTTCTCTGTGTTTGTAATAAATCGGTCTATTAAGCCTAGGAGGCGCTTTTGCTGTCTTAATATTTTATCCATATTGAACCAAGGATATATTGCATAAAATGACTAGAGAGACTCACCGAATTTATAATCTTACTATTATTTATGTACGCTGGATGAAGAACAACTTCAGTTGTATTATTCGATGATCACACAGTTTTCTGTGGTATGACTGCTGAATGAATATTTTATGACCTCGATGCCTTAGCCGATTATAGGATAATCTGATGAGGATGTTGATGCATATACGTATGTTGACTTATGATACCTCGTGACGATTCTAGCCTTCTGAGGCATTAAGTAATATAGGCACTACACCACTACTCTCACCAGCACACACCAAATAAGTTCACAGTTATTGTTTTTTAACACTTTAACAAAGAACAAAAAATCTTTTATGAATCTTGTCACAAGAAAGATTTTTGTACAAGCACAGCACTTAATTGTTATTTTAAATCCTTAATCCGTCTTCGAAGGACCATGAAAGAAATATAACTCTAGAGAGTGACTTGATAACCTTGAACTTTTGAAATTGAGTTGAAATGCCATTTTCTATCAGAGCGAAAGTTGATGTACTAAAACAGGAACAATTTTCTGCAATAATTTCACATCAGGACATATATAAAATTGCCCCAGCAAGCACAGAATACCAAAGTGACCAGTTCGTGATTAGAACTTTCGCGTACCTAATATTTTCGGCCAAATCAATGATTCTATAGTTGAAACTATTCAAAATATCCTTCAATTCACCATTTTTCATTTAATTCATGGTCGATTTATGTAAGCGCAAAACTTATCACATATCTCCAGTCGTTCTGTACTTAGAGAGAGAAAGAGAGGAGTTAGATATAAAATATATTGCCATTGAAGTGACTCGTTTTAAGGACTCAAATGCAATCAATTCACTCTTTAATTGAAGAAAAGTGCTCAGAAACGTAATTGTACTCTTGTTGAATGATGTCAACGGCAAAAACTTCAATTTACCAACCGAATAGATTTATCTCGGCCAATATATCTTCTGACGGGTGTATGTACATAGAAACAGGATGCGAGATGGACGTCACACAATGTTCGGGATATGTTATGTACATGTTTAGCATATAACTATACTACACATGTCCTCTTATATTCAAGTCTAACGGTGCTGATAAAATTTATGATGAAGCATAAAGCCAAGCATGCCAAACAAATTCCCACCCAATCCGGTATCGAGGGGTATATTTGAGGTGTTTAGTGTAAGCTCTATCAGAAATTTCCATTCGATTTTTACATTACTGAGGTGTTTGTGTATACGTTTATATTTATTTAATGTATGTATGTACATTTTATGTTTACACTCTGGTTGTACTTTGATTGCTGTGACAAATGATTACTGGCATAAGAGAGTTACAAATTATACATAAAACTTTCATTTACTCAATCAACATCAATTTAAATCGGTAAACCCAGGAAAATTCTGTATTGTTTCCCTCGCTTTACTCTTTTAATCACTTTTTTTTTGTGCTCTGTTATTGATATCTGATCACCACAAAATGCAACACGGGTTGAAATTGGCACAGGCTCAATATAGTTACGAGCAGGATTTTAGCGAGGCAGAGACTTTCAAAGACCGAGTATATGGCAAAAATATCACGAGCAATGTGATTATGATCTTAATTAAATTCTTTCACAAAAACCCCTAAAAACTGATGGAAAATTTATAAAATACCAGTCAGAAAGGGAAAATGGAAAGCTGCGATTTTTTGCCAAAGCAGAGATATTTGGTTGGATATTGTTGCTGTTATAGCGATGATGAAAATTTCTGTTGCACTCTGCATTTTCATGCATATTTATATGTTTGTAAGCTAATAATTACCTCGCCATAAAGATACATTTTTAGGCTGATATCATTATTTTGAACGTGAGGTATTAGCAGCCTCTACATAAACAATTCTTTTTGGTATATATAGATTAAGGTTGTTTAGGTTAGACACACTTAGACCATACATCTATATACAGATTTATTTAAGTCGACCAATTGGTCTACTTAAAGACTGTGCAAAGTATCGATGAGGATCTCCACTACATATATGAATGGTCAGTAACTAATATGCTCTCAATCAACCCTTCAAAGTCCAAGTGCCTAGCTGAGTACAAGAGTAATACTGAAACCATTGACTTACCATTGGCGTATGTAGACTCTGTAAAAAATCTAGGTGTCAAACTGAATTTAAAATTCACCTGTTGTGACTATATGTCTGCATTACTCGGTATTACCACGAGCTGCTTGTCGTTAGGTTTAATATCTAGATTAGAAAAAGCGCTTGTTCTCCCCCAATTCATATAGGGCAGCCTTGTATTTGCCAAACTTGACTCTCAGTATCAAAGAAAATAAACTGTGGCATTTAACGATGTAATTCGTTATGTCTATAAATTGCGTAGGCATTCTCATGGGTCGGCGTATGCAAGTTTGTTCCTTGGTTATCCTTCGAAACGTTCCGAGCACGTCGCGAATTAATATTCTTGCATACGTTGATTTATGAGAAACCACCAGAATATTTTTATGAAAAGCTACAATTTCTAAATTCAACACGACATCTTAAACTTCTTGCTCCTAGATGTTCTTCACGATTTGGCGACCGCTCTTACCTTGTTCAAGCAATTCGAAGGTGGAACTCTCTTCTTGGTGGTGCTCATCTTTTTTTTTAATGTTTTTTTCTTTTAATGTGTTTTCTTTGATTTTTGAGTCTAAATTTGTTCCACACTTAATGCTTTACTTTTTTTGTGTAACTCTCTTTTTATTTAATTATTAATTTAATTTTTATTTTGTATTCGTACTTACATATTTATTTATTTATATCCCCATTTAAATTTATTTTAGCATTAGTATTTGTTCCTCCTTTTTATTATACAATGATTTATTTCTCCATTATTATTTTATTCATGTTTCTTTGTACATGGGCAGTAAATAAATTATTATTATTATTAATTTTTTTTTTTTTTTTTTTTTATAAATGACTTTCCCTCCCAATTAAAATCTAACTGGAAACTTTCGTTTTATTAATTAAGGGGTAATAATGTCAAGATTTATTTGCCAAAGTTTCATTATGATATCTTTAATACAACAACAGTGGCAGGTTTTTGATTTGGCCCCCTCTGGTGTAATCCAAATTAGCTGGAACTTAATATTGATAAGTACAAGGTGATGACTTATTCTAGGAAGCTGGAACGTACTCTTTTCAATTATACAATCAACAATAAATATATTGCCAGAGCTTTTGAACACAAAGGTCTAGGTGTAAGTTTTGACTCCAAGTTACTTTTCACCTCCGATATTTATTTTATAACATCAAAGGCATTCTGTCTTGTGGGTTTTATTTTTCGTACTACGAAATCATTTAAGTGTACGTCATCTATTGTAACGTAATTTATTTCTTTGGTAAGAAGTTTTGATGAATATGCCTGCCAAGTATGGCGCCCTTTCTATGCTTCAAATCGAATTTGTTCACAGAAAATTTACAAGGCTTCTTATGTTTAAATTTAATTATGTGTCCCTCGAATATCATGATAGACTAATAGTGAATTCTTTTCTGAACTTGGAATCACACCCATACCAGAACAGTGCTGACACCATTCCTGTTCGGAACTGTCAAATGTGAAATTGGCAATTCTGGTGTGTGTTCGTGTGTCGCCAATTTTTAGACTCTAAAACGAATATAACTTATATCTTGTAATGCTAGGTCAAACGATGTCCTACCGACTACTGGAAGATCGCTTAGAAGGTTCTAGAACGTAACCCTCATTTTTCGTCGGTACATCGTCTATGCTTGTTGTTGTCATACAAAACTCACTCGTCTTTTATATTTCCCTTGAAACAACACGGATGATTTGGAAACTAAGAACTAACGTTTATTACTTTTAATTGAAATCGGAAAATTCACTTTGGGTGGACTCCTTCGTGATATCATGTGCAAATTGTCGTGTATTGCAAAATCCTGATCCCCTTATACTCCCCTTAAATCAGCCTTCCGCCAGCACGCTCCTTTTTAGTTCTACTCCTTGCTGTTTCAAGATCAACCAAATTTTTCACTTAGCATTTTTTTGTTTATTTTAAATTTTTAGTTACTTTTTATTACCATTTAAGTTTACTTTATAATAAATTTTCAATATGGCACCGCGTTTCATTATGCAGATCTGTGCTCTTCTTAGAAAACTTCTTGGAATATCAGTATGTTGCAATTGTATCCTTAGCTATTCGCAGACATTATGCAATCGTTGCTTTAATTGTTCAGATGTTGGGATTTCCTGAGAACACACTTATCCTTAAAATACACCCAGACGTAGATGTTGTCGTTAAATCTGGCGACCGTGGCGGCCATTGAATAGCACCACCGCGACCAATCCATCGTTCGCGGTACTTTTCATCCAGCCAATATTTCACTACTCTGGTACTATGTGGAGGCGTTCTATCCTGCTGAAAAATTATTCCTCTTCGGAAAATAAGAGGAACATCTTCCAAAAGACCAGGAAGAATGTTTTTCAAAGAATAGAGATAAGTTTCTCCATTCTAAGTCCCTTCAAAAATGTGAGGTTCGATCAGGTACTCATCCACGACACCTGCCCAAACCATAAAACCAAACCGTTACTCCACATTCACCTGACGCATATTATGCGGATTTTCCTGTTGCCAACTGTGCCAATTGCGAAGATTTGTGAATCCAGCTCTTCAGAAGTAGGACTCATCAGACCATAATATTTTATGTAAAAAAAAGAGGATCTCCGTAACACTTTTTCATAATACTACTACAGAAGTTAATTCGTAATTGGTGGTCCGATGGAAGAATTTCATGTGTACTGGTCAAGTGGTAAAGGTGAGACCTGTTCCTGTTGACTATCCTCCATACCGTTGTCTATCCAACGCCTAATTGGTGAGCAATACTGCGGATACATATCTCAGGATTGCTTTCTACCATCCGTATAATCCTTTCTTCTGGCGTAATATCCTAATAATTAAAAGAAATTGGTTATTCAATTTGAAAGATAACGTTCGGGAAAAATTTACACTTAAGATACTTACATAAGAAACATTCCCTGAAGAATCCCTCCTGGTAATAACCGATCCAGTGTTCAAAATATTATTATATAACATCTGGAAGAATCTGGCACTAGGGCAATTTCGATCAGGATATCTCTGCATGTATATCCTTCTTGCCCTAAGCGAACTTCCCAGTGACTCTCCGTACACATAAACCATTTCTCCTAATTCATGCACGCTATATGGACATATGGACATGTGGGCAATACTTTTTATAAAAGAAAACATGAATAACAGGCAGGTTCCATACTGAAAATTTAATAAAATTTTGAGAAAAAACAAAAATTAAATACGAGATAAATTCAAATTCCCATTGGGGGGGGGGGGGGGATTCTAAGGGGTTGAAAGTGGTGTTTTGCGATTTTCGGCGAAATGTGACTTCCTAGTGGAAAATGTTCTTCGCGAAAGTTATAGATAATAAAAATATCTAATACTTTCATATAAGGCATTTTCAATATAACCTCCAATTTTTCGAGAAATGGCGGAAAACCGAATTTTCAGTTTTTTATTTTTCTCTCTCGTAAAATCAATTCAATTTACATGAAATTTTGTGAATGTATATTTTTTTTTACATTGAATAAGCGCAATTTTTTTTGCAATCGGGAAAATATATAGTTTCCGATATATTTACAATTTTCGAAAAAAATAACCAAAATCATCCACGGAAAATTTTATTGGTGTTTTTTTTTCGATTTGAATATTCTATCTGAGCTCATTTTAACCGTTAAATGTCTACTTTAAAATAATCTAAATACGTTGATGGTTTATTTTTGAAGAAACCGCTTAAAATTGAGAAAAACCATAAAAAATGACTTCGGAATTTCACTTTATCTCGTGTTTAATTTATGTTTTTTCTCTTTAACTAAATTCTCGTTAACTAAATTTTCCGTATGGTCCTTGCCTGTAATTAATTTTTCGCTACAAACTCGGATAACCAATTGATAAATCACCTGCGACATGCACTATTCATATGCATATTGATGACAAATAACCAATTGGTCCCTCTGTAATGCAGTGAATTACTCTCTGTAGCGAAAAATACACAAAACAATTTTTATGATATGTTGCCGAATTCTTACGAAGGTACCAACATTTGTGGGGGTAAGTGCCTATGTTTGAGGTATATAGGTTTTGTGCGCTTCTTTTGTTTATTGTGATGATTGCTTTTATCGACCACTGATTGTCCCAGTGCGTAGGGAATGGATTCATATTACAAATCAGATTGTCAAATCCGCTTCAACCAATCTGCTGACGTGTCAATGTAATTTACGACCGAGTCAGTCAGTGGTAACATGATGTTTGTTGTGATTGTGATTTATTTTGTCCAAACACACATATTTTTTTTTTCAGTTTTTTACTCATTCCTTATAACGAAAACTCTCTATAACGAAAGAAATTGCTCGGTCCCTTAGGATTTATAAATTTTTAAGAGGTAAGTTCATAACAATAGCGACAAGATTTGTTGTATTCTTAATCAGAGGTATACGTATTTAGTATCAGTACAACGGTAGTCAACAGAGCTTCTAAATAATGTAAAAAAAGGGAAGGGTAACTGCACTAGTATCCGGGTAGCAGGGATGTAAAGGACTCACATTTTGACTCAACTCATCGCTCAACTCAAGCAGTGAGTCCGCTCAACAGTTGACCTGTGGTTTATCGCTCGAAATTTGAGCGGACTCGCTGGTTGAGCGGACTCAATCGTGAGCGGACTCAGTCTTGAGCGGACTCATTGCTTGAATGGACTTGAGCGGACTCAAGTCTTGAGCGGACTCATCATTTGAGTTGAGCAGACTCAAATCATATTTCAAATAAGGAAGGAAGGAGGAAGAAGAAATGTTGGCTAAGAAAATAAGCAAAAAATAAATTAATAAAATATAATATTATGAATGACTTTTTTATAAGCTTTTCTTATTTTATTGAAACTTCAGTTTCAATTTTAATTAAATCAGATTCTCTTTATTTTATTTAAAATATGATTTGAGTCCGCTCGACTCAAATGATGAGTCCGCTCGACTCAAATGATGAGTCCGCTCAGGTAGTGAGTCCGCTCAAGTTCACTCAAGCAATGAGTCCGCTCAAGACTGAGTCCGTTCACGATTGAGTCCGCTCAACCAGTGAGTCCGCTCAAATTTCGAGCGATGAACCACCGCTCAAATGTTGAGCGGACTCAATGATTGAGCGGACTCAAATCCTGAGTTGAGCGATGAGTTGATATGATCAATGAGTCCGCTTATTTACAACCCTGCCGGGAAGCTCCAGTATTCGGACAATTTTCTTTTTATTTAATAAAAATAAGAAAAGTACACGCATTAGCCTTAGAACTCCATTAAAATTTTGTTTATTTGATCCTTTTACATGCACATCCAAAATTTGGGTAACACACGTGTCTTTTTTGTGAAAATATTACTTATCAGTCTGTGTATGTACTTCACGTCAGTAAGTTTAACACGTGTTTTATGTAAAGTAAAATTAGTGCATTGGACATCAGAGAAAGTGAGATAAAATTATTAAGTATTGCTTTATTTAGTTTAACTGTCTACGTATTGATTGAATATTGTATTTTATTAGTATTATTTATATAATATGAAATATTTTTTACTAAATTCATAAAATTTTTGTATATCCGGTAACTAAAACAGAAAAAAAAACAATTTTGTTTAGTTTCCAGACAGGCTGTGATACGGAAAGTATGCTTCAAAAGTGATTGTTTTCTCTAATACAATTATAAAATATGTTTTTTATAGGACAGAAAGCCATTTCTTCTATCCGACTACTTAAATGGCAGTTTCATTGTCTGGAGAAAAATATTTAATACGTAAACGATTAATTAAAAATAAAAGATACCTGGGTAGTAAATATGTACTATATAAGATAAATATTGTTACGAGCGTGGCCTTAGTTCGTTATTTAAAACACAATATTTCAGATATAATTCAAAAGTTCTTTCTTTATTTACTTTACTGTTTACTCGCACAAATTCACAAATAATTATCAAATCAACTCTTTATAGTTATCGCTAGTACTGTACTTCTAATTATCGCAATCCAAGTAGTTTACTTCGTTCACTTCACTGTCTGAAGTAATACTGTCTCCTGTAGTCAAGTCAAGTCAAGTGTTCTTCACACGCGATTAACGAAATAAAACGAATTATGGCGAATTTATTACCGAACCGATATCCCGGGATATTTGAAAATGTTTACGTACAGGCATTAATTTTGGCCTAGAATTCACTTTACACTTTCATTGTTCGAATTTATATTAACTTTAGGTTACACGATGTATTACAGCCTGTTGCGCGACGGCAAGCTGTGCTCTTGTCTGTTATTGGATAATTTTGGAATTTAGAGGAATAGGGAAGTTGGATGGTTGTGGGGGTTTTTTTTTTACTGCCTCCTGGATGTGAGAAGCGCCGTATTTATACTCAACGAATTATCCTAGAACCTTCCTGAATATTCCGTTCTGCGAACCCAAAGTTTACTAGGATGTCACTAACCTAAAGGTGTTTCTATTTCTAACAGACGTGGCTTGTGTCACCTTGTAGCGCGTAACACTGCCCTCTTCCTAAGATTGTTCGTCCCGAACATCAGGTGGTCCACGGTTTTAAGCTCGTAGTTTTTGCATAAACGATCCAGGTGAACGATTTAGGTGAACGATTTTCCGTTTAACTCTTGTACCACGCTGAATCCGGTATACTACGTCATTAATTCTAGTTACCACTGAATACGGTCCTTCCCACTGTTGTTGTAATTTTGGAGAACGTCCCTTACGTCGTTTCGGGTTGTACAGCCAAACAAGGTCACCTTCATTAAATCCTGCTGAATTAGCACGTAAGTCATAGCGGGTCTTCATTCGATCGGTATTTATTGCTAATTTTGCTCTCGTTTCCTCGTGCACATCAGCTAATCGTTGTCTAAGCTCCGATACATAATCGTCTGGTAACTTTTGTTCAACTCTGGTTGTACCAAACTTCAGGTCGCTTGGTAAACGCATCTCCCTTCCGAAAACGACCTTAGCTGGAGTTTGTCCTGTCGTGTTGTGAACAGCTGCTCGATAAGTCATTAGGATCACGGGAATATGTCGATCCCAATCGCGTTGATGACAGTCGACTACTTTCTTTAGATGCTCGACCAATGTTCTGTTGAAGCGCTCTAACATGCCATCAGATTGTGGATGTAGAGGAGTTGTTCTGGTTTTTCTTATTCCCAGCATTTTACACATCTCCTGGAAAGTCCGTGATTCGTAATTCCGTCCTTGGTCCGAATGAAGCTCCTGAGGTACACCAAATCTACTGACCCAATTTATTAGTACTTGTTCCGCAACTGCGTTTGTCTCTTGATTAGGGATTGCATAAGCTTCAGGCCGTTTACTGAAATAATCAATAGCAACTAATATGTAACGGTTACCGCTATCTGTTTCTGGAAAAGGTCCAGCGATGTCTATGGCTATCCTTTCAAATGGGGCTCCTACATTATACTTATGCATTTCTCCTTTGCTTCTGTGTGGCGGTTCTTTGCAAGAAGCAGAGATAGTGCATCTGCGGCACCACTCCTCCACATTCTCTCGCATATATAATCAATAAAACCTATCTCGTATTTTGGAAATTGCTTTATTCACCCCTGTGAGAGCTAGTCTCGGACGTGCGAGGGAGTGCCGGTTTGTAAAGGACAACTCAGTTCTTTAAATTCAAATATAAAATTTTTATTCAAATTCAATGCTTATAACTATATCACAAACTCATTTACTA
Organism: Dioctria linearis; assembly: GCA_963930735.1. Lineage (NCBI taxonomy): Eukaryota > Metazoa > Arthropoda > Insecta > Diptera > Asilidae > Dioctria > Dioctria linearis. The sequence continues at coordinate 232,876,441 of OZ005742.1, read as the reverse complement.
AGAGAAATTCAGAGCTAAAACTAACCTACAAACTACTATAAAATTCAATAAAAAACTTTAAGTAACAAAGATAAAAAAATAATAAAAAAGACAAATTAAAAATGCAAATTAAAAGTCAATGAGCTCCTGCTCAGGAGCTGCCAATGTTCTCCTCGTTCTGAAAGAGGGAGAGAAGACTAGAATTATTATCTGTCATTAAAACAAGGAAAAGGGGGTAATATTGATGCTGCTAGTGCGTGAAGGCACAAGGGCAGCAAAATGCTATAGTTAGTAAAACTAGTCAGATTAGTCTCTGACAGTATTCTGAGCGTGCGCAGAAGTGTAGCAATATGCTACTAAAAAGAAGAAGAAGAGCAGATTATTCTATGCAGCAGAATTATTCTTCTGCGTAAATGTGAGCAGGAGATTTAGCAGATTATTCTCTGCAGCAGATTTATTTTGCTGCGTAAATGTGAGCAGGAGATGTAGCAGATTATTCTCTGCAGCAGAATTATTTTGCTGCGTAAATGTGAGCAGCAGATTATTCTCTGCAGCAGAATTATTCTTTTGCTTAGGTGTGGGCAGGATATTGCAGATTATTCTCTGCAGCAGAATTTTTCTTCTGCTTAGGTGTGGGCAGGAGATTAGGAAATGATGGAAATTTCAGATTATTCTCTGAAATATAGAATTATTCTTCTATTTTGTACCAAGAATGGTTTTCTGCTGCGGCTCGTCGGCTTTATATAGCCGCAGAATCCAGTTATGCGTTCTCGCCTCTTGGCGTTGCTCTAGCAAAGATTGATGCATTATCTGAATGTACCTCAGACAGCTGACTGACGTAATGTCACTTTCTGTCACTGAGAAATTGTAAATATACGAGATGGTGGTATACTTTTGAGGTAAGTTAAAAGTTTTGTACAATTTTTGTTATGAATAATAATATTCTTATATGTTTCAGGTATTACACTTTTTTGTTGGAATCTTTGGACATCGCTGGATGAACGGAAGGAAGTTCCCAACTATTAGATAAGTAGTTTTTTGTTAATTTCATTTAGACTTTAGTTCTTTGTGTTTCCTTTTTTCCCTTTTCTATAGGAGAAAATATTTCATCGTGGGAAGGATTAGAAATGTGGATGGAATCTTCAACGAGGGACCATCATCATGTATGTGTGGCCTAAACAACCCCCAAGTGTCCTCCAAATGATCCACTGTGCATTTCTTCTAAAACATCTTTGACCTTGGATGCTGGCACGACTGTCTGTATTCCGAATGACTCGCCGTTAGTTGCTTCCCACCTGCGTTTTAATATACCACACTCAACGTGAAGAGAATTCCATTGAGCCCAGTAGCCTTTCAGTTTCTCACTTCTCTCCGAGTTATCTTTCCATTGTGGTCTTTCCTTGTCTTCTTTCCAAGCAAGCATGGGTGATATGTCTGGGTCTTCCCGTTGCGCTGTTCGCAAGCTCTCGTTGTCCCAACCCGTCGATGGTTCCACCGTTATCAGCTGAATAGTTGTATTTATTTCTTTTCTTCCGCCCGAACGCAATGTTTGCATTCAACTTTGCATGGACGTCGTGAAAGGGCGTCTGCATTTCCATGGATACGTCCTCTTCGGTGTTGGATTTCAAAGTCATATGCTTGGAGTCGCTCTATCCATCTCGCCACTTGCCCTTCAGTGTTCTTAAACTGCAAAAGCCATTTAAGCGCTGCATGGTCCGTGCGGAGGATAACTTTCTGCCCGTAGAGATATTTATGGAAATGTTTTGTTGAATTTACAATAGCTAGTAACTATTTCCTTGTAGCACAATAATTTCTCTCCGTTTTTGAAAGTGCTTTGCTATAATACGCTACTGGCACCTCTTGACCATTCTTCTCCTGTGAAAGCACTACATTGCTGGCATCCGTGTCCAATATAAAAGTTTTTCCAAATATTGGATAGTGAAGTACTGAACTTTCACAGAGATCCTGCTTCAAATTCTCAAAACTCTCGTTACATTTATCTGACCATATGAACGGCTTTCCTTTTTTTGTAAGTTGATGTCGGCTCCTTGCTATATCTGCAAAACCTTTTACGAATCGCCCGTAGTAGGTAGCTAGACCAAGAAAACTCCTTTATTGACGGTAGTCTACGCAGAATCGGGTACTGCCATCCCTTTTCCTGACCAAAACAACTGGCGATGTCCAAGGGCTGTTAGATTCCTCTATTATGCCTTGTTCCCTCATGGAGTTTATCATGTCTGCAACTTCTGGTTGTTGAGCTAATGGTAGTCTTCGTGGTGTCTGCCGAATAGACCTAGAATCTCCTGTATCGATTCGATTCTGGACAAGATTTGTTTTGCCGAGATCATCATCATTCATTGCAAATAATTCCGAAAATTCTTCGATCACCTCTTTGGCATCGCTGTATTGCTTTTCACTTAAGGCACTAGATGAAAGAAGTTTTTGAACTTGTTGGTTAGTATCTGGTATAGGTTTTGTCTCCTTGACATTACTACCATTACCCAAATTGACGATTTGGTAAACGGGTTCACAATTTCCAATTATAGCACATTCTTTTAGTTGTACCTCATTTTCGGATGTGTTGCTCACTCTGACTGGAATTAATGTTGCGCCTTCTGCCTTCACTAAAGTCTTACCAACGATGATGTTCGATGTCACATTTGAAGGGTTAGGCTCCACCAGATAGAATCGGCAGGTCCCGATGTCAGCAGTAAGCTTTGTCCATACTAGCGTCTCGGAGCATGCAGAGAGAGTAATATTTTCACAGACTATCGTCCTTATTTTCGAAGGATAATCTGCTCCTACTCCTAGTCTCATCGGAATTTCCATGTTGCCATATTTGAGGATCTGTTCTCCGACATCCAGATTTATTTTATATGTGGTCATGAAATCTACTCCAAGAATGCATTCATCCATGATATCTGAAACCAGGAAAGTGTGAGGAAATAGTAGTTCGCCTAGTTGAACATCCAAAGTTATTTCTCCAAAAACTTGTGCTGCTTCTCCAGTTGCTGTTCTTAGTAACAGGCAGTCTAATAAATATACTTGTGACGAGCAGACGTGTGTTTTTATTGCAATGTAAACCTCAGGTCGCGCAGCCGGTAGTATTTAATAATAATTCTAATCTGTCTACAAATACAATAGGTGAGACAATACGTGGCGCAGCCGAATATTGAAATCGAACCAAAAGCAGCTAAAGTGACCTTGAAGTGCCCGTGATGAAAAGTTATTGTGATGCAGTCCACTTGTAATTTAAAAAAACAGTACGTGCATTCATGCAAGAAAGAAAAAATTGTTGGGCATATCCAAGAAAATTGCACCGGCCTCAGAAAAAATCCACATCGAAAGAAAAACATCGGTATAAAATACACTGAAGACATAGTGATTGTGAAAAGACCACGCGGAAGGCCACCAAAAAATAGAATTATATATATATGTTCAAATATGGATTTTGTAAAGAAAGTGGACGAATTGGAATTAGATGGAAATATTTCCGAAAATTGGAGAATATTTCGGCAGAATTTCGAGATATTCGCAGCAGCAATTGAACTAAACAAAAAAGCTGAAACGGTTCAAGTTGCAATTCTCTTAAATGCTGTGGGGCCTGATGCAGTGGAGGTATTCAATTCCTTTACACTGAATGAAGAAGAGAGGAAAAAATATTTAACAGTTTTGCAAGCATTTGAAGATTTTGCAAACCGAAAAAAAATGAAGTCTATGAGACCTTCATTTTTTATAATCGAAGTCATGGTCAGCGGGAACCATTTGATAATTTTCTAATGGATATTAAGAAAATGGTAAAAAAATGTGGATTTTCTGATGAAGACCGAATGTTACGTGATTGAATAGTATTAGGAACAAATGATAAGGGGCTGCAAAAAAAGATGTTGGAAACCGAAAATTTAACCTTACAAAAAGCAATTGAACTAGCCAGAGCAGCGGAAGCAGCCAACATACAGATGAAAACAATGAGAGGACCGGGAACATCAATAGAAACGATTATCAGTAATTCAGGAAACTCACAGTTAAGTAGGAATAACAAAAATAACAAAAATAACAAAAAACTTAATAGTCAGGTTATCCAAAAAAATATAAATTTTGTTAATCGTAATAGTAGTAAAAGTGAATATAATTCCAGACAGAATAATTCAAATGCAAAGCAACAATGGCGACAGTCAAAGAAGGTCAACATTGAATGCAGGTTCTGTGGCAAAAAGCATGTAAGAGGTCAATGTCCTGCGTTTGGTAAAAAGTGCAGCAATTGTAGTGGCTATAATCATTTTGGGCTGGTATGTAAAAAGAAATCTATTAATCAAATAAGACCGGTACTTAGTTATGAGAGCACTGACTCCGAAAATAATTTTTGTATAGATACAATTAACAAAAATGATAACAATGAATCGTGGTACGAAAAAATTTAAATCGAAAAACAATAGTGCAGTTTAAATTAGACACCGGTGCCCAAGCTAATGTGCTACCACTTAAATATATTTTAAACGTTCCCAATATTATAATTAATGAAGAAAATATTACGAAACTCGAGGCATATAATGGATCTGAAATACGAACTATAGGTAAAGTTTGCTTAAAATGTACAACAAGAAATAAAGTCTCCATGCAAAAGTTTTATGTTATAAAAGAGAATACAATTCCTATACTTGGTCTAAAGGGTTGCGTAAATTTAGGTTTAGTCAAGCGAATAAATGACATCAAAATACTAACAAAAGACAATATTTTGAAGAAGTATTCTGGTTTATTTAATGGATTAGGTTGTTTTTACAAAAACTTTCATATTGAACTAAAAGAAAACTCAGTGGCAGTAGTTAAACCACCGAGAAGGGTGCCGTTAATATTGAGAGAACCCTTGAAACAAGAAATAAATCGATTAATTAAAATGGATATCATAGAACCGGTGAATGAGCCGTGCGATTGGGTGTCCAATATAGTTATAGTTGAAAAAACCCGATAGAACCATTCGAATTTGCCTAGATCCCAAATATCTTAATGAAGCAATCAAGGAAAATTATTACGAAATACCAACCTTTGAAGAAATAAAACCGAACTTGGCAAATAAAAAAATATTTTCAGTGTTAGATCTTAAAGAAGGATATTGGCAAATAATGTTAGACAAGTATTCAAAAAATTGTGTACTTTTAGTACACCTTTCGGGTGTTTCCGTTTTAAAAGATTACCGTTTGGGTTAAAGATAGCTCCGGAAATTTTCCAGAAACTTAATAGTCAAAATTTCAGCGGGATCCCAAATGTAACGATTTACATCGATGACTTGATAATAGCTACGGAAAATGATAAAGGGCATGATACAATAATAGAATTAGTAATGAAGAGAGCTCAAGAGAAAAATATAAAGTTTAATCAAAACAAGTTCAATATAAGATTACAAAAGTTAAATTTTTAGGTCATAAAATCTCAGAAAAGGGAATATCCCTGGATGAAGATCGTATTAAGGCAATTGAAAGTCTAAAGCCACTAAAAAATAAAAAAGACCTACAAAAACTCTTAGGGTTCATTAACTATGTTAGAGATTATTTACCAAATTTATCAAATGTATCCAGCTCCACTAAGGGAACTGTTAAAGAAAGAAGTAACTTTTCAATGGCTAGATCAGCATGAGCAAAGCTTAACTCAAATAAAGGAGATGATAGCAATTGCCCCTACATTAAAGGCATTTGATACTAAAGGAAATATAACCATTCAAACGGATGCATCCAAAAACGGTTTGGGATGTTGTTTGATGCAAAATGGCAAACCGGTATGTTTTGCATCAAGGAGTCTCACAGAGACCGAGCAAAATTATGCTCAAATAGAAAAGGAACTACTGGCAATAGTTTTTGCCTGTGCTAAATGGCACACATTAATTTATGGTCGCCCAGTGGAAATAATTACTGATCACAAGCCATTATTTGGGATTATGTCAAAAGAATACCAAAAAATACCATCACCTCGACTTCAGAGAATGAAACTTCGTTTAGAGAAGTATAATTTAAAACTTAAATATCTACCAGGAAAAAATTTATATATAGCGGACTATTTATCTAGAAACCTTTTGCACCAAGGAGCCGGCAGAACCGGAAATTAAGGGACTTAATGAGTTGATACACTCAATTAATGTAAGCGACCCAAAAAAGAAAGTATACCAAGAAGAAACCAAGAAAGATGAAATATTAAAAATCATAGTGGAAATAATAAAAAAAGGATGGCCCAAGGAAAAAAATCGGTTCCCGAAGACATAAAATATTTCTGGAAATACAAAATTGATTTAATACTTGAAGATGGGTTAGTATTTTTTGGGGATAGGATATTCATACCAAACAAAGTAATATCAAGCGTATTGCACGAATTGCATAGATCTCATCTTGGGGTAGAAAAAACAAAAAGAAGGGCAAGAACTTTAGTTTTTTGGCCAAGTTTAAATGAAGAAATTGAAAAGATGATAGCAACATGTAAGGTATGTCAGAAATTTAGACATTCGAATATTAAAGAATCATTAATAAATCACCGCATTCCAAAGGGTCCATTTGAAAATATTGGGATGGACATAATGGAAATATATGGGAAAAACTATCTAGTAATCGGAGATTATTTTTCTAAATACGTAGATATTATACCTCTGGAAAGCAAGAGAGCCGGCACAATTATAGGAAAGTTAAAAATCACATTTTCGGTTTACGGAATTCCAAAAGAAGTTGTAGGTGATAATATGCCATTTGCGCCCTATGAGTTTAAAAACTTTGCTGAAAATCTTGATATTGCAGTAATTACCAGTCGTCCTCAGTATCCAACGTCCAATGGACTTGCAGAGCGTTTTGTTCAGATTGCAAAGGGTCTAATAAAAAAATGTACTGAGAATAAAACCAGTCTATGGTTAAGTTTGCTTGAATATAGGAATAGTCCCATTAAAAATTCAAAATTATCACCAGTACAACTAATGATGGGAAGACAGACAAGAACATTAGTCCCGGGAAGGTTAGAATTTTATAAAAATGAGAAACTTTGCAATGAAATGATTCCAATTGTAAGAAAAAACAATGAAGTAAAAAAAAAATATTATGATAAAGGGTGTAGAACTAAAAATGATTTTAAAAAGGGGGAGGAAATATGGTTAAGGGACAATCAAATAAAGCTATGGGCACCGGGAATAATTGTTGACAAGCATGACACACCAAGGTCGTATTGGGTTCAAACTCAGAATGGAAATGTGATTCGTCGAAACTAATATTTCCTAAAAAAGTACATAGAATAGATCAAATGTATGGCATTGACAACAATTAGTAAGCACACAAAGCCTTGTATTCAGTGTTGTTCTTTACAAATGTGTTCATATGAAATCATTAAAGAATTTAAGTAACATTTGCATTTGGAATATTTGGCATAATACAAAATACATCATAAAAATATGTACATATAGAAAAGTAGTAGATTAGGTTGGTAAGTGTAATTGGAACAGTAATAAGATACATTTTATTATATTCTGTATATCCATAATGAATTAGATAACCACTAGGATTTGTTACACTATAATATAAGCAGACTCATGATAGTTGATTTTAGTGGAATGAGATGAGGTACAATGAACTTTATGTATAATAGTATTATTAAAACCTTTTCTTGTAACGGTATGTAAAGTACCTAAAGAGGGAGATGTAGAGATTAAGAGCAATGGTCCATTTGCTTAACACGTGATGCAATCCAATGTAAAGTTGTACAGAGAAGTTAGCAGCATCTGGTCGACAATGGACAGTTAACAGGCAGTCTAATAAATATACTTGTGACGAGCAGACGTGTGTTTTTATTGCAATGTAAACCTCAGGTCGCGCAGCCGGTAGTATTTAATAATAATTCTAATCTGTCTACAAATACAATAGGTGAGACACTACAATATTTGGAAGTGTTGTCAAGCCACTTATTTTTTAATAATTGATCTCGAAGCACCAGTGTCGATAGTGATTGCGCAGTAATTTTTTCCTACACTTCCATATATAACGAGACTGCTATTATTTCTCCGCAACTGGGCTACTTGAATGATGACTTCTGGGCTGCCGCTTCTACTAACCAACTTTTGCCCCCCAAAGTTGGTTTTTACATGTTTTCCGACTGCTCAACAGGAGAGTTGATGCGACTAGTCGCCGATTGATTTCTAGTCTCTCGACGAATATCTTGCTCCCTGGTTCCACATCTTTGGCATACTTTTCTGTTTTCCTCTTCTTGTGATTCCATTCGTCGGCGTTTTCTGCAGTCCCTTTGGAGGTGTCCTGGTCTATTACAATTCCCGCATCGAAAAATGCCACGTGACGGAGTGCTCTCTAATGACTGCATTTTGTTGCAAGTACATTCCTCCACCGAAATTTCTCTCACTCGTACTGCACTCCGAGAAGCTTGTCTAGCAGATTCGTATGCTAATGCATAGGCTAGCGCTTCTGCTGTTGACTTCTTTCCTGCTAGCCTTAGTGCTTGTTGTAAATTTTGATTTGTGATAGTGTTCACAAATGCTTAAGTTGCCACTTCATTAAGGAAATCCGCATTTACGGTAGAGTATGAAAGATAAACTAATCTTTCCATATCAGCCTGCAGTTATTGTAGTGACTCGCCATGCTTTTGAATCGTGTTGCGTAATTGCAGGCGATATACTTGCTGCATGTGCTCATCTCCATAACGTAATTCTATCGCCTGTACTAATGAAGTGTAATCACGTTGCCTTTCAATCGATATAGTTTGTACTAGCTCTGATGCAGGACCTCGAAGTGCTAAAACCAGAGCTGTAGCTTTGTCTTCGTCATTCCATCCATTCACCACGGAAGCTGCCTCAAACTGTCACTTGAAAATATGCCACGAATTTTGTCCATCAAATATTGGAGGTTTCATTCTGCCTGCACCGGATATTTCAGTTCCTTCGTGCCGAGATTGTCGATGCTTCATTCTCTCCATATCTGCTTTAAATTTGTCAAGCTTCTCCGTAACATTTTGTTGCACTTCCGACACTTGCTGTCGAACTTCCAGCACTTCCTGCTGGATTCCGGCAATTTTTACATTTTGCTCGTCTAATGAATTTTTAAGAAAAGTCGTCTGTTCCTCCAAACAAGTTTCTAGACAATTCTGCAAAGAATTCTTTTGATCGTCCCAACGGGCTTCTAGAGAATTCTTTTGTTCATCAAAAGCATTCTTTTGTTCGCCCAAACAGAGAATTCTTTTGTTCCTTAAGGGCATTCTTTTGATCGTCCAAACGGGATTCCAGAGAATTCTTTTGTTCCTCAAAAGCATTCTTTTGTTCGTCCAAACGGGCTTCTAGAGAATTCTTTTGTTCATCTAGACGGGATTCCAGAGAATTCTTTTGTTCCTCAAGAGCATTCTTCACTTGCAGGGTGGAAAGCTCCATTTTGGTCATTAAAGTACCCAAAAGCTGTTCTATGTTCATCGCAGGCTCTTCTTCAGTTTCTGGTTCTTCCTCGAAAACGTATGTCTCAGGATTCTTTTCTTCCTCTATCAAAGCTTGTCTAAGTCGCTCGACTAGAACATTCTTTAGACCTGTCGTTTGCAATGACCGCTTCCCCAACTCCACTTTCAATTCCTGTATGCGAAGCTCCTCTAGTTTGCGTCCCATTCTTGCGTGATTTCACAAAATTAATCACTCTTTGAATTTCAAAGTCAAATGCCACCACTTTATTTCGCGATTTTATTTTACTTCTGACAAAAGTTGTTACGAGCGTGGCCTTAGTTCGTTATTTAAAACACAATATTTCAGATATAATTCAAAAGTTCTTTCTTTATTTACTTTACTGTTTACTCGCACAAATTCACAAATAATTATCAATTCAACTCTTTATAGTTATCGCTAGTACTGTACTTCTAATTATCGCAATCCAAGTAGTTTACTTCGTTCACTTCACTGTCTGAAATAATACTGCCTCGTGGATGTGAGAAGCGCCGTATTTATACTCAACGAATTATCCTATAACCTTCCTGAATATTCCGTTCTCCGAACCCAAAGTTTACTAGGATGTCACTAACCTAAAGGTGTTTCTATTTCTAACAGATGTCGCTTGTGTCACTTTGTAGCGCGTAACAATATCTTGAGTACAATTTTTTAATAAAGATGAATATGAATATTTTACTTCGCCCGGTGAAATGCTTGGCGATTGGGAATTGTTACTTAAAAGCTGTCGCATCCACTGCTGTTTGTAATTAGGCATGGAGTCATGGTTAAGTAATCCACTTTAGCTGGGCTTCATGTTGGTTACATACTGTATTGGGGCTTCCAGCTGATGGCAATGATTGATGTAATACTTCGTGATAATTGCAATGTATAGCGCTGATCACTGGGTCAAAGTCGCTTCCACCTAGTTCTATAGTGAGGAGCACGGCCGATTCGGTGGATTAGGTTGCTCAGTTTTTGGAGCTGAATTGATATAGTGTGTCGGATAAGCTCAAAGTTTGTTCTTGTTCAACTTAGTTTAATTAAATAAAAAATTTTATCTGTGCATTATACGAGTGTTTTACTGGAAACACGACAAGTATGCTCTCACTGTCAATGCTACCAACTGTCGTAAACTGGTGCTGCTATATTTCAATTATTTGCGAATTTTCATATCTGCATGTCACTGGGATTTACCGAATTTACCACAAAGTATTTGGGGCTATTTTCATTGTTAAATTTTAATTATGAGTCGAATGAAGTGTTTTATTTTACAAGGCTTAAATATTTGGTTGAAAATACCGTTGAACCTCAAGCAATCTCGTTCCCAATCGAATCCCAGAAATATTTCATGCATTTTTGGTTCAACAAGCAGTCCACTTATATACATGTCAGTAACTGCGACACTTCTCACATTTTCCCTAACTCCCGAAGTATGTTAGAGAATCGCGAATGGAAAGTTAGGGAGTTTTAATCGGAGAAAACGAAAATTCTCATCTCCCATACTATCTAACTCTCCGTGTTACAGAATCCGGGCCCTGGCGGTGAGTCTACAAATTTGTCGAGAAACTTTCAAGAAACATCGATTCTGCGGACCTAAAGTTGTTTACTGGCCGAGCCAATAGATGTCGTTTGTCCTATGGTTGTACATGTTGGAACCAATAGATGTCGGTTGGCCTTTTCTATTGAATGTAACAATATGTTTCTTGAGTTGCATATTAAATGGTGCTATAATATTATTAAAACTACATGGTTTCATTTACAGACATCCTTAATATGGAGGACACACATCCCTTATTGCCTTTTTTTTGAGCCTATGATCTTAATATTAAAAATCGGTAGTTGTTAATAATTAGCGTAGACGTAAAAGAAAAGCAAAGCTAATTTGTTTAAAGAAACAGAAAACTTTAATGGCATTTTTTTTTTACAGGTAAGCTCCACTTCCGTTTTGACTTCTCCTGTAAGTATAATTTTAATAATTTTTGTTTTATGGCTAAAATAAAATTAATTTGAAAATTAAATGTTCATGCTCATGAATTATTTAATGGCTCTAAGGAGTTCCTCAATAACTTGTTATTTATCTCGTGAATCTTTTTGGTTAACTAACTGCTTAGCGAAGTAGACATTATCCAGTTGAAATGTGTACCACAGATTTAAAGTGTCGCATGTCACGGTTTTGATAAACTCGAGTGTTAACATTGAATTGTGTAAAATATATTGAATTTTACACATTTATCGCATTTTCTTTCTACTGTCTGTAACATTAGTTTTAAAAAAGAAAAAAAAATGTGAAAAGAGCAATGAGTATACGGATTTCAAAATTTTATATCTTTCAAATATTTCAATATTAAGATTCGATTATATCGAAGTTGTGAAGTTCTTCTCTGAATATTAAAAGTTTTTTGTGTTTTTTTAAAACAAATCTTAATCCCATTTATTTTTGGAATGTGTACTTCTTCACAAAAAACCTTTTAAAAAATCGTGAATCTTATTAGAATTCTTAGTACCTGAAAAACGTCCAATATGGAAATCCTACAATAGATCGCGAACTTTTAAAAGCCTTAGGACCATCATCAATGCCATTGTCCAATAAAACTTCAGTTGAGAATTCTAAGATATTAAAAGATTTTGAAGAAAAATAATTTTGAATACCAAAATATATAAATTTTCCATATAGATTTTACTCATCTATGTTAGCTTTTTTAGTTTTTAGGAGAGATCCAGCGGAAAATGTTAAATTTTCCACATCTATTTCATTTAGTATTATCAACAAATCATTTAAGTCGTTATGAGAAGTATTATTTCGAATAGCCCAAGCAGTTATTTGCTGACAAGCTTCATTTTTGTTTTTGTTATCATCGCAACGAGATAATGATAATGAAGAATTAAAAGCGTTATTAGCACAAGTAGACACAGAAGAAATATTTGAAGACGGTCCAGAAGGTCTCTCACTATTTTGACGTTAATCAAACTTTCTTGCCTCTATTTAGCACCTGCGCATATGAATACCTATTGCTTGGAAGAAAGGAAAGTGATATCGCCAAAATATACCGAGAATATCGCAATGGTAAAAGAAGGAATTAGATTATTTTGAAATATAACTTTTTAATAATATTAGTAAAGTATTATATATGCAGCAAACTTGACTATAACTTACTGCGAACGCATATTAAACCAGAATGAGGAGACACTTAGAAACAGAAATATTTATTTAGGATGTACACAAGAGTTAATAAACTTTTTTCGTACATTAGATTTAAAAGGTGCTAGAGATCGAGTTTTCAAGGCTAACAGAAGAAAGAAATATACAGATACAATTTTTCAAAATTATAAAGAAATTAAAGAAAAAAAATTTATTATAATAAGGACTCACTATAAGAACTTAAGTTCCTTTTAGAGCTAAATTAAAAAATTTACCGTAAACTCCGCTGTAGAGATCATGAATATAATTCATAATAGCAAAGGAGTAATAAATATTATACTATAAGTATATCAATGCGCCGCTTAAATGCACGAACTGTGCCTGCAGTTTGGACATTCAAGGGAAGGTTATTCCATAGACGGTCAATTTGGACAAAATAAGAACCTTCCATGTAAGATTTATAGAAACGTGGAAGCAATATATTCCTATTACGTCGTGATAGTGTGAACTGGAGAAATTCTCGTAAGTGTCTAGGTCGGTCACAATTAACTAGATTATATACGCAAACTAGAGCATGTCACCGCACGTTGGGAAACAGTGGACAGCCAAGCACTCGAGATCGAAATGGCGAAACATAGTAAAACCTGAGAAATCCATAAACAAAGCGGAAGCAATCGTTGAAAGCTACTTCTATCTTAGGGGCATAGAAACTATCCAGTTTAGGAAATATAACACTACTATAAGTGAAGTGGGCACAATTAAAGCTTTAATTACTCGGAGGCGATTTTCAGTAGATAGGATTCTCGCTGAGAGCCAGAGACTCCGAAGCCCTGCATAAACTTTTCTGATAATGCTATTTCAAATAATACCAAGAGTAGTGACTTTATTTAGCATAGGCAGCGAAACGCTTTTTAAGACTACAGGTGGTGTATCAGACGAATTCAAGTTTTGATTGTAGAAATAAATACAGTGAGAGTTGATAAGGATTTAAAACCAACTGATTATTCGTCGAAAAGACATTGATTCTGTTGAGATCACAGTCCATTCGATCAATGCAGTCTTCTAAGAGCCCAATAGGTCTCTTTAGATATAACTGGACATCGTCCGCATATAAATCAATGTTCACATCCTGGATAATGTCAGGCAAGTCATTTATAAACAAACTGAATAGCAAATGATCCAATATAGAACCTTGAGGGACCCCACTTATTATTGGTAGTGCAGTAGATAATGTTTCGCTGGCTTTTACTCGCTGTTTACGACCGGTTAGAAAGCTGTTAATTACAGCAACGGCTGAGTTGCTAAAATTGAATGAGTTAGCTTGTTTTTCGTTCGAGGAATATGTGCTGATTTGCGCTATTGAAAGCTTTAGATAAATCTAAAAGTACTAGGACCATGAAATGGTCTCGGTCTAGAGCGCTTCTTATGTCAGAAGTTACTTTCAACACAGCTGTGAAATCGCCGGAATCCCGATTGCCAACGCGTCAGAAAATCATCCTTTGTCGAGATATTCAATTATCTGTTTATACATAAGCTTTTCAAATACTTTGGATATAAAGCACAAAATACTAATTGAGCGAAAATCTGCTGCAGATTCCGAAGAGGATTTTTTCGGAATGGGCGTGATGGTTGTAAACTTCCAAGCACTGGGAAAAGAAGATGACGTCAAACACGAATTCATTATATGTAGCATATATTTTCCGATAATTGGGAACAAATGTTTAATGAACCGTGGTGATAAGTTATCAGGTCCAGTACCTTGAAATTTGATTGAGGATATAGCAGCAAGAAGTTTACTATAATCGAATTCACTCAAAGAAAAAGTATTGCCATTATTATTGAACACAGAGAAAGATCTTGTTATGCTGGGAGTAGAATCACTTAGCTCCGTGGGCGCAGTACTGAATATTGTAAAGAAAATGTTTTGTTCTTCAGGGTCGAGATCAATTTTAGAAATATATTTACTGCCCCAGCTTGTCGTAAATTTCGCCAAAGCGTCTTTGGACTAAGATTTTGGTTAAATTTGGAGCTGAAATATTGGCGCTTTGATCATCGAGCTTCCGCGGGCGCTCTGTTTCAAGCAGCTGTGTATAGAGATCGCGCTTTATCAGTCCCTAGCCGCATATACCGATGATATAAATATTCACGATCGGCAATGAGAGATTGAACTCTTAAACCTATTTTAGCTTGAAATTTTACTGCACTGAGAGGATAATGCTAGCTATGTAGATAAAGTGTTAAACATAAGTAAACCGCGGATTTTTATATAATCCTCGTACCTAAATTATCTCACTATTACGCACGACAAAGCACTGTCAGATCAGCAGTAAAATGTAAATTTACCAATTATTCTGTTCAAATTGGCACTCATATAATCACTCCTTCAGCAGCAATGACTCAATATTTTAGATTTCTACAAACACCCGGAGATGAGATAAATTCCTTAATTTTTTCCTTCAATATGCAAAACTACACGAAAAGGATCCTTGCATTGGCACTCCATTTACCACTTAAATTAAAATTTCTATTTGACAAGATTAATGGAAAATTCTACAGGGCAAAAGTGCAATTAAGTAATTTACAGTTGCTCCAAATCGTGGAAATTTTCGAATAGCCATGCTTCAAGAAGCTACTGCAATAGAAGACGAGGAAGTTATGGTACAAAGTATAGGAAGCCAAAAAAAATGAACACTTAAATGGGGATGATGGTAATAAATTTCATAGAACGAGCATATCCTTTTAGCGAGATTGTATCCCTCGAGTCCATTTAATTCAATTTTATTGTAAAATTTATTCCTTCTTAGACATCTATCTCTAAGCAAGGTGCATATATACCTATACATATAGTTGCTAGTTTGCTGTTCATATAATTTATTCCGCGTTACCTACTTTCTCACGGAAGGACACACTAACCGACTCGAAGGTGTGTGATTATTTTTGACTGAATGTGGGGAGTTTGGTTGGTTTTTTATGGAAATTTTGTCGAAATGAATTGCGTTCTTTTATTTACAATAGGTTCGGCCTGAATGAAATTAACACATTTTCTGGATAATAAAACGAATAAAGTGACAATGATTAATTACAAATTTGTCGGCTAATTTTATTTAGGCATATTACGTTCTTTCGAAATGCAGGACTACATTGAAATAACAAATTTTTGTCAAGCATTTATAGCCTTTTAATAGGTTTGTTGTGATAGTCGTCGATTAAGAGTTGTTTTAATATACTCCTTTGTCTTTTACATATCTACATAATAATTATCTGAAATTAGTGCGGTCTTAAGCCGCGTATTTAAATATCCAAGACTATGAATGCATTAAGGATAAGAAAGATCCGCCAATATTGTCGATATTCTGGCATACCTATCAGGAGGCGAGAGACAGACATTATTACAATATGTACACGAAGACGTTGTCTTTACTAGTAAAGAAGATTATTTTGCCCTCTTTTTCGATAGGATGTTATAGTAAATCCTGGTCTAAGACAGTATTTTGTTTGTCAGTAGCTTTTTTCTTATATTTAAATCTCGAATCAAATCATTTAGTTGTTCATTTTGAGAGAATAGCTGAGGTGTTGGACTACATCCCTAAAACTTACTTCAAGATAATCCAACATTTCAAAGAAGGGTTAGGGGAGAAATAAACACTGCAACGAGTAAATTGTCACTATGTGATATTGGTGGCCTTGAAAATTACAATCAAAATATACCCAACTATGCTTTTTAAACCGACACAAACATTAAAATTATTACTCTAAAGTCAACTCCGATTTCTTTTTGTCCAATATTGAAGGAATATCATTCACATAAACAAGTTTTACAAATCGTAAACTTTTGTTTTATTAACCAAGTTGGTTCCGAATGAATGCCACATGAATTATTTAATTTTTTTTTTTAAATAATGGTTCGAATCCCACTTCTGACACCAAATTTGAGGGAGATGGTATGAATGTTAAATAACAAGGACAAAAATTTTGTTACTAAATTTCAGTTTATTTGTTTTGTATTATAAAATATACAAAAACAAGATGATTTGATACACAAATAAGTAGAAGTAAATTACAACTTAACATAACCGGGCTTGTCTGCCTTGTGACATACGCGACAGCATAGAGGCAAACTTCTGTTCGACTCTTTCGATATACTGGGCTCTTGTTTTCTGATCTACATTATCTGGATCGAATATGTATAATAATAATAAATAATAATAAAATGTATAATAATAACGAAATTGAACTAATGTGACTACAGCTTCAGAAGATAGTAACAAAACCACAGAAAGTAAAGGCTGGACCACAATTGCTGTATTCATAAGTAAATTTACTTAAGTGTGGCGAACACGTCCTTTAAATTTAACAGACGTACACAAATTAGCTTTAAAGAGCCAAAGTTTAAATGTCAAATTGCAGTCGGCAAACGTACGCTAAGAATTACTCATTCCGTAAGAACGCGATGTGTCAAACAACTAAATTATTACTAAATGAATAAAAGTGCAATGTAAAAATTAAAATGAAATAAAAATGCTAGTGCGAATTAATAGTAGGCACAAATCTTCAATTAAATCAACTTCCATTTGTTAATTTTTGTTTTTATCAGATTTTAAAATTGAAAACATTAAATATGAAGATAATAATCCTTACGGAATAAGATATATATTTGGGCAAAAAATATCAATATTTCGCAAGTAAACCTCAGTTAACTTAAAATTTTAAATTTCTTTACGGCAATTGTGATCCAGCCTTACGACAACTCCGACACAACTTTGATATTGTAATATAAAAATAAATATATTACAATTAGAAGAGAAAACAAAAACTACAAAATATTAAAAATACATTATTTAGCTGATAGTTCTACTACTTATTAATTCTGAGATAGTGCTTTTTCGTAAGTCAAATCGTCAAGGGAGAGCCACAAGACGATAGAATAACTAAAAGCCATGAAATCACAGGTGGAGATGGGTTTATCATCTTCATAAACACGTGCGGGAGTATTTACTATTTACGATTTATTTAACCCCATTATGATACGAGGAACAAAGCCATCCTTAAGGACAATAGGAAGGAGAGTCAGTCTCCACTGCCTTGACTTACAAATTTACACACTTCTATGCTATAATTAAATTCTGGCAGCCCCTCGACGGAATATTAAATACTACCACCCTACTTATACCGTTGTTTATAGAACTATATAATGATTGCGAAAATGCTTCCTTGTTATAATATCAGATGGCTCCACTTGTACCATTTTGAACACTTTTTCTCACGCTCAGTCGCTAAAAGTTCTGCAACTGAAGTATGGACAAGGGATTCAAGGGATAAGCCGTAAGTGCATAACCAAACTAATAAAATAACATTCAAAGGGAAGTAGATCAACCAGTAAAGCGTCGCTAGAATATAAAATCAAAGATGGCTCAACGTCTTTACTTGATGCCGTAACAAACCAGCAAATCTTGGCTTCAATATACATCCTAGATTCCTACATCAGGTCGAATCGAGGAATCGTTGATTTTATATTAGATCGAGGCATTGCTTGCTTATCCTTAGGTTACGTATGTAGTAGTAGCGCCTCTACAATACAACAAGGTATTAAGTTAAACTTCGTTTCGCAATCAGTATATAGTTCTATACACAAGGCTTATACTCAGTGAGATAACTCACGTTTTCTTTTTTTTTATATATATATATTTTCTTTGAAATTTGAAGTATCTTTAAAAAATAAAACACAGCACCAACTACACTTGAATATTTTAAATTAAATTAACTTCTGACTTCCACATTTCGTCACAGAATATTTTCAAATACATTAACTGTGCAGAACAAGAAGGTATCCTACGTCCTTATTTCCCTTGATTTGCATGCATAAATTTTTATTCTTTGTACATAACTACCTACTCATGCAGCTGTATCCGATGCCTCAAGATTCGTAGCAAAGTCTGACGTCGATTAATTTAATTGCAATTACACCACGCAGAAAACTTCTAAAGTATTTTTGGTGATGGCGGCATCTAGTGGACGAAAATGGTAGTTGACTTTTTTAAATTTTTTTGTTTCTGTTTTTTCGTTTTCCTAATATCGGCAAACACCAGGACAACGATTTGTATAACAGAAATATTCGGTTTTAAGTCAATTATCTATAAAAATCCAAATTAGAAAACGTCCTAAAAAATAACAAAATAGCCATAGTAGTCAAAAGTGACCTTAATTTTCTTTTCATACTGTCGTTTATGAAAAACTGGCAAAGTTTTAAATTTTTAGTAGCAATTTAATTTTGACTTTAGTTTTGAATTTTGATTATGTAAATTCAGTAAAACCCCAAGATTCAATAATTTAATCAGAAACCCGTTTTACTCAAAAGTCAAAGAATGTTGCCAAAGTGCTGCGTTTTTCTCTTTGAAAATTATTAGTAGTTATTATGTGATGAAAGTGACCTACTTCAATGTACAGTTGCTTTAAAAACATATATTCTTTACTTAAATGGCATAGTGCGCTTTTAAGTGACTATACGAAAACAACCTTCCTCGGCGACTTTCCCGTTTATAACTGTAAATTGCTTTAGAAATCTCTCTACCGGCACCGTTCTTCCCTATTCGTATAATCACTTCCACCATCAATGGAAATTTTGATTACCTCCTTATACTATAGAATGAATTCCGCATACTGCCTACCCTCCCCCCTCTTCTATTCCATCTTTAATAATTCTAAATAAGTTCTTGTTTGCATTTATCCCGAGCTCGAACTTCCCATTTATCATTTTCGAGTGTTTAATTTTGGGTCGCATCAAGTAGACCGTTTAAATTACGACATAACTTTTTCAATAAAGGCTCCCCATCAAAAGCGCGGGTTGCTCCTCCACAACGATCCGCACACAAAAGTAATATTTCATCATGAGAGCAGCTGAATAAAAATTGACTAAATAGAGATGCTGTAGCAGAGATGGGGTTGGTCTGAGGACTTATAAGGATGGGCAATAGAAGAGCCAACAGAGTACCAGCACATTTGATATTCCACTTGAAAACCATTTCTTGCTGATGAAGAAAAGTGATATAACGTCGGAAACATAAAAACAAAAACAAAAACAAAAAATTGCCGAGTAGCGGACTGATTACAAGAGCTGAGAAACAAAAGCTTCGGTTCGGGGAAGAAAAATGTTCTCGTCACCCTTACCTTGAAAATGCCAGTGCCCCGAAGGGAACACAAGAGATGTGAATCAGTGAAGCTAAAGTTGAATTCTATTGTAGTGGGAGTCCTTGTGTATGAGATTCTACTCGATTCACTTTCAACTTCCTCACAATTGTGTCAGTAAAATAACTGCGGAAATTTCTTCGGAAATGGTCTACCACCGTATGGCATTGTTAGGGTTTTTGGCGGGCTGTGATGATTTTTTCAGCCTGGCGAAAAAAAAAAAAAATACTCGAAACGCAACTATCTCTACTTGGGGGTTTTTTGGCACTTCAGTTTCTACATGAAAAGTTTGTGCAATATTCAAATTTGCTTGAAATAACTCAGAGAATTCTGGGTTTTTAGAAATTTATTGGTACGAGGGTTTGACATGATGACATTATCCCCATAAAAAAAATGGCAGGGCCCGATTTTTTTTTTCAACCTAAATGAAATCAAAGTATTCCGGAGCTTTGGAGATGAGGGTGAGAAATGGGTCAAGCCACCTTTTGGAATGGCTGACTGACAAGTGTTTTGTACAACTTCGGTTGCCTACTTCAACATTTCATTAGAAGTCTGCAGTACTCCAGGGAAATTAACTGGAAATTTGCTGTGCCGGATTTTCTTTTCATGTAGGTATGCTCGTCCGGTGCGAGTATAATTAAAACTTGCCACCTTCTCTTTTTCTATGGATAGATTCTATGCCCTATGTAGATACCTTAAATTTATACCCCGAAGCGTTCTAATTACTTACTTTGTCTTTCTAAGGACTAAGACTGTAAGAGTGGAACTGGATAAGGAATTAAATGCTGAAGATTAGTGTAGATGTGCCCTTTGGATATACTTTGTAGGGATTAAAAATTTTATTTTGCCAAGGAATGCTAAATGTTTGGTGGTTGTGGGAAGAAGCTTAAAATGCAACCGTCCGGTGGTATATACATATGTACAGTACCTACATAGATAGAGAATTTTTCCATTTCCATGAGCTATGCAAATTTTGCCCCTTTAACCTTTGATAGCGGAAGAGTTTCATGGCATCATATTCGAGGTTCAGAAGAGTGAAGCATAAAATCTTATGAACATTTTTTTGTACGGGGCTTGTTTTGAATTTCAAATAAAATTGCAGCATTTTTATAAATCTTTGCCGTGTTTTACTGCACTAATTAAGGTATTGTACTGGAATGCACGAATTGATTGCGAAACGATATAAAAAGTTCTGTTGCTTAACTATATTTTTTTTTTGCGAGAAATATTTGAAAACAAAAAGGAATCCTACCTACATGCAGAACTGTCGGACAACACATATAATACTTAGCTGCCTGGAAATTTTTCCCAGGAATTATTTTTCCAAATATTTGGATTTCTTCAATGGGAATACTTTTTTCGAAAACTTCAACAGAATTTGTGAGGTTCTAGTTTGGGGGAGTATATAATTTTGTTATATGTCCACTCCGTTTATTCTTGACAATATGACCAGCTGTATTTACTGGAATCTTTCCATTCTGATATCTTGGGAAGAAAATCATGGTTACTTTTATTTATTTATTTCGATAAATACATATGTATTGTATAGCAGTGCCGGATCTAGGAAGGTTTTGATGGGGGGCAAGACGCTAGTTACAGCCCTCCTCTAACAACGATCTTTATTTGAGGCCATTTTGTTACAGTGCCAGGGTATACTAGGCATCATACGTATATGATAGATGACCTATTTATACTACATACCATGGAACTAGAACCAGAATTGATAAAAACAATTTGAATTTGAAACAAATGATTGTTAAATAAAAAGAATTTGAAGTTCAAATATAGATCTTAAATGTCGTTTGAATCTCAAACTGTTTTAAAATATATATATAAATATATATTGATAATGCAGATATGTCAATTGCAATATAAAATTTCAGAGACCCACTTGCGATGTACGATACTAAAAATTTAATTACATTTGATTTATCACTTGATTTGTCATTTGACTTAAGAAAGTACCGCGCACGTACAAAATGCGAGCAAATATTGTGAAATTACTTGTCTATATGAAAAATAAAAACGAAATAGACACTTCAACTCGACAAGTGTCAGAAATTAAAAGTCAGAAAAAGTTGTAGCCAACATTGTAGTATTAAATTCGGTTCTAAAAGGTTCGTGTATTAAATGATTATGGTTTATAACTAGGGTCATATTGCAATAAACTCGTATACCGCGTACGTTTTTCGCAATTTCAGTATTGAGTTCCAATGTACTACGTAATGAGTGTACAGCGAGCGTATGCCGAGCTGTTTCTCAGTATATAGAGACAGACTTGCGGTTGAGCGCAAAATCCATTATTGAAATTGCAAGTCTGTCTCAGTTATTATTAACACAACGATAACAAATTAAAAATTTAATTATGTTAGAGATTAGTTTTTTATTTTTGCCGCTTTTCAATATGAATCTTCTCGGGTAAAACTAATAAAATTTGAGACGGTTTCAAAAAAACTCTGGGTAGGAATTCTGGCAAACTGTTGTTCAGGTTGAAAGGATTTACTCGATTTTTTACTCGCATTTAAAGGCCTTAACTCCGGTTAAAATGGCTAAATTTAGCTGGCATAAAAATAATTTTCTGGTAACTCTGTACTTGTGCCTACTATCTTACATTCTGCCTAGATTCGAGGTAGGATTGATGGATGATGGGGAACATAGGGTTGCCAGCCACTTTTGTACAATTTTTGAATTCATTTCATATGATACAAAGGTAAAATTTGAGACTTTAGCGGAATTTTTAGTTTAATTAGCTTACAGAGGCTTACACATTTATATTTAATATACAGTAAACTGATTGACTCTATAAGTAAATATAAGCACAATTGAAAGTATGATATCAGCAGAGGAGGTTTTAGATTCCGGAAAGAAGACTGAAGTTTTAAGTATGGTCTGAAAAAAGTTTCCACTTCTTGTAATTAGATTTTTTGCTCGTTTAGTTAGTGCCAACCAAGGACTAAAGTTAATTATAAAAATTGATCAAAAAACAATATTTTCACAACAGTCTAGATCTACCAAGAATATTCTTTAACTGTAATTTACTAAAATGACAGTCGATCGAAATATAATTCAAAGTCAAATTAGTATAGTATCTACTCATTGTAGTAATTGGCTGGAACTGTCCATATTTAGTTCTTATGATGCGAATTATTATGAATAAAATCAGTAGATCTTCAGTGTTTTGGTTGAGATTTAATTCCTGTAAACTGTAGAAGTACCATAAAGGCATGTAGATATCACCTGACAAAAGCTGAAAACAATATCTTTCGAATAAGAACGGAGGTATGTGTATCAAATTTAATCTCTCAATATATGGTGGAAGATAAAAACATCTTGCCATTCGAGGCCTCTTTAAACAAAAAGCAAGAATGTGCTGATCCGAGTGACGCTTGTAAGATGGGAACCAAAAAAGATTGGAATATTTCAGGATGGGATGAACGGGAGTTGTGAATAAAGTTTTCATTGTATTAGCATCATCCAATAGAGTGTCTTATGTGGGTCGTAGCGTTATCCTGTTGATAAATTAAATAATCGTCAGAATTGTGCGCATGATATGAAAGGAGTTTTTGTCTTAGGACTTTCCCCTACTCCAGGCTATTCATACAATAGGAAGATAAGATCAATTCTACGGTTCTCTAATCCTTAAAATCGTCCCATGCGATCAATAATATGCATCAAAAAATGTATATTTGAAAATTCCGGGGATCTGTTTTCAGATCCCTCCAATATCCGCACAGATTATCTTAACCATTATGGCTCCATTTTTCGTCAACTAAATAAACTATCTAAAGGTGAATTGACGGTCGAGATGGTCCTCACGTATCCCAAAGGGATCTGCGAAAAGACCTCCAATATTTTGAAATACGAAATTTTTGAGGAGCGTTATTTATCGCATGGGACGATTTTAGAGATTGTAGAACCGTAGAAGTGGCCGTTTCTTCCTATCGTATAAATAGGCTGGAATACCTACTATCCTGCCGATCATTTAATTTATCAACAAGATAACGCTAAGATCCACATAACACACTCCATAAACGGGGGTTCTCAAGTAACTACAGATAAGGTTTGCAGCCTGGGTAGAGAAGTTAAATTGCATAATCAGTTTTCTACATAGCTTGCTATGATTTACCGAATTAAATGCCTTAGAGAAATCTAACAACATTAACATGGAGAGCTCATCAAATCGCATTGAAAAAAAATTTCATTCAAGTTTTTGTTCTCCAATTGCGGAATCCCAGTAATAACAACATGACAAGCCTCCTGACTGCGCTCCAGAGTATCGAGTTTGTAATGAGTAAGGCTTTTCTCCGATTCCGAAGTATAAATTTGGGCACTTAGCTCATTATGTTTAATATTAATAATTTCCGTGAGCTTTCGTTCCAAGTCTTTTAAAACACCCAATTACAATGGCGACATGTTCATGGAATTTGTTAGACAGAGAAGATAGCTGACATTCAAATTGTGATGCGAAGGCAAGCATTTACCTTGTAATATCTGCTGTTGTTGCAGCAGTAACAGAAAACCTTCATCCATACTTAACACCATCAGATCATACATACATTCATACGTATGTACAAGCTGCAGCTGCAGTGCACGGCTATTATCTCTATACTCAATATCACTGTAAAAACTGTTATCATTTGGAATCTGAGCAATTCATCTGGCGATAAGCATTCTGGTTCAGTTTTTCACCCAAGCAACATCGTGCAGTTCATCATATTTGTCCTCAATTGTGTTTATTATAATTATACATTTCTTCTGAATTCTATTATAAATGAAAGTTAGTTAATTTAATTAAGTTTGAAATTATTGTAGTTTGAAATTTCGATTCGAACAAATCAAAATCGACCACAAGTGTTATTAATCGGCGGAATTTGAAAGGTGAAAGAAGAAACACTTAGAGGAGACAATTCATAATAAATCAACCATGGCATCCTAAACATTGTTCCTTCGAGCCGGATTTCCTGAATCTCGGAAAGTTGAGTTTTCAAGAAATACGTAAATTTATACATATTATTGAATTAATTCTTCCACGTGAACATTTTAAGGTGTAAGCGGTACATGAAGCTGTTATCTGCACATCACATCTATTGCGGAATACAATGCAAGACAGTTATTATTAAACAAAGGAATACCTCGCATGTCATCACAGAAGAATTCTGAGGCAGAAACGCTACAATTTCAAAGAGATTTCGACGAAAGGTGATTCATTGGGTGAGATTACAATTATTTTTTACTCCTCTTTTCCTTCTCCCTATAAATATGAATATATTTTATGGTGATGTTAGTTTAAAAATCTAAGAAACTGCATACTAAGAATAAATTTACATAATCGTAATTAAATTGCACGTGCTTCATATAGACAACACCGTTACACAAATAGTTAATATAAACCAACTTAACTTGATAGAGAAATAAATTTGTAATTAACCGCACACGTACGCACAACATATTTTATACATATTTGCTTTTAATTGTCAAATGCTGGTATCAGTGGAATAATACAATGGAGAAAAGCATTGAAAGATTACACAAAAAACAAAAGACCAGGGCAGACGCCATTACTAAGGGTTTAGCTAATTTTAAAAGGGATTCTGATAGAAAGACCAGAGGATATTTAGAAACGCGAATAAGAAATTTAGAAGATAATTGGAATGCTTTTAGAGATGGTCACGATACATTAATTGATAAGAGTGAAGATTTTGAAAACGAATATTTCGAAATTGATACATACGCGCAAATTGAAGAAGCTTATCTTGAATACCTATCTCTACTTAAGGAGAAAGAAGATATCTACGACGTACCTAGGAATCAGGATAAGGAGCAAACTTTAGTAGTGCAACACACCGAGTCCAATTTACCAAAAATAGAACTGCCGATGTTCGATGGCCAGTATCAAAACTGGATATCATTTAGGGATCTTTTCAAATCTGTTGTGCATGAGAATGAGAACATTTCGAATGTACAAAAATTACATCATCTAAAGACTCACCTTACAGGTGAAGCGGAGCGATTAGTGCGTAATACCCGTATTACCTCAGATAACTATGGAATAGTATGGAAGTCCTTAAAACAGAGATATGAAAACAAAAGGATTTTAGTTAATACGTATCTCCATTCATTATTTTCTCAACCTGCTTTGAAGAGTGAATCAGCGCATGGTTTGCGCAAACTTTTAGACCAAACTAATCAGAACAGACTACCGATAGAGACACATAAGGCCTGGGAGCAGAAGTTGGGAAATAAAACGGACCCTCCATCTTTACAAGCTGTTGATTCAAATAAGTCCAAATTAGTTGGCTTAACGTATCAATCCTCATCCAACAGATTTCGTGGGTCAGGGCCTAACAAGACAAATTCTTTTCATGTTGCCACTCAAAACAGCTATGCTCTCTGCAAGGATCAACATTCCATACGGCAATGTGTCAAGTATCTACAAATGAACAGTGCTGATAGAAACAATATTGCAAGAAGAAAAGGATTATGCATCAACTGCCTTGGACAAAATCACTTAGTGGCAAGGTGTTCTAGTACCACGTCGTGTATGAAATGTGGCAAAAGACATCACACATCACTACATGAAGGGGAACAGAATCATATAGGAATACTGATCAAAATAAAACAAATAAGCATTTAAAACAAGTAGAAGACCCAGTAAAAAGGGAAACAAGAAACAATTATGAGTCAGATCTTAAGACATTCCTGTTATATAACGAACCAGATGAGCGAATTGTTCTATTGCCACAGCATTAGTCGTAGCTATTTCCTCAATAGGAGAACGAGTGTTTCTTCGTGCTCTTCTTGATCAGGGCTCTCAGGCTAGTTTTGTTACTGAAGCGGCAGTGCAACGACTTAGGATAAAAAAGGAGCATATATCTGCTAAGATTTCAGGCTTGGGCGGCATCACATCAGACTCATCAAATGCCAGAGTCCAATTAATTATTCAAAGTAAAATCAACGATGATCAAATAGAAGTGTCTGCCTTTGTCCTAAAAAGGTTAACGACAATGCTTCCAGCAAACCCTTTCCCAAACAAGCACTGGGAGTATTTGCGAAATATTACTCTGGCAGACCCAAGGTTTTACGAACCCGGAAGCATCGACCTTTTGCTGGGGGCTGATGTTTATGGCAAAATCTTACTAGAGGGGATCCGAAAGGGACCTAGAGGTTCTCCAATCGCTCAAAAAACGAGTTTGGGTTGGATAATTTTTGGAGAAATTTCCAATATCGATCAGAAAGAGAAGAATGTTATCACAACTCTTCACTTAAAAATGGAATTAGATCAAGAAATCAGGAAGTTCTGGGAGGTCGAAGAGTTAACCAAAGATCGTTTATTCACCAAGGAAGAAAGAGCTTGTGAGCAGTTATATAAAGAGACAGTCAACAGGGCGTCAGATGGACGGTACACCGTAAAACTTCCCTTCAAGGAATCTGACGAGAAGCCAAAATTGGGCAAGTCGCGAGATATCGCAGTCATGCGTCTTCTACAAATGGAAAGACGTTTTAAGCAGAACCCGGCGCTTCATCATGAATATACTAAATGTATAAACGAATATGTGGACCTAGGTCATATGGCTCGGGCAACATCGAATGAATGGGATCACAGAAAAATATACAATGATGGACAGTGCCGATACATGTATTCCTATTTACCTCACCATGCCGTGACAAAGGAAGCTAGCAGTACTACAAAGCTCAGGGTCGTATTCGATGCATCCAGAAAGACTCAAAGCGGCGTAGCACTCAATGATATTTTAATGACAGGACCAACCATCCAAGAAGATATCATGGGTCTTCTAATGCGTTGGAGATAGCACAAAGTGGCTTTTACTGCGGATATAACTAAAATGTATCGGCAAGTTAGAGTACATGAAGACGATACCAATTTCCAAAGAATTGTTTGGCGCAATTCAGAACATGAGGAGATTCAAGACTATTGCTTACAAACTGTTACCTTTGGAACAGCAAGCGCTCCGTTCCTAGCAATTAGGACATTGCATCAACTAGCAATGGATGAGAAGAACAACTTTCCAATCGGATCTGAAACAGTTTTACATGAATTCTATGTCGATGACTTGATCTCGGGAGATGGCGACATTGAATCAGCACTAAAAAAGCAAAATGAAGTTATACAATTATTGCAGAAGGGAGGCTTTCAGATCCGTAAATGGGTTTCAAATTATCCCGAAATATTGAGTTGTATAAATAGCGAAGACAGAGAACTAAGCAATCCAATCGACATCCAACTTGATGATTATATAAGAGCATTAGGAATTTGTTGGTATCCAAAGCTCGAAAAATTCGCGTACAAAGATAAATTATCTGAAACAAATGACGGGTTCACGAAAAGACAAATGTTATCTGACATCGCTAGGTTATATGATCCACTTGGCTGGCTGGCTCCTTCTATAGTCCTAGCAAAGATACTAATGCAAAGAGTATGGATGTCTGGAATTGATTGGGACCAAAAGCTCTCAGACGAAATACTGAGAGACTGGCTACTTTTTCGGAGGTCTCTTTGCAAACTAGAAGAAATCAGAATCCCGAGATGGATAGAATATGAAAGGAACTGAACCATAGAAGTCCACGGTTTCTCCGATGCTTCACAATTAGCATATGCTGCAGCAGTTTACATACGCATTGACGATATGATAGGGCATATTAGCACACATCTGCTGACTGCTAAGACAAGAGTAGCACCACTAAGAAACATTTTTTTACCCCGGCTTGAGTTGTATGGAGCCGCACTTCTTGCAACACTGATTACCAAAGTCAAAAAATCTCTAGGAATTGTGACTAATTCAAATATATTCGCATGGACTGATTCTACCGTCGTACTCGCTTGGATTAGAGTACATCCACGTAAATGGAAAACCTTTGTTGCCAATAAGGTTACCGAAATATACGAGACAACAAACGCTAGTTCATGGAGACATATTCAATCGTCCGACAATCCAGCAGATTGTGCCTCCCGTGGTGTTGATCCTTCTAGACATATATCTTATAATCTATTATGGAACGGTCCAGTCTGGCTAAGATTTGACAAATCCAATTGGCCGAAGATCAAATGATAAAGAGATAGAACCAGATGTATGTATAGCCCTTGTAGGTGGACCCATTTAAATGCACTGGCATGCAATTTCGTTAATTTCATTTCACTTCACTTGATCAAAATGTCACAATTTTTCAAACCAACAATAGCCGGCGTTAATTAGGACGAAATGCACTGCCAGACACACTTTTATTAATTAATAATAAGAAACTGAACAGAGAAATCCTTATAATGTGTAAGTAATAGTTAATAGGGCTGTTGAGTTTCGAAGCTACGCAGCTTCGAAAGAATATTCGAGGAATGAAGTTTCGACCTTCGAACGTAAGAAATTCGGAGCTTCGAAGCTAGCGTGACCGTAATTCTAAATTTGTAATGCTTATTTAACTCACTTCCTGTTGAGCAATTGAGCTAAAATTTGGCACACTTATTGTTTACTATTTTTATATAATATGAAATTAAGATGGCGTCTACAAGATGACGACCAGATTTTGCCATCATGGCTAAACGAGATCTTCGAAGAGTACACAATATAACGCCGCCACTGCGAGAGTCCCAAAAGAACTGCCAAAGTTTGGAAAGGTGAGAATTTGATGAATCAAAAATTTTAAGAAGTTCACTGCGGAATCTTATTTTTAGTTCTATCGGCCGAAAATTACATAGTAAATACTTTTTTAAGTACGTTATTGTAGCTATAAACTTACATTTATTAAGAGCACTGAAAAAGTATATATTTATAAATTCCAGACAAACGCTCTCTATACAGAAAACGTGTCAAGATTGATCCACATGACATAACAAAAATTTATTTAACTACAGATTTCTGGAATTTATGGCCTACATTTCGTTACCGTAAATTGAATTGGCTCACTTAAACATTTTATGCTTCACAGGGATGAATATGGTGATAATTATGGTGCGGAGAATGGTTTATCGGTTGATTCAACCGGACGGAATAGTGTCCATTCTAATATTTGTACACCGAGAAAAGGGCTCGCTTGATTCTGCAACGAAGACCAGCTCAACAGGGACCGGAGTAAAAAAATAAAACAAGCCATGGCAGACCCATTGCGCGGCAACAGATTACCATACAACTTTGCATCTAGTGAAGGCTTCAAGTCATATATGAAGATGGTATAGCCCGGGCTGCATGGGCAGCCAAACTGTGGTAAGTCGTCTAAAATTGAAGGAAGATAAATTGCAGTCTCAGATCCAGAGAAAGTTGCAGGCATATCAATATGTAGCACTCGATTCGAATTGCTGGTCCTCTCGCTATCTGAAAGGTTACATTAGGGCACATATTATCGATGAGACTTGGGAACAGCGCACGCTTATCATATACATTCAAGAAATTGCGGCGGCAAATATAAATGACAGTTTTTATAGTGTGACAGTGGCATGGGCGACAGAGTTAAAGATTGCGTCTGTTGTTTACGACAATTCTGCCAATATGATTACAGCGATCAACTTAATTCTAAACGTGAGTAGGGGATCCACGAGTGCGTCTCACACAATTAATTTAGCAGTGAGAGAGTCACTAAAAAGAAAATACTTTTTTGAATTACTCACAAAGTTTAGCTCCCTAGTTTCTGATTTCAATCATTCACTTGTTGCCACGAAATCGCTAGCAAAGTAACAAGAGCAGTTGGGACTCCCTTCGCGGAAGCTCATACGTAGTGCTACAATAAGGTGGAACTCAGATATTCAAATGCTCGAGCTACTTGTCCTAAACTGAGCTCACTCGGTAGGGTTATATCCGATCGGAAAACGGATTTCACTGTTCACCTCAGCTCATTACCAGTTACAATTCGTAGCAAATTTTTTGTCTGGATACTATTAGGGTGGCGATAGGAACCCCCAACGGTGGGGGGGGGGGGGGTGTCTCCAATACGGCATGTTGTGTATCACATTGGGTGGCGTACTTTTTTGTGATTTAGGAAACGTTCTCGGGACGATTTTGTTGCCGGAAAACCCATTTTCATGCACTTGGGTCACATACACCCCAGCTACCATCCTAAAAGTATTCAGAGAAAAAGAATCCTTGTACAAATTATTATAGCTGGTAATGAGCTGAGGTGTACAAAAAACCCATTTTCCGATGGGACATAACTCTACCGAGTTAGAGCCGAACAATAGGGCGAAAAATCTAGTTCCCCAGTTCGAAGAGATTGAAGACTTAGTACGTTTTGAACCGAATTTTAAGTATGATAGCATAGTGCTATCTGAGCAAAATTTACACGGTAAATAGCCAATGAAATGGGGACGCTTTTAAAATAGTTTTGTGACTTTTGTTTTTTTATATCGCCATCAAAACTTTTGGTACATTTTATTATTTTGAGCTTAACAGAATTTAAAAATTTCCTTTGACGCAATTGTATGAGCTACGGAATCAAGTAATTTTACATTGGATGGGCCTAATATTCAGCTAAATTAAAAAATATACAGCAGTTTATCTCAATTATTCATGTGACTATAACTAAAAATGTGTTCGAATTAGTAGTTTGGTGAAAATTTACGAAAAAATCACAGCTCGAAAACTACAAAAAATCGTAGAACACAAATGGGTGTGACTTGGTTTCCCCGAGGGACGGCCTACCTCCAGGCTTCCAATTATCACTATTTTTGGATACCTTGTATAGTATCCTCCCTGTCGACCGTCTTAAGAAACTTAAAACTTGAAACTAAAAACTTAAAGCTTCCCCAGTAGGTCGTCCAAAATTTTCAATTTGATGTCTAAATCAGGATAAACCGACAGATGGCTATTCCAATACGTTGATACTGAATTAGACCACGATATGTGTGAATGTATGTGGAGAAATCTATCCTGACTCTCCAGGAGCTAGAAAAATTACAATTTTCACGTTTCTAAGCAATATTTTGGACATTTTCCCAATTACCCTGTTATTAACAATTACAAGGGGTTCAATTCGTTGTATGAAATGGTATCCGAAACCATAACAGCCTCTAATCTGAGCTATGTTGGCGTACAAAATAACGACACTCCTCACGATTGTAATAAAAATAATAATGGAGTCCATCCGGTCTATAAATGGAGAACTGTAATTCGCAGAAACATGATTTTGCGTGTATTGAAGGTGCATTTACTGGTTGTGTTCGGTATAAGAATATGTTTTGCTTCTTTTTCCGGCGATAATGTGTTAATGTTGGCCAGTGAACTATTAGAGAAATTGTTGAGTGTGACGCAACTTTAATAATACGCCATTCCTCGTAGGCTATTATTTCAATTGTTACTCTTCCTGTCAGAATTCTTTAAAAGCTTATCCACAACTACGCACGAACTTCTGTTGATTTTTCTAACCGATTGTTTTATTAGAGAATCGTTTTTAAATGAACAAATTTCATCAATCTTTTCTGCATTAATATTTCTGGCAACTTTGCTAAATATCTTACGACTTTTCTATGCGAATGCATACCTTAAACTTTGACCTTGAATAGATGTCTTATTGAAAAGATCCAAAGATTTGAAAAACAAAATTGCAGGCAGTCGAAAGATTTTGACAATTTTGCGGGTGGTTAAACAATGACAAAGATATGAGAAAAATTTGGCTGGCTTTAAACAATTGTCGGAGTAGTGAAGTAGGTATATATGAAATTTTCGGTGCTCTCAATATTAAAAAAGTTCAGTGAATCTTCATGAACGTAGAAGACTTGCGCACGGTTTAAGAATGAAGTCCAAAAGTGGTTCTCCACAACGTTGGTAACCGCTCTTAACGTCTTGCATTTCAACTATGTAACTATTTGTTCGAAATACCGACTTCGTCTACCATAGAGCCTTTAAGATGCCAAACACTTGACGTATTGCAATGCATTTCAAGTTTATGTGCACATGTACAATCAAGGCTTCTCTCAATGAAAAAATTTAATTGAGAGACAGTGGGTACAAAGGTAGAAATCGATACTGTATTTCTATAATCCAGTCTAAGGTAGGTTAACTCATTCAAGACACCCTGTAAAGTGTAATAAGTATCAAAAGTAAAGAATAAACTACTAATTGGATATGTTTATCCATGTTTAAGTAGACAATTCATTACACACCAGGGCGAAAAAATTATATACCAAAAACGCCACACCATTTATACTAACTAATTCAGGACATATGAAAAACCATAGAAAATCTTATACAGACGGACATCTGTCCATGAAACTTTCCAGTAATAGCAAAACTCATAGGTATTTGTCTGGAAGTATTTCATCTGTTTCAAAAGTTCAGAAACTCTTGATAGGGATATAATTACAAAAGTTTTCTAAGAAAAGTTCGAAGCATCTATTGTGATATTTGTTGTAGAAAAAAAAAAAAAAAAAAAAAACCCCAGCTCTGTCCTGCAAACATTTATTTAGAAAGGGCAATGAAATTCGGCGTTGGCAAGAGGAAAACTGTTAAGCACTGACACAAACTCTGTCAGTTCACAAAACCTCAGAAGCCGAAGAAATGCATTGTAATTCAGGAAAATTTCATGGGCGACTTAACAACTGTGAAGTAGAGACTGTTTCTATGGAATAAATTTATTGCCGCGCTTATATAGTATCTGTATCTTGCACGCCTACGCAAGCATTACATTTTACATAGTTAACTTTACTAAATACATATGTATATAAAAAACCAACGACCAGCGAGTATAGTCCTCGTCTGTATAGGTACATAGTATTAAAATGAGAATTCCCTCTTACATCCCCATTCAAGGGAAATTGTGTAACGATGCTAACGAAACCTCTTAAACAAAACTAAAAGAAATGGGAAATCTTATCAATCTGAACCATTGGTGCTACTAGTGTTGTTCTTCTGGTTTTTTTTTCATAGTATATACGTAGTATATGGGTAGTATTAGAAATTGGAAGGTAAATGTCATTGATTTTTTTTCCAATCGAACTGTGAATAGGTATACTACATGAAAGTTTCTGAAAGGTTTGCTTTTTATCCGCATTTCAATTCAGAGCACGTAGAAAACCCTTTGCCTATCTTATGCCATTATTTCTAAAAGGACCCCTCATGAACACTAGGTGCTGGCGTATACACCTCTTATATTAGCTATACCCGACCTTTCTTTCATTTAATTTCTCATTGAAAAATTATTCAACGTTTCACCCAAATCTCTTCCACAAAGTCAATTCGTCTTTGAGAGAATATTTAAGCTGTACAATTTTGCCTCTCCTATGGGTATAGTTATAACTTAAACAGAGATATGTGAGACCGATAGGTCAGTTATATACTTAAGGTAGTTAACAACATTAGACATTTCGCATAGTAAAGAAAATTTTACGACCTAAATGAATTCCTTAGATTGCCTTGAAATATAGATGAGCTGCTGCTACCCTTAGTTAGAGAATATATACACACAGGACCTAGTCCTGCTGTTACTATCCTAACCTAACCCATGAGTTTTTCAGGCAAATCACATTTATTATTTTAGAATTTGCCTCTAGAGGGCAGTGCCTCTTTAAGACTTTATGGCTTTAATAAAAACGGTCACGCACAACGAGGCATCCGGCTGAGTACTTAATTATTGTCCTCGCCCATAATTCACAGAACTTGCCTTTTCGTATTTAATCTTGAATAAAGGGAAAATGTTAAAATTTGCAGGTCCTTGAAAATCTCTGAAATGTAGAACAACACTTTACGCATTTCAAGAAGGTCCCTTATCACTTGTAAGGAATGAAATTTTTGTTCGTTGAGGATGCGAAGCCCAAGGCAGCCTCAAAATTGCTTTAAAACCGTCATTGGAGATTCTTATTGTGTGCCAGGGAAACGCAAGTGTTGTGTCGTTCCATTCTCCTTATTCGTCTTCTTCTTCCTCTCGTACTCTGGTCTTTATGAATAATTTAATACTTCTCCTGTGTATAAATAAGAATATCATGGAGTTTATCCATGGGGACCACTTGGACAGTAAAAAAGCCCTATTGGCTTCATTATAGTTATTTTTACCTCAAGAGTATAAACGCATATAGTTAGTGTGCAGAGTGTGGAATAAGTGGATAAATTGTTTCATCTTAATTGAAGAATTTTTCTTGTTGTTGTTGTTGTTGTTGTTGTTGTTGTTGTTGTTGTTGTTTAAATATTCATCAGTTATGGCGTTATGGCAAGTAATTGTGATTTTCACCGGAAAGCACATAATTATTCATATGAAATTCTTAAGCACTTCAATTCACTTTCGAGCAATAACGTTGGGAATATTTTTGGAAAATAAGAATGTGACATTCATTGGATCAGGGAGAAGGAAGAAATTGCTTTCTAATTTAAATGGTCAACATTGAGAATTTCAGAGTGATGAACTCATTGTATCTAAATTTGGATTTAGTTAGATTCAAGCATAGATGTCACAATAACTAGACGTCGCAAGTAATACCAGAGCAGAATACCTATATAAATTTTATATGGCTGGTTGTACATTCTGGAATGAACCACAACATGATTCATATTTTCTTATAACTGCCATGTTGAGAAGGTCTATCAAATGTGTATAAAACTGCTGAGAATGGTATAGCATGCGATATCTAGTTCTTATGCCATCTATGATTTAAGTCATTTCTCTGATTTCTTTGTATACCGCCTCTTTTTACAACATTATTTCTCTATTTCTACTCAAAATAAATTATACTATATTTCAAATGTTTGGTAATATTGAAACTGCTGAAAAATTCACTCGTTCCTTATAGCTAGAGAGATGGGTGTTTGTTGTACATGCCAAATTTTGATAGCCGGCGTGTTGATAGAGTCGTGTGTCCTCAACAGAAGGAATACGATACTTCTGCTGGAGGTAGACGACTATGCTTTTGAAGAAACACGGAGTTGTGACAACCGAAGTGTCTGTTTTTCACTAAAGAACTGTAGATTTGAGAAGTTGAGAACCAGCCGTTGGTGTTGGCATCCCCTGTTACCGGGTGATTAAACGTGCTTTAAGTAAGATGATTAAATTGTCAGCAGCTGTTCCTATCTGTCTGATGTAAGACTGGGACTTTCAGATAGCTGCATTGCATGTACAGACTGTCCCTGTGACATCCTGGATGAGTGTTTGGTTCGAGTCGACACCAAGTTTTCTTGAAGACGGTGCACCAAACAGAACACCAAATGAGTTGGGCGCCCGAATCGAGACTGTCTTTGTGACAACCTGGAGAAGAGCCCAGTTCCAGTTTAAGGCATTGATGTTCTTGATAACTGATAGATGGAGATTACTCATGCCGAACCTATGTCGAGCAGGTCGAAGCAGCAACAATAAAAAAAATGCTGAACTGCGGAAGTCTATCTGTAATAAGCTTTAGTAGCGGCGATAGCAGTCGCTTTTTTAGCTCACAATTCTGACCTGGAATGCAACCAATTGTCGGAACTCTTAAGATCCAGTTTACATATGTGCTAATGTGCTAATAAAAAGCAGCAATGTTTCCATCTTGTTTTTCTTTTAATGATCTGAAACTAATCTCCGTCTTATTTAGGTCTTGGACCGCTTAGTATTTGGTTCTTACAATTAATAATTAGGTCTGTTCTCGTACTTCTCGTGCAAAAACTTTGTGGGTAAAACTTACTTATGTGGTGGGCGAAGAATATGAAATGTATGAAAAAGTAAACGATCGCTTTTCATGCAACTTCGTGTAAACCAAGAAGAAGAAGGGTGAGATGAGTATTGTTTTTTTTACCTGTTTGCACTCTTACGAAAGTCCCACGACAGCATTGAATAGTCAAACCATCTTAATTCGACATTTTGATTGCGTTTTAAAAACTTTAAGAAAATTAAAAAATTGAACTTTTCCTATGACAGTTGTCAATTTTCCTTGCAATATGGTGCAGTAACTAAAAATTCGAGTAAATTTATGCAAGAGGGGAAGCTGTGACGTATGCAAAACTCGTGTAATTTTGTGTGAACCAACAAGTAAGCGAACGGAAAATTTGTAAGCTCGTGCAAATGCATTGTAATGCATTGTCGCAAAACTGAATACGCGAACAGACCTATTGTATAACAAAAAACACTTAGAATATAGAGACAACAGGACAGGAAGTGTTGATACCTGTAAAATTCGTGTGCATGAGCGTGGATTTTTTCAGAGTATCGTGAAGTAAGACAGACTTATATTAAAGAAAGAGACAAATGTATTTTCAGCTATCAAACGAAGTTTCCTAATTTGCAACAATTTGAATCTGGTGAAAATATAAGTGGAAAATCATTTTTTAGGCAAGTATTGTTGTAAAATATTTGTTTTGTGTACTTTAGACACATTTTTATATTAAATTAAATAAAAGCAATGAAGTATTTGTTTATTGAAGATTTGTTTACGTTTGTGACAGCTGAAAAACTCCCTGGGTATCTTGATGCAGTGGCAGCGACTAAGAGCACGCCTAAGAACATTTTCGGTGATAGCAACTGCAGTATTTTCAACCATTTATCTTGTTGCCCCGCTCTCTATACTGATTCTACTACATGGCTGTACTGAGCATTCACTACAGCGGCAATAGATACTAACATAACCCGAATTTGACTACGCCAAATTTAGCTTATCACACTGCCTGTCTGCACTCTCTATATTCTAAGAAAAAACATGAACAAATTTGACTGTATCAGTCACTGTTACAGGGTGATTAAGAAACTATGCTAGGTTTTCACACCACACCATGTATCTTAAAAAAAATAGGGCGCACGGTCACCGTATAAAGCTGATTGTGTTCCCTATATTCCCTGCCATACCATTATTTGTTCCACCATGGAGGAGAAACACCCTGTATAATTAACCATTCTACCAAGTGTCACATTAAAATTCCAATTTATTTGATTTACACTTTTTTTTTCATCTCCTTTCAGCTCAAAATGATCATAATTTGAGCTCTTCCTACCAAATCTCAGAAGAAATTGAAATCAGCTTAGAGAAAATTTATTTTTAAAAAAATTTCACAAATTAAATTGTTGCTCAAGGATATCGTATCAGCGGTTTAGATAAATTTGAATTTTGAGCATAGTTTAGTTTGTAATATGGTCCGAATTTAGTCACAAGCAACATTTTCTCAAAATGTGTATATTTATTTATTCTATATCACATTTGATTTATCTATAGATATCAATCAAGTAGCAATGTCTGTCGGCTGATCGGTCACGCTTTGTAGTCGCTCCGTGAAAATCCGCATTATTCATAGTAAAATTCTATAAATTTCTATTTAATCTACGTTTTGATTGTGTAAATATCTATTCCCGTTATCGTGCAGCATCAATTTTGCGAATATTTAGCCTGTGGTGATTCATATTGCAATTTTTCTGTGTACCACTCAGTTAATTATCATAAATTTGCTGTTTCTACTGGTTTCCATAAATATTCTCTTAATAAGTTCCAAAGAGAAATTTATTATGTCGATGACCCGAAGTGTATCTAAGAGCTCCAACAAAGGGGAAAAAACCGCTCCAGACAGTGCCAGTATTAATTTTGAACAGCTTGCTGTTGAAATTGAGCTGAGAATTTCAAATCGGATTGACGGACTACTGAAGGGCCTGGAGGAAAGAATTTTAAATAAAATTCTTGGCACAATGAATGCACTGCAGTCTCGTGTTGAAAGCATCGAAACTCAACTATCGGCAATGCAGGAACAGTGCACCGTACTCGCTGTGCAGTCTGATTACCTAATTCGTCAAGCGCGCCTCTCTGATGCTATAGTTACTGGGATTCCTAGTGTTGTGGGTGAAAATACAAATAATACCATCAAACATATCGCTGCAGCGGTAGGTCACAGCTTGACGCCATACGTTAATAGCTTCCGTTTGAGTAGTAAAAACTCAAGTGACAAGGCGTAGTGCGGGGCCCCAATTTTGGTGAGATTTTCCTGTCCGTCAGAGCGTCGTGCATTTATCTCTTCCTTCAAGAGACTTGGAAGTCTTAAGCTCTGTGCCATTGAGGGGTTTTCCTCTCAGAGTCCAATTTTTGTTAATGAGAGTCTACCACCTACGAACAACATCATATTGCGGGAAGCCTTACGTATGCGGAGAGTAAATAACCTTGCTTCTGTTTTTACTACGGATGGTTACATTTTTGTGAAGAGAAGAACTGAAGATCGACCTTCGAAAATTATCTCCACTAGCCAGCTGCTCGAGTTCATTACTCATACCGGGAATATCGGAGCTGCTGCAGTACAATGAACTTTAGACATGATCAAAATTAATTACACTTTTGTTGCTGTTTTTGGTAGTATTTCTCATTTTTTTCTATCATATAATGCAGTTTTTATTCTTGAAGTTTTTTGCATGGTCACTTTTAATTTAATTACATTTAACATATATATTTTTCAGTTATTTCTTTTACGTAATTTTTCTAATTTTAATAACAGCTGTTTCTTTGTTAATTTCAAATTCAATTTCTTGTTGTTTCTCTTTGATTGCATATTTGGTTTCTGTAGATTTTACTATTTTGGCTTTGATCAATCTGATACCACCATTTATCCTAATTTAGCCATACTAGATATCTTGCCTGAATTTGTTGGTGGAGCTTTGTATGCAAGTGTCCTCTGATAATAGCTCGAGCGATCTGAACAAGATAGGGATATTATTCAACATCTTTTGTAAACGTGCCAACGGATTAA
Organism: Dioctria linearis; assembly: GCA_963930735.1. Classification (NCBI taxonomy): domain Eukaryota; kingdom Metazoa; phylum Arthropoda; class Insecta; order Diptera; family Asilidae; genus Dioctria; species Dioctria linearis. Next base: position 232,837,101 of record OZ005742.1, on the reverse strand, counting down.
ATGTCTGCCTAATAAATGCCAGAAGTTGCTGGTGACTTCAATGAAAATATTTTAAATCAATCCAATAATGTGGACAACTTTTTATGTTTAATGCAATCGCTACACTTAAATACTGTTAATTCCCTTCCCACCTACTTTAATTGCAATAACCCATCACTTTTAGATCGTCTTCTAACTACTAACATTAATAGAATTCTTTTTCATAACCAAATTAGTCCTGCCAGCATACTTAACCATGACCTTATCTTTTTGTGTTACGATATTCCCCTTGAAATCCCGTCTAGGGCCAGCTTCTCCTTCCGTGAATTCAAAAACATTAACTTTGATAACTTATTCCGTGCATGCTTATCCTTACCCTGGACGGATATCTATAATTATACATCAGTTGATTGCAAGGTGGATAAATTTTATTTTCTAATAAATTATCTATTCGATAAATATGTGCCTCTTCATACTAAGCTGGTAACCCCTACGACCTGTCCTTGGTTTACCCCCCCCCCCACCCCCCCAAATCAATCTTCTTATAGCCGAATGGGAATATTTATACCAGAATTCGCTCCAAACTTATTTAAAACTGCGCACAATCGCGTCACTACTGCTATTCGAAATGCCAAACGTCTATATTTCAAATCCAAATTTGATTCGAATTTACCCCCTAAAATACTTTGGCGCAACTTTCGAAATGCTGGCATTTATCGGAATAATGAGCCCCATTGCAATCTCAACCCCAATGAACTAAATATTCACTTTACTTCTCCCCATCCAGACAATGGTGTGCTCAATAGCTCCGTTAGTGATTTTAACTCACGTATTCTTCATTTCAACTCTCCCTCTTTCCAGCATCAAGAATCCTGTTTTGCATTTCGAGGCATTGATCACATTGATCTCATTGCGGCAGTATCATCCATTTCGTCCAATGCTGTTGGTCCTGACGGTTTACATCCCCTTTTCTTCAAAATGCTATTACCGTACATTTCACCATACATACTTCACATTTTAAACTCCTGTCTGACTTACTCTTCATTCCCTAAAGCTAAATAGCCAACATCATACCAGTAGCCAAGAAACCTTCCCCTGAATCACTTGTTGATTTCCGGCCAATTAGCATTCTCTGCTACTTTGCTAAAATATTTGAGAAAATTTTGTCGTCTCAGATTTCTGAATTTGTCCAAGACAACAACTTCTTAACACAATTTCAATCTGGCTTCCGACCAGGACATAGTTGTGAAACTGCTATTTTAAAAGTCTCCAATGATCTTCGCCTGATTCTCGACTCCAAGAACTTTGGCCTACTTGTCCTACTGGATTTCTCAAAAGCTTTGATAGCGTCAGCCACTCTAAGCTATTAGATAAGCTTCACAGTAATTTTAAATTCTCTTCCTCTGAGATCTCCTTAATCGATAGTTTCCTCACTGATAGGTTTCAAAAGGTACAAATTGGAGACTCCTCATCCTCCCTACTCCCCCTTTTCTGTGGTGTACCCCAAGGATCTGTGTTGAGCCTGCTGTTGTTTTCTTTGTTTATTAATGACTTGCCAAAGTTGGTTGAAGATGTTCAGCTTCATCTCTATGCTGATGATGTACAAATATACCTGAGTAGGCATATTGGTCTTATAGAAGATTGTGCTGCTCGCATTAATGAAGATCTTTCCCGTATCTACACTTGGTCGATCAACAACGGGCTTTCACTAAACCCTAGCAAATCGCACTGTCTTCCTATCTACAACTCTTTGTATGACATACGTGATATCCCACACATTTTTCTTGACAACTCCCCGCTGCGTTTTGTGAATTCGATCACCAATCTTGGGGTCAAGCTAAATGGACAGTTAAGTTGCTCTGATCACGTTAAACTGATGCTCTCTAAGATATGTGGGGGATTACGCAGACTGTGGCTATCTGCAGGATTACTGTCACCAAATATCCGCTTGCAACTCGTGAAAGCCCTTCTATTACCCCATTTTACCTATGGTAGTTTGATATATCCCAAACTTGATAGCCTATGCGCGCGGAAAGTTGAAGTAGATTTTAACGATTGCATTAAATTTGTGTTTGGCATTAAACGTCGGCAGCATATAACTCCGTACAGACTCTCATTGGTTGGCTGCTCGATCAACTCTTACCTAAAGCGCAAAGCCTTAATATTTCTCTATATCCTGATTCACTCTGGTAAACCTGGATATCTGTATTGGATGTAAGAATCCCAAAACCTTAGCTTTAAACCTATCACATCTCTACCGTAAATGTAACCCTTTCTGCGTTTTTTTAGAGTGCCAGAAAGTAGGCAATTATCTTTATTTATATGTATTTTTACCATTAAATAAAAGTTTCAATCACATTTTTGGCAAGTAGCGACATCTCGTTTCTAAGACGTCAATGATTCTGTGCACATCTATATATAAATAATCAATTGTGATAGGTCATTTTAAAGCTAAGCTTTTGGGCTTCTTAAATACGAAGATATGAAAAATTGGTATTGATAACGTGTTTTTTTATAAAAATAGTAGAAAAAAAAAACAAGTAAAGCTTCCGAAATTTTAATTTTGTTGAGCCATAACTTCAAAACGGAGAGGAGGAGGGAAAAAATTGAGAGACCATTGGCAAGGCCTATCAAAGTTGCAATCAATATCATTAGGTGTTACGTAAAGATGTGACAGGGTGATTTATAAAAACATACCCAAATATCTCTAAGTCCCGTTATCTCGGAAACCGTTAAGATTGTTGATAAGTTGACCTATTCATAGCCTTCGGGTATCGCACCACTAACGGGAAACCATGTATTGTGGAGTAGTATCAAATGAAACGGAGGAGCGTATAAAAAACATAATTATAATTCGCCAGAAGAAAAACATACAAATTCGCAAATAATGCGCGCTTTGCACCATATAAGATTTCTCATAATTTATTTCACGCAATAAATATTAAATTTGACCAATTAAAGAGAGCTTAAGGAAACAAGTGAACAGGATATTTGGCGGGGGAGAGGCAAAGATCTTTTATTAAATATTCACTTTAAATTTGTTACGCTGAAAGATTTAAGCCAATAAAACTCTTATAATAAGCAACAATTTGTTTAGAATTGAAGTGGAATCAAACGTAAATTAATATGTTGCCATTTGCTTCAGGGGGGGGGGTCCTGACCCGTGGCCCCCTCCATTGACTACTCCACTGTCATACACACGTCATTCTAAGTTTTAAGACATTTGAAGAAGAGAAAAAAAATGTTGGTGTTCAGCTTTCGATAAGCTGAGAAGTATGTTTACAAAATTTCATCTCAAATTTGCTACCGAACATGTTACTTCATTTGTACTCAATTACATCTTTAACAAAATGTCAAATCCGTTGTTTTGTACAATTTCCACTGAATCAGGATCCAATTACTTGTAGCATTGAAAAGTCCCATTTTAAGGAATGATTTAAACGTAGAATGAGATCTCCTTCAAAATGTTACCTTCGTCTGTACAAAATTCGCGTAATGGTTTTGTAGAAAGTTTTCTAAAACACCAGCTGACATAAAAAACTTCTTTATGCATTTCATACGTGTATATAAGTGTACATAAGTATACACATAAATATATATGTACCTATATACATTCCTTATACAGCAGTATAGAATATCACATTCAGAAAGTCTCTCAAAAAGGACTCGACATGTGCATTTTCCGCCTTCATAAACATCAAAAGAAGGGAAAAAAATTCCTTTTAACTGTGCAGTATTCATTCATCGAAATGTAATACATACATACAACATATGTGAAGAAACCGTAATTGCGTTTCGTGCTTCCTTCCTTCTTCCAAGAAAGTTGAATTATGGTTTATTTTCACGAGCTGCCATTGCCATCCATTACAAACTCGAGTGCAAAACTTATTAGATCTAGATAAAAAGTGCTATTTACATTTACGAATGTGTCAAGACAAGAGGTTAATGCGATATTGTAGTTCGACGCAAATGATATAAATATTTTATTTTGTTGTGTTTAGTTGGGAAAGTGGAACGCATATATGGAACGTAGATAATATCTTGAAAACTTATTAGATAATATTTTGATTATTATAGAGAGACATATATAGAAGATGTAGATTATATACAGGGTGGTTTAGATCAAAGTGCCTTCCAGTATACTCATGCGATTGCTTGGGGTGAGATGTTAAGAAAACTCGTTCCACATACCTCCAGGCTAGATTCCACTCTTGAGGAATTAAGCTATTTCAAAAAAATAAACCCAGTTTTATATCAAAGTATTCAAAACCTAATATGTCACAGACGACGTTGGGCGATGGAACATTTTTGAATAATCTTCTGTTTAATTAATGTGTGCCTCAGGGTACCATTCATGCAACCCTACCGTACTAATTTCGGAAGTTAGTCATGTATCCGACGACCTTTGGGAATATCAGTTGCTATCCCGTGAGTTTCTATGAAGTCTGTAGCAGTTCTGACTTTCTAGATTGATTGCAGCTCCGAGAGTTGGTTTAGGCTTCCGAAAAATTGTTGACTACAACGCTTGGATGCGGTAGATTTAGTCACCTCAGTCTATTCGATTCGGCGCTGCGGCTGGCAAACTATGGGTAGCTTCGGGCAATGGGAATAATCAAGACTAATAACAATTCAGAGTTATTCATATACGAAAAACCAATAGCGGTCCATGAAGGATTAAGAAAATGAAAAATTGCAGGATACATATCTACTTAAAAGACCTAAACAAAAAATGCATATCATTCATTAGAATTGCATCCACTTGGCAAAGAAATGAAAGAAGACCAAAAACTATTTCAAGAAGAACGGATAAATAAAAGTGTTTAAACTTGGAAAGAAGTCAAAACGAAGCACAGAACATGGTCAGGTGCGCCTCATCCTTCGCTAAACCTCTGCGCAAACTTCCTAATTTTCATAAGTGATTTGCTTTCCATTTCATTCAATCCCATCCACAGTCTTGCCGATGACAGTATCCTTGATTTCGCATACTCCTTTGACACTTTATTGGACTCTAGACAGAATGCCACTCTATCAAACGAGATTGCATGATTAGAGTTAACATCAGGACATTCTTTCGTCATCAGATATTCCATAATAAAATTAAATGTAAAAAATATTCAAAACAATTTCAAATTGTTACAATTTTAATTCCCTTGGAATTCTTTATCACAAACAAACAGCATAAATAAAACACAAACATTTCTAACCAATTGCAATTCTTGAGCTGCTCATATTACGTCTAGCTGTTCAACACGCTCAAGGTAAAAATTCTTTACTTCTGTCAAGTCAATTTGTGAAAACCTTATTCCCAGGGAAAAAATTGCGTGTTATGCGTTTCAATAAATTCAGCTAAGCAAGAATAAGATCGCCGGTGATAATTTTTGTTATAAAAAGGAGAATTTTTTTTAATAAAAGACAGTTGCAGTGAGGAAATTGTGAGAAAACAAGTTTTCCCTTTTTTTCTCTCTTGGTGAGGTTGCCAAGAGCACAACAATGTAAGATAATTTGGTGTATCAGTAAAAGCACTGTTTACTGCCACAACAAAATCACTGTACAAGCACCGTAGATCCCATCTATACAGAAAATTGCCATTTTGCTAACCGTCGTCGCCCTAGTACAGCAATATATACTCGTGTATGTTACGGGGCGAGTGACCTTTGCACTGCTTGTCGTGCACCGCTTGCCATACAGTTCCTCCCGCAAGCTCACTCTTCCCAGGAAGACCAGTATTTGTTTGGAAGAAACTTCTTCGAAGTCCGCAGGCTTTAAGAAGTATAAGCCAAAAGTCTGGAATCTACATTGCGCAATGGCTTCGCATTCACACAGGACGTGCTTTGATGTTTCATCTTCTTTGAGACATAGTCTACATGTACATCAGTGGGTGAGATGCCTATCTGATGCATTGTTTGGTGAGTTTCTAGGCTCTTCTTTGGGGAAGGTCTTTTGATGAATGTTTTCGCTTCTCTGGATCATGTTATTGAAGTTCAATCTCTGGTCCATCTAGTTCTGAATCCAGTTTAGCATGGTAAGCTTCACGATATTGTAGGAAATACCGCAAAAGGGTTCTGGTCCTATGAGGGGCACGGATGCTCCTTTTTTGACCAGTAAGTCTGAATTTTCATTCGCATCTTTTCGCGAGTGTCCTAGCACCCACTGAAGCGTGAGGTGTTTGCTTGTACCAAAGTTCATTAATGCTTGGATGCATTCCCACATTGACTTCGTTTTGATCTCAGGTGATGAGATGGCTTTCAAAGTCGCTTGTCTATCTGTACAGATATAAATATTTTCATTAGTGTAGGATCTGCTGAGGTTTTCATATGCACATCTAGTGATGGCATATACCTCTGCCTGAAATATAGAGGCGTATCTTCCTAGGCTTTGATATATGTTAGCTCTTGGCTTAATACCATTTATTCCTGCTCCTACTCCTTTCTCGGGCTTAGAGCCGTCGGTGTGCCAGATTAGGGCTTGATTTGCTAGATTTGTATCTACTTCTTCCCTATCTGGTATAATGATGTTAAAGGGCAGACGGATATTGTGCTCAACAACCATTCTGTCTGACATCATACCCAGTATTGGATTTGCTTCAATTCTTTGGTTAGAATGTGTAGACTTTCAGAGTCCCATTCACTATAGCCATCTGTCCAGGGTCTATACACCATGAGTCCAGCCTCTTTTGCAACAATGCCGCTGAGTGCCGGTACAATAAATAGTACCTCTAGAGCGCTAGTAGATGTTGTGTGTATACCACCGGTTACACTTAGACCGGCCATCCCTTGGAACTTGTTCAGCTTCCTGCTGGGTGTCTTTTGTGTGCATTTATTCCCCAATGCTCCTACAGCATAGGTGATCATCGGTCTGACTACCGATTTGAAAACCCAAATTATAATATTTGGTTTGAGTCCCCATGTTGAGACAGCTAGTTTCCTGCAGTTCCACAGCATTAGTATACCTTTCTGGACATCTTATCAATATGTTTGTTCCAATTCAGCTTGTTCAGGAGTTATTGAAATCTCTTTACCAAAGAGAATATAGCTAGTTATGTTCCTAATTTTCCTTCTTATGGTAAAGGTTATAATTGTTGTTTTGTTAGGATTGACTTATAGCCTGTATGCAGCACACCAGTCTTGAACAAAACTTAGGGCTTCTTGAAAATTTCTATACAGAAAGCGCTCATATTTTCCTCTGATAATGATCACAAGGTTATCGGCGTCAACCACCATGGACCACAGCAGAGGAGATAGTACTCCTCCTTGGGGACAACCTCTGGTGGTGCGAACTCCAGTATCTCATCAGATAGCTGCGTCCTTATTATCCTGTTGGAAAGCATAGCCTGAATCCATCTGTTGTGTATTGGATTCACTACATGTCTAACCAATGCAGGCATTATTGACTTAACAGAGGTGTTATCAAACGTTCCTTCAATATCCAAGAATGAACAAAGGGCTTTTTCTCCGTTGTCAATGCCCCTTCCTATACCATCTGTCAGGTTTGGTACAGCTAGTTCTGTTGATTTCGCTTTTGGGTAGGCAAATTGGTTCCGACTAAGTGGATGCTCCTTAAGCCCTCCGCCACTGATGTGCCTTTCCACTACTTTCTCCTTTGCATTAAGAACAAATGAAGTCAGGCTAATGGGGCGATATGACCTGGCCTGGGCTTCACGTTTACCTCCTGCCTTCGGTATATATTTCACTTCACCTTCCTCCATGCTTTAGGGATATATCCCCATACAAAGCTTGAAAGTAATAGTACAAGCACTAATTACTCAACCAACAAGATCACGGTTCAAGCACCGTTCGTCCTCTGTGAAGATCGACGCATAAAAATCAAGGCAAAGGAGTCTTGATTCATTGTTTAGATCATTGAATAACGATATTAACAATATCCTTGCTTGGGGCAAAGCTATTCGTGTCGAATTCAATGGAACTAAGATACTAAGCATCTTTATAAAACATGGCCACCATTAAACAACTCACATTTAATTTGATTTAGCTTCAGATTCACCGTCTTTAAGCATTTTTAGCAGTAACATTTCCAGTGAATTGTGCTGGAAAGATCATATATTTTCTGTTGCCAAAGAAACATCGAAATGTCTTGGATTTCTGAAACGGCGTAAGAAATATTTCAACCCGTCAAATCTAGCGCTCCTCTACAAGTCCTATATTAGACCTAGAATGGAATACTATACTCACATCTGGGCCACGGCTGATCGTACAGTCTTAGCTACATTGGATATTGTCCAAAGGAGAGCCTTCAAGCTCATTGGCAATTTGACAATTACTTGTCATATCGACCCACTCGAGAACTTGTCATATCGACTCACTTGAGCACCGCCGCAATGCTCGTTCCTTTATCGCTACACACATGGTCAATGCTCAGATGAAATATCTAGTTGGATCCCTTGTAGATTAATTCATGCACGCATTACTTTTGGCCATACAGTAAAATTTCGTGATGCTTTCTTATCCGGAACTGTGCGAATGTGGAATTGTCTACCGTCTTCTATGTTTCCTCGAGCGTACAACCTGCGAAAAGTTAAGAGTGACATATATCAGCACCTCCGCCACTTTCTTCATGTCCCTTAATCCTTTCCCTATCTCCCTCCTGCCATGCTGTGATTTGTACATCATAGGGTATCCCTTAGCTTGGCTTAATAATAATAAAAAAAAAACGAAAACAATAGACCTAAATAACATAAATAACTTTTCAAATTTTAACAAGTTTGATACTTACTAAACAGACGTTACATTCCGTCCGGGTTATTACCTTGGCATTTAATGTTTTCAATTTTAGAAAGTGATAAAAGTAAAAAAAACAAGTTGATTTAATTGCTTAATTGAAGATTTGTGCCTTAATGAAATTATATAAAAAATATAAGAAGAATCTGAAGAAAAATCGGTTGGACTTCCAGAAGCAATGTCTAGTTTCTTAGCTCCTTCCCAAAATTTGCTCTAAGAAACGGGACCCACTACATGTCACATAAAATAAAATTATAAAAGTGTTACCGATTTCATCAGTCCTATTACATTAATATTATTGGATTAAGAGATAACTCCTTACGGAATGATAAGCGACTCTTGCCTTACTTCACTTACGGCAATTTGATATTTAAACTCAACAAACGTCTGACCGATGCCCTAAAATTATTATGGGTATGTCTTTTTAATTTAAAGAGCACTTTCGCTTTTCTTAACTAACTTTACTTACGAATACATCTATTGTGATTCAGCCTTTAATACGGCAAAAAAGGCAATTTTTGAATATTAATTACCGGACGTATAAGGCATATTCATTCTTTTTTTTTGGGGATAAGTAAAAAATCCTTTTCATCTATGTATAATTTTGCAAAGGAGCTCCTATTACCAATAATTTGCTTCGACTTGTATCTTCTCTTCTGTCACTTCCATGGGAAATAAGTAGTATCATTATTCGACCAGTTAAGAGCAACACCCTGAACGAATAAATACTTAATTTATACTCTATTAGGCACATTAAACTTTTTTTTTTTTTGTAATATATCCTAAACCATCGTAGATTACATAATCGCTTTTGTAACGCCTCTGAAAATGCTCGTTTAAGTATAATCCGCGTATAGACGTGATTATAAATCAGCGGAAGCTATAAATAATAAAATCCTTCGACGAAGTAATTATTTCTGGAAATTTATTAAGCCTATGCTCAAGTGCAGCTTATAACTTATGGGTTTGTCGCTACTATGCCGTCACCATTTCTGCCGCATATTAGCACCTGTAATCGTTTTAATTTGCAGTTTCGCATTAAAAGCAATTTCTGGCAATTATTTAAGTCCAGCATCCAGGATCCATGCCGTAGGAAGGACGTTATTTGTTTTATGTATTGTACGATTTTTGTTTTTTGTTATTTTTTTGCCCTCATGCTTTCGGCAATATTCGTTTCTAGTGAAATATGGCGTTACAATGCGGAGGAATCCAACGGGATATGTAACATATATTTATTCTGAAAACAGTGAACAATGAAGAAGCAACATTAAAAAAAAAACTACTACAATTTGAACGTCCTGTTTACGAGGACAATTTAAGTCTAGAAATTCCAGAAATACTCTGCCCATGCACCAGTTCACATCACCTATCAGCAAGGCGAGATGCGATGGAAAGGACTCTCCGACGGACTTTTCAAAAGTGTAATTAAAATTTACTGGTGCAATAGAGCGCAGCAATAGAGATATAATCTTTTTGATATCTTTCCAAATCCCTGGCTTTATTTAGTCTGAAACAGTTTTAATATCACTTCCCCCGAAGGAAGACAGCAATCTATATATAAAATGTGTCTGCAAGTAGTAGAAGAGAAAAGTCCTCATCAGATAGGATTTTTTTGAGACATTGTGAAACATTTCTGAGTTTACTCGCTTACTCCATACCACGGGTAAAATTGAAAATTGCGCTCATGATGAAAATCCTTGGGTACATTTTCGATTTCAACATTCACCCTCGAAGAGATTATATACTAAGCATACTGGCGGGCGGGGAGTAGGTAATTTAAAAGAAATTCTAAGGAAAATATTTGGAAAATATTTTGTCGGTCTTTATTTCGTGTTGCCTTAACATGGAACTTCTCTGCTCCAGTGGTTGTTTGTAAGGTATGTAGCTACTATGTATTTTGGTTAATTGATTTAATGGCTAGTAGCCTTAGGTTTAATCGCGTGGAAAATACAAACTTGAAAGTGGCACCATTATAATATTACAAGAGGCTGCAAGCTCTCTTTAATGGCGCTTCATGTTGTATTGTTTATTTTACCACGTGAAGGAGCTCTTGTAAAATTTATTCTCTTCCAAGTTTGGTAATAATTTTAAGGGTCTTCAGTTTAGTATCTCATCGAAATCTTATTGTGTAAAATTAAAATAACGTAAGTGGTTTATTTGAATGGAAGAAAATTTAAATTGTTAAAGTTTAGCAGAAACATGTAGGCAATTATTGGACTGAGAAAATACTGTAATTAAAGATATCACGCTTTTGTAAAAATCTTACAAGATTTTTTATATTGTGAGTATATAAAAATAAAAACGCTTTTGACAAAAGCAGCACGCAGTTTCCATTAATTATTGCTCTATCAAAGCATGAATTAGATGTAAACTTTTGGCGATTACCAAATGTTGTTAGCTTTGACATAGATCTGTCATTTAGTTGCTGTAATGTCGTCTTCGGCAGGATCAATAGTAATGATCATACGGCTGGAGAACTCCAGAGAGGTAGCAAGAGTTTGTTATACTGCTGCTATTCTGGAAACTGTTAGGTTGTATCAAACAATAAGATGATAGGAAGCAACCGAACAAAATTGGAAAATTTTCGTGATTTTTAGAAAGAAACAAATAATGTCATGCATTTTCGTCTTTTACATTGTAACAAAGTTACATATACTGTAGCTAGACACCAGCGAAAATGAGTGTCTAGCAGCAATTAGGCATCAAAGTAAGACAGCCGCCGAGAGAAGAGCACACCACCGATCAACAGCTCAGTAGTGTCCCGTGCTGGTGGCGTGATAGTAGAAGGGAACATACTACACCCGACACAACCAGCCAGTCTGTCTATAAATCCCCGGCAGCCAGTAATGAAATCACTCGGTCGATCACCGAGCATCGAAGCAGACACAAGTCGAAAGCACAGTCACCTATCAGTGAAGTATCCGACCGCGAGAAGACAACTCAAAAGAGTTGACCCCCAGCAGTGGACTACCAGAAGAGTGGCTATAAAAGTCAGTCGGCACCGAAAGATTGTTCACTTGCCTCCCAGCAGCTCGACCAGACACATCTCCCATCCAAGTCCTATCGGTAAGTCGTGTTGACTAGTTCAACGGCAAGCGCACTATAATCGTGCTGGCCTGAGAATTAGTAAGCGCATGCACCCCGTCCCGTACCCCCGTGTAGGCTACTCTGCCGATAAGCGCATCATGTTGATCAGAAGAGTAGTGAGCGCACGAATATAGATTCCGTCCCCGTACCATGTTGGCTACTCTGACGATAAAGCGCACGTTAATCGTGTTGGTCAGAAGAGTAGCGAGCGCCCGCATACATTCCGTCCCCGTACCCCCCGTGTTGCCTATTCTGACAACAAGCGCACGTCATCGTGTTGGTCAGAAGAATAGTGGGCGCACGCTCCGTCCCGTATCCCCCGTGTTGGCTAGTCCTAACGACAAGCGCACGTTAATCGTGTTTATCTAAGGAATAGTAAGCTCACGCTCCTACCCCGCACATACCCCGCGTAGTTATAAGTTAATATAGGGAAGTGAGCGAGTGTAGGCTATGTAGTGCGTATTACGTAGACCGCCCGAACCGCAGAGCTAGAACAGCGCTCTGAACCCAGCAACGTCGGAAACGGCCCTGAACAATCTTCTGACTACCCGCACACCAACTACCGACGTTACATCATGAATGGGGGAAAAGAACTTGGCTGTGCATTATTGTAGTGCAATTGAGACAAAAAATTATAAACAAAAATCGAGAGAACGTAGGATTACCCGTACAAGAAAATCTTATTGAATTGCTCAAAATCCTATCGAACTATTCATGATAATGTACTTCGCGTTAGACTACCCCTATTTTGTTTAAAAAAGATAAATTTCGCTTTGGCCAAGTTGCTGAAAGGAGACGTAAAATTTCTGTCAAATAAAATTCTCATTTCTCCTAAAAATATCAGAGAATCCATCATGAGAGCAGCCCACTTAATCTCTTTAAAGCAAAATAAATGTAAACAAAAGCACGTCCTGTTCAAATATCATAGGATTACATTACAGCAACAACATGGATCCATAACAACAACAACAAAGGTCCAAACTCTCTCAATATTTCAAAGCAATGTGTTTTCATAAAAGCGCCGTATTTTATTCTCAAGCTGTTAAATTGGTTTATATTTATTTCAGTACTAGGTCCCAAGCAGTACAAGTAAATAAATCCCAATCTTTATTTCTTGCTGTCTTATTTGGTGTGCCAAAAGGATCGATACTTGGATCCCTTTTGTTCTCAATTTTCATCAATGTTATTTTTCTCAGGTCAATCATAGCAAAATGCATCTCCACGCTGATGATGCGCAACTATCAATTTACAATTGGTTCGTGTCTAATACGCTAAAGTTGAATCCAGCAAAATTCAAATGTTTGTTCATAAATCGAACAAAACTGGACACAAAGAGGTTTCCTCCAGTTATGATTTATAACACAGTTATTCCCCTTGTACACTCGTTAGGAATCTTGGAATAGTTTTCAATTGTTTTTTTACGTGGGATGACCACATCAACAATATTGTTAATAGAATTTCTGGTGGTTTACGTGCGCTATGGATATCTAGTAATTTTACCCCGGTTTCGATAAGGTTACTGTTGATATGTCTACTTCTAATACCGATATTTACTTACTGCTGTCAGGTCTTTGGCAAGCTCGATTACTATAATGCCCGTAAACTTGAGATTGCGTTTAACTCACTGTGGTTATGTATGTGTATTGTCTTCGAAGATATGATCATGCGTCTCCCATGTCGGATTCAATTTTGGGTTGTAGCTTATTTACCTATTTCATATTTCGTTCACTGGTATTTTTGGCAAAGATAATTTAAAATCATAGTCCATACGAAAAGCTTCAATTTGTAAGATCAAGTAGGACACTGAATCTCATTGTAATACGATCACAATTTTTGGAACAAGACGCCTGTTCTTCAACCATTCTATTATAAGCTGGAACAACTTTCCTGTTTCTATTAAAAATTTTATCCAGACCTACTCATTAAACATAATAAATAGTAACATTTTCAAGGCATTAGCGACTGGTATTTAAACAAAAGCAGTATCCTGATTGTTTACTCCATCTTTCCTTTGTTTTTTTAATTATTCATTCTTCTTTTGGTAACACTTAGTAGTAAATTTTTTATTTAATCACTTCTTTATATTTAAGTATTACATTTTACTAACGTTAATTATATACTTGGTTCTGTTATTCCAATTTTATTTTTACTCTCCCTTTTTTATTGTACTGTATTTGTATTTACCTTACTTGTGCAATTGTTGCCAATAAAAATTGAATTGAATTTTATGAGAATAAAATCTGAAAATTCCGCCCGCTTTGATTAATTGTCGAGAATGAATCATTTGTCGTTCTATTTCGTTGCATGTAATCTGCACTTTCACCTTTTTTGTCTTTATTCGTAAAAGTTTCAAAGGTCAAAGCTTCTAGGTCGAAGAGTCCAGAAGGATTCGGTGGTTAGTTTCTCCCAACGACAACCTGCATAATTGGCTTGTTAACGACAATAGCGACGGAATACTATATGCAATTGCTTGAGCTCAGAGTGACAATCTATCTTGTTGTTTTGAGATTTGCTTCAAAACTATATATTAGATTAACTAGCTTATCTAGAGGGTCTCGAGAGGATGAATTTAAGCAGTTCCAGTGACATCTGCTCTCCGATGTTGCTGAATGTAGTGGATGTAGCCAATCCAGAAGCAGAACCATGACGGCCACCGCTGAAATCTGTGATGAATAGTCCAGATACCAGCATACCAGCGAGGTAAGTTATGGACGGCCCTCTGAAATAAATGCCTATATTGTTAGGCATTAGAATAAAGTTCTTGTTGGGATTTGTTGTTTTATTCAATTTCTGAAAATCTTAATATTTTCTTTTTCATTCTAATTTTTTTCTCTTCGGCAGCTGCAGACGTTTGACAATTTACACTGTATTTTATTAAATTTGTTTTTACGATATCAAAACCCTACGTAGTTATGCCTGGAAAAGAATGGAAGTAGCCACTACGCAGGAAAATGTCACGCAGAAGTTAATAAGGCAATGCCATTAAGTGGCCGCAATGAACGTAGCCAACGGAGCCAAGACGCAGAAGTTGGGCAACTTTTAACTTTTACCGTGTGTTGACATCTGTCAGCTGTGCAGGGTGCGGCAAAAAGATCTGACTGTTTTAAAATAAAAATAACACAAAAATTAAAAGTGATACAAATTGTTTTATTGCTTACTAAAGAAGGGTGTGCATGGCAATTAATAAAAATAACATCACAACAACCGATTTCATCCGTTTCAGATCTGAAGATAATGTCCTTTAAATGATGTCCTTCTTTGACCAAACATTCCTCCAGTCTTGCACTGAAGAAGCTGTCGAGTACCTTCTCTAACATTGCAGGAGACAGGTTGGCGATTTCTTGGTTTATGGCCTCTTTCAGTTTGTCCAGTTGCCATCAAGGCAATCATTTGCTCTGCAAATGCTTTCCGATATGCATAGTCGTTAGGTTTTAACTGCTGGACAATAGGTTTTTTGTATGGGTGCAAATGCAGATCGAAGCGCAATATTCGTCTTACCGAGCGGCCAGACATGTGCAAAGCAGCAGCTTGTTTACGGGCCGGCCGCCGAGGACTGGCGTCCACAGCTTCTCTTACTCGATCGATCGTTGGCAGTGATGTGCAGTAGTTAACACACATTTTAAGTCGTCCGCAAATTTTTTTAAAAGTTCTACGAGTTTTCTTATTTCTAATAAGCCAAATATTTACCCAATCATAGTGTTGGTTGTGTTGGTATCCGAGGTATTTTAAGTTGCGAGTTTTTAGTTAGTTTATAATCACAAATCGCTAATTAAATTTTTGGTGGGAATATGTCAAAGCCCCCGAACACTAACACAACCACTCGTGATACTCGCCTTAAAAATAAATTGAATGCTGCTACATCGAAAGACACACAAACTGGAACAACACCCACGCAATCTACTACACCATCCAGCGGAACACCAACTATAACAAAAACGGCAACTAAAACCACTTCATCAATTTCTTCAAACAAAGTACACCTTGAAACACCTGCGGCTCCGTTTGATACTGATAAAACATATGTACTATCTCTCATTAAGGAGTTTAATGATAAAATTGATCAAATGAGAACCGATTTTCAACGTCAGATTACTGATTTGCATGCAATACTACGACAACTAGTAAACAATACCATCACAAAAAATAGCCACCACATGAAACCGGTAACTCAGTTAGAGAAAAGAATAGACACTCTTGAGCGTCAATCTCTTTCAAATGATATAATTATTGACTTAGTACCTGAAGTGGATAATGAAGATCTTAGTTGTGTTTTTAATAAAATTTGCACTTCTGTGAATATGCCCCCGATCTCAGCTAGAGAAATTTTTCGTGTCAAGAGGAAAATTGTCGGTAACAAAAACAACACTAACACTAGCAATTCTGCTCCAATTAAATCAACTGATGGATCCATTGTTGTTAAATTGCATAACATACGCGAAAAAAACCTACTGTTGAAAGCCGTTGCTGCTAAAATTAAGCAATCACAACAGCCACTAATACTTCATGGTATTGGTTTCGACTCTCATAAAAAGTTCTATATACATGAAAGTTTGACAAAATACAACTATCAGATATATCGTGAAGCGCTTAAGCTGAAACGGCTCAAACATTTTTCATCTGTTTTTACTATTAATGGATGCATCCACGTTCGACGTAATATTGGAGACAGAACCAGGCTTATTACCTCTCTTACTGACCTTGCGGATGCAATGAAAGATGATCAACTGCAATCGAAACCATAACATTTCTCAATATTTGGCGACAGCGCCCATCCACTTGTTTTGCTGCATTTCAACTTACGGTCACGACATATTATATTAGTATGCTAGCTCTAAGGTATTCTGTTATTATTAGTTTAAGTTTAATTTTTGAATTTTTTTTTGGATTTGTCTGAGTTTACTTTTAGGATTGAGTTTTATGAACTTATGATCTCTGAATATGCTTCTAGTAATATGAACTTTTTTATTTTTTTTTTTATTTTGCGGTACGTTCTATCGATATTGATGTTAATAATGATTGCATACATTCTCGAGCCTTATGCCTTGCCTCTTGCCAAAGTATTTCTTTGGTTTATTTTGTTTTTGTCTCTGAATAATGCAACCTGCTAATTCCGGTATATCTGACAGTTTGAACAATTCCCGAGTTATGCTTAATATCTTCTGTAATAGACATGATGGTTTAAGAATTTGTCATTTTAATGCCCAGAGTATCTTGCCTAAGATCGATGAGTTCCGACAAATCTTCTGCGGTCTATCTTTAGATGTGATATGCTTATCGGAAACATGGTTAAAACCATGCGTCAACGACCAAATAATATCTCTTCCTGACTATACTGTGTATAGAAATGATCGGGCTTCTCGTGCGGGGGGTGTAGCGTTGTACATTCGTAGTTCTATCTATGCACGTCTCGTTTCGCAATCAGCAAATAATGCTGAGGTAGAGTTTATTTTTGTGGAAATCTGCAATGGCTCTGAGAAGTGTCTTGTTGGTGTTGTCTACAAGCCGCCCCATATATCAAATTTTAATTCATTTGAACCTCACCTGCTTGACGTTAGTCAGTCCTATCAGCATATGGTGATTGCGGGAGATTTTAATTCAAATTTGCTTGTACATAATAGCTCATCTAGCCAATTCCTCAGTTTAATTGATACATTCGGCTTATCTATTGTAAATAGGCTTTACCCTACTCATTTTACAGATTCTTCCGCGACCTTAATAGATATGTTTTTGACTGCAAACAATGAAATGGTTCTCTTTAATGATCAAATAACTTTTCCGGCATTTTCCAAACATGACCTAATATTCCTAACGTATGACTTTGAACTATCGCGCGATCCTCATATCTCTACCTTTAGCTTCCGAGATTTTAAAGCTATTTACATTGATGCCCTATTTGGTGATGCTTATGCCTGTGATTGGGAAATGATCTATTCTATGAGAAGTGTTGATGAACAGATTGGTTACTTCATGTACTTACTACAACATCTTTTTGAGACACATGTTCCTCTTAGAACGAAAAGTATTCTAACTTCGGGTAGCCAATGGTTCACCGCACGGATTCATACATTGATTTCAATGCGCAATAATGCGTATCGTAGATGGAAGCGATTTAGAACTTCTGAAACTTGGCACAATTTTCGTAATCTACGCAATTTTGTGACTAGTGAAATACGAAAATCTAAGAAGAACTACTTTCGATCGAAATTCAACACGAAGCTACCTTCAAAGGAGCTTTGGCGCAGTTTGAGAGCGATTGGAGTTGGGCGAACTTCGGAATGTAAAACTTACGTTGACCCTAATGAATTAAATTCAAACTTTGTCACCTGTAATTCGGTTCGATCATCTGCACCTTCCGTCGCGAGATACAGCCCCACGGCAGCTAACAATGATACATTTTCTTTTGCTTGCGTCACGCGGGGGGAAGTGTTTAACGCAGTTTTCTCAATAAAATCAAACTCATTAGGCATTGGTGACATACATCCTAAGTTTATAAAATTGCTTATACCAATAATTTTGCCATCTTTAACACATATTCTAAACAACGTTATTTTTCGTTCCTATTTTCCCTCTTCCTGGAAGTTGGCTAAGGTTATTCCCATCCCAAAAAAGTCTCAATCGAGCGCCACCGAATACCGACCTATTGCGATACTACCATTTTTGTCCAAGGTTCTCGAAAAACTCCTTCGTTTGCAAATTGTGGATTATTGTGAACGTCATAACTATTTGAATAAGTTTCAGTCTGGTTTCCGGTGCAAACACAGCTGTACAACTGCTTTACTGAAGATCACTGATGACTTTCGTTTGGCATTAGATAGTGACATGATAACTGTTCTCGTTCTATTGGACTTTTCAAAGGCATTTGATTCTATAGATCACTCTTTGCTTATCAACAAATTAATAACCAATTTTCGTTTTTCAAGTTCGGCATCCAATCTCATTCAGTCATATCTTTTTGGTCGCAGTCAGCAGGTCACTTATAATGGAAATTCCTCAACCTTTTTACCAAACACTTGTGGGGTACCTCAAGGTTCGATACTGGGTCCACTATTATTTTCGCTATTTATAAATGATTTGCCGAATGCTATTATCAATGCTCAATATCACCTATATGCTGATGATTTACAAATTTACATATCAAGGCCAGTTGGCTTAATTGAAGATGCTGTCGATCGCCTTAACAACGACCTTTGCTCAATATACGAGTGGTGTATACCGAATAAGCTTCATTTGAATCCTATCAAATCTAATGCAATTTTAATCTGTAGGTATAGACTGGATACTTCGTCAATGCCTCGTATTGTGCTCAATAGTGTCATCTTACCTTATCGCGAAAAAGTATTGAATCTGGGAATCATTATCAACAATACACTTTCTTGGTCTAATCAGGTATCTAATGTTATCTCTAAGGTGTATGGATCTATACGTAAGCTCTCTGTCTCGGCCTCCTATACTCCACTTTCCACTAGGATGATGCTGGCTAAGTCACTAATAGTACCACTTTTTACTTATGCCAGCGAAATTTGGTCCAAATGTGATTCTGTTTCCTTACGTAAGTTAAATATTGCATTTAACTCCGTTGCTCGGTATATTTATAATTTAAGGCGTTTTGATCATGTTTCTGATTTTGCTAAGACTATCCTTAGATGTCCCCTGCAATCATATCTTCTGTTTAAAGATTTGCTTTTTCTTAATGGTATTATCTCTTCTGGCAGACCATCTTACTTATTTGAAAAAGTGCGATTCTCCCAATATTCACGTAGTGTAAGTCTATATGTATCTGGTGCTAACTTCTCGGTCACTGAGAAGCAGTATTTTGCTCGGACTGTCAGAAGTTGGAATAGCTTACCTTTGATGTTGCGAAGAGAAAGAGGCGTTGGTATGAGGCTTAAGAGTGTATTATTTGAACATTTTCGTACTAGCTAATTGTTTATGTTTTTTTTTCTTGAATTTGTTATTTTAGAGGGAGAGCCAGTGACCAATTTTAGGTGGTCATTTCAAAAGTCACGAAACTTTCTACAGTAAATCCTCTATACCTACTGAAAATGAAAAGCCACTTCTGGCAGCCCTGTGTGGCCGGGGTTGCCTACCCTAAAATTTTAAGGAGGGTAAGAAATAAGATTTATTTTAGTTAAAGTATCAGTCATAAAATTTTAGGAAATTACTTTCGACAGTATTTTGTCTTCATGGAATTTTTGCAAGAGCATTTACATCTCTCATAATTGTTGACAGAACGCTATAAATATTTATAAAAAAAAAATCCATTTTTGTCATTTCATCAGTCTTCAAATTTTAACAGAATCAATAAAATAAATAAACAATTAATAATATACAATGCCAGAATGAAATTCCATCACCAACAGTCTGCCAGAGCGAAAAACGTGTCCGTGCGAGTGCAAGTAAGACAGTAATATGGAAACCTGCGGGTTAGAGAGAAAACACATGTGGAGAGTAAAATATATAGAAGTTGAATATATACAATTTAAGAAAAATTTAATTATACTAATTTAAAAATACGAAATTTATGTTTGTGGAATTATTAATTGTTTAATAGTCTTCATCCTCGTGTGCATATTGGTCGCCGGGATCCTCAATGAATAAAGAATCATTTGAATCTTCTATTAACTGATTTTGAGGCTCTAATATTCCATCATCTGTGAACAAGATTAATAATAATTAATATTTTACGACTTGATATATATACATATGTATGTATATAATATGTATGCAATTTATACAAAAAATACACTTACCATCAATATTGGCATCATCTACTTCGATATCAATGTTGTTGTTAGCGATAGCATCACTTACTGTAGGTGGTAGCTAATCTCCCTCGAACCAGTGAAACTCGTACTGACCATCATTCAACACCCATCCATTGTCTTCTGGACTCTTAAATTGTTTATATTCAACTTCTATATATTTTACTCTCCACATGTGTTTTCTCTCTAACCCGCAGGTTTCCATATTACTGTCTTACTTGCACTCGCACGGACACGTTTTTCGCTCTGGCAGACTGTTGGTGATGGAATTTCGTTCTGGCATTGTATATTATTAATTGTTTATTTATTTTATTGATTCTGTTAAAATTTGAAGACTGATGAAATGACAAAAATGGATTTTTTTTTATAAATATTTATAGCGTTCTGTCAACAATTAGGAGAGATGTAAATGCTCTTGCAAAAATTCCATGAAGACAAAATACTGTCGAAAGTAATTTCCTAAAATTTTATGACTGATACTCTAACTATAATAAATCTTATTTCTTACCCTCCTTAAAATTTTAGGGTAGTCTACCCCGGCCACACAGGGCTGCCAGAAGTGGCTTTTCATTTTCAGTAGGTATAGAGGATTTACTGTAGAAAGTTTCGTGACTTTTGAAATGACCACCTAAAATTGGTCACCGGCTCTTGGTCTATTTCTTTTATTCTTAAATATACGTTTTTTTCTTTTTGTTTTTTTTTTATTTTCTCTTTCTATCTTTAAAATTTATTTTCTTTTTAATGTATCCATATATGTCGTTGCCTAGTAGTTAACTTTAAATGTATTTTTTATTTTCTCTTTAAAATGTTACTTACTTGTTGTTTTTATATTATATTATTAGTTGTAGAGTATATCTAAGTTAGATTAAGCTATTTTTTTTTGTTTAAACAGTCTTTACACCTATGCTACATATAGTTATAAGACCATTGGGCTTAATTATGTAGAGCAAATGAATAAAATAATAATAATAATAAATAATATTCTCTGGCGTCCGGATCACAAGAAGATATATATGTAGGTAGAAGGCTGAAAAAAGCCAGAACTGCTTTAGGAAACTTTTGGGCCGTTTGAAAGTCCCCAGTCCCCACATATTCCGAGGCATGCAAAACTTGAAATATTCAACTCCTGTGTGAAGTGAATCCTACTATGTATATAGAATCGAAACCTAGTTTGCTAAGAAAACTAGCATGAATCAAATCCAAGTGTTGCTAAACAAATTCCAAAAGAATATATGCAAAATAATTTGGCTAAGTTGAATCACAAACACAGAATTGTGTTAAGTTACTCGTTAACAGCCAATAGCAACTCAGATAAAGCGTACAAAGTGAAACAAAGTGGAAAAAAGTGGTTCACATTTAGAAGATCTGCACAAGGAATCATCCAACTTGGAAAAGTGGGAAGATCGCAGAAAAGTGATAAACTAAAGTAGGCAAACCTTAACAGAAATCAAAAGACTGGTCCAAAAACAGAATCAGTTTAAGAAGTAATGTTGATGCCCTACTCTTCAAAGGCGGAGTGAAGAAGCAATAAAAATGAAAACTGAGATATCTCATAATAGCGAATTCAAACGATGGGCGCCATTGAAGTTGCAATTGAATCTTTTCCCGAATACATATATAATAAAAAAAAAATCAATAAAAAAAAAGGACAGACATTGCCTAAATCTGACGTTTTTTTACTTTTAATAAAATATGTTAAGGTGCAAAACAAAACTTCCAATGATTCTTCATAAAAAGTACTGCAAAGCCATAAATTAATAGCGAGCTTCACACATTTTTTCCCATTTTCTTTTTAGGAGTCAAGAAGAGGCTGATATATACCACTTCAACTTGATATATTTGCTTTGTACACTAAGGACTATCACACCCTTTAAATCCACGTATAGGTGATAACATATGTAAGTACATACATATATACACTGGGTCTCCAGTGGGATGAAAAGTTTCACTTTTTGTTGTCCTGATAAATAACTGTTCAGAGATTAAGCTATATATCTTGATGTAAAAGTGTCCAAGCATAAAAGCACACACTTATCCTCCTCTCAACCACCACAACCACTATCTCCGCCACCACCTTCACCACCATATAACTATTTTTGTTGTTGCTGTCACGCACAAAGCATACTCTGCGTAGACATTCTATACCGGAAATGATTACAATCGTATTCTTATATTTCGTCTTCCACAACAAAACCTCAAGTCCTTAATCCCTAAACGCTCATCAGAATCAAATCGCCGAGAGGCTTTTGTTGCTATCATCCCCATATAAAGAAGCATCCAGTGTCCGTGTGGGAACAGATGGTCGGCTCTTTCTGGTGCTAGGCGAACAATGGGAAAATCTCTTAACAAACATTTGATTAGCTCTTATTTTGGCATTTCATTAATCTTTTGGATGGGGGAAAAAGCCAGGAAAATCTTCCAGCATCAGCTTTTCAGGCCCCCCAAACTGAGTAGCCACACTATCATTTATCATACACACCACATTTGACCGAAGCGAATAATTTTTTGAAAGCTCCTACAAATGGGAACATCGATCATTTGCCGAATGTTGTCCATCAGACATTTCTTATATGAGATACGCTCCAGGTGGAATTATGAAAAGATTTCCTTCAGGTCGGACATTCATCTCTTTTTTGTTTTTCCTTGTTTTTTATGTGCTCTGTGAAAAGTACCCCATCACCGTAATGAGTTTAAATCCAAATTATATGAAAAATGGAATTTATTGGATTTAATTCTGCTGAACAAGAGAAATGGTTTTTGCCAGAATCAGAAAAGCTATTGCCGTCGCTTGAATGACCGTTCTTCCACCACTACCACCGTTTTTGTGGCGAGCTTTTCGGAGTAATTAGAAAATCAGTGTCAGTTTTTGACATTTTATCAAGATAGCGATAATTCTTAACCATCACTGATAAGCATTTCTCTGGTTAAGAAAGATTTATGGAATTTCAGATTATTTTCTTCGTAATCATGCTTTTTCTGAAGTATGCCTCCAGCATTTATAAAAGGATTCATCTTATGATAAAAAAAAAGGGGAAAGACAAAGTTGGTTCTTAGTGAAGTAAAATTTCAATATCAAAGATCAATGGTCTCATCTTTTGAGGGATTACCAGAAATTGTAGAAATTGTAGAATAGGAGGTGGAGAATGCAAATACTTCAGAAATTCCAGCCTGACTGGAATATATCTATAGCTACCCCGGTGACATCAGGGTGTTTCCCACTAAGAGGTCCACAGAGAAAGAGGTCAGAGTACACAACTAGAAAACAACAAAATTGTATTGCAGGGGGGGGGGGGGGCATATCACCCTTTTAGGAGCAGGGTGATTAAGAAACAAAACAAGTTTTTCAAAAGTCACCCTGTAACTTAAAAAGTACCGTGACAATCTGTCTCGACGGTGGATTCAAGACGATACCACATATGAATATACATGCAAAGATCATCACCTCATTCTTCACCGGATATTTTTTTATCATTATTTCAGAATAAGGCTTCAATCATATCCTTTAGTTACGTCATAAGTCGCAAACTCATTTAGAATAACATTTAAATAAACCTCTAGTGATTTGATTCTATTTTCCATACGGATTAAATAGTAAAAAAAGGAATTGGATGCATGGATTGAAGAGAGGTTGAGTACCCCTTGGAGGAAGGGGCTACAGCGTAGTTCACGACAAGGGTCCCATTCTTCACTTACAGGATCCATGAGCAATGATCATAGGTCCCAACCAGACGCTCTTATGAACCATAAAATTGACTCCCTACCAGCTTCCTCATGTAATTCATCCAGGAGGTGTGAGCGAAGGAATCTATAACGTTTTCCGGAGAGTGCCGGACAGTGACAATGAAAGTTAGTCACCAACTCGGATTCCTTTCCACATCCTCTACATATCGGATTATTGACAAGTCCTAACCTATGTACGTGACCCCTGAGAGAACAGTGTCCAGTAAGAATAGACACGAAAATTCTCAGGGTAAGCTTGCTCAGTCGTAGCAGCTTTTCTGTGTAACTTGGGTTAGGTTTGCCCCACAGTTCATTTGTTGTCTAACAAAACACAACTGTGTTGGCAATCGGCCCAAGTCGCAATTGTGTATCTAAGTTGTCCCGGTGCGATCACAATTGTGGAGGATGGTACCTCTGAAGCCCCACCAAGACGGGCAAGCTCGCCTGCTTTTTTATTTCCTTTAACATCACTGTGACCAAGCACCCAAAGAATGAGTACCCTGTTATACTGAGAGAGGGAATTCAAGATAGTCATACACTCCAGTACTAAGTTGGAGGCTGCGAAGGACCTTGCCAGCCGCTTGGCTGTCCGACCAGATGGCAAATCCTTATTCTCTGTGATTGTGCCAAGGAGGTTCCTCCCCGCTTCAAGAAAGGCCTTAACCTCCGCCTGGAAAATCGTAACATAGCTATCCAGGTATATGCCGAGTTCCAAATGGGGCTCCTCACAGAAGACGCCCGCTCTGGTGTTGTTTTGAGATTTGGAGCCGTCCGTATAAATTATGATATCTAACAATGGCTGAAACACATAGTGTGATGCCTGTTCATCTTTAGATGGAATCTTCGTTTTTTATAACTACCTATCAGCATGGTCTCGAGGAGATGGTCTCTCTCCCTGTTTATGTCAGGTGCGATGGACCGCACCAAATCAAGGATAGACTCGTGTGGAACCCTGGTTCCCGAATGGATCCAGCTCTGATTCAGTCAGCGCTACGATAGAGGCCCTCTTCTGTACGGGGTGTGTATGGAGGATAATCTCAAGAGCCGTGTGCTGGTAGACTTGAAAGCGCCACTTGCACTGAGTAGGCGCAATCTTAGAATATTTTACAATATCTGACGATAACTGGTATACTCCGTTGCTCTCCACCATATCACAGAGCCATAGGCCAACATGGGTCGGATGACGCTAGTTTGTATTTATAGGATCATCCGCGGTTTTAGTCCCCACTTTATCTCTATAGATCTGCGGCACATTGCGAAAGCCCTAAGAGCTTTGCTCGCTATGTTCACAAGGTGTGGCTTCCAGCTCAGCTTTTTGTCTAGTATACTGCCTAGATATTTCACCCTGTCCTTAAGGTCTAACCGTGTAGAGGCGATCGAGGGCAGATTCAAACTTGGTATGTTCTTATTTTTGGTAAAAAGAAATAAGTCGGTTTTCGAAGGAGTAATGCACAGTTCGAAATACGTACCCCAGTCTGCGACTAGTCGGATCGCGTTATGCACCAGTCCACAGAGCTCCGATTCATATCTTTCGGTGACTAAGATCAGCAGGTCGTCTGCGTAACATACCGTTTTGTACCCCAACCGGGTGATGGCTGGCAAGGGATCGTCCAGAATGAGCACCCACAATAAAGGTGATAGGATACCACCTTATGGGGTGCCCCTGTGAACTGTTCTCCCTCTACTTACCGCACCCAGATCGGCGAAGACGGTTCTATTGTTCAACATGTGTGCAATCCCGTATTTTAGGGACTGGTTCACGCCATGGTTTGTTAGCGTTTCAGTAAACTTATGTAGAAGATCATTATTAAAAGCTCTATCTACATCGATAAAACAACTAGCGTAGATTGTTTAAAGTGGAAGTCCTTTTCAATTGAGTGTACGACCCCATGAAGGGCTGTCTCAGCGGACCTCCACTTTAAGTACGCGTGCTGATTTTATGACATCCTACTTCTGGATATGGAGCGCCAAAGTTTCCAATAAAAGGGGGATTAAACAACTTCTAGAAATTCTTGGAATTCTAGAAAATCAATGAATCAATTATAATCTCTTTAGCAATACACAGTCATTCCACATGAACCCGACCATCTCTGATTTGGATAAAGCTTTCACAGTTTGAATGGAATACCAAAATAGCTCACCCATATTATTTTGTTTCCCCCTACAAGCATGTAAATTGAGTTACGTGTCCATAATGACAGTCTACGTGCCTTCCAACTGAAATGAATTGCTTGACTTATCCTTGATAATCTTCATAATTCTTTGCTACCTTTTAGCCACGTTATCCATTTGGGTTATTTTGAATTAACAACTATTTGAGTCTTCACTTGCAGTCACTATGTGATGAATTACTTCAAACCCTTTAGAGCGAATTTGTTGTCCGTGAGAATATTGATGAGTAAACTATTTTTAGATATATTAATACAGATATTGGCACTTCTTTCCTTCATCCTACTTCCCTTCCGATTAAAAACGTTCATATACGAATTGAATGGTATTTCCTAGTGCTTAGGCTCTGTAATATAGAAAAAAGGAGAATCTCGGATTTTTTAATGGAAAAAACTCTTGCAAAAGCGGGCGTTTCGTAATAGCAAGAACCGTATTACTCATCAGTACGGCTTGGGTTACTGCCTGCCGTATACGCCTCAGTGCACAACCAGGCTGACCACTAAAAATAATTTTTAAGTGGGAATTATATACGCGGTGAAATACTAAGTATTTACATGAAAGTCTAGCAAGATTAGTCTTATGCGGGACTAGCATTTCATAGGAACTCTCTATGAAATAAATACATAGCGAAGTTAGTCAATATGAAATTGACTGAGTTTGCTGCCAAATCCGCATCCACATTCAAGCAAATACGTGGAATTTCACGCTGCGAAATTGGCAGCAAACTCAGTCAATTTCATACTGACTAAATTCGCTATGAATTTATTTTATGGCGAAACTATCTAGGGTTTTTTAATTGCAGCATTTGGGTTAATATTCTAGACCAAATCCACTATTAATTCTTGTATTAATTCTGTATACAAATTCCATTGATCCTTGCTAAAATGACATGTTACTAGCTCTCCATTGTGATCGGTCTATTAATTCAGCTTCAAATAGTCTTACAAAATCTAGCATTGGTGTTAGCTTTTCTTTCCTTTGCAGATGTGAAGATTGCTTTCTTTTCACTAGCAAGTACATAGGTCACTTGCTTAAGTGCTTCCCGTTTTTATAATTCCTATAGACTTATTGATTGGGTTGGTTTCCATTATGGTAGGATCGCATATGTAGGTACACATGTTGCTTTGTGTATAGCTAGCATGCATAGTGTTTCATTAAAAACTTCAAGTTCTGCCAATGAAACGACAACACGCTCTGAGGAACCTCCATGGTCCTGTCCTTCACCCTAGACGGAAGTGAATATTAAATAAGTCTCTTATAAATCCAAGACTTGATAATGTTTAAAAAGTTTATTATATTATGGAGAAATTGGTCGTTAGCGCTGACTTCTCTCTTCTTAGGATATAAGGAGTGTCTTCTTTCAGAACACTACTCACGAAGGGCTTAGGGTGGTCATTTAATCCGCCGATCTATAAGACCTTAATGACCAAATCTTCCATCCCAAATTATTAAGAGGAAAATGTTTTCGTCTGGTTTTTGATGCTGTTGAAGACTCTGTTTTTGACTGTATCAACTGATTACGAAGCTAATACTATTTGATTTTTTTTAATATTATTACGCCAAGCTCAGGGATGATTTTATGATACAAAGCATAGCATAATAGGAAGGAGTTTGGAAAAAGATTAGGCTACATGAGGAGAGTGGCGGGGTTGCTAATGTAAGTCGCTCTTAAATCTTCGTTGATTGTAAGCCCGAGGAGAGACAAAGTATCACATAATTCTACTGTAGCGATAAAATAGCGAAAGGCATCAACAAATATGGCGGTGCTTGAGCGATCAATATGACAAGTTTTTTTTACATTGCCAGTACAGTAAGCTTGAAAGCTCTCTTTTTGACAGTATCTATTCAAATTAAAGCTATGCGGCCAGCCCCAGGGCAGTTATGGGAATTATATTCCATATATTCTAGGCCAGATAGAAGAGCGGTAGATTTGATGGGCTAAATTATTTCTTAATGGAAGGGAAATGAGTCTCTATTAAGAACTTTTGCAACGTCGGTATAACTTTTATTTTCTGCTTGTATTGCATTCTCTTTCGTATATCTAGGTACTATTGAGTCAGACGAGTAGGTAGATTGCACAGAATTATTATACTCTCTAATTGTGAGCTCTACTTATTTTTTGTAATGGTTGCCTTCTTATACTTGTCCAATTTGAATGCAATTCGTCTTATTTCAAGGTGTTCGAAAAGCGAGAACCGCAAGGCAATATACTTGGCCCGTTCTTGTTTTTTTTTGACATAAGTGTTACCTTTACCATACTTTTGGTGAAATATTTTGCTTTGTTAAACAAATTCAGGATCTGAGTTCTTTTGAATGAATTTGAATAAATCTGTTTTTCAAAAATCATGTACCCACTTTAAATGTTAGTTAATATACTACAGTGTCTTTGTATATAAAAATTCTCCCCCTCTAGTAATCTATTACTGTGGATGGAAACTCATTGTCCAGACATAACAAACAGAAGGATGGTCACCTTTATTTTGAAAATAATATTGTAGGGCTACTTAATCTTTGAGTGTTGTTGAAAGGTACTGCAAGAAATAAAATAAAATTTGTTTCTAGAAACTTTTTAAAAACAAAAACAAAAATCGCTTGCAAATTTCACTAGCAATTCTCTCAAGTTTTATAATTAGGTAAAATCTACAAATAATATTACTAAGCAACCATTTTACAAGCCTGCAAAGATAAAAATAAAGTCATACCAAAAACAAACAAAAAATATGGCTCCATCTATAGGACATCCTTACATAAATACGAAAAGGTAAAAAAAAAAAAACAAAGAATCAAAGAGTTTAAAGTACCGAGGAAAAGTAGAACACATTTTTTACCTTTTGTACCTAGCGAAGAGAATATCCTGAATTCTGTTTCTTTTTCTTGGAAAGAAACTCTACACGAACAAGAACTTAGGATAAAAACTGAATTTATAGGCAACTTCTTATCTACTTTCGTATCAAGAGTAGTATTGAGAGTAAGTTGTGTGTAGGTTTCTTTTGCCTGTAGTTTACCAGGAAAAACATGATGAGACTGAAAGTTTTAAAGTGCCTTTATTCTTAAGCGACGCCTTTGCTCTACTTTTGCTCGACAAATTCCATAGAAAAAAAAATGAACTTTTTCATTTTAACTTTTCGAGATTTGTGTAGGATGAAGTTCTATTATGAGTTTAAGTGGAAAATTTTCTTGTTTTATTCGTTATATGTGAATTTTTTTTTCTTTTATATTATTAATGCAAAACTATTCACACAACTTTTTCGGATTGCAATACTTAAGAATAGAATTGAAAGGACGTTAATACTGCTAAGAAAAAAAAAGCAAAAAAATAAATAAAAAATAAAGAGTAATAAATGCCTCCGGGAATATCCAATCATCCATATTGAATCAAGAGACTGTAAATTTTATGAGCTTTTCTTAAATTTACCACAATTTCATAAATAATCAGGAGTCAATTTATTTAAACATAATTTCATGTTTCACTTAACAAGTCGTTTTCAGAGCTACTTATATTTTCAAGATCCAAGCAGACACGCTGGCAAGGCATTTCTAGTACAGTAACGACTTCCCATAAAAACATTGAATTACATTTGGTCAACAAAGTGGAAGTAATCAAGTCGCTTTTATGACAATTTATCAATCTTTCATTGATCTCACACTCGACTTGATACTGTACACATGACAAACCGTTTGAAAGCTTGTTATCCTAGGCCAAGAATTTCGGCTCCTTTGGGTTTCCTAATAATTCGCAACGAAAAATCTCTGTAGACCTTCACAGCCAGTATAAAGTGAAATTTTATGACTTAAATGTCATAAAAGTATGACGGCATGCCGCTCTTTATACTTACACAGCATTCCAGGTGCCCATGTGTATATGTATGAATGCATGAAAGGATTCCGTTCTATAAGTTGAAGGTATCCTTTTAAGGAAGCATTATGTCATACTGCGGCGAGTTTTCTTTCCTTTAACCAGACTTTTTACGATCTATTTTAAATCCTCTCTCAATATTTCGATAAGTCCCCACAGAACGAACATTGCATTCTTTGGTTGGTTGAGGACATTTTTCACCCTTATTCCTGGCCCTTATTTTCTAGTCTCTTGTTGCTATGGTCTTATTGAATTAAGTTGTTTTTGGGGTAGGGTGGACAGTTTTATAAGTCCGATGGTACTCTCTGTATTTTATTATATTATATGTAGTATAGGTATAACGGTTTCTCCATATAGAAATCGTTAAATTATATATTAAAACTCTGAAAGCATACTGTTCTCGTCTATCACGTAAGTAATAAAAGCCACAAACACTTGTTAACTGTAACGATTTTTGCAATAAAATGTTTATGGAGATGCCAAGAGTCTCGAGTATAACTAAGTAAAACTGCCAACATATCTGGGGACCATTAAAGCATTTCCTGTTTTTGCTTTTACATTCTGAGTACATTTAATGTGGCCTTAAAAATTATTTTGTGCACAATGTTTTACCTTTTATCGCTGCAAGAGCACAACATTTTATATATTGCGTCCTTTTTTTTCTGGATGTAGGTACTAATGATGGAAGGCCACAGATATGCCTTGTCTAGTTTGATAGAGTGTAAGTCGTCTGCTTATCAATTTGAAATTTTTTTTTTTTTTTTTACCTATCTCAACCTATAGAAAATTATAATTTTTCTAATTTCCATATTATGTTCTCCTCCACGGTACCCACCTATACTAGCTACAGTAAGTGATATGTGGAACCCATAGTGAATTTAGACTTGATGAACGTCAAGGCTGTCGTAAAATGATAGAATTTATTTGACCATAACTTTTAGTTTATTATTAAAAATTAACCCAAGCTTTATCGCCGAACATGAGTTTGTCGTTATCTAACATAACTGGAATGGACTATAGAGTTATTTAGAGAATATTCCTAGAAGTAAGATGCTTCTTGAAATTCAGCTTGTGGACTGTGTGATGATGGTTGTATCTTCCGTCCACATGCGCTGGTCTGGAGCTAACTTCATGCGGTATACCAGTTCCAGCAAACTGAGGACTCGGTATATAAGGACAATCCTGAAGGACTGGCTTCTTGTCATATATATAGTTTTCTAAACGGGCTATACTGGCGAACCTAGAACTGGAGTTAGAAAGGACAGTATGTGCCGGCTGGAAAAGGACATCCAGTTCTTGGGACTTAGCAAATGGCCTGAGAAAGTAAAATCTTTAAAGATGAACTTCTGTAAAGACAGTCCTTGGGATCCAAAAACTATTGATGAAGGTCGATCCTGGAGGATGAGCGTCTGAAAAGACAGTTCTGGACAGTCCAGAAACTGCTTGACCAAAGTCGATCCTGGATGAGCGAATGCACAAACAATTTTTGATGACTGGACTCGACTTCTGGGGCGGTTCCTAAAGCTAAGGATGGAAGCAAGATTGAAGCAGCTCTTCGGAAATAAAAAGCCGTCTGTTTTTTGTCAATTGAACGAATAAATCTCTGGACACAAACAAAATAACACTTGAACAATATGAACATAGAGACTCTATTTAAATTAGATTTCATAGTTCCGCTTAATAGTAGAGTGGTTGACTGCTTGCTCTGGTTTTTTTGTTAGTGATTTGATCTCTCGTCACGAATTTATGAGAAGAACTGATCTTTTGTAGTTTTACAGAGTATTCTGCTGGAATATATCTCTCGCTTCAACTATCCATAGCTTCAGGAAATCCATTGGAGTCGAAGATTGAATAGTTCTTTAAGATAATTGCCCTTTATTGAGACTTCTAGCTTTTGATGTGGGAAATGGGTCCTATTGCACCAACCATTTATCACTTACTAGTTAGCAAATTATCAGTTTATTTGTTTTTGATAAGTGTAAGTGATAAGAGTTGCACGAAAAACATTTAACATTTCACTCACTTATCAATCGAGAAAACTTATAAATTTTTGCTAAGTAAAGATGATAAGTGTTGCACCAAAATTTAAAATTAATTATCACAAAATTACAAGTTTTATGCATTGATAAGTATGCGGTATATATTGAATAATGGCAATAACACGAACAAACATTTAAAAATTATTGTTCATTATTATTTTAACGAGTTAATTCAATATGGCGAGGGCTGATAACAAGCTGATAATGAAATTGGTGAAGGAAAAATTAAGTTAAATTTGTTTAGTAATCTTCTAAATTATTTCATTTAATTTTTTTTCCTACAATGTTATTTGGCTCTTTCTAAAATAATGCTATTACTAAAGTGGAGAAGGAAGAAGTGTGGATAGAGGTATTAAGAAGAGAAAAATCTCGTGAGATGGTCTTGAATAGCTGAGAGTGAACAACTTTGGTAAGTTGGATAAAAAAAAACCACACACTATCATTGCATTAAGTGCGTGGTTTCCGTGCCGGTTTATAAAGTGCTCTTCATTCAATATGGTGTCATCGATATTAATGATAGTTCCATCGATGCATCCGGCTACTTGAGGAAAGCCTCCCATATCAAGAAATTGTAGCGACAAATCTTGATTTTTTTCTGGCCAACGAATTATTTCACCCATCATTACATTGATTATGGTATTTGATACCCGTAGAACATCCCTACACACAGTTGCTGTATTGATACCAAGCATATTGGCAATTCCATGGTATTGGGCTCCATTTCCCAACCAATATAGAGTTGTCAGTAATTGTTGTAAAGGACTTAAAGAATTATTCCGTCCACTGCTATGTTGAAAATAACCTCCAATCTTTAGTAGAAAATATTCTATTTGAACGCGTGTTAAACGGAAATTTTCTAATGTGTCCGAGTCCAGCATGTAATTTAATCTGGCCTTCATCACACGTTCTCCATATTCAGATTCTTCATCAAAAAATCTTTCAAAACGAAACATTTCTCCATTATTTTTATTTTTATATTATGACACTACCGATCATGTTGATAGTCAATTCTAATACAGAATTTTTACTTAGCGTTATGTTGCTTAAATTATCAAATTCTATTGAAAAATGATAAAGAGTAACCCCCCAATATATGCACACCTATGTATGAAGTTAATTAGATTGAAAGTGATTTAGCAAACCGTGCAATGTAATTTTGTAAGCAACTTCTAAACTAATGTAGATAAAGACTTCCGGCCTTCTACAGATGAAAGATAACAGATCTAGATAATAATTTTACTCCAAAGAAGCTGGCTTAAATGTTGCGAAAAAACCCCGCACGGTGCAGTTGAATATAATGTAATTTAAGATTTTTAGGTAGCATTCTACCGAAATCAACTCAGATTCCGTAATTTCAACCGAAACTGGATTTTGTGAAAACAATTATTTTAAGAACAAAGAAGGGTTGCGACTAATCCTACGCACTTAGCCCTCCTTGTTAATTTCGTTACTAAAATATTTGATTTAAAATTGATTTTTTTGGTAAAAATATCCGCAAATTTTGCCGATTTTATCTCCTCGCCCCACCTTGGTGACCCCCCCCCCCCCCCCCCCCCCCCCACCACCCACCGTGTTAGCGTATATGCTGGCTATACTGAAAAAAAATGATGGAAATGAAATTAATACTTCCTGAGAAATATCGATTTTGCCGTGTCAAGGAATTTTGAAATGAAATGGTCGATTTGATCGTCGTCCACCGCAGGAGAGATGCTATGAAATTTGTATACCCTAAAGTTTGTCATTCCGTTTGTAACGCACAGATATAATGCTAGTAGAGAAAAATGGACACGGACTTTAATAAAAAAGAGTAAAATTAAGTTCGAAAATGAGACAAATCGGGCAACCCCTTCGTGGGGTTGCCATACAAAAATTTCGTTTTCCACTATATATTTCGACACTGCCTGAGAACGCGTTGACACAGAGAGCTGAAATGTGGTACATAGTATTTTCATAGTAATAGCAAATAAATTTGAAAAAATGGAATAAATCGGGCAAGCCCTTCTTGGTGTTGCCACATAAAAATTTTGATTTTTTATGTATACTGTAAAAACAATCAGCCCTAGACGTTTTTTACTGTACTGTAAAGTCGTCAGAATATGAAATTCTATGAAATTTGTTATAATCATTTTTTCTGTCCGAGGAACCGTTCTAGAAATATATGCGAAAAACCACTGCAAAAATCAAAATTGCTTTGGGTGACCATACGAAATTTCATACGGGCATTCATCTAGGGTATCAGATGAATTGGTCTTAGACCAATCTTTGCTTTTTTACTTGTTAAATATAAATTGTGGGTCCTGTTTGTAGTATGAGATCGCATTTACATTTTGTTCCCTAATCGGATATCTAATTAGTTCTTGAGTGCGATGAATAGTTTTCGAGTTAATGGAAAATGAAGAAAATAAGCCCTTTTATGGTGAAAATGGCGGTTTTTTGTATAAAAAAATGAACTTATATTCCTCTCGTGATTACGGAAAATTGATGGGCCGGGGAAAATAACTTCCTATTGGAAAAATGTTTACAACAGAGCACTAATGCGTGTCAAAGCAATGAACGGATCAAATATACGCGAAATGTAGTAACTTGGGTGTATCTGACCCTTTGGCCATGGGCCTTATTGCACCAACAACTTATCGGTTATCACTTAGCAACTTATCAAAATTTGAAAAGGACTCATTTGAGTGTTGAAAACTGAGAAGCTCTCGGGTTTTCAAATTATTGTTGTGCCAAACAGACAATGAGTAAATGATAAGTGTTCTCTGGAAAAGTGATAAAGTTAGCAAATTATATGCTTTTTCTCAATTTCCGTTGCACCAAATTATTACGCTTATCATTTTGCAATAAAGAATTCGATAACTTAAGCATCATAGTGCTAAGAAAAACTTCTCTTTTCGAATAGACTGTAAATGGGGCTAACTCGGTAGGAGTACGTCCGATCGAAAATTGGATTTGTTTTGCTAGTTTCTTGCTTGGAAAGGTTTGGGAAAAATATGTAAACCATTATCGCGGACAAAAGTTAAAATATGACTGTGAATAAATCTAGGACATTGGACAAGTTGGTAAGGTACAAGAAATTGTCATTCTGGCGCTCACCACTCTCATGTCTCCCACACCAAGAACCAAACCAAAGTGATCTTCATCCTCAAGGAAGGCACAAGAATGCTTAGGATCTTACACCTATCAGTATTACATCGTTTCTTCTGAAGACTTTTTGACAGGCTCATAGACACGTCCGTGGACAAACTAAGGGCAGTGAAATTTCTAGATCTCAACAAGCATATTTCATCAATCGAAAACATGAAACACACTACGGGTGAATTTCTGTATATCAAGGAAGCCTTCAACAATGTCAAAAAGTTCGTGATGCCTTGTGTAGTGTTGGAGTCGAATCCTATATTGGCACATAGATTGAATCAATGCTCAATAGCAGCAGCAAGCCTAAAAGTACTCTAGAAGGTCGAGTAATTTTACCTAGAGAGTGGTTATTGGTGGTGAAAGAAATTTTCATCTATTTACAAAAGGAAGGAAAAAAGCGGTAGCATTTCTGCGATGATTTAGTTGGGATAGCTCATATAGGAGATCAGTGAACTTATAGACGGGGCATTGCAACACCTTCTTAACTGAGTTATAACCTAAGTTGTGTTCTGGGACTTAAACCCCACAAAGATTGACTCGTTGTGTTTTTCACAGCGGAGTTATTTCGACTTTAGTTACCCTAAAACTGGTTGAATTTGAAATTGAAAACTGAAATCAAGTGCCAGGTAGTGACACTAGCATTAAGTTGAAAAGTAGTGGGCTCAGTATTGAATCTTTTGGTTTGCACATATTACACTAAATAAATTAGAGGTTTTTGGTTATTAAGATTTACTATCTAACTTTTGTTTGACAAACAATCAAATATGAGGGTAAGATGTGATGAAGAAAAGCTGAAGTAATTTTATAACTTGATTATGTTTTTACATATTGTGGTTAATGTTGCAAAATGTGTAGAACAGTCTGATATAGCTAAAATCTCTAAATTGTCACTTTTGAGAATCATACATAAATCCGATGAAACCTTCACTAGTGCACTCTCTATAGCTATATGTGCTGGTCTAAAATTTGATTACCACTTACTACACAGATTATTTACTCCAATCTATGCCGAACCCCTTTTGGATTAAAAACTTTTCTAGAATCTTGAGCAGAAAGTATAACAAACTAAATGCATTCCTGGGAATAGTTCGCAACACTGTTAATTTCCAAATAATTAAGAATGCGGTGAGCGTGCGGCATCCACGATTATAGGTTCTGGAGTGTAAGGAATTTCGGTGGAATGCTATCCATACTAGTAGCATCCATTGGACTCATTGAATCGTTATAAAAAATCCGATATCTATTAACGCAACCCTATGGAAAAAAGATTTTATAGATTTTATAGGTATTGATATTTCAATACCTGTTACGCCAGCAATTTGTTTTCATTCACTCACACATTTCCAAGGATTTATCTCTATTATATCTTATAGTGAAATATTGGTATAGTCATTCATGCTGCATGAATGCTCAATAAATTTATTTTTTTAAGCACAATTTTTGTGCATACATCTGTTGTCCACAAATGAATGAATTTTCAAAACACCTCAATTGAGAGAATTACCCCAGAGTTCAATGGAATAGAAGTATGAATTTCAAGACATATCAAGTAACTTATCTCGGAACCTTCAATAAATTTAGTATCTCTATCTGATAAGGAAATATATATTTATGTATGTACATATATAGGGTCTTACGCATATGTTTCCAATTCATCCATCCATGCGAAAAGGAGTGAGCACGGAGTCGACTGAGATTATTCAGGCGAAGCATTTTCTGACAAAAAGAATTGTTTGAAAAGGGTATGGGTTGTGGGTATGTATGGTAACGGGAGACATAATTTTATGTTTCACAAAGTTTCGTAATACGTTAAGACGTATATATTGTGCCAGGCACATATGCCTCTCGAAAGCCTCCCTTCGAATCATAAATTGAAGCTCTCGAGATTCCTCTCTGCAATAAACAGGAGCTTCAGATTTATTGGACCAGTGAAGCATGAACATTTGTCAAAATAAAGTAACAGCGCCAAGTGTAGCATTGAATGAAAATGGTACTTTGACGAAGTTAGTTTCATGTTTTATGAACCCAATAAAATGACTTCCTTATGAAGTGTTGTGCGAAGAAATTAATTTTATTTTGACGAAGCTGCGAATTATGTGGTTACAAATAGTCGGTTAGCACGATATTTAGTCGGAACCTTTTCATCCACTTCAACATTTTTATGAATACATCTGTTGACTATAATCATAGAATTCAGACTCTGAAATGTTTTTGTCAAAATAATGTTTATTCCGATTGTAATCTGTAAGAGCAGTAGTTTATGTTGATTTTGAAATAAAAAATGATTTTGTGGTTCATTGTTAGTTCATTATTATTATCATATACACGTTTTAGGTAAGGTATATTCTGATATTACCCCCTCGTTTTTAAATTACTTCATCTCGGACATAAACTCGGCTTTAATTGACACTCATTGAATATGTGACAGATATTTTCATTTTAGATTATATTGCAAAAAGGATAGGCTATGCTGTGCAAAATTCTTGTACGTGTCATAAGCATTTTTTTTTTGTAGACACGGGGGAAATGACAAGAGGGCCGAGTTATTTCTAAATTTATTTGAATAAATGTAAAATTTTCTGGTGTTTTTTAGTTATTTTTTCTTAAAGAAGTCATAAAAAGTGATTCAGATATATTTAATAATAGTCAGAAATTGTAGTGAAGCATTTGTGTTAAGTCCCAACGTGGGCTTCGCAAAATAAAGGGGAGGTCCTGGGTTGATAACTGAGAAGACTGATGTTTTGATTTAGACAAACCTTTATTTATCATACAATATTTTCTTAGAAATCAAAAAATGATAATTCAATTTAAATTAAAAAATAATAATTCAACAAAAAAAAAACGAACTCAAACAAAAACAAAATAATAAATGATAATTCAAACGAAATAATAAAAAAACAGTAATTCCAAAAAGTCCAAAAAAATGTCGCAGCAGATGATGTTTTTAATCTGTAAAAATAAAGGACTATTAGTTTTCTGCCAATTAAAATGTACAAATAATTTAATATGCCTATGTGAATTTTTGCCGGAATTCAAATAAGCTTCCGGCGTAAAAAAATAGAAATTTTAATTAATATTGACTTTTTCAGCGTCATTGCTGCTGATCCGTCTTTTTAGTAATAAATTATTGAATTTGTAATAATTTATATAGTGGGTTCGAAACGCCCAAATATTTCCTCAACTTAATCAGATTGAAATCCTCTGATCCGTCTCGGAAGACTGCCAAAAACGCAATGATTTTTAGCTCGAGCCCCCGCTTTATTTATACTCTGGAAATGTACAGAGTAAATGGAGGCTCAGAAAAAAATTGCATGGCGTTGCATGTATTATGCTACAGCTGTGCGTGCGTATTACAGCTGACAATGAATGAGAACTGCCTGTACATCTGACTATACTGACGTACGTCAGACGTCAGTGGTAGTGATGTAGAAGCTGTGCTGTCATCGTGGATATTTGGGTGAGTTCTTCTATTTGCCTTTTTTGTATTAGTATTTGAATACTAATTTGTTTATTTATTTTTCTTTTTCAGAATATAAATTATTTGGAGGAGTACTGTGGCGATCTGGAGTTGGATTCCAGTAGTTTCAGGTAAGATTACTTTTTATGGTAAAATTCTTGTAATTTGTTTTGTTGTAGTTTGGAACTACATCAAGGGAGCCCTAAAGGGCCAAAAATTTTATTTAAAAATAATTTGTCGCGGGAATTTTTAAACTTCAACTTGGGATACTTGCAGTGGTATGCTTTTAGATGCAAGTTAACTTTTTAAGTTTATTGTTCTGCGTCGGAACATCCTGTGCAATTGATTTTATATAATCGATACTCCGGAGTCTTGAATTGTAGTGAAGAAGTGCACTCGTACTGTGTTGTAGATACAATAAGAGTTATTGCCATAGAAAATTATTTTCCACGCAAGTTTAGTTATTTCAATAATAAATTATATTACTTCAAATAAAATAGAATTGAAATAGTTATGTAAATAAACAGCCGTGGCAAAAAAAATTAACATGTTCCAATAGGTATCGGTTTGTATGTTTACAATTGAATTGTCAGTGGTAGTTAACGAAAGGCTTAGGGTTATTTATTTGATGTCAGCCATACAAAGGAAATCACAATAAATATCATTAGAAAATAAATGGGGCACTAGGAAAATTCTTAAAAATTCAAAAAATTATAAAATTATAAATTTAAAAATTAATTTAAAAATTTTGCGATATAATGGGATCTCTTCTATTAAATTTATTCAATTCTTAATAAAGTTTCAATCACTAAATTATGCGCCCCCTCTGAAAATATCGTAGTTTACTACATTCATGACTAAAATGAACACATCGATGCCATTCTACTACACAGAAAAATGCTTAAGTTTTCTTCCTCATACCCTATCCTTTTTGCTATACAATCTAAAGTTATTGGGCACTTCAACATCAATATTTTCTTCTTTTTTTTTATTACTCTGAATACAATGGTTGTGCTCTAATTACCATCTCAAGAGCCTTGTGTATAGTAGGTCATTTGTGTTTCAGCAGCAGGTAGATATTATGTCATATATGGGATTCTGATATTCCGAACAAAAAAAGAACGTATAAAGGATTGACAAAGCTATTCCGGTTCTACATGCATACATACAAACTTTTGCCTGCCATATGAATCCGTTTGGAACAGGACAGAAATCTTCGCTATTTTTCAAGCATATCCAGCTAACACCAAAGTATCCAGTCATTTTATTTTTATACAAATATTCAACGCATATTACAAATTAAGAATTTATAATGGAGAAATCAATCAATGTAATGATGGTGATATACCTAGCACCATTCAGACTGCAGCCACTAAAGTATGGCTTTTTCAGTTCCTAAAATTCATGTTTTATCGAGAAATTGAAAAATTCATCAGAAATATTCCAAAATTCGTTACGAACAGTTTTTAATTGCTTCTGTATTTGTATGAAATTATTTTAAATCTTAGCTGATAATGGAAATTACTAGATGAACCCAGGCAAAAGTGTGATAGTCCCTTTAACCAGAAAAAAGAAGTCTCCAATGCCTAGCTTCTAGGTTAAATAGACTTACAGTAGAGTATGCCAAATATTTAGGAAAAATCATAGATAGCAAGCTCACCTAGAATATCTACCTTAAAAAATGCTATGTGGACATTCGGTTCATGTCAAAAGATTTTCGGTAAAACTGGGGTCTGAGTCCTACAAATGACTTTATGAATTTCTTTGGATGTAATGAGACACATACTTTCTTACGATGATTGCCCAAAATTGTCCAGACAAGCATCAAGAAGACCTCTGATAAGGTGTAAACGATGGCTTCTTGTTTAAGGGCACTCAAACATGAAGCCATTCTTGGCTTACAGCCATTCTACGTCCATATTCAGAGCCAAGCAGAAACTATAGAATTCTTTAAACGAAAATGCCAGATGATCACATTTCTTAATTTGCGGAACATCTTAACATCCTCGACCATGTCCACATCATAAGCATAGCCAAAGCATTTTTCTTCGAAAGAAGTTATCAAGTATAACCATTAACAAGTGCTGCCAGATACTGGCAACACTGATAGATCCAGCAAAGATAAAAAAGCGTGGGCCTGATAAAATAGAATTATCTACCATTTGAAGCCTCACCTTCCATTTTTCAGGCGGAAGTTTACGCTATAGGGTTCGAAGGTCAGGAAAGCCTAAACAGGTTATTCAATACCACCTATATTTGCTCAGACAGCTAAGCTGCGCTCGTGACTCTGTCCACACAAGACTTTCAGTCAAATCTAGTGTAGAGCTGTCATACTTTATCTGCTGTCTACGTACAACAAATTAACTTTGTCCTGAGTCCCGACACGAAGGTGTGCATGTAAATGAAAGAGCGGGTGATCTGGTTAACACCGGAGATAACAGTTTGTGTACTAGTCTCTACCCAAAATTAAGAATTTAGGGAGAATTACAAAAATGGGAGGACAAACAACTGAATCTCGTCTGGCATAGAACGCCTGGTATGAGTAGAGCTGCCATCTCTAAAATTATAAAACTAGGACAACGAGTTCGTAAGCTCCGGACTTGTTAGCATAAAACCCGGACATATTTTCTCAGATAATGCTGCTTATTTTTCTTACTAATGGAATGGGTTCAAATTGTTATACCATGTCTTTTTTTATTTATTTAGTATAAAATTAGTCAGTTTACAAGAAACAGTAAATCAGTAAAACAAAACGATGCTAACGAAGCAAAATAAATCCTTGGAACAAAAATAAATCTTTTTAAAGTTAAAGATACAACTGCACTTCTGTAGAAAGAAAACATAAATTATGTAATATTAACTAAAGGAACTAAGAGCATCAACTTATACATTTTATACCATTCAGTTTGTCATATAGCCTTCATAACAACAAGGACAAG
The DNA here is from genome assembly GCA_963930735.1 of Dioctria linearis. Lineage (NCBI taxonomy): Eukaryota > Metazoa > Arthropoda > Insecta > Diptera > Asilidae > Dioctria > Dioctria linearis. The sequence continues at coordinate 232,795,223 of OZ005742.1, read as the reverse complement.
GGAGCGGGTTTGAAGAAGTAAGAATTAATAAAAATCAACACAATTACAATCTTTGCAATTTTGCTTTGATGAGTGACAAAACCATTTGTGGTTCAATGAGTTTCGTTCTTTCGTCCAATGTTGAAAAATTAGTGAAAACATTCTCTCTAAGTTGGTATTATGAGCTAGTATGCTAATAACATAAGTAAAAAAACGAGTTTTCAAACAAAACTTAGGCCAAGCCGCATGAAAAAGTAGAAAATAAACTTTTCTTCACACACAGAGGTGGACTCAGATATTTTGATTGGGACATTTCTCTTGAATATTGTTTCTCTTCATGAATCAAATCACTTATTACCTCTGATTTATCATACTGAAATATATCGGTGATTGTCAGCGAATAAAATCTGAGTCCACCTTTGTGTGTGAAGAAAAGTTTATTTTCTACTTTTTCATGGGGCTTGGCCTCCGTTTTGTTTGAAAACTCGTTTTTTTACTTATTTTATTTTCTACCTTTTTCACGTTAACTAAATTGGAAAATTCTGCATTTTTCCTGAAACAGATTTATAACTAATCATATTGATGAAAATTTTTCCGATGATTTTCCCGATTTTCCGGGTTTTCCATGGAGTTTTCCACAAAATCAACTTTATGCAACTCATTTCGCTCTACAACTTTGTCTTAGGTTGCAAAACGCTCAAACGCTTCCTTGGTCGGAAAAACTCCGGAAAAGCGTTTTACATGAATTTTCCTCGGTTTTTTCTGCAAGTTTTCAACATTGTCGGAGAGAAAGTAATGATGCCAGTGGATAGAGAACTTGATCCTGCATAATTGAGAAAACTTTTTTAATGGAAAATCTTCCGGAAAAGTCGGAAATTTTCCGGAAAAGTTGGAAAATTCCGGAAAGTTTTCGGAAAAGTCGGCAAATTCCGGAAAATTTTTAGGAAAAATCGGAAAACTCTGCATTTTTCCTGAAACGGATTTAGCACTAATCAAATTTGTACCAAATTTACAAATGATTTTTCCCGATTTTCCGGGTTTTCCATGGAAATTTCCGGTTCAAATTTTGATAGATTCAATTGTCACGCGACTTGAACCTGTGTGCCAAATTTCAGCTCGCTGTGATGACGAAAAGTGGGTTTACGAGAGTGTCGAAAATAGTAAAGAAATAGACAAATTCGTGTACAAGTTAAAGGGAATGGCTGGCCTCAAAAAATACTATGCAATCTTGAATAACGCGGTGCACAAATGAGCGTTCGATGTTTTTAAAAAGTTAAGCCAAAGTTGATTGATTTGCCGTTAAAAGCATTTCTTGGTCGCTTAGATTTTGATTGAAAGTTTTTGAATTCACTCACTGATCTATTAATTTTTTGTGATCAATTTTGATATTCTTGTGTTGTAGAAATAAAACAGTTATGTTCAATTGCAGTCCATCGAGTATTGTCAATTATATGTATTACGCAAAACATCCAGTAAAACTTATCAAATTGTTGTAAACATGCACTCCGCCGCGCAACAGCATGTTCTTTGTAGATTGCACACGCCTACACTTCTCCTTTTCGTTAAAAAATCCGATATTTTTCTCTCTGAAACGTCTTTTAAACGTGAATATTAATTCTCTAATTCTCTGCTAAGTTATACCCATCCTTTATCTAACCTAATTTTTTTTTTTTTTTTGTGAATTGAAACATTACAATATCGAGATTTTACATTGAATAAACAGGCACACAACGCAGGTTACATAAGCAACAGTTCTACTGCTCTATTCGCTGCTGAGTAAGACTGGCTGAGACTTTAAGAGAGACTTGAGCGCTGTGTTGCGGTCGAGCATGATTATTGGTATCCAATTTTTCGGAAAAATTTATGCAGTGATTTCAAAACGTATCCACTTTTATTTTTATGATATAACTGCCAAAATAACAATGATAATAATTAGTGTTTTTCGTATGCAATGGAAACCCCTGTTTTACATACTACTACTAGATAGGTCAGGATTTTTGTTAATGATATATTTTGACTCGTTGAATGTGCAAATTAACCTTTTTGCATCGTAAAATAAAACTTTCCCCAGTTGACGATGTACGATTTATAACGATTTAAATTTAAACCCATTATGCTCTAATAAATATATAGAAATGCCCAGAGTCTGTCTGTCTGTCTGTAACGCGGACGAGTCCAGCATGTTTCTTTTTAATTACAAAAAAAATATTAAGAAAAGCGCAGACTGTCTGTAACTAGTTCGAATCCAAGCATGTTCTTTTTTTACAGAAAATATATTTAAAAAATAAAAATAAATATTAAAAGATATAAAAATAAAGAAAGAAGTAAAAACAAAAGATTAAACAAATTTAGTAAAGCCAGTAAAAAGCCTGGAATTGGTGTATGACCAATTCTTTTGGTACTCTAGATGCATTCCCGTATGGAATTTTGTACCGTCACCCTTTGATTGGTGAAGTGGTTTTTCGCATATATTTTTAGAACGGTTCTTCCGACAGCAAAAATTAAGCAGATTATATCAAGATATTTTTCGTTCCGAGGAAAGTTCGGAACAGGATCCGGATCATCTAATTTGGATCCGTTCCATCTTTCCTATCGTAATTCAATTCAAAGAAAGATGTTGTGAGTTCAGCTGATTTTTTATTGTAGGATTTTTTATTGTAGAATTAAGAACTAACAACATAGCTTCCAATTAAAAATATTAGCATATATAATTGTCGGGCATTTTTTTATCAGTAAGTACTTGGACAAGCTTTGGGCGAATTTTTTCACGTGGGACTGAAGTTGCTGGGCATACAAAGGTTCATTTTTAAAATTGTAACATAAATTAAACGTATAAACAACGCGCCTCATGGAGGCGATGCGCACTTATACGTTTCATTATGCATCTAAGCTAAACTAAGTAAGAGCGGACCAATATTTGTGTTGGAACTAACATTTGCTAATGTAAAAGGACATTGCAGTCTGCAGGTATTAACCTCTAGCAGAATTCATGAAGGAGCAGCCGATTTATTTTAGAAGTGAAAATCTATCAACATTTCTACATATTGCCATTCATTCATCACTTTATTTTTACTATTTTTTATTTTTTTTTGCATTCATCTAATTTTTTATATATTTTGCGCCCTTCGTTACTAAATTTTTCAAAGAGGTAATTTAGGCTCCACTCATAAAACTACACACATTTTATATGATACTCGTATTCCTTTGATTCTTATATGTTTTAAGGGGTGTACGAGCAAAATTAAACAAGTACCTGCATAATATTAAAGTATGCAATCAGAAAAATGCGAAGTGTAACATGCGCAGATCAGTAAGTTTTTTTTTTGTGCATAAATTGGTTTAAACATAGGAATGAGGAACGACAGCTCCACTAAGTATGGACCTGTTCCATTCATTCCTTGTATGGACCCGTTCAGAAAGGATCCGTTCGTTCCAGACCGAAACATCTCTAATAATATCATATTCTAAAGAGCTTTTCAATATAAGAAAAACATCTAGGACTAATCGTTTTCACAGTGTACGTAAAACCTTAATTTTTGAATGGGGTAATATCATGAACAGGTTGCCCGATTTAGTTTATTTTTAAAATAGCATTTACTATTTTTATAAAAACTTTGTATACATTATTTCAGTTTTCTACGTTGACGCGCTCTCAGGGAAAAATATACAGTGAAAAACGAAGTCTTTTATGGCAACCCTACGAAAAAGTTAAAAAGGCCGTGTACAAAATTTTATCTTTCTAAATCATGCAAAAATTAAAATATATTTTCATATTTTGCGTGGGTGTCCAATCCATTTTTCTCTACCATCATTATTTCTGTGCGTGACAAACGGAATGACAAACTTAGTATAGGCTATAAAATATAATCATATTATTGGAATAGAACAGAGACTTTCTGCAACTGAGCGATTCAATTTAGTAAATGTAGATGGCTCAGTAGTAAATGAGAACAGCCTGATGGTTATGGACTTGGAAGTCAACGATAATGATTGGAACAGATTTGCCGCCGATTTTATAACTTTTTATGCGTTCATAATTTCGAACGCTTTGGAACACTATTTTCATTAAGAAATGTGCAAAAAGGAAAGAACGTATTAATTGCAAAATAAAAGTATGCATTTATCTAAAATGAAAGTTCTTCAAAGCAATTTATCCCACTGGATTCACTTGGATTCAAGTGGGAACACCGTTTGAGAGTCGCGTCGGTCTGTCTGTTGGCGTTATCAGATACACGTACAGTACACACAAATTTTAAATTTTTAATTAATTGGTTTCGAAAATTTTAAAATCCGGATGGCAGCCCTAGGTATGAGACAAGCGAAGCAATTCTCTAGACACACCCTATTTAATGTTTAAACCTAGCCATAAGACTCCTTGTAACCCAATAGCTATAATAGTAGAATTACATTTATAAATGCTTAAATTCGCGAAATGAAATTCTTTAATATTGTAAATCTGCTTATGAATAAATTCGTATCTCTTCCCATCAGAATTCTCACGAAATTGTCTGCACTAAGCAAGTAAACAGGATCATATTGCATGAGAATTATGATAACAAAAGGCGAAGTGACAAATTATTCTGTGGATAGGTACTGTCTGTGCAAAACAAATAGATCTAATTTCGTGGGAAAGGAATTATTTAGAATTTTGCTGTGATTATGAAGTGATTTTGAAGACGTATAGTCAAGTAACTACTTATATAAGAAGACAAAATTGAGAAAATAAAAGTAAGTTGTTCATCAGAAGTCTTGGGTGTTATTTAATTGAATAAACTCGTCGTTAACATATTCAGGTTAAGTACCTTAATACATAAATTACTATTGAGGTTGAGTACTACAATATATGAGTACTGACTTCATCAATACATACACCAGTTTAAAGTTGAGTACCATAGGTTAATACCTTAACGTATTGGCACAAACGTTGGGACAAACAATAGAGCTTGATCGCAATACAAACACTCTCTCCTCTTCAGATACGCAAGCTATTGCTCTGCGCAGATAATCATTCAGGCTATTTATTAATGCAATCACTGGACATGGCCTCTTCTCTTATATTCTGAAGAAGATACGCGGATCTAACGAGAAACTGTATCGACAGTGCGGGGGTGAAGATGAAACCTCCAATAATATCATATGCAAACGTCACACGTTTGTTTGTTTAAGGATGTAAATCTTAAATCTTATCACTCAAAATATGGTTCCCAAGACAATAATCGAACTACCTAACCACCTTAGGCGAGGACATAATAGATCACCATAATTGGTGTCCATAGGCATAGGGCCCTAGTGTCCCAGTCGCCCCTACTCTTAACCTTAACCTAAATTAAGCAATTATTAATGGCTTTTAGAACAATGTTAGTGCAAAGAAAAAGACTCATTCATACAAAAGAAAAAGAAGAGAAAAGCAGATCTGTATTAACTAACCATCAGCCAAATAGAAGAGTTACAAACAATTCTGGTAATTAGATATAAAATACCGTAGGTATCTTTAACTGTTACACCAATCTAAACGAAAGTGTCCAGTCATTAAGACAAGCATTGTTTTAGACCACGAAAATGAGGAGAAAGACTCTTGCTACATTTTTTGCTCGGAAAAGTATAGCGCTATCCAGAAAGGAGAAATAGGATTCAGTGTAAAAACTGAGCTCATGATGAATGCACTGACTGCGTCGAAAACGAATTTTCTTTTCTTTTATGATACACACCTATGATTTAGCATGCGCAATTAAACCGCAAAATGATTTTGAAAAACAGGATATAAAAAAAATTACTTTAGTAAACGGAATATTAAAACACAGAATATATTTAAAGTCTTGATAGAAGCAATTTTGAGGTCATTATGAAAAGAATCAAAAGATTGTGATGCGCTCACTTTATGACATTTCTTAGTTTTTCATATCAGCTGCCCTTCTTATGTTCGAAAGGGAATCTCCTAACGTCATGACAGCAGTCTCAACTTATTCTTTATTATTTCTGATAAAGATGGTATAGAAACAGCATGTGGCGACTTTATACATAGTTAAAATAATATTAAATTGTAATTTTTTAATTGCTGCACAGATCTCATTTATTCATTTCCTAATAAAATCTATTCCACCGCCCTTTTTGTAAAATATATAAAAATTTTGGGAATCGTTCAATTTGATACGTTCCACTTTAAGTCGTAGCTGTTAAATCCTATAGATATAGAGGAAACAGGAAGTGCTGATACCTGTAAAATTTATGTGTATGTACATGAGCATGGGGTGTTTGAAGCAGGACTAAGCTTATTCGGGTAAAAGCGATGGAAGGTTTGTTTTAATTGAAAACAGCTGCCAAATGATGAGTAATCGATGTAAAACAATTACAACTCGTAATTGGAGAAATTCAGCGAACCTACACAACGGCAAACAAATCACTGTATATTGGTGTAGTGAGTTATTACATTCAAAGCAAAAGATTAGTTTGGAATATTTTTTTTTATCATTTCGTAACATGCAAAAGTTGTACTAGAATACTTAGCTCACACGTTAAATAAAAACAATTGCTTCGAGGGATGCTGATGAATGCTCATTAATACTTAGTGACATTGTTAGTCCTTGCATGCATGAATGCAATCCTTATTCCTTCAGCAGGTCTCAACTACAGCGAAATCGGTCTTGGCTTAACGATAAGTCCAACCAAGTAATAAAAGTGAAGGAATCTGCTTTTCGCGCGTATCAATTGCGTTTATGTCAAGAATTACAATACTGCACAGAACACCTGTATGTCCATTACCAGGAGAGAAAAATTTCTTTTTGACCAGAATGTTAGATTAAGAATCTTGGCAAGCCTGAAGGATAGCAAAGGTTTCTGGTCCCTGGACAAAACCATCAGGAACAACTTTACCAATTCCCCTATACCTTCACTGAAAATTGTGAAGTGGTTGTTGATAAAACTAATATTTTGCTACCTACCTATTTTGCTTCTCCCGTGTGGATATATACGTACAATAGCCGTGGGAGAGAAGTGTTCAAAGTCTTTTTTGCGGATTAGCGTCCATAAATCCGTAATTCCTGTTGGTTTCTCACCCCTGTTAATTAAAAGCTGAGCCTCATCCTTGGCTAAATTTCTGCGTGAACTATTCTACTTGTCTTATTCGACAGGAAAATTTCAAACTGGTTGAAAACTAGCTCACGTTTAGCCTATTCCTAAGAAAGGAGAGGGTAGAGATACCTCAAATTATCGACCCGCTGCAATCACTTCGATTCTTTCAAAGGTTTGTGAATCTCTTATTAACTCTAAATTAATTAAGCATGTAGGAACCAAACAACGCATCAATGATCAACAATATAGCTTCCTGACTGGACGCTCATCTGGATATTTGCTGAGTTTTCTTACGGAACGGTGGAACCGTAGTCTTCATAATTTTAGTGAGTCCAAAATTCAATTCATTTCAATTTATTATAGATATAACTGAAGCACAAGTGTGTTATAAATACTCTTAAATATGTGCATACTCTAACTAATTAGACAGAATAAAAAAATAAAAGAATTCTCTTACATTCTATGCGAGAGTATTAATTTAAGGAAGAAAATACAACTTTCATTAAAAGAAGAGAGAAAAAAACATATTTATAAAAAAGATACAAGAATGCAGAAAAAAATTAGGTATTATTACATTAAAGATACAGAAAATAAGTACAAGAACAAGAAAGCATTGTTACTAAAACAAAATAATAATTAAAAAAATAAATTACTTAATTTGTTAAACTACAAAAATGTTTAAAACATTGTGGCTTGAATCTCCCAATGACTCGAAGTGAACGTATGGTTAGAGGAAGCGAGTTCCAAAGTCTGACACCATAGACGAAGAAATATCGAGAGCTTATCGAGAGTCTATCATGGAAAGTTTTAAACAAAAGCGTTCTTTCAGATTGCCAAGATAATCCGGGTACTGCAAGTTAAGGATCTTAAATATCACAAAGAGAAGAGAAGAGGACCTAAGATAGATCCTTGTGGCACACCTGAGTAGAGAGAACAGAGCTTGGAAGATTTCGAGTTATAAAGAAATAATTGCTTCCTATTAGTTAAGAAATCATAGATGAGTTTAGCCGCAGGACCATCAAAACCAAATTCTACAATTCTAATGATATAAAGCTTACGAATTTTATTCCAAAGTTCGCGAGAAGGTAAACTTGGATCAAGCCTTATAGAGTAGAAATTAATTTTAGCCTTCCTAATTAAAGCACAAGTCGTATTTCTAAGGGCCCGATAATTATTCCATAGGAATTCACCACGGAACCTTTTCCATAGTTTATAGGCAAAATTTCATTCACGAATAGAAGTTTTTATTTCATCATTGATTCAATTGCACTCAGAACGGCATTTTAACCTTTTCAGCGGAACAAACTCGTTGAACAATCTCATAAATGTCCTATTAAACAAATGTTACACGCCACTTGGTGTACAACTTAGTTTTTGTTGAACGCCACTTGGTGTACAACTTTCCTGTTTTTTTTTTTGGAAAATATTACTCCTTTTAGTTGTGTTTTTTTTTAATACCCTTTTATTCACTTTCACTTCATATAATATTATTTTTGAATTTACTATAAAATATTCAAAGGAAAACTTCTGTTTAAAATTTTCGTTACACTATGATTGTACTGGTAAACACTGGATGCCCACCTTGGGTAGGAGGCCTCTCCAGGTTAAACTCAAGAAAACTTCTCTTCTCTGGCTTCGCATCAACAGCCTATTTATTCAAAATCGAACCAATTCCTTAACCAATCAGAATTGGTCGATTTTGCATTTCCTTATTTGGTGGGAATTGTCGGATAGACAATTCCATATGCATGCATATCTTCCGATTTTTGTCCAAACGGAAACGCTCAAATGACAAAAATCGAATAAACACTTGAAAATCACAATTCAGATTTTTGTTTAAACGGAAACGCTCAAATAACAAAGATCAGAAAAATAATTGAAAATTGGTTTATCGTCTTGAACGGAAACGCTCGAATTTCAAATTTCGGTAAACAATTGGGGATATCACAAAAACAATTAAAAATGACAAAAACAGTCAGAGACAATTTTCAGGGTCACCAGTAGCATATGGAAAAATGATAAACAAACATATAATTACGTAAGAGCACTAGCCCGACGGTCAGTACTCAGGAGAGATCGTATATCATGTTTTCGTCCTGATGAACGGTAGCTACTTCGTGGTGACGTGTTTATTTAATTGTCTTGCGGGTGCCCCGAGGAATGTTGAGACCTGACACCTGTTTCTGAGTGTGTTAATGGGTTAAGGTTTTTTATGTATGAAATAAGCTTATCATGATATCATGAATTGTATGTTAGATTTATTTTTAGGTTTTTGTGATATGTGGAAATGTTACATAGATAATGCCTCTAGGCAATTGAAAAATGCATTTAGGCGATTGGGATGTGAGTTATGAATCTAAAGAAGGTGATGTGGATTCATGACAGAAAGCTACTTGATTGCCGATATCACTTGTTGTATAAAGACATGACCAATCAGTCAGAGAGGCAGCAGACGTTAAAGCATCTAAGTCAATGGCGTTATATGCTCGGTAAAGAAAATTTGAAGGACTCCTATATCTAACAACATCGATATTAAAAGAAACAATAACTCCAGAATGATCCGAAATTCCGGGGACGTCGAAAGTTAGCTAATCACGCACAAGATTGCCTCTATCAGTGGTGAAAAGATCCAGAAGGGATTCACCACTACGAAAAACACGAGTTGGCAAAGAATTTACTACACTGAGATTAACAGCTTCTAGAAAAGTTACAAAGTTGCGCCTTGAACAAATATCTGACAACATACATATTAATATTAAAGTCACCCGATATTATATTAATAGAATAAGATCCACTGAATTCGATTATAGCATAATAAAAACTATCAAGCGAGCTAACCGAAGGAGGCTTATATACACAACCTAATAGTACTTTAGCACTTGCCGTTTTAGCCTCAATAAACAGGCATTCGATTCATTGGCACATCACTCCTTTTAATTTTCTTTAATGATCTGCTTTTCCTTACTTTTAATCCTATCCATAGGTTCGTGTATCTTTGATTTTGCTTACTCTTTTGACACACTTGAAGACTGCAGAGGGAATGGCACATCTGTCAATCGAGTTTGCATGATTAGGTTAGCGAATCGCGACGAAGTCAAGGCATCTACTAAGTCTCAAAGCTTTCTCATCTATTTGGAAGAAAATCATAAGTTTTACACACCCATTTCTTTGATGGAGCTCTCATTTACGGTACACCCTCTTTATGTATTCTTGGTGTTAATATTTCCTATTAGTGATGTGATATGTCCCATCTTCTCTGTTGTCAAAGATGCATCGAAACGTCTTGGATTTCTGAAAAGGTTTAAGAAATATTCCAGCCCATCGAATCTAGCGCTCCTCAGACTTAGATTGGAATACAATTCCCATATCTGTGCCGGTGCTGGTCACACAATTTTAGCTTTTAGAGCCTTCAAGCTCATTGGCGATTTGGCAATAACTTGTTAGATCGACTCACTCAAACTTAATTAACTTTTCCATGAAGTTATATACTTACAAGGTCTGTATTGTATCTGTTCTGTGACTTATTTTAAATAGATGTAAAGTATCGCTTTAATTCCTGTATTTTGCAAAGTTACAATTTATGATAAATTCGTGAAATTGAACAAAATGTATTTAGAATCGTTACATTTCTACCATTTACAAACCAAAACAAAATAAATAATCCAACACCACACGTTTGACTTTCGTGAGTGGCAAAAGTTTGAACAACTTTCTTCGTTTTCGTTGTTGGGAGTGGTTCGACCCGAATCTTTTAGTTTTTGTGCATTTGATATTTGCGAGTGGTAGCGAGTGTCTTCGAACTGTTGATCTGTTTCCATCTTATACAATTTTTAAACCAAAGTTGCCCCCCCCGCTTGCACTTATCTGCAGACAGCATTTCATTCTAGATTTGCTACTTTTTCGTAATACGAAATTGCCCATAATCCTTAATGAATACTTAAAAAAAAAATTAATTCAAATAACGTCAGAATCTAATATCTTCTACTCTCAGATTTAAAAATCAGAAATAAATGCCAGCAATTTTCCTGCCATTTCAAAATCTAAATGCGCCAGAATAGGTACCTAGAGTAAGTACCTACCTGGGTAAAGTAAATGTTCTTAAAAAAACCAAAAAAAAATTATTCTGCAATATCACTGCATTTATCTTTAAATGGATCCGTGACGAACCATTACTGAAAGGATGATTATAGCCAAGCCAATAATTACGACATCATGTGCAAGGAGTGCAGCTTGTCACACCTCTCTGGCAAAGTACTTATATAAACTGCATCAGGTTAGCGTCTCGAAAATGAGTTTTTAATACCGAGAACGTTAAAAGTGACCATAACGGCGCTTTATGCCATTCATAATATATTTAAAGCCATTCTGTCCTCTATTATGGCGATATAAAATCCGACAGCTTCATCTTCTGTTTGCTTTGTGTACACGGTCGTCGGGATACCCATAATAGGATAGGAGGCAACATAATAGCTTCGTCAATTAACCACTACTTCCGCCTGGTACGTGCCCATAAGCGAAATTTTTGGTGTGATAAAGTCCCTCTTGATTAAACATTTACACGACATTGACGTAGTTCAATTGTTGTTTAAAATTTATACCTGGGATTTTTCGTTTTACTCCATCCTTCCATACCATAAAGCTGGACGGATGCGTTCTAACAATGTTTTGGTACATAACCGCTTTAAAGGTTCATTAGCAACGATATATGTATTTGTGGGTATGGAATACGTTTATTATTCAGAATGTGTTCAAACCCACCCCCTACATCATGTGAATAGGAATCGACTCATTGGTTTACATATCCGCAACCATCACGCCAAACCACCCAAACCAAACTGTGTTTTTGTTTGATGAACATCAAATGTGAAAGAATTTTCAAATGTTTACACAAAAGCTTTTGGGATTCACTAGAAAACAGTTTCAGGAATGAATTTAATGGCTTCAATAAAAAAAATATTTTTTTTGCTTTGCTTTAATTTTACACATCGCCACAAATTTATGATTTTCAGTTCATATTGGTTCATTTAGTTTCAATTTTTAGCTTAACGTTTTTTTTTGCGTATAATTAAAACAAAAGTCATCCCTATAATCGCAGTAATCTTTAAGGGTAACTTTTTAGTTTAGTGTGTTGGCGGTAAAATTGGGTATTGGGTAATTGTCGTCACTAAATATTCCATTATTCCCCATTTTTCTATAAATTTTAGATTTATCGATATGTCACGTATCTACGTTAAGAAAACAAACCAGAGCTAATGGATGAAAGGACAATACGGTATGAGCCATAATCATAGGAAAAAGAATAGCGTTCACATTTGTTTAAGTAAAATAACAACCTGCAACACCTTGCTTGGATGGGAAACACATGTTATCTCCAAATAAAAAATCGCACTGCATTTCAGTGATGTCGAAAGCGTACATTGAGCGCATACCTATACCTTTGGCTAGGTGCCAAGTATTGTCGGTGAGATGTGTCTACAATTGTTGAGACTTCTGCGGTAGATAAGCAGGAAATTGTGCTGTTTTGAGGCTTGGTTGAAACCGGAAGTTGCGATGGCTGGTATACATATTTGCAGCAGGAAACTGTTCTGTCTTGGTATTTGCTTGGCGCAGCAAATCGCGGCGATGGCTTGACCTGGCTACCGGTCAACCGCTCGCTGATAAGCAACTAAACTAAGACGTCTCAACTTCCACACTTGACGTAGTTTCCATTATACCCTATATGAAATCATAGGGCATATTAAGCCTCTCATTCCATTTGTATCGCATAGAAATAATGCTAGTAGATCAAAATGGGTTCGACACGCGAGCATAATATTAAAAGTTATTTTGATTTTTTTCATCTCCGTTCTCGCGATAACTCGAGGACGTATTCACTTAGAGTACTGACATTTTACACACGGGCTTTACAAAAATAAATCAATATAAGTTCGAAAATGGGAATAATCGGCTTATTCCTTCGTAGGGTTGCCATACAAAAATTTCGTTTCCGCTATATATTTGGACATCGCCTGAGAACGCGTCAATGTAGACAACTGAAATTTGGTACATGGTGTTTACATATTAATAGTAAATAAAGTTTCAAAAATGGGCTAAATTGTGCAACCCTCTTTTTGGTGTTGCCATATAAAAATTTTGTTTTTTGTACGTATACTGTGAAATCGATACGTCCTAGACGTTTTTATTGTACTGCATAGATTTGCAGAATATGAAATGCTATGAAATTTGTTTTAATCATTTTTACTGTCACATGAATCGTTCTAGAAATATATGCGAAAAACAACTCCAACAATCAAACTTGCACAAAGGGCTAGCCATACGAAATTACATACGGACATTCATCTAGATTCTAGAGTATCATAAGAATTGTTCTTAGATCAACTTTAGTTTTTTTAACTTGTTTGAAAAGATAATCGAGTCGTCTTTATTTCGACTTGACGCCTGATGCTGCCTGCAGAGGTGGTTTCTTCCCGTTTATAATTTTTATAGGTTTACAAAGTGGTTGGTAAAATTTTCGGATATATGCCAGCAGGAAAACTGCAACGCGCTACCAAAATAACTAGTTATTTATGTCTCTAGCTACCCAAAGACCATAGCTATCCGAAACTCGTTACTTAAGTAGTTACCAGTAACTACATTCTGAACTGCAAATTAAAATCAATTACGTTATACGTTGATCTCAATATATTACGTCACTTTGCACTATATGTATTCGAAAATGTAATGGGGAGTTCCCGTTTAACTTCGGGAATTTTGTTATGACTCATGTTCTTGTTGCCGTTTGGAATCGGGCAGCAGTAATTTAAAGTAGTTCAATGATCAGACGTTGTCCCGTAAGTTTGATTTACACTTGTGATTGGATTTTATCTTTTACTCAATGAACTTTTTTTTTTTTTTGTTTTTTAGAATATATGTACATAATTTTTTTGATTTTAATAATATGTATAAATTAGACTAGAAAAAAACAAAGAAATAAAATTTGTGAAACTATTTGCCATTGTTATTTACACTTTTATTTAAAACGTTACGGGAATGGCTATATAACTAGTTCAAAATAAGTGGTCCAATAACTAGTTACAAAAGCACACTCCTCCACTAGTTCGCAATAACTGGTCCAATAACTAGTTGAAAAGTCTACATTGTAAACGACGTTTCAAACTTTGCAATGACAAGCAATGCTAAAAGTAATGCAAGTTATAATACAACACGTAACTACTCCCATAGTTACGGTAACTAGTGATGGAACTAGTCTAGGACGCGTCCCATTTCTTACTGGGATACGACCCCACACACACGCGTCGCCACATACTTAGTAAGCGTGCCTAAAATATTGAACCAAGGATAAGGTTTTAGACCAACTACATATGTGGTAAAATTTCAAAATTTTTGATAATTTTCCCTTAGAGTTTTTTACAGCTGCTCGTACCTTAAAATTTCTTTATTATAACTAATATTACTTTCCGTTTTCTTCACGCCCTCATCTTAATTATCCCTAAGCTTTTGTATCAATTTCCACACCTTGAAATATTCAGAGTAATGGTCGTGTTGTGGCCAGTTAATCCAAGCTTTATTTTCCATTTCTTGTAGTTTTGTTTTTATATATTTTTGACTGCCCTGATGGGTTTGATTTTGTATGTGCCGCCGCTGTTTTTTTCTTTTCTTTTTTATGATGTTGTCAAAGCTCAGGCCATACCCTATGCTGCCGTAGCACAGCCTTGGCAGGGGTAGGGAATTAAGGATTATTGGGTTGAGATAAGTAGGTGACGGTGCGCATTACGCTGGAATGTTTTGTGGATCAGAACTGAGGGGGGGGGGGGGGCAGAGGATGGAAAACTGTTCCACATTCGTACTGTTCTGCTTATATAGGATTCACGAAATTTAACGATACGGCCGAATTTGACTTCTATGGTGTGAGGGTGAGCTGTGGTATAGGAAGAATCTACAAGGGATCAGGCTAGAGATTTCGTCAGAGCAGTAGCCATAGAAGTAGCGTTCAAAGAGAGACAGACAACTGACATTACGCCAGTGCTATAGGGAATCAATAGTTGCTATTGATATGTCAGCGCCAATAAGCCGGAAGGCCTTCTGCAGTGTGTCCAGCCTCTGCTAATCTAGATCTGATATGAGATTTGCAGATTGCGCCAAGTCTGATGCAGTGAAAATACTTCTTGCAAATTTGCAGAAACCTAGACATTTTATCGCTTTTTTGGCAATACCGGAAATGTGGTCAGACCATGTGTGGACTTAATGTATTGAAAATCTTGTGTATATGAGGATTAAAGTTGACCAAGTATCGCTTGGAGGTTTTCCATTTAAGATAGATTCCTACACTTCAAATTCAAAGAATGACGGCATCACAAAGTGGTTTTCTGAAATAACTAAATTAATTATAGATTCGTTGGAGTCTTTGAGTTCTGCCATACAGACAGTTTCGCAGAAACTCGGGATTTAACAATTCCCTGAAGATATGTTCAATTTCATTCATCACGATATATTAGGAATATAGGTGTGTTTTGTGCGGTCATAATTCTCTTTATTAGCGAAAGTATTTTGATGTTTATTTCTAACTTTTTTGGGCATAAGTTGTACGATGATAACTATTTTGTTGAACTGAAATAAAAGAATTTCACCCAAACAGATTTTTTCTTGTCCTCTAACCTCTAACCAATCCGCAAGTTATTTCAATCGTTTCAAATTTTTTAATTTTCATAGTTGTGCTCCCATCCTTTTCTAGACATGCTCAACACACTCCATTTTTTCAGCCTGCAAATCATCTCCATATGGTTTCAAATATATGCAATTTTCGTAAATGACATAGTCACCTTCGCGCAGATAGTATTTATAACAAATGTTTTGAAGTTCTTCTGATCTTTCGAATATTATTTGCACAACACCGTCCATTTCCATTTCATCACTGACATCGGAGTAAGTAGCAACACAATTATAGTCATACTCTTTTAGTCTATTTTTAAACATTTTTAGATATTTCGACAATACCACTATGTAGTGGCGTTGATAAGGCACCCACAGACCGCGCAAAGGGGGGGGGGGGCACCGAAATTTAACGGCCCCAAGCCGGTAACTAATATTTTCAAAGAATTCCATAATTGCTTCTTACGATTTTTTAGCAGAGCCCGTTCGACCCCCTCTCAGGCATTAACAACATTTACAATTTCTCGGAGGATTTTATTTTATTTTCTTTAAAATATTCTGATTGGATTCTTTTCGTGGGAGATATGATATGTGTGTAGTATGCGAATGAACCCTAATAAAAAAATGCGTATCGGTTTCGATATCTCTTTTCCCCGTTCGGGGGAATCCTATGTAAACTAGCACCGTGGCATCTGGAAATTGCGTATACATGTGTAAATTTCTCTGCTTTTGAATGCGGGTAAAGTTTTCTGATGCGTTCCGATGAGCCTATTGCTGAGCATACCAAGAACCTTTCGATGAGCATACCATGAACGTTTTCATATTAAAAATTCATGTGCATTTCTACGAAATTACGATGAATGGTGTTTTGTATTGATTAAAAACAGTGAAGTTTCTACTTTTGACGCGTAGTGCGTAATTGAAAATAGCATTCATTTAGGAAAAAGTGTGTAAACTGCTGTGAAGTGAATTGAGTAACATGATAGAATTTTAAATTTTTAATATGTATTTTATAAATTTATTTTCTGGTAAGTTTTAATAGGAAAAATATGTTAAAATCAAAATCTGAAATATACGCAAAATCAGAACATGCAGATGTAAAATGAAATGATCGTGTGATATAATAATTCAATGAATTTATTGATGATAAAAGCAGTGAGCGTTTCCATTATTTCAACATGTATTGATTGATAAAACAATTAGTGAGTACTTTCATTATTTCAACAAGAAAATAATGTAACAACTCATGGATCTGCTCATCGAGTGATCATGGCCAAGCTCATTATGTAGAAGAAAAGTTTATAATGAGTTCAGTCCCGGGTCTAGAATAGATTTCATCATTTCTACTTAGACGAGGGGCTCATGATGAACTCATTAATGAAATCATCACATCACTTTTACTAGGAAATAGGTATAGTATATACATAAATGGATTCTCCAATTCCAATATAAAATTAACGATGCCTTGACCTGATGTGAAGAAACCGTCAAATTTTTCTTTAAAATTTCTATGCATATTTTTTGGAGACTGACTCAGGAATCTGAAAATACCTCCTGTCGGCAACGAAGTGTGAATAAAAATTCTGCCCTAACATTTTCTGTAAATTTCTGAAAAAAATGAATGCTAATTGTTTAAGGGGTTACACCACCTTAATATTTATAAATTTTTCTACGTCTGCGTCACTATTTCTGCTGAATTTAGAGAGGGGTTACAACACTTTGAGATTTTCAAAAAATCTAAATGTTATGTTAAATTTTTTATACTTTGAAGAATATTTTAAGTGATTAAACATTACCATTTCAAATTTCAAGTTATCTCCTAAGTTATAGCAATTAGAAGTGAGCGCGGCAGGACTAGCTAGTTTTTTTCTCGACACTACGTTTCTCAAACTTGTATACAAGATTTCTCAAGATCTGTTCAACCGATTTTGATAAAATTCAAACCATTTATCCTTTATAATATTATCTATCAGATATAAGATTTATATATAAGTATAACATATATTTATGTATTAACACAGGCATATGTGTATACTTAACTAGAAATATTTATATATTCCCACGACGTTTTGCCCTCATTTATGAATTTTTTGCGATCTATAGAGTACAGTATCGATTATACCTGCAAAGAGTTACAAATTGTGGCTTCCATTTCTACATGTACATATATTTCAAAAGGACCCTAAAAATTTTGCGGGTGGACTCCTTAATTCTTATCTACGCCACTGCCACCATATCAAGAACTTAGTCAGTATTGACAGTTATTGTTACTACCCCACCATTTTGGTAAGAATTATATCAAGAGGTGTCTGTATCCCCATAATTTTCCTTTACTGTCGCAACTTCTGACTTTTACATAGAATTGAGCCTTCAATTCGCACAGAATTTTAGTAACATCACTAATTAGTGAATTATAATACGTTTAATAAGTTTAGAGCACCACAAAAAGTTTCTCCTCTTCCTCAGGTTGACCGGACCGATGCACCGAAACTTGCATTTATATCAACCTTCCTCGATAATAATACGGCTCCTCTTTGATTTGTTCACACTACACTAATGCGCTTAAATACATATTTATATCCAGTCCTTTCCTAGAAGTGGTTGAAACAGAAATTGAGCCACCAGACTTCACGCAAACTGCTACCTACTTCATTTAGTAAACTTTCTACAGTTTTAAAATTAATTCCGTCATAATATTCTTCTTCTTCCTGTTCATAAGAAGCCTAATAATTTTCATACTCACTAAATTTTTTCTTAGAAGAGCTTACCACCGTAGATATTGAGTGTTTGGCTTCTGTTGGAGCACTTTTACAATTAGGTTAATTTTTTTTTGGTTTTCCCACATTTTTGGGTCTTTCAAAAATCCGTTAGAGTACTTTGGACAGTTATTCAGCAAAAACAAAACTGAAACTTCCAACTTTTGGACACTAAAACCCTGCAAAGTTAACTGCAAATACCGAAAGTCGATAACAATTTGTCACAAGTAAGCGAAACTAAAATTGTAGTTCATGAAGAGAAAGAGAAATAGAATTGGAGGGGGGCTGCATTATGTTACAGTTCTAATAGCATTTTGTGCAAATAAATTTCCAAAAGTATATGACACGGACAATATCGAAGTTTGAAGAAAATCAACATTCTTTTCCCAAAAAATAGTTGACAAGATTGCTGAACTACCATCACAAAAATGTTAATTATTATTGAGCCACTCACTGATCAGAAATGCATAAACTATGGCTTCAATTAAACCTGAGAATATGTAGAATGGCATTACTGAAAAACAGTTTTCTTTAACTGTGTTATAAATACCTTTTGACATACTTAATTCGTAAATTGTTATTTCAAGCTTAATTTTGGAAGCTCACTCATGGGGTTTTGCAGTTTGAGATATAAAATTTCTAAGATAGTATTGAGGACTTGAATAAGTTCTCGGTCCTCGCTGGTTTTTCGTGAAATTGAATGCTTTATTTAAAAAATTTAGTATAGATCTTATCATGAAAGTATTGTCCATCGCTAGGCTTTACTCCTTCCCATCTTTCAGCATTATAGGTTCGCATCTTCATATGAATGTAGCTGTTGCTCAACCAGACCATGATCTGAACATATGGTAATCGGTAGGAGTAATCTCTGATGAATACGACAGATGGGTAGGACTTCCATTTGAACGTTTCCAAGTAGGTTTTGGCCGGTCTTGCAGCGTGTCATGCAGTAAAATCACATTGTCGTGCTGTTTTGCGGTTCATTTTTCAAACGCATAAATCGTAGTCAGTAGCGTTTCCCAATAAGTTTTAATCAATTTCAGTTTCGAAAACGATCTTCCTGAAATAATGTACGCAAATCTGGAAGACTAGTTGCTACACATGTATTTTCCGCTATAAATAAATTTGCCAGTTCTTTAATGGATGATTTTTGTTTAATATCATTGCTGAAAGCAGTCTTGAAATTAATTAACTGAATGAGTACCGAAAAATCATCACCATATTTACTGAGAGCCTGCCTTCCAAATTCCATTATTGCTTCATTCGATGAAGTGATAAATTTCGAAGGATTGAGAAATGTGAAAAGCTTCACGATTCCATTTACAGAGGAAAATCTTGCAGATAGTTGGTTGATAATTAAATTAAGTGATGCATTGAAAACTTCAATCTGAATTTTTTTTAAAAGATTAGGAATTACGCAGTCACGCTCAAATTCGTCAAAAAATTTCTTAATTTTCTTCTAGCGTTAAGAGATGGGCATTTTTTATTTGAATAAAAATAAAAGATAAAAAACCGAATAAAAATTTATTTGATTACAAATATTATTCGTTATTTGGTGAATTATTCGCAAATAGTTATTTGTTATTTAGTGCAAATTATTTGAGTTTCAAATAATTATTTTTTATTCGATCGTGCTTTATTTGATAATCAAATAATTTCATTATTTGATGAATTATTTGTGATTTCTTATTATTGTGATGGTAATTATTTGAATTTCAAACAATTATTTGTCATTCAGCTATTTTACGTTTATATCCTAATGACCCTTGAGTAGACATAGATTTCATATTTAGGAATTGAAAAAGAAACCTCTTTAGACGATGATAAGTTTTTTTATATTTTAACTAAATTTTGATATGCACTAATAATATGCCTTTGCTTTTAATAAAATCCGCTCTTACTGTGGCTTGAAGTAAAGTTTTCACTTCAATCGTATGGTCTTAAGCACAAACTCACTTGTTTTTTATTTAATTGACTCTAAGATTATTCTGAGTAATCAAACCCAATTAATTTACTTCTAAAGCTTTACAACTACTTAATTAAATAAGCAACGAGACATCTTGCGGAAAGAAATGCTTGTGCCAAGAATTAATTATTTGAAATTGGAACTAATGGACACCAGAAAACATATATCCACAATCGAATGACAAATAATTGTTTGCAATTCAAATAATGACCATCACAATAATAAGAAATCACAAATAATTCATCAAATAACGCACGATCGAATAAAAAATAATTATTTGTAACTCAAATAATTTGTACCAAATAACAAATAATTATTTGCGAATAACTTAAAATAAATTGATACTGAAATAAAAATTTATCCGAATAATTTTTTATTTGATTTAAAAAAAAAAAACTTTATTTGATTAAAAATTTATTCAAATAATGCCCAGCACTGCTGGCGTTTTTCTTTCAACTTAGGCTGAATATTCCAAGACTTTGCTAGGCTACTAGCTTCTTCTTTAAGTTGATCGAAATTGTGTCGCAGTTATGAAAAGTTTTTTTGTCCAGTGTTCACATCGCAAATTCTTATTAAAACTTCTTTAATTTTTTCATTACTACTTCTTCGATTATTGATGGTTCTATTTTTCTCCGAAGTGCTGTAGGTTATACATGATTGCAAATGAGCATCACTTTCTTCGGAAATTTTAATTTTCTTATTCAAGCCTCTCCAGTCAATTATTGTTCCCTCACACCAACTTACTCCCTTTTCCTTATAAGAGAAAAGCCAACACGGTTGACAATAAACTCCATTCAATCCCTGAGAGTAACAAAGCCAAAAGCGATCAATTTTTTGACCAGTTCTTGTTTTAACCACATAGTAATCAGTGCTGAATGCTCTGCTATATCTTTCGTTCCTAGGAAATGGACCCATGGGTTTATTTGGACCTGCAGCAATAATTTTTCTTTTTACATCGTCCGATAAATGTCCCGAAAATAAAGTCCTGTCTGTAACAAAATGTGTTAAATCTTCCTGATCACATTCATCTTCATTTTCTAAGGCAGCTATACCTAATTGATTCCTGTTCGTTAATTGCAACATTTTCATCAGCTCCAATAATTTTAACTGAAGTAGATGTGCTAGCTTCTGGAGCTTTTTCAAAGGAACTACTAATCTTCGGTAACTTACGTGTTATTTCATATTTTGCTTGCCTTAATTTTCGTTTTTGTGCACCACTCATATATTTCTTTTCACTCATTTTCACACAAAGATACTTTGCACAACACTTATACGATTGTATTTGTGATTATTATTTTAACATTAAGTTCTATATTCTACTTATATTCTCAATTTAATAATAACATAATATAATCCCCAATGAAAATCCAAACGCTTTACTCGACGTCGTTTTATGGATCTATCCCGTCGTGCATCCAAATTTAAAGTGAAAAAATCTGAATACTTTTTACCTAAATACGCACCTATCTTTCTGATTTCAAAAAAAAAAGAAAAAAACTTTCCTGTTTTAAGGCATATTCCTCATTTTCTATAATTTCAGCAAGAGGAATTCAGTTCAAAAATCCACTACGCCTCGACCTGATGTAGGGAAGGCCTCAACTTTTTTCTAGAAATTTACTGAACATTTTTTTTCTAGAATTTGTATGTAATATTGGATCCCAACTGCACTACCGCGCTCCAATATAAAATGAACGATGCCTCGACCTGATGTAGGTAATACCACAAGTTTTTTTAGAAATTTACTGGAAATCTTTTTCCTTAGAATTCGTACGCATTTTTTTCTGCTGAAACATTTTCTGTAAATTTTTAAGAAGGAATTGAGGCCTTACCTACCGACATCAGGTCGAGGCATCGTTGATTTTATATTGGAGCGACGCATTGCTGGCTTACCCATTGGTTAAGTTAGCAAGTCGATTTTATATTGCAGTCTTTTGTTTTACTTGCCCAGTCTTTGTGTTGTAACGAACAGAAGAAAAAGAGATATTTCTCGGAATTTTTTATGACTTTTATTATATGTACACGTTTAAAGTAAAATATCGGAGTTCTTTTAAAATTTAGTTACCATTTTAGGGTCCCTAAATTGCGCGTGCCTTGTCTACGTAGTTTCTGGCCAAAGGTGCATTTTTTTAAACGTTTTACCTTAGTGTGTAGCTATTTTATCAATGCAGATACATGCAAATCGTTACAGTGAATATTGTACATATGTTATGCATTCAAATGCATCAAACAAATATCACTGAAATATGATAAAATTTCGCCTTCAAAGAAATCTCTGCAATGCACAAGAAAATTCTTGAGATTGTTTCTAAATTTTATACGTTCTTTGCACATTCGTACCATTGCCATACATACATGCATATGGGAGGTACATAAACGGAACAAATTTCCGGTTTTACAAATCCAATGAAAGAACCCCTTTTGATTTATATTCCCCCTCTGGGAACATGTAACGAAATTGCTCTATTCTCAGATACTTTAGCCAACTGACTAGCTTTATCGAAATATTTCAGCATTTTGACTATATGCCGGAGGTTGTTTGTCTCGTTAGTGTGGAGAAACCACAATTTATTGTTGAAAACATTCCAGAGATGATGCCTACCTACATAGGTGTAAGCATAAACGCACATCCTTCACCATTTTATAGGTAGGTCGGTAGATATGTACATATATAGGTGCATATACGTAGATATAACCTATCTACCTTCCAACATTGATTGCTGGTTTAGGTTGGAAAAGCTTCAAAATCAACACTTTAATTTATATTCCCGCACAGCATAACGCTATAAACTTAATGGACCATGCATGTTTAAGTTAGCTACATCTGAGCTTCATGGAAGTTACACTATGGTATAGAAGTGAAGTGCACAATGTTCGTTTCAATATAGAACTGAAATTGATTTAATCTGAACAGCAGTTATGCACTGGCATCACATTGTGCAATCGACTGTAGATTAATGACGATATGCTTTAAGGAAAATGTTTTGCAAGTTTTACAAGAAAACTTGCAAACTTGAGTCAAAGGTATCTTGGGAAATATTGATCCTCTCATTTGACATTTTGTCGTACGAGGACATTGTTTGCGCTCTACAAAAGTCACCTTTGATTGTTGCAAATCGAAAGAATCTTTCTTTTGAATAATTTATAGTGTGAAATTTCCGAAGTGATTCAATTATTTCGAAAAATTAATTTTTCTGTTTGTACTTCTTTATAAATTGTAGCTTTGGCTAAAATTTGTAGGCGTAGGTAGAAGTGCCCGTACAGGTTTCGAATTCAACAAAAACAGAATATTCCGAATTGGCAGAAAGTGGACGAAGGCTTTTTTTTAAATCATTCTTAATTGCCCAATCATATGATTACCCCTATGGTGATAAAATTGTATGCATACGTAGATGATGTTATTTAGTTAGTTAGTTATTTATTTAGAACTCCATCAATGATCTGATTATTGAGTATACAAAAGTGAAATATAATAATAAAATAACAAAAGCATACATAACCATAATAACGATAAAAAGTATACATAACAATGATAATGAAAAACAAGTAACTTTAACTAAGCTGATCTCTTATTTGACTTTTTGAAAGATGAAAGTCAATGCAATCAAACTGGCGGTTAAAGAGACGAGACATTGATGAAACCGGCTCGTGCATGCCATAGTTTGTACTATGCTGAGGAACAACGAAGAAATCACAGTTCCTCAAGGAGCGAACAGGAACAGATATATCGAAAGTATTTAAGAGCTCAGGGGAGTTTATCACTCCTTGTATACACTGAAATGCAAAGACAACTCTGGAAGTTTTACGTCTATTCTCAAGAGAATCTAATGGAAAGAGTTTAATCCTATCAACATATGGAGGCAGAATAATAGGGTTGTCCCAATGAAGCCCTATCAGGGCAAATCGGATAAATCTCCGCTGCACAGCCTCGATTCGATATATATGTACAGAATAGAAGGGAGACCAGACAGGACTGGCATTCTCCAAAATGGGTCTAACGAATGTGCAATAGAGGATCTTCGTTATGAATGGATCATTAAACTCTTTTGACCATCTCTTTATAAACCCCAGAGTAGCATTAGCCCTGGCCACGATTGAATTAATATGATGTTCGAAGGAAAGACACCCAAATCTTTGGTTTTGTCAAGTCTAGTTAATAAGCATCCATCTAAAGTATAATTAAACTACAATGGCCTCCTTTTACGAGAAAAGGACATAGTAGTACATTTGCTAATATTAAGAGGAAGACAGTTAATAGCACACCATTTATGAAAGGTGTCTAAGTCCGAGTTTAAAAATCCGCACTCGTTTTCATTAGAAACAATGCGGAAGATTTTGGCATCGTCAGCATAGCAAAGAATTCTTGAATTAGCCAAAATCAGAGATACATCGTTGATGTAAATTATAAAAAGGAGTGGTCCAAGATGGCTACCTTGAGGTACGCCGGAAGTATTATCTATTTCGTCAGAAAGGGCTGAGCGGAATATGACTCGCTGCGTACGATCAGATAAATAAGAACGAAGCCAATTAACAAAGACAGTATGAAAACCAAGACCAGTCAACTTGTGAATTAAAATTTTATGATTGATTCGGTCAAAAGCTTTACTGAAATCCGTGAAAATACAATCCACTTGCTTACCGTTTTCAATAGCAGAAATGCAGAAATTAGTAAACTCCAATAAATTAGTTGTAGTAGACTTCCCCTTCATAAAACCATGCTGAAAAGAGCACAGGAAGGGCTTGCAGTGGAAGTACAAAACATTACAAACCAGGGCTTCAAATATCTTACCAATACAACTTAAATTGGCGACAGGTCTGTAGTTAGAAATGTCGCTCTTATTGCCCTTCTTGTGCAAAGGAATAATCAAAGAAAGCTTCCACTGTTTCGGAAAAATACCACAAGTTAAAGATAAATTAAATAAATAACACAAAAGAGGAACGATGGACGTAGCACAATGTTTTATGAGTGCGGAAGGAACGCCATCCGGACCGCCAGAAAAACTATCAGTTATGCTTGAAATGTACATGGAGACAGACGCTTCATCGAAAAACAGGTCTTTAGGTTGAAGAGAAGTCAGCGGAAGCTTCGTCAAATGGGTAAAATCATTATAACTAATATCACAGTGGTTATCACAGAATGCAGTTTTAAAGAAGGCACCAAAAAGATTGACAGTGTCTAACGGATCCACACTGTCTAAGTTACCGAGTCGCAACGATGAAGGGTATCCGTCACAGTTGCGCTTAGAGTTAACAAACCTCCAAAATTGCCTTGGTTCAGCACGCAAAGCCGAACTCATTCTAAATACATAATCGTTGTACGAGTCAGTCAAACACGAAATGTACTGAGCACGCGAATTAGACTAAATAACGTAATCAGCATCACTCCTTGAGGAACAGAACCTCCTTCAAGCTTTATTCTTTAAATTTTTAAGATGCTTCAAAGAGCCATTGAACCACGGTTGACAATTCGAATCACGATTCGAACGAACAAGTGGTACACAGTGAATAAAACAAAGAAATAATGTGTCATAAAACGAGTTAACAGCTTCATCAATGTCACGTTTACCCAGCACACTGGTCCAATCACAAGCGGATAACCATTCATTCATTTTATCAAAATCAGCTTTTTTAAAGTCATAACAGTAGTTACTAGAAGCATTAAATGATGAAGTTACAGGATCAAAAAACAAAACTATATCTAGTGCCGGATGATGACTTGTTTCAGGAACCATAGGAGTTAAACAACGCTTAACGAGAGTCCCATTGGGATCGGAGGAAAATACCAGGTAATGAGATTTTCCAGAGTCATTAATAACGCTGCTAGACTGCATTAGGCCTGAAGAAATAATGTTGTCAATAAAAGATATGGCATGTTGAGGAGTCGCCGAGAAAGAAGGCAGCAAGCCCTCATCGTCCAGAGAGTGTTCCCAGTTAACACT
Organism: Dioctria linearis; assembly: GCA_963930735.1. NCBI lineage: Eukaryota > Metazoa > Arthropoda > Insecta > Diptera > Asilidae > Dioctria > Dioctria linearis. Next base: position 232,768,869 of record OZ005742.1, on the reverse strand, counting down.
AGGCAAGTTAAAGTCACCAAAAAGCAATAATTCATCGGCAGGCAGCAAAACTTCGGTAAGCCTATCAATACATGTAGCCAGCAAGTCAAATATCACAGCTGATGAGCATGGAGGAATGTAAACTGTTGCAATATATACGTTTTTGTGTGAGAGCTTGAGAGCTACACATATAAACTCCAGATCGCCGGACTCAACAAAATCGATTAATGTGCATGGAAGGTTGCGACGAGCGGCACAAAGCACTCCACCTCCAACAGGAGCATCCAAAGACAGACGATGGCGATCACGGCGAAACACCAGGAACTCGGGACCAAAAAGCTCTGCGTCTGCAATCTTTCCACATAGCCATGTCTCGGTCAAACAGACCACGTCAAAACATGAGTTCATCGAGCTTGTAAAAAGACGAGTCGTTTTGGAGCGAAGACTAGTTACATTGGCGTAGTGGACGGATATTTCGCCAACAAGTTTTTTGCCTTAGCAGAAGATCCAGAGCGCCCCCTTGGAATAAATTCACGCACAATAGAATTGTGGGTCCAAATCTCAGGAGAAAGGACCGCCTGAAATAGATTTTCCGGAACCAAAACCCTGAAGGACGCAGAAAATGAGCGTTTCTCACAATCATGTCAAGTAGTTAATTTTTTGCAGGCAATCGAAGAGGTCGAAGTACCAACACGCCATGAAATATGTCTGGTTGTCTCATCCTCGGTAGTGTCAGGATGTACTCTAGATACGAAGACACACTTTGGAAGCCTGGCGCTGGCCGCAGCGAAACAGCGTCTACAATTATAGTCGGAAGATCATTGGTGGAGGCAATATCCGTAACCGAAGTAGACCGCAATATACCGACATCCGAAACTGAAGCTTTCGTCCCACTATCAAACACATCGTCCGCAATCGGAGATACCACGGTGTCGGCAACCGAAGATGAAGTCCCGCCAATAGAGGCCACATTGGTATCCAGAAAAACCTCATGTCGATCTGAAGAAGAAATACTTGAGGCAGTAGTAATATGATCTGGGCTGATGCGATGATTCCTTTGTCTCTGACGACGACCCACCTTCGCTGAGGAAATATTCTCAGAGGAGGCAGAATTTAAGACATGCGAATCTTGCTGAATAGATGAAGACTGTTTCGGCTCAGGCTGTAGAGTTTCAGAGCTGCGCGACTCTCGAATAGACAATTTCCCAATATCATGAATTACCGAACCCAAAAGCGTAGAAATTTTTCAATACGGCCGAAGAACAGGAACCAATATCGCCCTTGACCTGCTTAATAGTGCGCCTGATATCTTCAATGATAGGTAAAGCAGTCCCGCCGTTAGTACTGGACGTCAAAGGCGCATCACATGTTGCTACCACATAGTGAAGATCGTCCAAGGTGCTCGACACAAGAGATATTTTTGATGATATTTCATGAGTCTTTTCCAGTATCGCAATCGAATTAGAGTTCAACGTGTCAGTCAAGGTGAGAACGTTCTCCATCTTACAATTCAATATGTGAATATCATCATAAAATTGTTGAAAATTTGACAGCTTGGCTGAAAACTGGCTAATTTTATCCAGCATAAGAGACTGGTCCTCAGAGATTGCCTCAGAAAAACTTTTCATGAGTCGTAGGACGTGACAAGGCTTAATATCAGAGCATTGACTGCAGGTTTATAGGATGTATCTAAAACACCCTTTTTCTTTGGCGATTAATCTAATTTTAACTTATTTCTGCTCTGCTAGCAGTTGGTACTCGAAGTTCTTGAAGAATACCGACCTTTGCGGGATTAGTTAAACGGACTTTGGTCTACTCTATAAGAATGAAAAACATGCTTCCAAGCCAAGCACTGTTAATATTTATCCGGTTTGCACCGGTTCGGCGAACCGGTTCTTAAAAGAGCAGATCTATGCGAATCAGTTGTTAAACTACTAAAATTTCCAAAACTAAATTTTTAAAATATTATCCAATATAGACGTTTATAAAAAGGAGCGTGCGAATAAAATAAATAAATTAATAAAGCTCTGTCAGGAAACAGTCAATCACGTTGACAGTATATTTCGTACAAGAAAACAGCTCTCTCAAAACTGTCAAATGAGTAAGATGCTTCTATAATATGACTATACTTTCTCACTCAACTGCTTTCATTAACTTACGAGTCAATCAAGGCAAGTTTTAATACAAAATTTCCTGTATAAATCGAAAGTGGGAGCAAGGGCGGACCCAGACATTTTCTGGGAGGGGGGTGGGGGGTTAAAATTTTCAATTCCAATTTTCATATGTTATATATAATATTATTTATAACATAAGTATATTACATTACTTAGCGGCGGAAACATGAGCACATTGTTAATAATGTTATATTATACCTAGAGTGGTGAAATATCAGACTGAAGGCATTTGAGACAAGACACAACTTGTTATAGGTACCTGTAAACACTTTTAAACAATATGGAATATAATTATTGTTTTGCACATAAAATAGTATTGGAGACAAGCTAAATCACGCTTAGTTATAATAAAAAAACTGGGGAAAACTAATTTCTACTCTCAGAAAAATTTTCGTAAAGCATTTATGAAAGCTGTCCTAAAATCTCGATCTAAATGATTTCCATAGTATTGGAGAGAATTACTTAAAATCTATTTTTGTACTGCTCGCTCTGCTCTCTCTATATGATTTTTGTAGAATTTGTAACGCAATTTAACAAACATATTGCAAAAATCTATAAAACGTTTCGTCAAAAAGGAAAGCACGTACGTTTGTGATGACGATATCTTTCTTCATAATTTTTTCGAAATGCAAGATTATTTTAATAATATAAAATGTACAAATTACGAACATTTTGTACATATTTTACAGGAGAAGACTGGGTAGTATTACATGCACTTCCTTAAAATTTACGAAAACATTTTCAAACCTGAACAATGTTGTAGGTACACATACGCTCAGCATTAGTCAGTTTGCTACCAATTACGTGCAATTTAAAGTATGAACGTGATCGACAAAACTTCAATTAGTAAATTGCGGAAACAGGTGTTGCATTTCTAAATGTGCTAGCATCATAGGGTATCCCATCATAAAAAAACGTCACTTTCAAAGCATTATAAAATACATTTTGAACATTTTCGTATTATTGTATCTAACAAATACCTTTCAATCTGAAGGTACACAGCAAGGTGTTCAGGGTAAATCTGAATGTATGAAAACTGACAGAGGTTGGTTCGTTCATGATATCATCAGAAGTTACTTTCCATAAACTCTTTAAATCATCCTTAAGGTTTTCTTACAATAGTCTGTATAAGGACAATTTAACCGGAAAAGACGTATTCCATCTGCAATTTCAAATAAAAAAATTTATTACTAATACAATATCCATGATTTTGAAAGAAAATATAAAGGGTATTTCAGAATGTTTTTCGTTTTTGTTTTTACTGTTACGCGCCAAGCACAGCACCCGGGGTGACATGAAAGATGTCAAACGCTTAGCTGGCTTGATTAGTTTAGTAGCGATGGATCGTTTCACGGGACCGCACAGCGTATTCTTCCAACGAACAATTCAACTTTAGTAAAAGTTGCAAGGATATTCTCACAGCTTTTAATAAAATTTTATGTTTTATAACGTTAGTATTGATAAGGTTCTTGCAGTTTCTACAAATCGTCTATAAAGCCGATTTGGGCACACTGTAAAAAGGCAACGGGAACCACTTTATAGAACCTTAATATGATACTTTAGTTCCTCCGGGGAACGCTCTAGGAGCACAATTATAACATCTTATAAAACGAGTTTTTTGTAAAAGCGTGTTGCGTAAACATTCTATTAAACTGAATTATTATTGCTGTGAAAACGTTCTCCGAATTTACATATACATATATTTCAGTGGTTTAAATGTATCTGTTATACGTGGCTATTGTACTTTTTCAATACATATGTGTGATTCTTTTCTCCTCATGTAAATTATGTATACAAATAATTTTGCTGGCATGCGATATCATCTTATAAATGAACAAGTATTTATCTTTTTAAGTTTTATCATATATGGCAAATATATTAGAATGTATTGAAATTGTTGAAAATAAAATTTACGCCAAATATATGCAATTAAATTTATTGCCAATCAATATTTTCCGTAAAAGTTTTAAATATAGCTCGAAATAGTAGAATAGTAGTATAGAATAGTAGAAAATTTATAACATTGCTTTAAGGTCCGGTATAATTTTGATTATTTGATAGTTTGATATTTTACTCTAAAAGTATTTTTAAAATTGTCAAAATAAACCTTTAATTTCTTTTTTTAGCATAAAATTCATATATGTGCCAAATATATAGGATTAAGAAAATATTAAATTTATGCTTTCGTAAAATGGCGGCATTTGCAGCTCTATAATTTATAAAACAAATGGCCGATGTTAAAACAACAATTTAGCTCCATCCAGAGCTCTAATAAAACAAAACAGTTTTTTCTAAAACTTCTATAAAACCATTAAATCAGATTTTCGCCCTTGAGAACTTGATAAATCTATTTAGTTAATATGAAAACCTTAATAAAAACATGCAGCTCTTTTGCTGTTTTTAGAACCCTTATAAAATACTTCAGCTTCCCTCATAACCTCTATAAAATGATACAGCTATTTGGTTTCTTTCAGAACTATTATAGACCTCCTAAAAAACATACTAATCCCGGCCATCCGACTTTGATGTTAGTCTTAGATAAAATACATCGATCGAATTGAAGAAAAATGGCGTTTAACTTTGAGCATTTTTGATTCAAATAGAACGAATGAATAAATTCAATGATGTGTTAGAAGCGGTAGGTCATATTGCAAAAATTTTGGGGCAAATATCTAAATAATTTCTCATATAGCAACAGTATCAAAAGCAGGCCGCAGGCAATACCGTCAATACATGTAACAGGTCTCCGGTATTATTGTATCGTACCTACCATTCGAAACTGTGTGATTTATATATTGATTTAAAATTATAATCTAATGGATTCTAATAGTTGTAATAATACAACGTTCATTTTTTATTTTTTTTTTTTTGATATCAATGCCATTTTCCATAATTTCTTTCTATTCATCAACAAATTGAGTCAGAAATTCCTTTAAATTACCAGGCTTGTTCTTTCCACTGTAAACAGCAATTACTCTAGTCTAAAAAATTAATAGTTCAGGGATATTAAAAGAATAGGCCAAGATTCTTCTTTAGAGCTCTTTGCCACTGGCAATCCGTCAATGGATATTTAAAGAAATTATTTTTGATTCATTAATATCCCGAAAGAAACTCCTAAAACGAGATTCCATTTCTTGTTGAATGTTTTCATTTTTTATAAAATCATACCACAATCATCGCTTAAATTATTTTCGTTAATGCAGGAGGGCGTACTGTCTATAATGTCATCTAACTTTACAGCCCAGTTATCTCTTATTTCTAAACCTTCATTATCAACAAAAATATCGAGATCACTTCTGGAATTACAATCAGAATAATTGGAGAGTTATGCGATGCAGTAAAACTTTATGAGAGAATGGAACATTAGGCAAAATTTCGTGTAGCGATATCCGAAGTAATTGGCTCTCTCTCTGAATATTTCGCAAAATGCAATATGACATGACGCGAAATAGTTTTGTAGATATTGCTATGGTTTTATTAAAGTCTACTCAGAAACTGTTTGAAACCAAATAGTTCCCAAGTTTTCAAAATGTTCCAATAGTGCTTCAGGATAGCTAAATTGATTTATAACTGCTATTCTTGTTACTGATTTGCTGTCGATAATAAACTATTTTATAATGGCTCTAAATGCAGTTTTCCGTGGCGTTATGATAGCTTTATACAAGTAAATAGCATCCAAAGCCAAAGTGTTTTAATAGGGTTAAGATAAATTGCATTGCATAGCACCATAAGACCATTATATAACCAAGTAACTCTCGAAGTCAAACAGTTCTATACCTAGTTCGGAAAGCATTTCTAACACTGCATTAAAAAATATTTTAGTGTCAAAAACCGAAAAGCAAATCTAGTAACTTTTACAAAACAATTTAGCCACGTGAATCCATTATAAAGCTTTTTAAAACATAGATCCAATTTTCGCAACCATGTAGCTGCTAAAATTGTTCCTCGGGCTCTGTGCGAGCGTTTTATAAAAATCAGACTAACTTTTTCATAAATAAAAATTCGAAAACTCCTCGTTGATTTCATAGCAATTAAAATGAGTTTGAACTAAGTCAGGAGTTTTGTTTTTAAGTTTCAAAAACGAAAAACATTTTGAGACGCGCTTTATTATTACTTATATGATA